>JAWDJE010000001.1:368933218-370138218 GCA_035047345.1 Bradypodion ventrale | reverse complement strand
AGGACTGAACGGTCCTGTTGTCATTATCTTGGTTTTATTGATATTGAGTCTCAAGTCAGCTTTTGCACTCTCTTCATTCAACCTAATCAGGAGCTTCTTTAGGTCTTCCTCACTTTCTGCCATTAGGGTAGTATCATCTTTATATCTCAAATTGTTGATGTTTCTCCCAGCAATTTTGATCCCATATTGTGATTCCTCCATCCATGCATTGCACATTATGTGTTCTGAGTATAAGTTGAATAAGCAGGGTGATAAAATGCAGCCTTGTCTTACTCCTTTTCCTATTTCAAACCACTCCGTCATTCCGTATTCTGTCCTATCTGTTGCTTCTTGACTCATGTACAGATTTCTCATGAAGGCATATAAGGTGTTCTGGTATTCCCATCTCTTTAATTACTTGCCACAATTTGTTGTGGTCCACACAGTCAAAGGCCTTGCTGTAGTCAATGAAACAGAAGTAGACTTGTTTCTGGTATTCCTTTGTTTTCTCCATGATCCAGCGTATGTTGGCAATGTGGTCTCTAGTTCTCCTGCCTCTTCTGAACCCAGCCTGCACTTCTGGTAATTCTCTCTCCACTTGCTGCTGAAATCTATCCTGTATTAGAGCATCATCTTGCCAGCATGTACGATGAGCGCAATAATTTGAACATTCTTTGGCATTACCCTTTTTTGAGATTGGAATAAATACTGATCTTTTCCAATCCTGTGGCCACTGTTTTGTTTTCCAAATCTGCTGGCATACAGAATGCAATAATTTGAATCCATCATCTTTTAGGGCTTTGAAAAATTCAGCTGGGATACCATAATCTCCACTGGCTTTGTTGTTTGCAGTGCTTTTTAGGGCCTTTCTGACTTCACTCTCTAGGATGCCTGGCTCAAGTACAGTGTTCTCCTCATTGTGATTATCAGGGGGTGTTGAGGTACTTTTTGTATAGTTCCTCTGTGTACTCTTGCCATATTTTCTGAATCTCTTCTGCATCAGCTAACTCTTTGCCATCTTTGTCCCTTATCATGGTGATTTTTGCTTTAAATATTCCCTTGATTTCCCCATTTTTTTGAAAAGATCTCTTGTCCTGCCTCTTGTGTTGTTTTCCTCTATTTCTTTGCACTGTTCATTTAGGCAGGTTTCCTTATCGATCCTTGCTTTTCTTTGAAATTCTATATTCAAGTGATTGTATATTTTCCTTTCTCCTTTGCCTTTTGCGTTCCTTCTTTCCTCTACTATTTTAAGAGCCTCATCAGGCAACCACTTTGCTTTCTTATGCTTCTTTTCTTTTGGTATGGTTTTCCTTTCTGCCTCCTGCATGATGTCCCACATCTCTGTCGATAATTCTTCTGACACTCTGTCTATCAGGTCCAAACCATTAAATCTGTCCCGCACCTCCACCGTGCATTCCTTAGGGATATTGTCCAGGTCATATCCGTCTGACCTAATTGTTTCCCCTATTTTCTTTAGTCTAAGCCTGAATTTTGCGATCAGTAGGTTGTGATCTGAGCCACAGTCTGCTCCAGGTCTCGTTTTTGCAGACTGTTTTTTTTAAAAAGAAAATGTTACTGAGAGTGAAATAATATGACATCAATGGAAGCTTAACTGACTTCCCACTCAAATCAAAACAAGTAGCATCCACCATTAATGAAGTGCTAGCTCCACATTTACAATTATTTAGTTCATATTTGGTCTATCTTCTATGCAAACATACATACGAACAATAAAAGCTCTTGTCTAGAGACAGAACTATACATTTTTGCATAATGTGGAACTGCTGCCAAAAACGGAAGCCCTATATTGACTTCTCTTATCTCTCCACCCTAATATTTAGTTACAATAGCCCCAACCTTACTTTGATTGTGGGACATACTGTTCAAAGAGGAGAAGCTCCTCTGCACTCTGAATCATTTTGCAGGATTGGAAATCCATGCATAAAAAAGCATAAACTCCTTGAGTGCTCCTGTCATGAGAACCATGATAGAAGAAGCAGGCCCAGACCCCTCAGAATCACAGAACTATAGAGCAGGAAGCTACCCCAAGGGTCAGGTAGACCACAGGTCCCCAAACACAAGGCCACACGGGCTGTCCCAAACTGGGCTGCAATGGTGGGTGCTGCTGGAAGCTCCGATGGCAACCTTCTTCCCTTGGAGTGCTCTGCTGGATCTGCCTGGTGAACGGAGCAAGAGCATGGGCTTCATTCACTGCAGGTAGGCAGGTGGCCAGGCCCCTCCTCTATGTTGCTTATCTATAGTGGGGTCCCCCCCCCCATGTGCAGTGTGATACCTCATTGCTCGAGTCAAATGGTGTGGCTGGCCAGTGGTTGGGTCCCTCCTTGTTTTTGAGCTATAGCGTGGCTCCCCCCCCCCCCACTTGTTTAGCATGAAACCAGTCCATGGTGCAAAAATGTTTGGGGACCCCTGATCTAGATCAAACCACTGTTGATATAAGAAATCTCTAGCTAAAGAATCTCTTACAGAGGATCATTCAAACTCTGTTTTGAAAGCTACAATCAAGTACATTGCCAGTGAGATAAATAAGTAGTCAAGCATGTATTTGCCACATTCCTGCTTCACATGCTTAGCTGCATTTCTTACCCTTAAGTAGTGTCAGAACAACACTGGCAAAGAAGAGGACTCTGATAGTCTAACTCAATTTGTGCCTCAGTAAGCTAAGCACAGCTCTCCACCAAAAGAAACTAACCAAGGAGCTTAATGGTCCTCCAGTTTGTACTACTTGCCAAAATTTGGAAACAGCTTGTAGGAGCATCAAATTCCTTTTATATCAGAGAGTAAACAAAATTAAACAAAAAACAAAAAAAACTTTGTGGCACTTTAAAGACTAACTACTGTATTTTAATATTAACTTTTATGGATCAAATCTGTTATGTATTTAAGGAAATGCATTTGCCATTTTGTCTTGTTGTGAAAGAGTTTTATATGTATTTGCTTTACTATGGTCCGAAGTCTTGCGAGACGTTGGGAGGGTTCTGAACGAGAACAGAGCTGTCAACAGTTGTAACGGTTTTTCCCCAACTGTTGTGTGTTTGGCCCGTATTGCTGGCTGCTGCCTATTATTTCCAGAACACTAAAAAGTCCATGAAATTAGCAGTAACTTGTGATTTGCCCAGAGAGTGCACTAAGCGCCATGGGGCAGTACGTAAGTGTAATTGCGATAGCTATTACTATGGCAAATAGAACAAAAGAGAAGGAGAACATGCAAAATGTAGCAACATATTCAATGGCTTGAATGGTTAGAGGACATAGGAAACAAAAAAGGTATGAATGGGCTGGATACTTATAAAAATGGCTAATGTCATTGGCTGCTACTCTTATCCAAGTATACAGCAAAACCCCGACTTACATATGCCTCGAGTTACATAAAATTTGACTTACATAATGATTTTGTGCTAAAACCATGTCCCGATTTACATGATTTCCTGTGGGTTTGCTTTGAGTTACATAAAGATTCTTTTTCCTATGGGTTTGCTTTGAGTTACATAAAAATTCATTTCCCTATGGGTTTGCTTTGATTTGAATAAAAATTTCATTTTTCCTATGGGTTTGCTTCGAGTTACATTAAAAAACGATTTAAGCAAAAGCCTACGGAATGGACTTTTTTTCGTAAGTAGGGGTTTTACTGTACTATTCCCCCTGGAAATCATTTTGAAACAGGAAAAATGCAATTGGCATGAATTTGTTTAAGGTGAATCCCAGTTTATTTATTGTATTTATTTTATTTTATTGTTAAATTTCTATACCGCCCACTCAGCCAAAGCCGACTCCGGGCAGTTCACACAGTGGGTAAAAACAGATAAAAACAAATAAAAACAGTTAAAAACCAGCAATAAGTACCCACCCCTAACAAGAGATGGGTGCAGGAACCGAAGAAACCATGGGGCAGGCATCCTCCCCTATATTAACCAACCAAAGGAAGCCACCTCTCCACCTGCACCCTAAACCTGGCCCACCAGCCAGGTTTTTAGTTCTTTTCTAAAGGGCAACAACTCCGTCTGGAGATGCAGTTCCACAGGCAGGAGGTTCCAAAGGGCCGGTGCGGACACAGAGAAGGCTCTCCTCCTTGTGCCAGAGAGGCGAGCCCCCCTGGCCAATGGCACTATTAGAGAGCCCCTCCTGTCTGCTCTGGTTGGACGGACAGACATCCCTAGGGCAATGCAGTCTCTAAGGTAACCTGGCCCACTACCATATAGGGCTTTAAAGGTCAAAACCAGCACCTTGAATTGCACCCAGAGGCAAATGGGTAACCAGTGCAGCTCCCGAAGCAGTGGTGAGGCATGGGCATAACGTCCACACCCCATCACCACCCGGGCTGCCGCATTCTGGACCAGCTGCAGCCTCCAAATGGTCATCAAGGGCAGCCCCATGTAGAGCGCATTACAATAATCTAGTCTGGAGGACATCAGAGCATGAGTGACCATGAGCAGGACCGTGCGCAACTGGCGAATCACCCGAAGTTGGGCAAAGGCCCTCCTGGCCACAGCCACCTCCTGTTCTTCTAGCAGCAGCCATGAATCCAGGAGGACCCCCAAGTTGCGCACCAGGTCGGTCTGGGGCAAAATAGCCCCATCCAAAACCAAAGATGGTAGCTCCCGGGATAGCACAGGACCCCCCATCCACAGCCACTCAGTCTTACTAGGATTCAGCTGTAACCAATTCACCCCCATCCAGACCCCAACCGCCTCCAGACAACTGGAAAGGACTTTGACTGCATCACTGAGGTCCCCACGGGCCGAGATGTACAGCTGTGTATCATCAGTGTACTGGTGGTACCGCACCCCGTGGGAATGGATGATCTCACCCAGTGGCTTCATGTAGATGTTAAATAGGAGAGTAGAGAGTACCGAGTCCTGAGGCACCCCATATTTTAGGGACCTAGGACTGGACTTCTCGCTCTCCAACCACACCGACTGGGTCCGGCCCCTCAGAATACCGTGCCCTGGATCCCCAATCCTCAGAGCCATTCCAGAAGGATACTGTGGTCGGCGGTATCGAAAGCCACTGAGAGGTCAAGAAGAGCAAGGACGGACAGATGACTGCCACACCGCTCTCACCAGAGATAATCCATCAGTGCAACCAATGCAGTCTCAGTACCGTATCCAGGTCTGAATCCTGACTGGAAGGGGTCCAGATATTCTGCTTCATCCAGTACCCCCTGCAACTGACGCGCCACTGCCTTTTCCAATACTTTCCCCAAAAAGGGGAGGTTGGAAACAGGTCTGTAGATGGTTAGGACTGCTGGATCGAGGGATGGCTTCTTCAGGAGGGGGCGCACCAAAGCATGTTTCAACGGTGCAGGAAATATCCCCTCCTGAAAAAACACATTAATTATAGCCCCGACCAGGCCACCTGTCACCATCTTAGAGGCTTTTACCAGCCAGGCGGGACAGGGATACAATGGACAATTAGTGGCGCGGACCACCACAAGGAGCCTGTC
The DNA here is from genome assembly GCA_035047345.1 of Bradypodion ventrale. Taxonomy (NCBI): domain Eukaryota; kingdom Metazoa; phylum Chordata; class Lepidosauria; order Squamata; family Chamaeleonidae; genus Bradypodion; species Bradypodion ventrale. The sequence goes on along the minus strand of JAWDJE010000001.1, from coordinate 370,132,778 downwards.
CACTTCATCTGGGGCAACAGGATCAAACCGATCCCAGATAACACAGCAAGACTGTGAACTGGCTCCCCCCTGACCCTCCCCATCCATGCCAAGATTAAACCCTGAGCGAATCCGATCAATTTTCTCCACCAGATGGTCAGCAAAATCCTCAGCTGATCCCTGCCAACCAGGCACAGCCCCCCCCCCTACCAAGGAGGGACCTGGTCATCCGAAACAGGGTGGCTGGGCGATTATCAGCGGAGGCAATAAGGGAGGTGAAGTATTGCCTCCTCACCACCCCCATCACCACTAGGTAGGCCCTGATAGCGGCTCTAGCTAGTGTCCAATCAGAATCGTTCCTGGTCTTCACCCAGCAGTGCTCAAGGCATCTCTTTGCCTGTTTGAGCTCCCGTAGTTCTTCCGTGAACCACGGGGATGACCTAGCTCCGCAGGCTCTGAGAGGCCGTAGTGGAGCAATTGCATCCAAGGCAGCTGTCGTCGACCCATACCACAGGTCAACAAGTGCCTCGTGTTGCCAATCCAGGGGAAAATCCCCCAGTTCCCTCTGGAATCCATCCAGATCCATCAGTTGCCCGGGGCAGGCCACTTTAATAGGCCCTGCCTCCCTACAATGAAGTGTCACCCCCAGAAAGTCTAGAGCCACCAGATAGTGATCTGACAATGGCACAGGTGTTATGTCTTGGTTCTGTAAACTCAGATCACTCTGCCACCTCTCTGACAAAAAGACTAAATCTGGTGTGTAGCCACTTCCCCTGGTAGGGCCCCGAATTACCTGAGCCAGGTCCAAAGCTGCCATGGAAGCCATGAACTCCTGAGCCACACCAGAACCGGACCCCAGTGAAGGCAAATTGAAGTCCCCCAGAACCATCAGCCTAGGGAACTCCAATGCCAACACTGAGACAGCCTCGAGGAGCCCAGGCAGGGAGTCCCTTACCCTGCAAGGGGGCAGGTACAGGAGTAGGACCCCCAACTGACCCTTTGGGCCCAGCCGCAGGAGCAGGGCCTCACAACCCAGAATTTGTGGAGCAGTGGCCCTGGTGACTCCCAGTGACTCCCTGACTATAATGGCAACACCACTGCCCTTGCCCTCATCCCTAGGCTGGTGCCAAACACCGAACCCAGACGGACATATTTCTGATAGAGGCACCCCATCCTCTGGTCTCAGCCATGTCTCAGTGATGCATGCCAGGTCAGCCCTCTCCCCCAGAATAGAATCTTGTATTAGGGGTGCCTTACTACAGACCGACCTGGCATTCATCAGCAGCAGCCTAAGGGTGGGGTCACCCTGGATCAGCTGCTCAGGACCTAAAGGTGAAACCGGGGAGCCATAACGCGGGACAGATACTAAGCATCGGTCCCGCATTCCCCAAGTGCGGCCCACCCCACGGATCCCACTATAATGCCCCATGCCTGTCACAACCTCTAAATGGGCCCCTGGAACCTCCACCATTAACCCAGACAGAGTGTTGCCCCATCTTCCCAGCTGGCAGGGCCATCTCTCCCTCCCTAACCCACTTAAAACATACCCTCTCAGTCTCTCTACCCATGTTGATGGTCCCAACGAGTTCCGATTGGCCGCAAGAGTCTCCAGGGCAGCGATGGAAATTCCACCACGGCTGCCGGCCTTTTGAGCCCTCTGCAGGGAGGCGGGAGCATGGGACACCGATGGTGGAGGTGGTCCCAACAAGCTTCGACTGGCTGCAGGTGTCTCCAGAACAGCGGTGGAAATTTCACCGCGGCCACCGGCCCTTTGAGCCCCCTGCAGGGAGGTGGGAGCCCGGGATGCCAATGGTGGGGCAGCCCCAGCAATCTCCAACTGGCCACAAGTGTCTCCAGGGCAGCAGCGGAACCTCCACCGTGGCCGCCAGCCTACCAAGCCCCCTGAGAGGGGCGGGAGCCTGGGACGCCGATGATGGGGGTGGTCCCAGTGATCTCCAACTGGCCACAGGTGTCTCCAGGGCAGGATGGAAATCCTGCCATGGCCACTGGCCTTTTGAGCCTCCCGCAGGGAGGCAGGAGCCTGGGACGCCGATGGTAGGGTGGTCCCAGAAAGCACCAACTGGTCATAGGTGTCTCCAGGGTGGGGTGGAAATCCCACCGTGGCCGCCGGACTTTTGGGACCACGCAGGGAGGCGGGAGCCCAGGACGCCGATGGTGGGGTGGTCCTGGCAAGCTCCAAACTGGCCGCAGGTGTCTCCAGGGCGGTGGTGGAAGTTCTTCTGTGGCTGCCAGCCTTTTGAGCCCCCTGCAGGGAGGCGGGAGCCTGGGTTGCCGATGGTGGGGGTGGTCCCAGCGAGCTCCGACTGGCCACAGGTGTCTCCAACTTGCCATGAAGTGACCCGCACACTGTGATCACAGAGCCATCTCCTGCGGCACATATGAAATGAGAATATTAACAAGGTGCACCTTCACAACCAGTCCATCTGGCATGGCCTCTTCCACCTCCACGATAGTTGGGAATCAGATTAATGAAGTGGCTCCTCCTCTGCTCATTTTGCCGTTGGGCCCAATAAGATGGTTTCCAGTGGCATTTCCTCCACTGAGATGGACCATCACCCCACCTAAAGGGGCTCATCTGCCAGTAGCCATTGGCCTCTTTAGGGAGTCAGGTTATTTGCTGCCGCCCAACACTCAGTGTTGAGTCACTGGCTGTACAGTCTACTCCATTACCATTGCGGGATGTCCAGACAGTACTTTTCACACCGGTTTCTTACTTCACCTGCTCTCCAATAAACAAAATTAACCCATTTGATTCACTAATGAAATTTCCCAATCATGTCTGTTCATTCTGCTATGAAATTATCCTCTCACACTCTGGAATGATCTGTAGTTTTATATCCCTCTCCTCCCTGCTTTGAAAAGGCAGCTGGATGACTTGATTTGCTGACCAGAAGTTGGGCAAGAAAAAGTCATTGCTCTTCTTGAATGCAGTGAATTTGTGAATGCCTTTTGTTGCTGCACTGGAAATTTTGTTCTAATCCATGTACAAAATAATAGTATGATCCCATGGTTCACAGTAAATCCACAACCACATATGTCAAAAAAGTGGGGAAGGGAAGGAAGAGAAAGAGAGAAAGCAAAATCCAAACTAGAGGGAGAGCTGTTCCAGTAAGGCACCTGTCACAGAATATCTGCAAGGAAGGAAGAGCCAGTTCTAAATTTTGTATTGCAGATGTGTTTCCTTGTAGCATATCGGACCTCTCCAAAATTTTATAAGACCTCTTCAAAATGTGAACTTTCCCCCCATAAATGAGACAAAACAGGCCTGAGAAACTTGATTTTGGACCAAGTGAAAGAGAAATACTGTATGGCTGTCCATGCAGGGTGTCTAAAGTAGTTCTTAGAAATGTGGTTGCAAATTATTTGTCTTTCTTTTGCTAAATGGCCATTACTTTTTCCTTTTTCTTTTTGACAATCTTCTCATCTGTAACAGCAAAATGACAGGCTGGTACAACATGAACATTCTTATAGGTCTTGAATTTCACCAGCATAGACACTGTGGCAGAAAGATATAGAAATAAATTGTGGGAAGAAGTAGAAATTGATATATTCATATATCCCTACAATGTACTCTCTCTCCTGCTCATTTTAGCCACCTTAGTTTGCATTTTCTTCTTACCTACCTTGGATACCTTGGAGTCATTATTCAGTGAGGAATTCTGCACATTGGTAGACTCCTCACCAATATAAATCAGAAAAATAAATAAATAAATCTTTGTGATGACATTCCACAGATGAAAATGGACCTGAGAAATTAAGTCTGTTTGCATGCAAGTTTTTTAGCCATTTGGATATCATGTCACCTGTTGGCTAGGCAGACCATGACCTGTGCCCTCCGCTTTCACCTTGCCCAAAGCCCATGCCTAACATCATCAACAAGAGATGAGCAACACTGTAGTTACAACTTTTTTTAAAAAAAAATGTGATGTCAATCAGAATGTATGTGGTCTTCTAGACTGCTGTTGTGCCTTGCATTTGTTTATCTCCTTTTAAAACTCACAACCATATATTCATACACTTCTTTCTTTTCCTTCCTCCTCCCTTCCTCCTTCAGCTCTTGATAACTCTCCCCTTCTCTGCTGACATTTCCAAATTTTACCATTCTCTTTTCTGAAAAACAACCACTCTTCTCTTCCTTGACTTAAATCAATTGTCGTGGTAACCAACACAGTTGTTGTGGTACCAATACAGTCAGTATTTTCCTCCACACATTTCATCTGCTCCAAGAATGGTTAATTCTCTGTTTCTTCGAGAAAATCATATAGCCCTATGGCAAATCCCCTCTCCACGACACAGATTCCTCTGCTTCTTCTATTCCCCACAACTGCCTTTCTTCCCCAAATGTGCTCTCAATTAGAAGAAGGGTCTTTCTGCTAAACTCCTCCCAATACAATGTGATACTAAAAGGAAACAGTGTTTTCAGGTGGCTTGAAAAGGAGCAGGAAGTGATGCAGAAAGCACTGTACAAAGTAAGATAAGTACAGTAGAACCTTGGATAAAGTCCAAACTCCATTCCACAAGTTTGGACTTTATCCGATTTTGAACTTTATCCGAATCAAATGGGTGATGCATCAGATAACATCCAAAAATGGACTTTATCCGAGGTTCCTATACCAAATACCTCAGATAACGTCCATTCTTTTAGTAGTTTTGGACTTCATACAATGCATCACATGTGCATGAAAACCATGACTTTTTCCGAATCAGACTTTATCTGAATCTGACTTTATCCGAGGTACCACTGTATCTCATGTGAAAGTTGAGAAAATTTCTGAAAACGTCAACACAGAGTTAAGTACTTAAGAGATGAACAAGTGCTCCATCTGAAAGTGTCCTTTGAAAGAGGTTAAATGAGAGATACAGTGAATTTGGGTAAGTGTGATCTGGAGAGAATCATGCTTTTGGATGAGATCTTGCTGTACTCACTAAAAAAAACAAAATTGAACAGATCTAAGTATGACCTATAGATATATCCAGTAGTATACTCTCTGTGTTCTGTCACTACAAAACAGCTGATGAATAAGAAGTGTGTGTTCTTGGCATGCCAACAAGTGCCTCCTTGCAGCACGGCAGCATACTGGTATGCCTAAAGAAGGCAGTAGTAACACTGCTGTTGAAAAACCTTTCTTTGCATCATAGAAGACTAGGACTGAAAGAGGCTGCAGTGGCAACAAGTCCAAGAAATCCTCCCCTAAAGCATACTTGGCAGGTGGTCATCCAACCTGTTTATAAACAGCTCCAGTGCTGGAAAATCCACAATCTTTCAAGGCAATCCATTTCATTACTGAACAGCTCTCACTGTCAAGGAGTTCTTAAAGTTGAGTAAAAGGACCTGTCTTCGCTGCAAGTTGTCTTGGGCTTTCGGTAGTTGCTTGAGGATGTGAGAAAAAGCTAAATGATGTTTAGTTGGTTTGCCCTGCAACCACCAATCTGGCTGCTACTTATTGGCGGCAACATGGCTATTGCTGCCACTTCTCAGTTGATTGGTGGAGGCACAGGGGCTGATTACCTGAGATGTGGCTGCTTTACTCCCATGGTGAGGATTAGCTGCAGCAGCCCATTTGACAGCAGTGAAGCTATATCAGCCACTTCCCATCTGATCATCTGCCATACTGCTGCCAATCAGCTGGGAAGTGATCAATCAGCTGCAGAAGACCAATTTGTGGCACATGTCTTCCAGGACTGCTAGCTGATTGGAAGTACAACTGTCACTGATCTGCTGGTTATCCTAGGATCCCTCCCCAACTAATTAGGCTATTGCAGCTGATTGACAGGTGCTCTATTTTATCCCTTCTCCGGTGTACACACACACTCAGTGTGTTATGATTTAGAAGAACCCCCTGATGAGATCTCAAAGTGGGGATGGTTGGGGATGAATGATTCACCCCATAAACACAACATGTATGCACACAATTGGACCAATCCACCCCAATCAGCCCCCAAATCACCACAAAAAGTGGGTTATAAGCTCATGTAGACAGCCTTGAAATTTCCTTTCCTATTACTTAAATCCATTACTTCAAGTCTTACCTTCTGAGGCTGCAGAAAACAAGCTCACACCATCTTCAACATGACAGCCTTTCATATATTTGAAGATAGCTTCATATTACATCTTAGTCTTTTCTTCTCCAAAGGAGACATGCCCAACTCCCTCAAACATTCCTGCTTGTTTTTCCAAATCCTTTATCATACTGGTTGTCTTCTTCTGGACACATTCCAGCTTCTTGATATTTTTCTTAAACTGTGGTGCCCTGAACTGAATAGAGTAGTAATATTATTTCCCTTGTTTTGAATACATTTGTTTTTATGTACTGTCAAGTCACCACAACTTAAGGCAACCATATGAATGAGCTACCTCCAAAAGAGTTCTGTCAGCAACAGCCCTGTGCTGCAATTGATAACTCAAACCTTTTGGGTTTCAATCCATCTCATATTTTCCTTCCACCTTTCCCAGCGTTATAGTCTTTCCCAAAGAATCTTCTCTTCTCATGAAGTGCCCAAATTGGGGTAGCCTCAATGTTATCATTTTTGCCTCAGGGATAGTCCATGCTTGATTTTCTCTTGGACCATTTGTTCATTTTCCTGGCAGTGTAGGGTATGCAAAGCTCTCCTCCAACACCATATTTCAAATTTTTTCCTGTCAGCTTTATGTTTTCTCTTTCCCACCTGTACATAGTGGTTGAGAACACAAGAATGTGGATAATCTAATCTTGCTCTTTACCTCCAGTAACACATCCTTACACTTGATGATCTTATCTTATTCCTTCATTGCTGCTCTTTTGAATATATATATAAAAAATTGATGGGACACTTTCTTCTTTCACTTTCATCAGAAGTTGTTTTAAGACATCACTGCTTTCTGCCAGTAGAATAGTGTCACCTGCATATCTTACATTGATGTTTTTCTATCAATTTTCACTCCCTTTCATCCGAATCTAGTCCATCTTTCCATATGATATGTTTTGTATGCAGACTGAAAAATAAGGGAATAAAATGCACCTTTCTCTGACATCTTTGCCTATATAAAACCATTCTGTCACCCTAGAAATTGTGCATCAGTACAATCAAGTGCTCTGCCACACCCATTTCTTTCAGAACAACCCACAATTTTTCATGATCCACGGAGTAAAAGGCTTTACTGTAGTACTCTCTATAGCACAGGCTTATCTAATTGTGAAATTCTTTGTTGAGCTCCAGTAGCCAGCAGATATTTGCAACATGATCTTGAGTGCGTCTTCCTTTCCAGAATCAACCATCAGGCATTTCTGCAGATACAATATCAGTTGCAAATACGGGTACACCGAAAGAACCCCCTCAAAGATTATGGTATTCTTCAATCACCATTAGGCATATCCTGGGCAATTGTAATCTACGTTGTGCTGACTAATCTTTCTCACACTAGGTCAGGCAAAAGGAACTATGGAATGAATTCACCCAAAGGTGAAAGAAGAAGTTGCTGCAAATCTACTTAACAGTGTTATCATTTAGCCCACATTTTATCAGTTTAAACACAAGAATATCAGGAGAAACCTTGTAAAAATCTTTGCTGAAATCAAGATGTACTACATCTACAGCATTCCATTCATCAACTAAGTCTGTGATTCTGTCAAAAGAGGTGGGGGAGGATTAACCTGGCATTACTTGTTTTTGGGAGACTTTTGTCAGCTCTCTCCATGGGATGTCAATTAACATTTCCTACATCTGTTGTCTTGCTTTCCTTCCCCTCAATTGGCAGATTCTTGTATTTCCCTCCTAGTTTCTAAGGCACCACTTACCCTCCTATCTCCAGTATTTGAAATCTTCAAATAATCTGGAAAACAATCTCTGTCCCTGGCAGGATTCAGTTTAAATCCTTCCTGACCAGGTTTTCCAGACTGTTAGTAAGTACAGTAAAACCTCGACTTACAAATGCCCCAAGTTACACAAAATTCGACTTATATAATGATTTTGTGCTAAAACCATGTCCCAATTTACATAAATGTCCCGATTTACATAAATTTACATAACATGATTTCCTATGGGTTTGCTTTGAGTTACATAAAAAGTCATTTTTCCTATGGGTTTGCTTTGAGTTACATAATAATTTCATTTTTCCTATGGGTTTGCTTTGAGTTACATACAAAAATAATTTTTCCTATGGGTTTGCTTCGAGTTACATAAAAAACTGATTTAATCAAAAGCCTACGGAATGGACTTTCTACGTAAGTAGGGGTTTTGCTGTACATTCTCCCTAGAGCCAATGAGGTGCAACTTATTTCATAATAAGAGTTCTTCTTCATGAGAATGAAGAGCAAGATCCAAGAAATCAAGCCTTTCTTGGAGACATCATCTGCACAACCAGTTGTTCATTTCCATTATTTTATTTCTCATCCTGCCTCATAATCTTTAGATGGGAGGAATAACTTTTTTAAAAACTGTGTGAGCCCCAAGGTCCTTTATTTATTTATTTTACCCAAGGTTTTATAGCTACTTGCAATATCCTTCTAGCTGCTTCATTTGTTCAAACATGAATTTGAAGGAAGGGATGATGGTTAGTAGGCTTGATGATTTTTAGCAAGCTATCATGTTCATAATCCTGTTGGGTCAACATTTCCTTGGATATCATGTCAGGTCCGCAAAACATATCCTCTGTTTTCCTTCCAAATCACTGCCAATTGAATATGCCTAAGAATGCTGACTCTGTTCCAGCCACTTCAAATCACTTTCCATGTGGAAGGCCTCATATCATTTCTGTAGCTCCACAGATACTGTACATAATGGTTTGTCTTCTCCATCCTTCTCCATGCCACTTTCCTCTAAGTCAGGGGTGGACAGCCTTTTTACACTGCAGACCTGATCATGCCCCCTTAAACAGCTGAGGGGCCCCAACCACGCCCCCCTGGAAGTGGAAGCAGGGGCATTTACAGCTGTCATAAATGTGTCCACTTCTGCATTTATGACAATTGTGGGCACATTTATGCACGTGTGGGCATGTTTTACTGCTGATGTAAATGTATCCACTTCCACTTCCAGGTGTGGCAGTAGTGGGCCACATTAAATGGTGCCACAGGCCAGGACCTGCCTGTGGGCCACAGTTTGGGAACCCCTGCTCTAAGTTATTGGCTCCTGTATTATGAACTCTTCTTCCTTCATAGAAGCAGTCCCATTCTGATGATCCTCCAGAAAAATCTGATTAGCTCTATCCAGAAATACATCATTCTCCCTGCTGAGCTGAAGTGCAGAGAGGTGGGTCTCAGGCTACTGTACTGTACTTTCTTTCCCAACAGAGCAAGCAGCTTATACTTCCTGCAAGTGTAAGGTTTCACATCTTATGGGAGAAAGACAAAGATGTCAAGTTGTCACAAATCTCTAGAAATGCACTTCTGGATTCCATATCTCTTTGTTCTATGAAGCCAGTAAGACACCTAGCCTTGCTCTCTTTCAAATTTCTCCACAAAATCACCCTATAAACTCACTCAGGTCACAAGATTCCAGGGACACTAGATGCAGCTGTAGATCTGTCTGCTGCTAGCTTCTCTCTCAAGCAAGATGATGACCCAGTTCTTCTTGTCATATCTTTCCTCCCAACTATAGCTCCTCCTTCTACTACCAGGTACATGGGGCACAAGACAGAGCACTAGGGAAGTTCTTTTGTTTGTGTTGGTGTGTGTGGGGGGGAGGGGGGTGTTGGACTTCAGTTCTCAGAATTATCCAACAATAATTATTGGATTAGTTATCTGAAGCTTAATATTTCTTTTGAAGACACAGTGTGTAGAGCCTATGACTCCCAGAAAGCACCATGACAGCTTCTGTTTTTAAAATTGCAAATCAGAAACAGGAGGCAACAGAAAAAAGAGAGTCTAAAGGAGATGAAAGTGGTAGTAGGCCATTCAAAGCACACGTCTGGATTGGGGTAAAATTTAAAGATTTCTTGATTTGAGATTCTGAACTGAAATTCTTGGAATACTTGGAGAATTGTGAGAATGGAACTGCAAAAGCATGAACAAGTACATCCCCACAGAGCACACAGTCACTTCACTAACTCCTAGCCATGAGCTCCCAGAGGCCCCCAGGCATTCCCAATGAACTGGATAACTACCAACTTGTCTCCATTCTTGGACAAGATATTGGGGTACATGTTGGCTTCCCATCTCCAAGGGGTACTGGATAAAAGATCTAGATCCATTTCACTATATCTTCAGACATGTTCACAGGAAAGCTTGGTGAATGACTTGTATTGGGTCTTGAAGATACTGCTTTGCAGTGGCTCCAGCCTTATTGTAGGATGAGTACAGAAGGTAATGCTGGAGGACTCTTGTCTATCACCTTGGCTATTAGCATGTTAACATATTCATAAAATTACAAGAAGAGGTTGCTCAGCATTTGGTGGTTTGGTGCTGATGATACCTGATTATATCTAACCGTCTAAACCCGAGGAAGCTGTTTTTGGTTTTAAACCATTATCAGAAAGAGATGTGACAAGAGCAAACAAATTGAAGGACAGTTTAAACAAGATGGAGATGCTTTGGATCACTTGAGAGGCAACCAACGAATAGGGAACTTAGTCTGTGCAAAACCGGATTATGTTTCCCTTGAAAACTCAGATATGCAGGCAACCTCCATCAGAACTCATCCTCTCATGAACCTTTGCGAGTATCAGGGAATCTTGCAATTCCCCTAGTGCACCAAATCAGAGGGATGCTTTTCTAATTAGCAATTACTGTACACTTATATACACAGTGGTGCCCCATGTAACAAATGCTTTTTTATAACAAAAAAAATCGTATAATGAAGCGTTTTGGCACTATTGGTGATACCCCTTTAGTGTATGAAAACCAAGACAAAGGAACAGCCGAAGGATTGGCTTAACACATCTTTATTGCATGAGTGGTCAGAGGGAACATGAGGTAATGGCGGATGAGCAGCTCAATATATATGGTGGTTATACATTTGAATGTGGCTCCACGACAGCCCATTGGCTACCGTTGGTGTGACGTCATTCTTGGTCACGCCCTTCTTGTCCAGGTGAGGTAGTGGCGGGAATCTTCCCGCGCTGTCGTTCTTTGGTAATTTATGACCTGTGAGCTGGGCGCTTGCTATTGCCACCAGGTGGTCATTAGCTCGCGTCCTGATTGGAGCGGGTTACATTGATGTATGGTTTAAAGGCACAGTATGGAAAAACACAATGCATAGTATTGAACACAACAACCCCACATAACATTTTTTTTGATTGTACGGGGTTTACCCCATATTACGAACATTTTTTTCATTATACAGGGTATACCACATATAATGAAAAAAATTAGTTATGCGGGGTATCGCCAATATGATTTGCATAAAGAAAAAATGCATATAACAAAGTGCTTGGTGGAATGGAGCTTTTTTGTTATATAGGGTACTACTGCACTTATATAAATGACCGCATAGCACTCAGTACACTCGCTGCATGGTTCACAAATTAATTAGCATTTTGCTCCCAACTTGCTGGGTACTCATTTTACCAACCTTGGAAGGATGGAAGGCTGACTCAACCTTGATCCAGGTCAGGATCGAAGTTACAATGTCAGTGGTTTTTACCTGAAATACAGCAATTTAACCACTATGCCACCAGGGAGAGATGATTTTCTTACCATTAGAAGGAGGAGACACAGAATAAGCATGGAAGTCAGTGGCTGTTCTACCTCCTCCTAGTTCTGAGGGCTTTGACTCCAATAATTTGGTCAGCTAGGCTGACTCTAGCTTAATTATGGAAATGGAAGCCTTTATAATTCTGAAAATCCCATCCCTAACCCTACTTCCTGTTGCTTTGGCTACAGGTGAACTCCATCCTTTTAAAACAAGTTATTAACAATTAAGTTTGACTGAAGAAAGAAGTTTTGCTGTGGAATTCTGTATGTTTTCTTTTGTTTCACAGTGTGTTTTTGAAGTGCTTTAAACCAGGGGCACCCAAACATTTTGGTCATGTTGTTCAGGGTTCTGGTCACTATGGCCTGGGGGCCGGATGCAGCCCCTGATACCAATTCATCCAGACTACGAAGCCCATGTTGCTCCTGGAAGTGGAAGTAAAACACGCCTGTACAGGCACATTTTGCTTCCAGAAGCAACAAGGGCTTCATCAGCCGGATGAATTGGCGTTGGGGGCGGATCCATCCTGCACACCATAGTTTGGGCACCCCTGCTTTAAACTATTACTTTTTAAAATATTACTTATAAACTTAGTTGTTGCTGCTTTTTTATGTTGTAACTTCACTGTACTTTTACAGGTACAGTAGTTGTAGAGTATCTGCTTTTTAAACATTACTGTGCTGCCTTCAGTCTGTTTACTTGGATAATGCCCTTGATGCAGAAATGAAATAAATATGCTGTAGTGTTTTTAGAGATTGTTCCAATGCCTTTTCAGTGCTTTTCATAACCAGAAAACTTTGATGGGCATCTAACTGGGTTCCTTAAACAGTTGAAGACTCTATACTACATTACTCATCTGTGAACCATTGTGTCCCAGTGGTCTTTTCTTTCTTCTCTAGAGCACAACTGAAAATTAAATTCAATGTCTACATCTCTATTTTTCTTTAATTCCACTCCCTCCATTTCCAGTAAAGAATGTTTATGAAAGCAAGTTATCCCTTGAACTCTGACTTCCCTCTGAGAAGCGCTTGTACATACACTCTCTCCCTTGCTCTCTGTAACTTAAAAAAGTTCCAAAGGCATATAGGAAAAGAATTTCATAATCTGTCAACTGCAAAACATTCCATACATTCTCTCTCATCTAGAAACATCCATGTGTGGTCTCTGAAGAGGTCATATTTAAGGGCTGTGTGGTAGTGCGTGTGTGGGGGGCAGGCAAGGTTTATAGCACTCAGAGAATAATTCACATGGTGGGAAATGAGGGGAGAAGCAGGGAGCTCTTCATGTTTCCCCGTTGCTTGGGTTAGTGTTACAATAAATAAATGTACATAAATAGTCAAAGACAACATGCCTGCATCATATTATGTTTATTAACATCCTGAACCTCAGGTGCAATAGGGTATTAATCTCTTTTCTTCTTCTTTTTCTTTTAACTAAACCCATTTGGGTATTGTGAATTTTACTAAGAACTTGGTAATCGCATCTTTCCCCAGTGTGGTGATCTTGAGATGTGCTGCACTAGAACACTCATCACCCTTCACCAGCACAGTGGGCACTGGGCTGAGGCTAGTTAGGATATAGATTATGTTCATAGCTGTCAAGTTTTTGATTTGAAAATAAGGGAAATTTCCCATACAAAACAGGAAACTTGACAGCTATGCTCATCCTGTGCAGCCCTCCAGTAGCGGCATTAGGGCATTGCAGTCTGACTGATACGGGACGCCACCGGGAAAGACGGTAAAATGCGGGAGGTTCCCAGCCAATACAGGACACTTGACAGCTGTGATTATGTTATGTATGCTTACTGCTATCCTTATCAACTGCTGGCGTAAAGAGATTTCTATAGACTAATTAGACCATATAAAACCCAATGGAAAAGGACTGGAAGTATGAGTACACAACAATGCTCTGTGCACTTACATTTTATTTACTTTGAGAACGTCTTAGAAGTTTCCTCTGAAAAGAAACTACCAGATACAAATTGGCCAGAATCTTCTTTGGTTTGTTTGGTATTACATCCAGGCAACAATCATTGCATAGTCAGGCACGCATTTCCTGTCATGATTGCACATTGGGCCTGTGGAAGTGTTTTGTGAATGGCACTTACACTTTGGTGTGATTAGAACTACCACATGCATAACACTGAGTTACACAAATTAAGTTACTCAACAGGATTTAATTTAGCCAATGAATATCATTCCAGCTAAAATTCAGTTTGAATAGCCTAAAGCCGTGATGGTGAACCTTGGTACTCCAGATGTTCATGGACTTCAGTTCCAGAAGCCCAAGCCCCCTGTGAATCCACACAAATTGGTTTACTGTGATTCATCCGGCCTGCACTGCCCTCGTCGCTCCCGGCAGCGGAAGTAAAATGCGCCTGTCTTACTAAAATTCTTTAGGCTGCTTCTTGAAATACTGCTAAACAAAACCCTAAGAAAGAATCTAAACAACTTAAAAAGGGCTCTCTATGATATCCACCAACCATTCTTTTTGTTAGGCACAGGTTGAAAACTTAACTATTTGGGCAAACCTTCCCTGTTTAGTTCAGCTTTGCTATATTTTTCGTGGGTTTTATACATAGTATGTATTGTTTTATGTTGTATGTTTGATCATTTCACACTCCTTCAGACAGAGTTTAGACATTATTTATAAATATTTGTAACTCATTCACTCACTAGGGCAAGGCCAAAAAGCACATAAAACTCATTTGTGGAGGGGTATTTTTATGGTTTTTAATGCTTTTACGATTTTAATTGTTATCGTGGGGATTTTTTTATATTTTAGTATTCTTGTTGGTTAGACTGTAAGCCACCTGGAGTTGCCTCAGCAAGGGGGCAGTGATAAAAGTCGAGCAAAATAAATAAATAAATTTATCTCCCTTATCCTACCAATTGTCTAAAATTTGCAGGCATATTAGAAGGCATTCTGGTCAGCTGACTAGGATGTTTTACCCACATTTTCCCAGTCCTTGTTGTCCCTAGGTTTCAGCCCACAACCCATGGGAATTGGGCAAAACAAACAAACAAAAGTCTACCACGTTTGTTTTCAGAAGTGGCTAAATGATAGAATAATTAAGGTGTTGCCACATTTACCTGTTGCATGCATAAGGACAAAACCAGGAATTATACTGAACAGTTCCATATAACAGCACAGCTGAGTTTTGTAAATAAATGGCATACCTGTCAAGTTTCAGGAAATTTCTGTCAAATAAGGGAAACTGTACAGCTATGCTTATCCTGTGCTGGCCTCCAGTCTAACTCCAGTCTAACTAATATGGGATGATGGTGGGAAAGAGTGTAAAATATGGAGGTTTTACAGAAATTTCCTGAAACCTGACAGGTATGAAATGGTAACATTAACTTATGCCTCCTTAATCCTACCTAGTCCTATACTCTAATCACTATATAATACTGACTTCATCATTGTTATAGTGTCTGGTAAAGGAGAAGAGTAAATTAATCTGCATTTAATTTAATTTAATTTAAAGCAGAAAGGAGAATATTTGGTGGCACATCTAGACCACATATTCCACATCAAAACAAAGAAAAAACAATAATATTTATTTAGGATATTTCCAATAAATTAAATAGCCCACTTTACCTAATGATTTGATTCCTTGCTACTTTGTAACAAAACATTCTTTCTTTCATGGAAAGGTTATCCCTTGCACTTCTGTCTCTCTTCTAACTTTTTATAAATTTGAGCCAACTGTTAGCTTCTATCCATTTATATCTCTCATAAAATTAATTCAGCTTTACTGACTGGAATGTTGGGATTGATCAAGGGTGAAACAAATGTTTTCATTTTAATTTAAACAGGGATAGGTTTCATTTCTAACTGGAGTTATTGATATTATAAGTACAGTAATTCACTAGGAAGGAAGGAGGCCAGATGGCAGCATTTAGTTGCTCCTCGTCACCAACACTATTCCCAGACTCCTCTCTTTTTGTGTCATTCATTCATTCATTCACTCACTGAGAAAGAATCAGGTAATCTTATAACCATAAGGATATTCATAGTAAACACTACGAGCAGCAGTAAGAGAAAGTAATAAAAAATTTAAAAATCCAGGTGCAACACTATGCAGTTCTCATGATCTTATAGTCCTTGAAAGCACACCTGTCAACCCGCGGCTCCAGAAAAATGGGACCTGCACAGATCGCTTGTGTGCAGGTCGCTTTCCATGCATGCATGGAAGCGCTACACCACTTGTGCGGCCCCAACGCAAGCGGCGTAGTGCTTCCGTGCATACGTGGAAGGGTTTTACCCTTTCCACGCATGCATAGAAGCGCTACGCTGCTTGCGTAGGGGCTGCGCAAGCAGCGTAGCACTTCCACGCATGCGTGGAAAGCATTTCCCCCCGGTGCCAAATTACGGGGTTTTGGCAGCACGGGGCGGATTATGACATCAATCGATGTCAAATTACGGGGTAATCCCGGCCAAATCGGGATGGTTGACAGGTATGCTTGAAAGGCTTACTGACACAGGTAAGTCTTTAGCAATGTAGAAGAGTCAATAATGTAGCAGCACTTCTAATCTCCCCTGGCAGTTCATTCTAGAACAGTGGTTCCCAGTGTGGGGCCTATGCCCCACAGGGGGACTTAAATTCCCAGAAGGCTAAGTCAGTATACTGGTTGGTCAGTGCTTTGGAGAATTGACTTTGGGAAACACTGTTCATAAGGGTGGGGGCTATGGTGAAAATGCTCTCAGTGTGTTTATTGCTTTTTTGCCTCTCTAGTTGTAACCACTTGTAGCTTTGATACCTGGGTGCTTCAGGTATAACTCCTGAGGAAGAGGCACTCCCTCAGATCGCTTGGTCCCAAACTATTCAAACCATCATGACTTATCTCTTATTAATAATTCAAGATGCCATTAGTGACTGAAGAACTGGATAAAATATAATAGTTTTATCCATTAATATTGGGGATCTCAGGCATGAGTAAAGCATACGCTTAACAAAAATATAAAAAGTATAGAATTTCATGCTTGGCTAGCCAGATTTATGGATTGAAGAAAAATCATTCTTTTTTAAAAATATTGATTAGATAATTATACAGTTAGAAGTGATGTAGCAGGCCATCTATTTCCATTGCTTGCCCAATGCAGGAGACCAAGAGCTAGAACATACTATACAGAGTGGTCAGATTGAAGCTTAAGGAACAAAGTCTTTGAAGGGAACAGATTGTGGAACGGAAATGTTAATTTGTTGTAAATAAGAAGTATAATCCTCCCTTTAATCTTAATTTTTCTTTTGTCTTTCATATTTTGTTTCTCATTTTACTCAGAATCAATATGGTTTTTAGACCACAATTTATATTATATCAGTTTTCTCACTCCTTCCCACATTCCTGTTAAGGACAAGAGCGCAAGTAAGAATGCAAGTTGAGCGCCTGGTTCAATTTCAAGGCATGGATTTTATCATCACTCCTCATAAGGTACTCAAGGATTCTCACCAGAGTAAACCCCATCTCCTTATCTCCCTTGTATTTTAACTATGCCAGGACACTCATTATCAACCACCCCATACACACCCGCACACAGCTGCTACAGAACAAGCAACCTCATTGTCAATATTGCTATCATTCAGAATCTGTGCTATGTCTCCATTTCTTTTCCACACTTGTTTTTAGTTGCAGCATTTCTTTGAGCCAAACCTCCCATTTGACTAGACTGGATGCTCACCTCGGACTGCTATGCTTCAACTTTTTTTTTTTTTTTGCATATATGACCTTTTTTTCCTTTTGAGTCAACAATGACAAGCTAATATCCAAACATGGCTCTGTTGGCATATTATAAATCTATTTGAAAATTGTTAATTTATTTGCAGGCGCACCCCCCCAATAACGGACACAGACAACATTGAAAGTGGATAACAGCACCGGGCCACATTTATTGATTCAATGCCCTAGTCCGAATTATAAATTTGTATTGGTAAAACGACCAATCATAATTCATAAGGCAAGCAGGCCGAAGTAACACTGGTAAGGTACCACCCCAAAATTGCCAACGGCAATTGGTTACAATGTATCAATTTGTATCAATTTGTTTGTTAACAACAAACAAATTGTTGACCGTAGTCAATAACTAACTCATGACCCCACCCTCTGACGCGTATCCGTGAAATCACAGGGGAGATGCATGCTGGTTAGCAATCGTCATCACCCCATCGCCTGGTTCGTCGTTGACCGGACAACGTTTAACTAATTTATTCCTGTCTAGTGTTGTCCAGTCAATTGCGAACCTGCCGGATACTTGTGGGTCATACTGTTTACCTTACCAGTGCTACCCGCCAATGTGACCAAAGTCAACGTTATGAACACAGAAGACCCCTATATCAAACCATAGCAACAGTGTGGGATGGGCAAAAAAGCCAGGACCCGGAAGCCAATATGGGTCCCAGCCAAAAATTCCCACCCGGCCCCGAAGCGACCAAAATATCACACTGTTAACTAGGGAGGGGGTGGAGGGGAAAAGACTTCTCCGCTCCGTCGCTGAGGTAAAATGGCAGCTCGGCTGCCTCGTGGCCATCCCTTTTATAAGGGAGCTGGCCACGCCCCTAACTACCCGGATTCTCTGTCCTGTGGGGGGGGGGCCGCAAAGGGCGCGGCGGCCATTTTGGCGCCGCGCTTGCATTGCAGGCGCACCCCCCCAATAACGGACACAGACAACATTGAAAGTGGATAACAGCACCGGGCCACATTTATTGATTCAATGCCCTAGTCCGAATTATAAATTTGTATTGGTAAAACGACCAATCATAATTCATAAGGCAAGCAGGCCGAAGTAACACTGGTAAGGTACCACCCCAAAATTGCCAACGGCAATTGGTTACAATGTATCAATTTGTATCAATTTGTTTGTTAACAACAAACAAATTGTTGACCGTAGTCAATAACTAACTCATGACCCCACCCTCTGACGCGTATCCGTGAAATCACAGGGGTGATGCATGCTGGTTAGCAATCGTCATCACCCCATCGCCTGGTTCGTCGTTGACCGGACAACGTTTAACTAATTTATTCCTGTCTAGTGTTGTCCAGTCAATTGCGAACCTGCCGGATACTTGTGGGTCATACTGTTTACCTTACCAGTGCTACCCGCCACACGGAGGGGCTTCAAAGAAGACCTGACGCCCCCCCCCCCGACCGTCAGCTCGGTCAACAGGCCTGCTCGCCAACCACCCAACAGAAGGTCCATACCTCCTCGCGACAGATGGACCCCATCCCCTGCGTACAAGTCATAATTTTGCAGGCTAATATCGGGGTGATGACTGACCCGTCCCCAAGCCCTGTCGGCAAGAAACCGCGCCACCGCCCTATTGACCGTGCGCCTAGCACGGTCAAGGGCCATGAGGTTAACGCCCCCTCTGTAAGAATGGCGCGGAACAATGTCCGACCACACCAGGGTTGTGGCAGGCCAGACATAATGCAAGTAGGCGAGTTCCTCGCAAATTGCATGCTTGAGCGATAAGCCGGTGACCTGGCCCAAATCATTGCCCCCCAGGTGGATAATGAGAATGTCAGGCGGGTCAGCACCCAACCAGAAAAAAGGAAAGGCCGAAGCTCCCGCCATAACATCCCAGGCTTACCATGCCATGTGAGACTGGCGTGTTCACCCAGTCCCAGTCGGGGTCCCCACTCTGTCGCCGCAGCGTAACGCGCTGCCCTGTGCACATAGCTGTGGCCCACCAGCCATACTGTCACCGGTGTAATACGACACCCAGGGTCTGCAAGAAAATTGAGAAAAAGGCGGTAAGGTGACTGGATTGGTACTCATGGCGGGAGTGGGCGCACATAAAACTGAAAACATTGCGAGCCCCACCTCCCCATGCTGCGTATGTCAGCCCCAGAGTACCCAAAAGCAGCTGCTGTAGAGGCTGCACCAATACGGAACGAATGTGTGCCATAACGGGCACCTGGTAGGCCCACCCTGGTGAGAGCTCTGGCTGTCACCTTCCAAAACTGAAATTTAGTAAGGGGAGACCCATCTTGGTGACAGAAAAACGGGCCGTGGTGCATGCCACGCAGTGCCAGGAATTCCTGTAGGGCACCAACCGGACAGATGTCTGCCAAAGAACACCGTAGCAGTCTTACACCACTGCCTACGCCATGCTGATCTGTTTTAGAGGAGCGTATCCTCAACTGGGCCCAGTCTTTGGCTACATAGACATCCTCGAGTTCCAGTGCCCTACCACTTGCATCCGCCTTAGACAGCATCACGAGTTCGCTGACGCGGAGCGCTCCAAAAAATGCCACCGTTGTGGCTGCATGGAAAAGGGCTGCCTCATAATGATCAAAACAGAGGCCTGGCCAGCCCCGGGCCAACTGGGTAAGAACCCCTGGGGAAATAGGGTGCCGGTCGTCCGGGCAACGCCCGCGCTCGCGCACCCACCCCTCCAAAACATGTCTCACACGGAAGTCAGAGGTGGTATCCACATGACCTCCCACTTTGGCCATAAAAGCCAACGCCGAGAGCTTGGATGCTATGGTGCGAGGTGCGAGGCCCTGTGCATGCAGGTGAACCATGAACCGCAGAACATGGTCCACCGGGATAGGCCAGGTCTCTGGCAGGTGACATTGAGCTGAAAATGCCCTGTAAGAATTGAATGCTTGTTGGTACGCCTTACGCGTGCATGGCGCTAGTGACAGGCCAATCGCCCGGTTCACCTCTCCTTGCCAATAGTCCAGATCTCGTCCGGGAGTGGCGAGGGAAATTCCTCCGCATCCGGGGCCAAGGCGCGGAACCGGGAGATCTGCAGGCGGGACAAAGCGTCAGCAATATCATTATTAATCCCAGGGACATGCCTGGCCCTGAACAAGACGTTGAGGCGCAGGCAGCGCAGCACAAAATGGCGCACTAGTTCCATAACCCTGGGCGATTTGGAAGTCTGTGCATTAACGATGTGGACAACAGCAGCATTGTCGCACCAGAAATGCACCACCGAATTAGCCCACTGTTCGCCCCATAGCATCAAAGCCCCCAGAATAGGGAAAAATTCCAGGAATGTGAGATCCCGCAGGCGACCTGTGCCTGCCCATGCCGGTGGCCACCCACCATAGGCCCACTTCCCATTGAAGTACATCCCATAACCCAGGGATCCTGAGGCATCAGACTGGATCTGGAAATCGGGGGATGCCAGGAGGTCAGACCTCCAAAATGAGACCCCATTGAACTCCCTCAGGAATTGCAACCAGACAAACATGTCTGCCCTGATACCCCGGGTAAGCCTAACTCTGTGGTGGGGCCTGGATAACCCTGCCATGGCGTCGCATAAGCGCCGGGCAAAAGCCCTGCCCGGTACGACCACCCTGCAGGCAAAATTGAGGTGACCATGTAGCACCTGCAGTTCCCTCAGTGATGCCTTACGCTTGGCCAGCAATTCCGAGATAAGGGTCACTATCCTGGACACCTTATCACCCGGCAGCCTAGAAGCCTGCACTACTGTGTCAATCTCAACCCCCAGGAATACTAGCTTGGTAGATGGGCCCTCGGTCTTTTCGGGCGCTAAAGGGACACCAAGTTCCTCCATTAGCGTCTGAAATGTGTTGAGGAGACGTGTGCACGTGTCCCAGCCCTGTTCACCCCCGAATAAAAAATCATCCAGGTAATGGGCTACAGACCGGGACCCTGACCTGCGGACGAAAGCCCACTCTAGGAAGGTACTAAAACGCTCGAATGCCGAGCATGATATGGAGCAGCCAAAAGGCATGGCCTTATCAAAATAATATTCACCCTTAAATTTAAAACCCAGCAACTCAACGTCGCCCGGATGCACTGGCAAGAGGCGAAAAGCCGACTTAATGTCACACTTGGCCAGCAAGGCACCCGGGCCACACGAGCGTACCATGCGCAATGCATGGTCAAACGATGTATACCTGACTGAACAGAGGTCATCAGGAATAGCATCATTGACCGATCGGCCGGCTGGGTAGGACAAATGATGAATAAGGCGAAACTCGCCTAGGGACTTTTTGGGGACCAAGCCTAGTGGCGACACCTTAAAATTGGGAAACGGGGGTGCAGGGAAAGGTCCAGCGACCCTGCCCGCATCTAACTCTTTCTTAATGCTGGCCGCAGCCACATCCTCCCTCCCTCTGAGGGATAACAGGTTGGGGGCATCCTGAGGGGACCTATCACCCATGAAAGGAATACGGAATCCCTGCTTAAAACCCTGAAGGAGATACTCCCCATCTTCCCCCTTCGGGTACGATGCGAGCCAACGCTCCAGCATGTCCACATTAATTGGGGAGGGGGCCTTTTGGAGAACCAGCTCCATCCGAAGCAGTCTTGCCAGCCAACTGTCCACCCCTCCCTCTGCCTCGTGCCCCCCCAGGTCTGGGACAGGCAGAGGCTGCGTGGGGGCCCGAACATGTGGGACACTCATGCTTATACCTGCAATTCTTTCTATTGCAGGAACCATTGGATGAGAAAGTCCAGCACAGCAGGCGGGCTGGAACCCCCTGCCCCGCCGCCTGGCGGGTAACCTGCGCTGAAGCCGCTCGCTGGACCGCATGTCCGCAATGGTATCTATCTCCCGGGGCAGGGCGTGTAGGCGTCATATACAAGAGCCAAAGCCTCTGGCACGGCTCGTCCCATCTCATCTCGGGGTGGAGGGGAATCCTCATACGGAATTCCTCATCATATGCTAGCCAAGAGGGGCCCGGGAAATCAACCATTGCCCTGTATATATTGTCCAAATATTGGACCATGGGAATAGCTAAATCCGGCCGCGCCCTCAAATACACCGCCATGTATATTAAATAAGCGGGGAGCCAATTGGCCCAGGTACGCGGCGGCTTACGGCGGCGTGCCTGCTCCTTGTCCTTCTCATCCTGTCCCTCCCTTTCCTCCTTGGTGGGCTCTCTGTTCAGGAGTGAGAAGATATCTACGTATTCCCCCCGCCATATCTTTTCTCTGGTAGTCTGTGCCAAATGATCACCTAGTGGCAAGGAATACCCCGCCGTCGGCAAAGCCGAAAAAGGCACAGCCGGCCTAGGAAAAGGGGCCTGAGCTAAACCAGCCACCCCCAGCACATTCCCCGGAGTGTAAGAACAAGTACCCACCCCAGTACCCAAGGTGGCAGTCGTCGTCGCCGGGTGGGTTGCCGATAGCGTGGCCCCCGCACCACCCGCGCGAGGCCAAGGCCATTGAAAGACCCCCCCCATATTGGGGATGTGTGTGGATGTACTCGCTTGCACCGTATACTCACATGCCGCACCCCCGCGGGCCGCCCCCACCGGGGGTTCCGGCCCACTGGGGGCGTCGGAGCTCACGACCGACGTAGAGCTCATCACCGGGGCTTGACCCGCACCTGGCTGCTGGCTGGGGAGCTGCGAGGCAGTGGCCGGAACCGCGCCACGCGCCTGCAGCGGCTCGACCATCCCCGCCGGCTGTTGTCCTCCTGCCGCCATCGCCTCAAAAGGGACCCCGAAGGGAGCGCCCGCCTGACTGGCCCGCGCCAACGACGCTTCCAGGGCCGCGATGCGGGCCAATAAGGTGTCCACGTTGACCAGGGGCAAAGGGCCGGCCGGCCCGCCTGGTCCAGGCGCGGGTGCAGGTCCCTGCACCCCAGGACCCGAATATGGCCATTGGCCAGCACCGAAGCCCGGCAGGGTCGGTGGAGAAACCTGCCAAGGCAGGGAGCCGCACCACCCCCCGAGGCTGGAGGGCCCCGGGGGAGGCTGCGACCCAAGATGAGTAGGCCCAACAGGGTGGGCAGATGGAGGAGCGGTGTCCACCGCTCGCGGGCCGCGGGCCGGAACGCCTTCCGCGCCCGCACTCTGATCGGGCCAAGGGGCAATAGACCCCATTCCGCTGGCCCCGGCAGGGGCCGGCAAAGGCGGCTGTTGAGGAGGCGGCACCGCGGTCCTCCGACCTGGGTTGCGCCTCCTAACAGCGCGAGCTGCACTAGAAGCTGCCTTCTTCTTCGAAGGCATCTCCACCGAAGCAAGAAGGGAAGCCAGCAAGGCAGAACTGCTACCAAAAAGGCTTCCCGGTAGGCTAAAGCGCGACGGAGACACAGGGGAAAAGACTTCTCCGCTCCGTCGCTGAGGTAAAATGGCAGCTCGGCTGCCTCGTGGCCATCCCTTTTATAAGGGAGCTGGCCATGCCCCTAACTACCCGGATTCTCTGTCCTGTGGGGGGGGGGCCCGCAAAGGGCGCGGCGGCCATTTTGGCGCCGCGCTTGCATTCTTACTTGCAAACCATTGCTAGTCCCTGCTTTAAAAAGGAAAACTGGGTAGGGAAATTCTTGGAAATAGGTAACGAAGAAAGACCTCTGTTTTTATCTCACATCATTCTAATTGAGCTGTAATGAATTTGGGGCTGTTGCTTGTTGCCAGATTTCACGTTCTTTGATGTGGCTTTCCCTTCAGAGCTATTACAAAAATAGGCAGGGGAAACCCAAACCGAAATGTTACACCTCCACAAGTGTCTCTAGACTCAGTATAAGATTCCACTGTTTGCTCCAAATGACTAAAAGCCACAAAGAGGCCCCTGCTAACCAAGATGTTTGGGTGATGAATAAGAAGCAGAGAAGTGTCACTAAGATTCAGATTCCAAAATGTGTAGCAGTGGTGGAAGAGGCAGACCACAAACTGTGATGCAAAAAGGGTAGGATTGCCAAGTGAGAAGATGAGGACAGTAAATCTGGCCTTAGTTGGTAGTGAGAATCCTGATATATATGGAAACATCTCTTCTGCATAAATCAAGCCCACAAAATGGGGCTAGGCCTGCTATTCAGAAGAGTGGGAGAATGCCCCAAGTAACAATGTAATCACATGGACATTGGCTCATATTTTAAACTGCTTGTGATACAATCCAGCAAAAACTGCTTCCTGCTGATTATGCAACATAAGTGGAATTGCATTCCTGTCTGACCTTATCCATGTCCTTGCTGGGCTACAACTTTTGGGGACTGGAGTGATTCCCCATGGATAGAATGTCATTTCAGGGGAGATCACTCCTCGCAAAGCGACTCTTTCTGGTAAGTCATACAGGCATCTTTCTTGCAATCTGATCACACATTATTTATTTATTTATTTATTTATTTATTTATTTATTTATTTTCATACTTCTATTGCAGCCCAACTCGACAATGACTCTGGGCGGCTCACAGCAATAAACAACATTAAAAACTGACTAAAACACATAAACCCCATTTAAAAATTCCAAATAATGTACCCACTCACCCCATTAAAACAGTGAGAAATATTAATTATACAAGCCAGCAGGCAGGGGCCACCCCTCCATCAATGCCCCACACCTGCCTTGCCCGCCAGGTTTTCAATTCTTTCCTAAAGGGCAGCAATTCCATCTGCAGCTGTAACTCTGTTGGCAGGAGGTTCCATAAGGCCGGTGTGGACACAGAAAAGGCCCTCCTTCTTGTGCTAGAGAGACAAGCCCCTCTAGCCAATGGAACAATTAGAGAGCCCCTCAGGTCCACTCTGGTTGGATGGACAGAGGTTCTTCGGGCGATGCGGTCTCTTAGGTATCCTGGCCAACTATCATGTAGGGCTTTAAAGGTCATTACCATCACCTTGAATTGTACCCGGAGGCATACTGGTAACCAGTGCAGCTCCCAAAACAGTGGTAAGGCATGAGCATAACATCTGCACCTGTTGGATCCAGCCCTTATAAGCACTAGTCCAGGACAACAATGTAAAAAACAGCAACAGGCTTTATTAACAGTCAAATAGAGATGAGCTTACAAGGTGTTCCCGCATACCGAGATAGCTATACAATCCCAGCATATTTGGTCCCTCCGGACTCTTACCCATCTTAGGGCAATATACGTGCTACCATGAAGCACAGCAGTGGAGGGACCCAGGGCATAGAGATACCCGGCTACCCGATTGGTGTGTGGAAAGTATAGATCCAGTCTGGCCCCACCCTGGTGTACCCATGGGGCTTATATACTGTCTCTCCGGCGGTAGCTTCTGGATACAAGGTAGTGACCTGCCGGATGGCAACAGGATTTCAGCCAGTGATTCAGTAGGAAGCAATCCTCTTATATCCAAAATCCTTTGATTCAAGTTGGAACAATCAACTATCATATTAATGAGGTACATTTGTCTCTTGTTCTTCTGTAGTAAAAAAAAAAATGGAACCTTAATTAGTTGTAGAAAATTAGAGGCTCCAGAACATTCCATCTTGAATGAGAAGCTGTTCAGCTGGGATTTAGTGAGTCACCTTGTCTGTTAGTTCCATTGATTCAAATAGACATAGACTCACTGTAATTTATGTTAGCATAGGAAGTTCTCGCTGATTCAGGGGGCCTACGCTAGCACAACTTACTACACTAAGTAATAAGATGTTGGCTATTGTGTTTGTTTATGTGATCCTCTTAACAGTTTCTCATAGTTTCCTTTTCAGTCTGGCCACATCCTTCTCCACCCAACTCCACCCCCCAATTGCATGTTTTGTTTCTGTTTTCCTTTCTTCTGGGATGCTGTTGAGTCTGGTGCTTAAGAAGTATTCTGACTAGCAGGATTGGGTAAAACACAACATTCCATCTTGAATGAGAAGCTGTTCAGGTAAGATGCTAAAACAAAAACTTGGAAACCTAAATGTCAAGGGAATAATGAAGATAATCCCTTGAATTTCCCTTTGGGATTATTATGGTCTCAACAACATATAATAGGTATCACTCCACCTGCTTGAGGAGGTGCCTCAGAATGTATCCTTTGTTGCTTTGAAAACAGACCTTCCTTTTCCCTCAAACAAGATGTACCAGGAGGTTTCCTAAGAAAGTGTTTGTTTTTTCCAGGCTGGATGGACGGACAGATGATTATGATTTGCACGTTTACGTAAGTCTCAGTCTACCATGTTCAATGATAAAGTACCCCTTTCCCAAGAAGACAGAAACATACACGTGCAAGTATTCATATGGATAGAGGTCTGGAACAACTTGTCTTTTTACTAAACTTGCAGACGTATAAAACACTCCACATACTAATCCAGAATTATAGTCTCTTTTCCTATCTTATCTCTTTGAATTGATGCATCAGCCATTTTCTCTCTTTAATCTACCTCTGTTCAAAATGGAACAGATGTGCCAAAACAAGGGTAGAAACCCTTAATGGATTCATCTCCCTCTTCACTCCTAAGGCAGTGCATTAAGCTTCATTTTGTTTGAGTATAAACTTTCAGATAGCTGAATGGGAAGCAGAAATAACTCACTGCAAACCAATCACAAGTATTTTAACTATGGCTTGGTGAAGTTGACCAGGTTAGGTCTGCTGGCCTTCATCCAGTGTGTGGTTTAAAATCTGCAAAGCTCTGTGATGGCAGGGGGAATTAAAATAATCATTATGACTACAATGTTTATTGGTAGAGGTGGCCACAATTAAATTACAGCCTTTAGATTGAACTATTCACTTTGTGTATTTTTTAAAAATAAGAGACACCCCCTCCCCCCAAAAAAAAACCACTGCAAAAAACATCAGGTATTTTGTGCAAAAGCCAAGGATTTCTTTTTAGTGAAATGTTTATGCCAAAACCATGAAATATAGACCATATATACTTGAGTATAAGTCATCCCGAATATAAGATGAGGTACCTAATTTGGACCTGTAAAACTAGGGAAATAGATTGACCCGAGGATAAGTTGGGGTGGAAAATGCAGCAGCTGCTAGTGAGTTTCAATAATTAAAATACGTGAAAAACTGGTAAAATTAATTAATTTATACATTTGTGTGGGTATGTTTTTGAGTGTTTATGGTAGTGTTGTTCCCCTATGTTGTTGAAATAAAAGATTTTCTCTGCATTGGTTTGAGACACACCCAGTTCCCTCATTTTGTTGTTGATTGACGCGTCTCAATCCAGCACGATTTTGGGACCCTCGGGGTTGATGACCCGAGTATAGGTTGAGTCTCCTTTTTGGACCTCATTTTGGGGGCTAAAAACTAGAGTTGTACTCAAGTATATACGGTATATCTCATTTGTCCAAAAATCAAACAAAATGTAAGGAGACAAATCATAAGATTGCCAATAAGAAAGATAAGGAGAGCAGGTAGAAAATGTTTTGCTTTCCTGTATCCCCTTTTTCTCCCCCTCACTCTGCTTCTCCCCACACACCTCAGCCCCATGCAAATCAGCCAGCTTCCCTCTGGCAAAAATGTGCTTTTCTGATGCTGTTGCCAGACCTCAGAAATGTATATTGCTGTTCTGGCTACATTTGGGAAAATGAGAGTGCAGTGTTCAACGGCTTCTCCTCATAGAGGGCCCCCTCATTTCCCACTTTCATCTGAAAGGGGCCCTGGAGGAGGGGAGAAAGAGGCAATTCCATTTTAGGCCCAAATCCAATGACTATTGAAGTAAAAAGAAAAGACTCCCATAAATTTCAATGGGCCCTGGGTCAGGGCCTTTAATCTTTATTCCAAGATTAACCACATATGAGGAAGGTCAGCTGTGAAGGGGGGAAAAACCCACCCAACTATTCAGGCTTTCAGCACCGATCATTTCATACCCTACAGAGAGCCCATCAAAATCTCCTTGTCTATGTTGCTTTTGAGTTTGCCTCTTAGTATGCATGAAGGCAGATGGAAAAGGGGCAGAAAGGAGTGTGTGTGTGCATCTTCTGCTGAAGGCAGAAAAACATTCACGCTACCATTTGCCATGACACAAGGAGGGGAGAAGTTGCAACTCCCTCCCTCCCTCCTTTCCTGTCTCTTCTTAAGCCAGTATTCTAAGGCAGCAAATCGGTTGCCAACCCAGCTTTCAGCCTATGATCTCCTCCAGTTCACATTATAGAGCTGTGAGTATTCGGAGTGCTGGCTCTGAGGCAGGTGATAGGAGGCTAGGGGAAAACATGTTTATACCCTCATCACATGGCAGGCATTGCAAAGGACACAGTGAAAAGAGTCTGTGTGTATAAAGCCGATGCTTGAAAAAGAAGGGAGACACACAAGTATTGGTAAGCTGGGTGAAAGGAGGAAATGTTGATGGGTATGATAAAATAACTGGAATGAGGAACGAAGACTATAGAGAAAGGGAATGGCATGGTATCCTGTGAGATTTCTCTAGCCTATGGAGAGAGAGGAGGCAGACCTCACACACAAGATGCAGCTATTTGTTTTGATAAGAACTACTGGCTTGGCTCAGTTGGGAATTTTCAACACTTAGCTCATTGCAGGCGCACCCCCCAAAAGAAGGACTCAGACACTGTTAAAAGTGGATAACGGCATTGGGCCACATTTATTGATTCATGCCCTAGTCTGAATTATAAATTTCGATTGGTATTCAACCAATTATAATTCTTAAGGCAAGCAGGCCGCAGTAACACTGGTAAGGTTCCTCCCAAAATTGCCAACAGCAATTGGTTACAATGTATCCATTTGTATCAATTTGTTTGTTGACAACAAACAAATTGTTAACCGTAGTCAGTAAACTAACTACTGACCCCACCCTCTGACACGTATCCATAAAATAACGGGGTGATGCATGCTGCCTAGCTCGTGCCATCACCCCATTGCCTGGTTTGTCATTGACCGGACAACGTTAACCAACTTGTGCCTATCTAGTGTTGGCCAGTCAATTGCGAACCTGCCGGATACCTGTGGGTCATAAATATTTACCTTACCAGTGCTACCCGCCACACGGGGAGGCATCCATGATGACTCACCGCCCCCCCCCCCCCAAGACCATCAGCTCGGTCGCCAGGCCTGCTTGCATCACACCCAGAACGAGGTACATACCTCTAGCCGACAGGTGGACCCCTTCTCCTGCCTATCAGCAAATTTTTTGCGTAAACCTATCATCCGGTCTCCAATGGCCGTTTCACAGCCATGCTCTGAACGGGACGGAGCCACAGCTCCGTCCACTGACTGCCGGAACAGTCCGAACTAGGTAGATCCGCCTCTCCCCTAAATTGGTGTCTCGGCACGATGTTAGACCATAGCGACCGTATGTAAGCCATACGTGATACAAGATGCTAGGTCACAGCCCCTCGACAGTTTAACAACAGCAGTGAGCCGTATGAGATCGCTGCCGCCGAGGCGCCTATAAAACATTGGGCGGTCCAGCATCCCTGTCAGACAGCAGGAATGGCCACAGTTCCCGCCCCATGTGCCGCGCATACCATACCATAGCATATGTGCGGATGCACACAGCCCAGCCGGGGTCCACTCTCTGTCGCTGCAGCATATCCTGCTGCCCAGTGTACATAGCTGCGGCCCACCAGCCCCCTGCCACTGGTGTGCTGAGACCCCTTGGATCTGTAAAAGAGGAGAAAAAAGGTGAAGGACATAACTAGGTACTCGTACAGTGAGGGGACGTACATATCTGAAATTGTGCGTAGACGCATATCCACCTTCGAGTACCCCAAACGTAGTCGCGGTCAACGCGACACCTATCTTAAGTAAATGGTGCCAAAACGGGCCCCACACTGCGAAACGCGGCACCGGTCACCCTCAGGGACTTCACTATGGTAAGGGTAGACCCATCCCGGTGGCAGAAAACAGGCTGGGGCGCGCAGCAGGCACTGTCCGGACAACCGGGCACCAACCGGACAGATGTCTCAAAAACTTCGCAGCAGTATACACCACTGCCTACACCGTGCTGAATAATCCGTGAGGACCGCATCCCCACTCGAGCCAACTCATGTATGACAGAGACATCTTCAAGTTCCAGTGCCCTACGATACACATCCGCCTTACACAGGTGGCACCAACTCTGGCACCCACTCACTGATGTGGAGCGCTCCAACAAGGCTACCGTGGTAGCTGCGTGGCCAAGAGCCACCTCACACCTATCTGAACATAAGCAATGCCAGCCTCGTGCAAGGTGGGTAGAAGTTCTGGGAACAGGGGTGACGCGCGTAATGGCGGCGGACACGTTCCCGTGTCCACCCCTCCCAAACACAACGCCTGAATGCAGAGTGATACGCCTTACGCGTGCGAGGTGCCAATGACATGTCCGGTTCCCCTCTCCTCACCAAACGTCCAACCATCAGCCAAAAGTGGCGAGTGGAATCCCTCTGCATCCAGAGTACAGCACGGAACCAGGTGATCTGCAGTGGTGGAGAGCAGCAGTAATGTCATTACAAATACCCATTACATGTCTGGCATAGAACGGCACCTTTAGGCGTAGCTTCTCAATATAATCGACGGACTGATGTCATGACCCTGGGGGATTTGCATGTCTGGGTGTGGACAATGTGCACCACTGCCGCATTGTCACACCGAAATTGGACCACTGAGTATGCCCACCCCTTGCACCATAGCATCAGTGCTCTCCAAATGGGAAAACACAAGGAAGGTAAGATCGCGGGGCGATCCGTGCACCCACCCTCGGAGTAAACCCCATAAGTCCGGGAGCCGGAGTCATCCGGCCGTACTGGAATCTAGGGCAGACCACTAGGTCTGATCTCCCATAAGAGACCCCTCTAAACCCAGGAGTAATGTGAGCCAGAGCAAACAAATTAAGGGGGCAATGAATTAACTACAATTCCCAAGGGCATACTCTAAGTTTGGCAATCAATGCCAAAATCGCTATGGACATCCAAGCCACCGTATCAATGGTTAACCTGGATGCCCGCACGACAGCATCGAGGCGTAAATGTGATGCCAGAAGATGGGACCTCGGTCTATTCAGGTGCCAAGGGGACCCCCAGTTCCCACCTGAGTGTCTGAATCGTGATGAGGAGACGCGTACACGTGTCCAAACCCCGTTTAACCCCAGACCAAAAGTCATCGAGGTAATGGGCTGGAGACCGAGGCCCCAACCTGTGAGCGAATGCCCACTGAATGAAAGTCCCACATCGGTCCAGTGCTGAACCTGAATTAACGCGATCATAAAGGGGGTTGGCCTTATCTAATTAAAATTCCCCTCAGAACCTAAAAACCCGATAGGCCTAAATCATGAAGTGCACTGGCAAAAAGCTGGAAGCCGAGTGCATAGCACACTGTGCCAAAACAGCACCAGAATTGCGTGAGCGCACCACCCATAGTAGCCAAGGTAACTACGAGTACCTGACTGGACAAGGTCATCAGGAAGGGCATCCCTGAATGGAGCACCCACAGGGTAAGCCGAACGGAGGATTATATTACATTCACCCTTTTTCTAGGTCGGTATGAGCTTCAAGGGGATACATTTGACTAAGGAAAGGTGGTTCAAAGAAGGGCCCCCCGTTACTCTCATAGCCCCCAACTTCCTAACTGTGGACAGTGGGGCCCCCTCTCCGTTACCCAGGAAGGGAACCAGATTAGTAGCATCCTGGGGGCCCCAACACCCCCGAATGGATACAAAAGCCACATTGGAAAACCCTCCAGCAGGTCTCCCGCCCCATCCCTGCTCGGATGAACTGAGTGACATCCTTCCAAGCTGACTGTACTTGGGGTGGGGGGGGCTTATGACTAAGTTAGCTGCTTCAGACGGAGCTCTGATCGCCCCTGTGCACCCCCACCTCTGCCCCGTAGCCCACCAACCCATGGGCAGGCGGAGGCGGCGAGAGGGCCGGTGCAAAAAGGGGGCACTAAGTCGGTAACGACCGTGGTGCTTAGTACAGACATCGTCAGCTGAGCAGGCCGAACACAGTAGGCGGGCTGGAACCCCCCGCCCGACCAGTTTGCATGGAGCCAGTGTCTAAACAGCCCGCTGCTCAGCATGCCCACCATGGTACCCATCACCCGGCACCGGTTCCGTGGGAATGATGTACACAAGCACCCTTGCTGACAGGACCCATCCCAACTCCCCTCGGGATATAGAGCCACCCTCGTCCACATTCCTCACCATGAGCCAACTGTCATGGGCCCATCCGCTCGACAGCAGGATGGCCCAAACAGGTCAAGCCCTGCGGCGTACCACAATACGTACAAGGTATGCCGACAACCAGTTGGCCCTAAGGTGCGCGGTGGCTAACGACTATGGGACATCTCTTTGTCTCAGCCATCCTGTCCTTCTCTCTCCACCCAGTGGGCTCGCAGTTCAATAGGGAGAACATCCACATGTCCCCCTCCAGCCCTTGCCCTTCATGGCCTGCGGCCAATAATCAACCGGGGCCAGTAATAGCCGTCCATCGGCAAAGCCCTTGATGGCACATTCTGTATAAAGGTGCCTGCGCAGCAGGATCCAGACAGCCCCTGTGATGCTTAACACTGTTCCAGAGGCGGACACCCCAGTGCGTGGTGGCTTACTACGGCGGGACCACACAATGTCTCTGTCCTCCTGTCCGTACCTCCTATCCTTATTGG
This sequence comes from Bradypodion ventrale, assembly GCA_035047345.1. Taxonomy (NCBI): domain Eukaryota; kingdom Metazoa; phylum Chordata; class Lepidosauria; order Squamata; family Chamaeleonidae; genus Bradypodion; species Bradypodion ventrale. The sequence goes on along the minus strand of JAWDJE010000001.1, from coordinate 370,099,983 downwards.
GGTCTCAGTTCCTAGGGAGAATATATCCACGTACTCCCCCCCCCCACCAAATCTTTTCCCTCATGATCTGGGGCAAATAATCACTGGGGGGGGCATGAATAACCAGTCGTCGGCAATGCCATTGCCGGTCCATGATGTACACCGGACATACACAGCGGGACCTAGACAGCCTCTGTGACGCCATGTACCACCCCGGGGGCGTAAACCCCCACCCCCAACGTCGTGCCAGAATGCAAGCAAGGGGCACCGGGATAGGATGGCGAGTGATGCCCCCCAGCCTCAAATTGGCGAGGCAAAGAGCACTGAACCCCCACTGGTGGGAACGGACTGTGATGTGTGTGCATTCAACTTGAACCTAATACTTACAAGTTGCACCCCAGTGAGCTGCCCCCACTGGGGGTTCCGGCCCACGGTGGGCGTCGGAGCTCGCGACCGAAATCGAGCTCTGGGGCGACCTCCAACGCACTCCAGCCGCAGTTCCAGACAAACGGGGAGCTGCGAGACAGCGGCGGGCACAGGCCGGACTGTCACGAGAAGCTCGACCCAGCTGGCGCCTGTTGCATAGTGGCAGCAGTCGAAGTAGCCGGCAGACACAAAGGTGGGCCAGGTGGGCCGGATGGCCCACAAGGTATTGGGCCAGAGGCCCTAATTTGAGAGCCTGGGCCAGAATAGGGCCATGCCCAAAACTCCGGCCCCTAATTGGTAAAACGTGCTGTGAGCCAGCACCAGGCCCTCCCCCCAATCGTTCTGGCCCATGGCCGGCAGCCGTGGGCCGAGGGCCAGATCCTCTGAAGGGCCGATCCCTAGGGATGCCTCTAGCGCCGCTACGCAGGCCAGTAAAGCATCCACCACCGCCGATCCCCCTGCATAAGAGGTGCCAGGTGGGCCGGACGGCCCACCGGGCAATGGTCCAGGGGCCCCTACTTGAGAGCCAGGCCCCAAAAAGGGGCCATGCCCAAAAACTCCGGCCCCTGAGGGGCCGGGGTAAGCCCTGCTGTGCAACCGCACCAGGCCCTCCCCCCTGCTCAAAACCCATGGCCGGCAGTTGCGGTCCGGGGGCCGAAGCCCCCGTAGGGCCAGCCTGACGCTGGAGGGCCACGGGGGAAGCCTCCAGTAAGATGTCCTGTTGAGGGGGTGCAGTCGCGGTCCTCCGACCCGACTGCCGCCCCCTGAGCCTTCTTTTTAGGAGGCACAACGAAGAGCGATCCCTTTCCAGGGATCAGCCAACGCTGCCTCCTGTCGCTGGCTGGGAAGCCGAAAATCAAGCAGCCCAGATCCCGCTAAGGGGCTGCAGCCCCGAAAAGGCTTCCCTGAGAAACGAAGAGCGACGGAGAAAAACTTCTCCTCTCCGTCGCTTTCGCAAAATGGCAGCTCGGCTGCCTCGTGGCCACCCCTTTTAAAGAGGGCTGGCCACGCCCCCTAACTACCCGGATGTCCAAGTCCAGTGGGGGGGCCGCAAAGAGCGCGGCGGCCATTTTGGCGCCGCGCTTGCAATATGCACATTTTTTTGACTAGAGAAACTTATTTGGTGAGGATTATTCAAATCATAGTCTCCTCTCACACACATATTTCACTTCTAGAGTGGAACACCTACTGCTGTGTGTGTGTGCGTGTGCGTGCGTGTACGTGTGTGTGTGTGTGTGCGCACGCGCATATATTTGCAAACATAAAACCATTTCACCATTCAATTATTCTTGCTGGTCAGAATGTTATTGCGATTTTACTTCAAAATAAGTGAACTCCCATAAATCATGGTAGTAAATTGTAACTTGTTAAGAAGTGATTAGTCATGGGCCTGGTAGCACAATAGTCATGTAGCATGGTGTACAACCAGGCATGCTACCTGCAACTTGCTAGTTTGCTGAAATTTGCTGCCACAGTTCATGTAATTGCGCTTACTCCTCTAAAGCAAAATCCCAACAGGATTCTGGCCAATGTCTTGTTGTTGCTCTCATCAAATAAGATTGTATGTTTCACTAATATCCAGTCAGAATCCTCAGTGTGCAAGATGGCATCATTTACATTCAGTAGTCTTGATACTGCTGTTGGGTTCCACAGTCTGAGTACCACTGCTACTGTCACAGATGGGGCAAATACACATTTTTTTAAAAAAATCAGGAAAGTATTTGGAATTAGTGATAGTGGAGCAGCAGCAATGTAAGTTTAACTTTCTCCTATATTTGCCTGTTAGAGCAAAATAGATCACAATCCACCACAAACATCATTGAATACACATAGGTTCAGAGCCATTTTGCAGAAACAAACACTTAAAGCCCCCTGCCTAAATAAAAATAATTTCCTGTCAGGAATTATTCTGAGTTGGAAGGATTTTTGATGGAGAAAATCCTCTCAGGGGACACCCAAATGAGACTCCTTTCATGTCCCCAAAAGCTGGGACAGAGACAGGCACTCAATCCATCATGCAGTACCCAGGTCTTGAACTGCCAACTTGCCAACCTTCCAGCTAACAAGGTAAGCTTCTTAATCATTGAGCCATTCAGTGTCCACTTTCTGTCACATTTAATATTCAAAAATCCCAAGTTATTGTTGTTGCACCTGTGAAGAAATTGTGAATTTAGGAACACTATTTTCAAACAGCAAACCAAATGTAATTTACACCAGTTCTAATGTTTGAAAGTGAGTTCATGCTAACTTCTGTACTATTGTTCTTAAAATGCAGTTGCCTTAAACTAATGCACAATTCCATATGCGATTTCACTAATGTGGGGAAAATGGAAATTTACTTCTTCTAACTTGGAATCTAAGAGTATGACTACATTGGAAAACTGAATCAGAGTGATTTGGCTTTGCTGCAGTTTGATTCACATCCTCAACTATGAATGAAAACATAATGAGCGTTTACATTAGGCTTGTGGATTGAATTAGAAGTTCAGTGCCCACACTGGCAATGTGATTGACATTTCAATCCTACTTATAGCTCCCTTTCTTTCCTTCATTCCCATGATCCCACCTTCACCTGTCTATTCTTCATGTGATCACTGCTTTTTTATTTTAAAACATTAAATAGATGAGAATGGCACTATGACACCATATCTAGAAGAAAGACCCAGAGATAAGGCAATATGATGTTATTGCACTATTCTCATCTATTATTATTTTTTAAAGAAAGGAAGATAATCAGGATAGAAGAAACACCACAGGGTAATGTTACCACAGTCCTAAATATCATGCCCAAGAGTTAATATCACCAAAGCTCTGCCTACAGACAAATCTCCTCTCTATCCATAGTGAACCCAGGACATCTGTGTAGAAAAAACCCTACCAAAATGCACTGACATGAAAAAGTGGGCTTCCAGCAGCACAGAAAAAAAGCTACATTGGAGGGAGATATGGATGAATTCATTTCATCCTTTGTGTCATGCAGGGATTTTAAAAAGACCTTCAGATTCATGTTGCAATGGCCCATGGAGGATCTGGCCGCAAGGGAAGGCACATGAGACAAATGTGCAGTGAAAGTCGAGTCCCAATTAGTTCGGGTGGTCTGTATTTATTACCCTGCCTCAGAGTCTTTCATGCATAGCTGCACATGACCCCATTACAGAAGGCTTTTGCACATGTGGCATTTCGCTGATCAAGTTACATTTGTCAGCTCTTGGAAGTAACTGAGTACCCTGGACCTCTGCTGAGGAACTAATCAACAGGATGGGCGAAACCCATTGTTCTTCGCCTTATCTTGGAGCCCATATGGTCTCCGGGAAACTGACTTCCTTAGCTGTTGACTCAGTGAGTTTGCCCAACCCAACCTTATCTTCAGCCAGAAGAGGAACAGCAAGTTTTACCCTGGTTAGGGTTAACTTGGGTTCATCTCCTTATGACATTTGCCCTACTTCTCTCAGAGCCTCCAGCCAAGGCAATATGATTTATTCCAATTAATCTAGCCCGCACCCCAATTTCCCTTCCATCAAAGCCGGGTTGGTACTCAAGCCGTGTGTGTAAGTGAGCGAACCCATCGGGAAAGGTTTTGGCCAATTGTGAACGAGCAACCCACATTCCCTCCTTTTTAGTTTTTTAAACAAGCCTGGCTGGGAGCTTGGTAGATGTAAGGTCTGTGTTGTCTGGGCGTGATTGTCTCTTGGGGTCCCGATATGAGGTACACATTGGCAAGAGTAGCTATGATGATTATGGTATGGGGCACAGTCTGCACCCACCTCAAAGGGACCCCAAGACTCTGCTAGCCCAATTGTGTGTTCTGGACTATGGTGTCAAGTTTGTTTACCTGGTCCTGGATTTTTGCGAGAGGGGTCCATCAGGTTGAAACAACACATGTCATGAACAGCCTTTCAGCCCAAATGGTGTCCAAGCAGCAAATAGGCAATTGCTGCCCGGTTGTACAAAACTGTGTGTCTAAGTTCAGCCTGCTCTTGGTTTTAGCATGGCAATGATTGATGAAGTGTGTGATTGATCTTTCACTGGGGAGGCTAACTTTTTTCCCCCAGTGACAGAAATGGTTTTTCTAAGGTTACTCTGCAAAGTGGTCTCTCTGGCAATTAAGTATCTCCTCACACATAGAGGAGGTGTGATAAGCAGAGAGTAATTGAAATACTACAATAGGCAGGGATTTCTTTTTGCTGCAGGATGCTCAACCTTTGGTGGATGTGGCCCTGTGTGGCTTCTTCCCCACCCATGGCAAAGACATCTAGTCCTAACAAGGTGTGGTACCGAGATGGCAGATTTGGGGGTAATATGCAATAGGGTGTGTGCAGAAATTCACACAAAGACAATATAAGCAATAGCAATGAAACATAATCATTCAGCTGCTTCTCTTGATGGCGGAGCTTGTGAAAGTCCCAGTTGTATTTTTCAACATGTCCATTGATAACTTGAAGAGTCCGTGGTTCAAGTTGGCATAAAAGTTCTTGGAAGTCCCAATTGGTCATTGAGTGTCTTGTGTGTGTGCAGTGTCCCAAATCCCCCCTTTAGGGTAAAAGCATGCCAAATCATCTAGAAATGGAAAAAGTGAATGGCTGATCTTTGGCTGGTATCTGTGCTTGCTACATTTAGCTCGTTTAGGCTGCTGACATCAGAGTCTGGTCTTCTGGCATCTCCAGAAATGGACCTGCAGAAAATGAAAGCTGGCTGAGAATGCAGCCTTGGAAATAAAAAGGTCTGAGAGAGTTAGTTTAGGTTTTTGATTATAGGTCTTAGCTGAGGATCCGGCTGAAGACCGGCTGAAGGCCGGGGGGACTCCCCCCTTCTTTTTTAACTAAAAGAGAAGACAGTGTATGTTAACTCATTCCACAATTGCTTGACCTGGCATTGTAAAAATGCCATTTAAACGCAGAACTTCCTGACTCCTGCTAGAGAGCAAGAATGTTAGATGTCCCAAAAGCTGTGAGTGTTGAAAAAAAATCAGTGGTTAGATAACATACTGCCTATCTGTGACTATATTCAGTGGCTCCAGGGCAAACGTTTTTAAAACCTGGTTTGCTGCTGGCAGTTCGGTTCCTCTGAGCAGCATTTTCCAAGCCTGTTTTTGTGTCAAATGAGAACTCTGTGTGTTTGTATCCCATCACTGAATACTGCCTTGGCTCCCTGGGGGGAAACCAAGGACAGAATGCCTTGTAATTTGATTGAACTAGGTCTGAAGTGAGACTAGTCTGGGGTCTCTTAGCAAGTGGTATGCCAGGCTCCCCTTGGGTTTCCTGCACATGGCAGGCGTGAATGCATGATTCCTTGTGCTGGTAACAATAGCAGAGTGAACTGCCTTGCTAATGCTTGTTGACACATGGGCATTCTGGTGGAAGAACGCATGGCTTTGGATCAGGGTCGTGAAGACGCCCGAGACTAATTTCTGGTGTTCTTTTTTTAGTGGCTGCATCAGCCCTGCTGTTGCCCTTTGGGGTTAATGTGGGCCACATACAGCTCCTCTCTGCAGTGCTGCAAATGAAACTGCATAGTTGCATTAGCTGTTGCATATACCCTTTATTGAATGGTGCTACTATTCTGGCCAAATCGTGTCCTGAAATGTTGTAAATGACTGTGGATACCAACTCCTGTGGAGGGATGATTTTGGGCCCCCTGCTGGGGTCTGTACCCAGTGCTTCTGCGAACATGGTCACTGTTCTAATAATGCACAGGTTTAGCACGGGGGCGTGTGGCCCCCGCTACCCCTGCTCACCCATGGAAGGCTGAGAGTGCGGCTCACTGCCTGGAGCATTTGCTTAGCCTTGCGTGAAATGTATTTCCGATTGGCTGACTGCTTTCCTTGGGTGAGCAGTGGAAAAGAAATGGCTTTAAAAGATTTGTGCCTATTCTTAAAATATGGCCTTGTCTAATTAATGTACCCTATAATTTTTGCTGGAGTTCTACTGAGTTTTAAAGATGTATCTTAGGCAAAACTGGTTTTGTAAAAGATTGGGGCGGCCGATGTTCGGAGCTCTGCACTTTCTCAGGAGTTAGCCTTTTCCCCTTTTGCTCTGGGGGTTGCAAAATGTGTCGCTGCCTAATTTGGGCACTGCGATTAATAACCATAAAATGACAGACTAAAACTTTAGAAAGACAAACAAACTAAAGAGACAATAAAATGAAGAGACACCTTAAAATGAAGAAGCAAGTTAAAAATTTCATACAATGTACTCTAATGACAAGGAGAGAGTCAGAGGATGAAAAAAGTCAGAGATTAATTTATCAGATAATACCTCTTTCCAGTTAATGAGAAAATAACAACTTCTTATCAGTTAGTGCTCCCTTGAATTTCTTTCACTGTGGAAAAAGATAGCAACCCTTGTCAATGAAGAGTTAATTAACTGAGGGAGCTGTGGAAAAAAACACTATATCATACAAAAAGGTTGGGACTTGGTCCCAGGCATGTTATGCAAGAAAATAAATTGCCATTGAAATGTGGCGCTTTGGAGAAACGTTTGCAAAAACAAAGGCATTATTTATGTCATCTAGATGGATTAAGCATAGTTATACCAGCGCTGTGGAAATAAATTCAAGTCGTGAGGTTTGTACACAATGCAAAGAGTTAGTAACATTTTTCCTAGATCAAAATTCCATTTGACTTAAGTGCCAGGGTCAGACTTAATGCAAAATCTGAGCCTGTGATTTTTGCCTGTTGAAAACCTCAATTTCATACGATCAGACTTTATTACACTCTGGAAACATTTAGACAATACTAGACAAGACTTAACCAGTAACGAGACATGCCATTTGAAGATATAGGGAAGAAGATGATTTATGAGTGTGGACAAGATTTTTCTCCTTTCCCTTTTTTTTTGGGGGGGGGAGCACTTTTGCTGGGTGAAAAGTTTCAGAAACAATTTTTCCTGGTTCGCGAAGCCATTAAAATTGTTTCTTCCAGTGCAGTCTCTTGAAATGTCAATGAATCAATTTTTCCCCATTTTTCACTCTCCAATTAGTTGTCTGCCAAACGGGCTTGAGAATGCGGAAGTTACAGCTTAATTCTTTGAAGGAGGAAAAAGCCTCCCTTGCACATTTAAGAACAGGTTTGGCTGAGAGAGTGGTGTGTGTCAATATTTAAGAACAGGTTTGACTGAGAGAGAGGGGGGGTCACTTTTCACCCCTTTTGTGGGCTAGGATTTTCCCCTCCTCCTTCCTCCCTCGTCCCTGGTGCTTAAGCTGCTAAACAGGCAGCCAGGGACCAGAGAAGTTTTGGCCCAATGCCCTTTCTCATAGTTTCTCTCCATCCTGCTCCTGGAATGGATCAGGACTGGGGCAACCTTTTCCCAATTATTGAAAGCTATATATATATATATATATATATATATATATATATATATATATATATATATATATATATATATATATATATATATATATATATATATATATATATATATATATATATATATATATATATATATATATATATATATATATATATATATATATATCCATGAGCAGAGTTAACTGTCTAGAACACAATACCTGCCATTGTACTTTTAATGTTGCAACATTATAACACAGTCATTCAGCCACATAGCAGCTCAACAATTTCTCAGTCATACTTAGTGCACCATGCATTCATTCACATTCAAGCCTTTGGATGCTGTATCTCATTTCTTCCTGGGCGATGTTCCCCTCCCCAGGTCTGCAGTGTTTTACTCTAACTCATGAGGAGATGATTCCACACTGCCAGCTTTTTTGCTGTTCGCAGATGGCTGGTTCCAGCCACTCTGGGTTTCTCTGCTTAGGAGTGAGTTTTTCTGCACTGCTTTGAGACAAGACAAGTCCCACTGCGCTTTTTGGCAGCGGTTCTTGTGCTGGGAGTTTACTAGATGGGCTGTGCCTGGCAGGTCGCATGTAACGTCTGCCTGGCATTCCAGGTTTAGTCCCATGCTGCCCTTGCTTCGAGGCAAGACAAGTCCTGTCTGCGTCTTGGGGTAATAAGACCGGCCAGACCGGCGGGAGATGAACAGGCACAGCTGGAGGGAGTTTCGGCAGGCAGCCTCAAAAGTGGGGCCGATGCTGCCAACGCCAAGGACACCGGGCGCTCTCTTTCCCTCCCGGCCAGACCGGCGGGAGATGAACAGGCACAGCTGGAGGGAGTTTCGGCAGGCAGCCTCAAAAGTGGGGCCGACGCTGCCGACACCAAGGACACCGGGCGCTCTCTTTCCCTCCCGGCCAGACCGGCGGGAGATGAACAGGCACAGCTGGAGGGAGTTTCGGCAGGCAGCCTCAAAAGTGGGGCCGACGCTGCCAACGCCAAGGACACCGGGTGCTCTCTTTCCCTCCCGGCCAGACCGGCGGGAGATGAACAGGCACAGCTGGAGGGAGTTTCGGCAGGCAGCCTCAAAAGTGGGGCCGACGCTGCCGACGCCAAGGACACCGGGCGCTCTCTTTCCCTCCCGGCCAGACCGGCGGGAGATGAACAGGTACAGCTGGAGGGAGTTTCGGCAGGCAGCCTCAAATGCGGGGCCAACGCCAAGGACCGCCGCTGTGTTCGGCCCCGGCGGGGGCGAAGAGGCTCGCTGGCCTCACCATCGGCCGGCGTTTCGGGCCCCGCCCCTCGCCAGGACTCAAAAGGCGAGGGGGCCTGCCGGACGAAACATCACCGCCGCTGTGTTCGGCCCCGGCGGGGGCGAAGAGGCTCGCTGGCCTCGCCATCGGCCGGCGTTTCGGGCCCCACCCGGCAGTTGAGGGTTCAACACAGTTGTGGAAGAATGCCCCACCACTTCCATCACCACCGGAGCCGTGCGGAGGGTGGTGGGGGGAGTGAATGGGGCCGTTTTATATTGGGGTGGAAGGGAGGGAGGGAGAGATTGCCAGGCCAGCCAGGAAGGAGAGGCAGCATTCTGTCCAGGGCAAGCAGGGAGGCTCCGGAGACCAATATAGAGGTTGTGATGGGCATGGGGCGATATAGCGGGTACCGAGGGGCGGGCCGCACCCGGGGAAAGCGGGGCAGATGCTTAGTATCTGTCCCTCGTTCCAGCCCCACGGTTACACCTCTAGGTCCTGAGCAGCTGACCCAGGGTGACCCTGTCCTTAGGCTGCTGCTGATGAATGCCAGGTCGGTATGTAATAAGGCCCCCCTGATACAAGACTCTATTATGGGGGAGCGGGCCGACTTGGCATGTATTACTGAGACCTGGCTGAGACCAGAGGATGGGGTTCCTCTGTCAGAAATGTGTCCAGCTGGGTTCAGTATTTGGCACCAGCCTAGGGATAAGGGTAAGGGCGGTGGCGTTGCCATCATAGCCAGGGAGTCACTGGGAGTCACCAGGGCTACTGCTCCACAAATTCTGGGTTGTGAGGCCCTGCTTCTGCGTCTGGGCTCTAAGGGTCAGTTGGGAGTCTTACTCCTGTACCTGCCCCCTTGCAGGGTAAGAGACTCCCTGCCTGAGCTCCTCGAGGCCATCTCAGCGTTGGCGTTGGAGTTCCCTAGACTGATGGTTCTGGGGGACTTCAATTTACCCTCGCTGGGGACTGGCTCCGGGGTGGCTCAGGAGTTCATGGCTTCCATGGCAGATATGGACCTGATTCAGGTAATTCAGGGCCCGACCAGGGGCAGTGGCCACACACCAGATTTAATCTTTTTGTCGGAGCGGTGGCAGAGTGATCTGAGATTACGGAAATTAGACATAACACCTGTGCCATGGTCAGATCACTATTTGGTGGCTCTAGACTTCCTGGGTACGTCGCTTCACCGTAGGGAGGCAGGGCCTATTAGAATGGCCCGCCCCCGGCAAATGATGGATTCTGATGGATTCCAGAGGGAACTGGGGGATTTTCCTCTGGATCGGCAACACGATTCGCCCGAGGCACTGGTCGACCTGTGGAACAGGATGACAACAGCGGCCTTGGATGAAATCGCACCACTACGGCCTCTCAGAGCTCATCGAGCTAGGTCATCTCCATGGTTCACAGATGAACTGCGGGAGCTCAAACGGGCAAAGAGACGCCAAGAGCGCCGCTGGGTGAAGACCCAGAGAGACTCCGATTGGACACTAGCTAGGGCCGCTATTAGGGCCTATCTAGTGGCGATGGAGGTGGTGAGGCGACAATACTTCACCACCCTTATCGCCTCCGCTGATAATCGCCCAGCCACCCTGTTCCGGGTTACTGGGTCTCTCCTTGGTAGGGGGACCCCGGTGCCCGGTTGGCAGGGGTCGGCTGAGGACTTTGCTGACCATCTAGTGGAGAAAATCGATCGGATTCGCTCTGGGTTTAATCCTGGCGTGGATGGGGAGAGTCCGGAGGGAGCCGGAGCACAGTCTTGCCATGCCATCTGGGACCGGTTTGATCCAGTTGCCCCTGATGAAGTGGACAGGCTCCTTGCAGCTGTGCGCGCCACTACCTGCCCTTTGGACCCCTGTCCCACCTGGTTGGTGAAAACCTCCAAGGCAGTGACAGGTGGCTGGGTTGGGGCTGTGATCAATGCATCATTGCGGGAGGGGGTGTTTCCTGCACCTTTAAAACATGCTTTGGTGCGCCCCCTCCTGAAGAAATCTTCCCTCGACCCAGCTGTCCTAACTAACTATAGGCCTGTCTCAAACCTCCCCTTTTTAGGGAAGGTGTTGGAGAAGGCAGTGGCGTGTCGGCTGCAGGGGGTACTGGATGAAGCGGATTATCTGGACCCTTTTCAGTCAGGATTCAGGCCTGGATATGGTACCGATACGGCATTGGTCGCACTGATGGATGATCTCTGGCGGGAGCGGGACGGTGGTCACCCATCCGTCCTTGCTCTTCTTGACCTCTCAGCGGCTTTCGATACCGTTGACCATGGTATCCTTCTGGAACGGCTCCGAGGTTTGGGAATCCAGGGTACTGTGTGGTCCTGGTTTTCCTCATTTCTGAGGGGTCGGTCGCAGTCGGTGTGGTTGGAGAGTGAGAGGTCCAGTCCTAGGCCCCTCAAATGGGGGGTTCCTCAGGGCTCGGTGCTCTCTCCTCTCCTATTTAACATCTACATGAAACCGCTGGGTGAGATCATTCGTTCCCATGGGGTGCGGTACCATCAGTACGCGGATGACACTCAGTTGTACATCTCGGCCCATGGGGACCCCAGTGATGCCGTCAAAGTCCTTTCCAGATGCCTGGAAGCTGTGGGGGTCTGGATGGGGGCTAACGGGCTACAATTGAATCCCAGCAAGACTGAGTGGCTATGGATAGGGGGTCCTGCGTTAATCCGGGAGCTTCCATCGTTGGTTCTGGATGGGGCTGTTTTGCCCCAGACAGACCCGGTGCGCAACTTGGGGGTCCTCCTGGATTCACGGCTACTGCTAGAAGAACAGGTGGCGGCTGTGACCAGGAGGGCTTTCGCCCAACTTCGGGTGATTCGCCAGTTGCGCCCACTCCTGGACCGGGACTCCTTGCTCATGGTCACCCATGCTCTGGTTACCTCCAGACTAGACTATTGCAATGCGCTCTACATGGGGCTGCCCTTGACGACCATTCGGAGGCTACAGCTGGTCCAAAATGCGGCTGCCCGGGTGGTGATGGTGTGTGGGCGTTATGCTCATGCTTCGCCACTGCTCCGGGAGCTGCACTGGTTGCCAGTATGTCTCCGGGTGCAATTCAAGGTGCTGGTTTTGACCTTTAAAGCCCTATATGGTAGTGGGCCAGGTTACCTAAGAGACCGCATCGCCCTGAGGACGTCTGTCCGTCCAACCAGAGCGGACCGGAGGGGCTCTCTAATTGTTCCATCAGCCAGAGGGGCTCGCCTCTCTGGCACAAGGAGGAGAGCCTTCTCCGTGTCTGCACCGGCCCTCTGGAACCTCCTGCCAACAGAATTACGTCTTCGGACGGAGTTGCTGCCTTTCAGAAGGGATCTTAAAACCTGGCTGGCAGGTCAAGTGTGGGGTGCGGGTGGAAGGGTAACCACCATGGGGTGGTTGGTGTAGAGGAACTCTTCCCCATGGTGCCTTTTCGATCCTGCAGCCCTTGCTTTTTAGGGGGTGGGTAGTCTTAACTTTTTTTTACTGTTTTAACTGTTTTTAGGATTATTATTGTATTTGTGAATATTGTCTGTAAACTCCTTGGGTTGCCCTGGGGTTACTTTTTATGTTGTTAGCCGCCCAGAGTCGGCCTTGTGTTGAGTGGGCGGGATATAAATTGAATAAATAAATAAATAATAAATAAATAAATAAATAATATATTGGGGTAATGATTGCCGGGGTGTTTCTTCTGGTGCTGCCAGAGTGGGGTGGACATTGCCTGGCCCAATGAAAGCCCTGGTGGCATTGTGGGCCCTTGGTAACTGGCTTGTCCGGATGGCCCTTTGAGGAGCTGCCTCCCCCCTTTAGCGGGGGGCGGGCTCTCCTTTTGCTGCTTGGTTTAGATCGGCATTCTCTTTTAAAGTGTCCCATCATCCCGCACTGATAGCAAGCACCTTTGTGGTTTTGCACTGCTCTGTCCCTGCATTCCCTAATGGATCTGCTCTGGAGCCCTGTGGTTTTGCAGGTCTCTGCGAGCAGCTTGTGCAGGGTGAGCATGTGGGCGATGGTCTGACTGACCAAAATTGTGTCTGCCTCTAGGCAGGCTGGACACATTAACTGAATTTCCTCTAATTCTGCTGGCCATTTCCCCTTGCATACTTCTGCCTCACTCCTTTGTTGGGAAGGACTTCTGGCTGCCCTTGAAGGGCCTGGGCTTCCTAAGTCCTCCCTTCACAGCTCACCCTGATGTGGAACGCGTCCATTCCAATGATGCTCTGGGTGCCGCTGAGCTTGCGGTTAGCGCTGCCTTCCTTGCTGCACGGTTGCGGTCTCCGGCTGGGGACCGTATCATGCTGTGATTCTCAAAGAAAATCACATCAGGGTCACCATATGTTGCAATGGCCCATGGAGGATCTGGCCACAAGGGAAGGCACATGAGACAAATGTGCAGTGAAAGTCCAGTCCCGATTAGTTTGGGTGGTCTGTATTTATTACCCTGCCTCAGAGTCTTTCGTGCATAGCTGCACATGACCCCATTACAGAAGGCTTTTGCACATGTGGCATTTCGCTGACCAAGTTACATTCATCAGCTCTTGGATGTAACTGAGTACCCTGGACCTCTGCTGAGGAACTAATCAACATGATGGGCAAAACCCATTGTTCTTCGCCTTATCTTGGAGCCCATATGGTCTCCGGGAAACTGACTTCCTTAGCTGTTGACTCAGCGAGTTTGCCCAACCCAACCTTATCTTCAGCCAGAAGAGGAACAGCGAGTTTTACCCTGGTTAGGTATTTGTGCATTAACTTGGGTTCATCTCCTTATGACATTTGCCCTACTTCTCTCAGAGCCTCCAGCCAAGGCAATATGATTTATTCCAATTAATCTAGCCCGCACCCCAATTTCCCTTCCATCAAAACCTGGTTGGTACTCAATCCATGTGCGTAAGCGAGCGAACCCATCGGGAAAGGTTTTGGCCAATTGTGAATGGGCAACCCCCAGATTCACCATAGTATGAGACTAGAAAATCCCAAGTTATGTTATGGTGTAAGGCAGTAGTTCTCATCATTTATAAGCCGGGGGCCAGGTCACATTCCCTCAGACAGCTTCGGGGGCCGTTTTGCCCTTCCTCCACCACATGGCAACTCCTGGTGTGGTGAAGGCAGTGGGGGGCCACATGAAATGGTGGCGTGAGGAGAATCTCTGGTGTAAGGTAAAGGTTGCCCTTGCTTGAAATCCAGTCGTATCCAACTCTAGGGTTCAGTGCTCATCTCTGTTTAATAGCCAAAGAGCCAGAGCTGTCTGTATCTGTAGACATTTCCGTGGACATATGGTAGGCATGCCTCAACACCGAAGTGCATGGAATGCTGTTTACCTTCTCACCTATTTATCTACTTGCTTTATCTTCCTTTCAAAGTGCTAGGTTGGCAGGAGCAGGGACAGAGATGGGAGCTCAATCCATCATGCAACACCTGGGAATTGAACTCTAACCTTCCAGTCAGCGAGTTCAGCATCTTAACCACTTGAGCCACTGCAGCCCCTCATTTTATGGAGTAGTGATCCACTAACACTCCATTAATAATACCTAATACAGCCACTCCACTATCTACTATCTATTTTGTTAAGCAGAGGCATGTGCTCCAAGATGAAGTGGCTATACTTGGTGGTAGTGGTGGAGGAGGAAAAGAACTACCACCACCACCACCATAATGATCATTCTGACTTGGGGATAGATAAGAAATTAAAGTCCTCAACAGGAGTAACATACATGTGAGGAATAAAGGCTCTGTCAGCTATTTTGTTCGGAGGGCAGCGAAAAGTGGTGGGAGGCACAAAGCTCCATGGCAGGTGAAAGGGATTTAGGGGATGGGTAATTTCTCTGGCAATTAGGCTTCATGAGGGTGCTTCACAAAGAATGACCAGCCCCCCAGTCCCTTACAGGTCTCACAGAATTTAGCTTCTACACTCCTTTCCTGTATCATCATCACAGGAACAAAAAGGCTAATGGAGCCATTATTTCTCAGCCATAAATAATTGAAATTTTCAGTGAGAACTTTAGTTTCTTGGCTAACCACTCAAAAAACCTGGATTGAGAAATTTCTAGAGAAATTTTGGGGGTAAAGTTCAAGAAATCTGCAAGTCCAATGCAGATTGGACTGCGATATAGCAAAGTATTCCAACACAAAGCTATCTAACCAGCTGCCTATAATTTTTAATCTATACTAGTCAAACACAAGGCATATGTCTATGTGTAGGGGGTCATAAAATATTCCAAAAGGGAGACACCTTTTGATCAAAGAATAGTAACTGGAGAGTGGAATCTGTGGCTTCAGCACTGGAGAATGCTGGTAATAATTCCTTTCACTCAACCAAGCTAAATGGTGTATAAACCAAAGTCTAAATAGCCACATAAGGAGTATATGTGGGAGTGGGGGAAATCTTAATATAAAACTATCTGAGCTTCTTTCTGATACATGTACACCAAAGACATGATGAAACTAAAGTGAAGCATGTGGATTCCCCGTGCCCGGTGGGCATGGAACGGCCCGCGCAGAGGCCACTTCGGGAGAACGCTCCTTGAGCCGTGGGCTCTGCGGGCAGAGAAATTAAGGGGGGGTGGATAAATGATAGGGTTTGATTCACCCAATTCCTTGACCTGGCCAGCGGATCTGCTGAGAGAGCAGATATCTAACTCTGTTACCTATTAGAGTAATCACTCATCTCCGAATCTCAGTCTAATCCCGGGCACAAATAGAAGCCATGTTTACCCCTGCCTAATCCTTGGACAATGGTGTTTCCCCATGTCAATGTTTATCCCAGTTAATTAACTTCCCCCAGAGAGATTCCCAATTAACCCGAGTAAACAGGTGATGTGATTTCTGTCAGAGTACGGTTTTGCCACCGTTGCGCTTTTCCCTCTATATATGTTGAAGCTTTCCCTCAATAAACTACTGATCTTATCCTCCTCCATACTGCCTCGTATCGTTTCTTGATCAGTCTCCTCTGGGACCTCCGGCCCTTAGCGGGCCCGATTCCTACACCTGGTGACCCTGACGTGATCTACTCGTGAGTAAGCGACCCCCGAGCGGTCTACTCAGAGACACACACGGCCTGGTTCTGCGCTTGAACCACGGCCAATCGTCCCGGAGGACAGCCGGAGGACAGCCGGTAAACCAGCCGGTCAGGAGAACGGCCTACACAGCGAGGCACTACCGAGAGGCTTCCTACAGTTTGCTCCCGGCTTTCACGGCGGCTTGCAGGTTACAGAGAAAACGCGTTCCGCAGGGTCAGCTGTGAGCCCTGACAGCGCAGAGGCCACCGAGGGCCCGTGGTAGGGGACCACGCTCCGAGCTCTACCCAGAGAATCGTCGCCAGAACCTATTACTTGCCCAAGACGCGTCGACCCGTCCTGAGGAGGAAACTTCGGAGGACCCTTTGCAGGTAATATGGGGACCTGTCCTCAGCGACAGTGTCCGTCCGCTAGCCAAAAAACTCGTGAAGAAGAGTTTATAATCCTGGCCAGGGTATTTCAGTTAAAGTTCCACAGCAGAGAGCTACCGAGACTTTTGGCGTACCTAAGGGAACACTGCCTGCTTTACCCAGAAGTAGGTACGTTAACCCTTAAGCTCTGGGATCAGATAGGAGACTGCATTCAGCAACCCCCGAAAGCTCCAGGAGGCGTAATTCGCACTTGGAACAAATGTAGGAAACTCTTAGCGGAGATAGAACCAGTCCGGGTAGAGGCCAAAGAACCCCCAGCGCCAGCCGAGCCAACGGCACCCACGGCGCTCTATCCGTCACTCCAGTTTAGGCAGAGTAGCGTAGGGAACTTTCCCTCGGTGACAGCTGCAGACGTCACCGACGGAATGCAAGGAATGGGGAGCGCAGGCGCTTCCCTGACAGCCGCAGGTTCCCTAGTTACCAAGAGTGCCCTTCAGCGCACAGTTGAGGAAGAACTGAAGAAGGGGGAGTTGCCAGCGGAAGAACTAGCTGAGCTCAGTCAGATTTGTCCAATTCGCCTAGAAATGGATGCCCTCACGGGGGCCCAGAAGATAGTTCATTCACCAGTCCTGTATAAGCTGCTCATGGCTATACGGAAGGCCATTTCAGAGACAGGGCTCCAAAGCCGATTTACAAGGGGCACGCTTCAGCAAGTGTGCGAGAACACCATGTTCATTCCTCATGACTGGAAAGCCGTCATGCGGATGATGCTCAACCCTAGCCAGTACTTGATTTGGGACAGTGAGTTTCGCCTTGAGGCTCAAACTAGGGCTGCCAGGATGGGAGGCGCAGTAATTCCTGACCAGCTATATGGTTCAGGTGCCTTCGAATCCATCGATGCGCAGATCAACTTGCCACTCGCCACTCTCCAGATGTCGGCAGAGTCCCTGCGACCGGCAAGGCGGCTAAGAGTTATACCGCAGTCAAGCAGGGAGCCCAAGAGCCCTACATGGATTTCATCAATCGCTTGGAAGAAGCGATTAGTAGGCAAATCGATAATGAGGAAGCCCAGCAAGAGCTCATGATCAAGTTAGCCAAGGACAATGCCAATTTAGACTGCCGTAAAATCTTGCAGTCACTGGGCAATCGTCCCGACTTGACTCTCACGGACATGATTAGAGCTTGCGCCGACGTTGGCACAGAATCCTATAAGATGGGTTTGCTAGCGGCAGCGGTGCAAGGGGGTAGAAGACCTAAAGGAAAGACCCAAGGAACATGTCACAATTGTGGCAAGGTCGGTCACTTCGCTAGGGAGTGCCGATCCAAGGGAGGCGGACAAAGTTCCGGCCATTCCAAAGCTCCGAACACCCTGTGTCCAAAGTGCAAGAAAGGCTACCATTGGGCCAGAAACTGTCCGAGTTCGGGAAACCGGCGCACGGGCACGTCTCTGGCCCCGGTCCAAACAGAGACTTCCCAGATTCAAGGCTCGCCAGAGCTAGACTAGATCCAGGTCACATTTCAGGCACTGCGAGGGCGCAGGCCAGCCCCAAGGGTAGTACAGGGCTAGATTTGACTTGTCAGGCAGACGTTACATGCGACCTGCCAGGCACGGTCTATCTGGTGGACTCCCAGTACATGGGTCCACTGCCCAAGGGCTTTATAGGTTTAGTTTTGCCCCGTAGTGTAGCAGGAGCACGCGGAATTCTTGTAATTCCAGGAGTCGTTGACTCCAATTTTTCAGGCGTTCTCCAAATTCAGTTGTGGACGCACCTGCTCCAGACAATTCACAAGGGAGACACCTTAGCGCAACTGATCATGGTTCCTTGTCACTCGCCAGCAGACAGCCAGGGAAGGCTCAGTGACAGCTTCGAGTCCCGGTCAGAGGACCGCTCGAGCGCCAGTGAGGCAGTACAAGGATACCAGGTCTTAGCGACAGTGGAAACCAACATTGAGTGGAAACAGCGCCCGGTTATTGAGGTATTTCTGAATAATAGATCATTCTCAGGCCTGTTAGATACCGGAGCAGATGTCAGCGTGATAAGTAGGGGCCAGTGGCCAAGGGAGTGGGCCATTGAGCCGGTCTCCGATGTGTGGGGGGTAGGCGGTATTCAGGAAGCGTTTAGGAGCCGAGAATGGGTAACAGTCACAATCCAAAGGGCTGACGGCATGGCGGTAATTCGGCCGCACATTCTTGACGTGCACATCAACCTTTGGGGGCGAGACATTTTACAGCAGTACGGTGCTACGCTTACCTTTGGGTAATGGCATTGCCACTTAAGTGGCTCACCGATACACCGGTCTGAGTAGAACAATGGCCGGTAGTGGGAGAAAAGTTAGTTGCCCTTAAGCAGCTGGTTAGAGAACAGCTAGACGCAGGACATATAGAACGGTCCACAAGTCCATGGAATTCGCCAATTTTTGTCATAAAAAAGAAGTCAGGGAAGTGGCGACTCCTCCACGATCTCAGGAAGATCAATAAGTGCATACAGCCAATGGGTCCGCTCCAATGCGGCATCCCAAATCCTAATATGATTCCCGAGGGGTGGGAGATCCTAGTCGTAGATCTCAAGGATTGCTTTTATACAATTCCCTTAGACCCCAGGGACCGGGAAAGGTTCGCCTTTACGGTGCCAGTTGTGAACCACAGTGAGCCTACGCAGCGTTACGCGTGGAAATTTTTGCCACAGGGCATGCTCAATTCGCCCACCCTGTGCCAAATTTATGTTCACAACGCACTGGCAAAGTTCCGAAACCTTTACCCAAAAGCGATAGTTTGCCATTTCATGGATGACATCTTGGTCACGATGCCGCAACTCGGCAGCGAAATGTTTTCTGACCTCCAGGCCAGACTGGGGGACAAAGGTTTGCTCATTGCCCCGGAGAAAGTGCAGAGAACCGAGCCCTTCTCATACTTGGGTCATCGGCTTCTCCGCTCTTTCGCAGCACCAGTTTTGCCTCAGATCAATTTACAGGACTCAATCACCCTTGTAGAGTTGCAGCAAGTTCTGGGTAATATCAATTGGGCCAGACCGTATTTCCGATTGGATACGGATCTCTTGAAACCGCTCTTCTCGCTGCTAACTTTAGGTAAGCAGCCGGCAGACCGGATACACATTTCTCGAGAAGCGCGCTTAGCTCTCGAAAAAGTGAACCAAGTTCTCAGCCAGAGGTGGGTAGATAGCATCACCCCAGGGCCATATGCTCCGATCCTGAATTTGTACATCGTACGGTCAGGATCCATGTTCACCGGAGCTCTAGGAGTAGACTCCGAGAAAGGAGCGAGTATCGTGGAATGGGTGTACTTGCCGAACACCTCTTCCCGGAACATCGTTCCTCCCCAAGAGCTGGTTTCCGCGGTGGTCTACCGCGGAAGGCTGAGAGCTAGGGACATCTCAGGGCACGATTTGGCCAAAATTGTAGTTCCATTCACCAAGGAACAAATTCAGCAATTGATGCAGCTCGGTGACTCGCTTCCAATTGCTTTGGAAGGATTCACCGGATGCTTGGCATACCACTTGCCAAAAGACCCCAGACTCGTCTCACTTCAAACGCAGACAGTCAGCTTGTTCGAATTGCTCTCGCTGGTTCCGCTTCAGGGGGCCAGGACAGTTTTTACTGATGGTGGTCGCACATATGGTGTCTTGACTTGGCAGGAGGGCCAGGCTTGGCGCACGCTGTTAACTCTTCCACAGAAGTCCGCACAGCGGGCAGAGTTGGCAGCGGTGAACCTTGCCTTGCGCACCTTCGCCAAAGAACGTTTAAACATCATTACAGACAGTCAGTATGTTAGGAATTTGCTTCACAGTCTACCAGGAGCATACATCACTCCCACGATAGACAAAAATCTGCTTAGTCTGTTCCTCACTGCTCAATTTCATTTGCGAAACCGCACGGAGCCGCTCTATATTGCCCACATCCGCAGTCATCAAGACTTGCCGGGTCCGATTTCCGCGGGCAATAGCAGAGCGGACGCAGCGGCAAAGGAAATTCAGCAACGTTCGGTTTTAGGTGTTTTTACTACTCCAATTCAGAGTCATGCCTTTTTTCACCAAAATGCCAAAGCGCTCACCAGACAGTTCAATCTGCCACTTTCTCAAGCTCAAGGCATAGTTCGCTCTTGCCAGCATTGTGCAGGGGCACCGGGGGGGGCCCTCGTGGGGGGTCAACCCACGAGGGACAGAGGCTAACCAAGTGTGGCAGATGGATGTCACGCATGTTCCGCAGTTTGGCAGATGGCAGTACATGCACGTTTGCATTGACACATTTTCTCAATTCGTTTGGGCAACGGCGCAGAAAGGGGAGACTGCTTCCCATGTGGAGCAGCACCTCCTTTCCTGCATCGCGGCAATGGGCAAGCCGCGGCAGATTAAAACCGATAACGCCCCGTCCTACAGCTCCAGGCAGCTGGCGGCCTTCATGGCCACTTCGGATATTAAGCATACTTTTGGCGTTCCTTACAATCCGCAGGGGCAAGAGATTGTGGAACGGGTCAATCGGACGCTCAAGTCCTATATTGACAAACAAACAGAAAGGGGGGAGCCACCAGCCCTCCCCTAGTCACAGGCTCAGGCACAGCATTGTCTGAATAAGGTATTGTTCACTTACAATCACCTTAATGTTTTTTCGGATTGCAAGCCGCAGGAGAAACACTTCCGCCACTCGGAAGCTCTCCCGCGACCGATGGTCCGATACCGGGTGCCACCGGACCCTTCCTGGAGGGGCCCGGCGCCACTCATAACCTGGGGGAGAGGGTATGCTGCAGTTATGTCTCCTACAGGTGTCGTTTGGATTCCAGCTCAGTGTGTCAAGCCTCACTTGGAACCACATGGCGTGGACCCAGACCGACCCGAGTCCGATCCCAGAGATGGAGGACCTCACCCTCACCGACAAAACCCACCGGAGGAGACGGCCACCGATGGTGCCGAAGATCACCTGGGGGATGGTCAAGGTCCTTTGCAGTGAGGCCGAGGACGCCCTCCGACGCGAGGAGAAGGAACCGACACCGGAGAACCTCGCGGCTGCAGTCTTCGCCCGAATTCACGCCAACACCATGGCAGTCACCATCATCCTGATCCTCTCCCTGTTTTGCGGGGGAGGCGTTCAGGCTACCTTGTTGAAAGCCAACGATTTGGTGCCCGGCGGAGACCTTTCTGCCAGGATGCAGTACAACATTTGGGAAAGGTTGGCGGGCCTCGTCAACCAGTCCGATTTTTGCCTGAGACAGGACATTGGTTCTGCCTCAATCTTGAGCACCTGCCTCATCCCAGTGTGCCACTCTCCAGGCGCATACCCCAGGGATGGGGATTGGCTCGTGAAACGAATTTTCAGCCCATACAACCCAGCGGCTTCTGCAGAGTATGCCCGTTGGGAGATGCGGCTCACCATGACTTTGCCGGCTGATGCAGCCACTCTCCACACTCCTCGAGTGGCGGTCAGCCCGAACACTACTTGTGCTCGAATGACCGACTGCTCCTCAGTCGGTCGAACCCGGCGCCACTGCCTCTACGTCGGCAGTGGCAATTGGACTTGCAATAACCCAGTGAAGCTTGGTTCAATGTATGCTCATGTTACGTTACCATCTGGTTGGTTCTTTACATGTAATCAGTACACGTGGAACTATATTCCTGCAAATGTATCAGATGCTACTTGTTGCATTAGTCATTTGACACTGTTACTCCCCACTAAGGATATGGTTACCCCAAGCACAAATGTCACAAGTGTTTCCACACCCATACGTCACACTCGCACCACCCAGTTAGACAGCTCATGTGAGAGCAGCTTTAGAGTTATGAGTCCAGCCGAATACGTCTCCTTGGCGGTCAGCATAATCGGCGTGCCAGGCTTAGCCGTCGGCAACGCTCGGAGGATTAGTCGGTTGGCTTGCGGTCTAGCCAAAGCCATCAACCATACCTCCTCGGCGATAGCGCTGCTCAACCAGGAGTAGGCAGAGCTTCGCCATGCCATACTTGACAATAGAGCGGCTATAGACTACCTCTTATTGCTTCATCATTTGGGTTGCGAATCTTTCCATGGTATGTGTTGCTTCAATCTTACTGACAACTCCCGCAAGGTACAGAGTCAGCTCACGGCCCTCCACACCATAGTCGAGGGCATAAGGGAAGGCTCCACATGGGGAACTTGGTGGAGTTCATTGTGGAATTGGATGTGGTCGTGGATCCCGTGGGGGTGGCTCTAGACGGTACTCAAGGTAGTTGTGGGGGTGATTATACTAGGCATAGCGTTATGCTGCTTTGCACAATGTATTCCCTCACTGATCTCGAAGTGCCGCCCCAAGAAGAAACCCCAAAACGCCATTCCCGCTCAGCAGCTGATGCCCCTCTTACGCAGAGTCGCCGGTCAGGTCCTTAAATGAAAATTAAAGGGGAGATGTGGATTCCCCGTGCCCGGTGGGCATGGAACGGCCCGCGCAGAGGCCACTTCGGGAGAACGCTCCTTGAGCCGTGGGCTCTGCGGGCAGAGAAATTAAGGGGGGGTGGATAAATGATAGGGTTTGATTCACCCAATTCCTTGACCTGGCCAGCGGATCTGCTGAGAGAGCAGATATCTAACTCTGTTACCTATTAGAGTAATCACTCATCTCCGAATCTCAGTCTAATCCCGGGCACAAATAGAAGCCATGTTTACCCCTGCCTAATCCTTGGACAATGGTGTTTCCCCATGTCAATGTTTATCCCAGTTAATTAACTTCCCCCAGAGAGATTCCCAATTAACCCGAGTAAACAGGTGATGTGATTTCTGTCAGAGGACGGTTTTGCCACCGTTGCGCTTTTCCCTCTATATATGTTGAAGCTTTCCCTCAATAAACTACTGATCTTATCCTCCTCCATACTGCCTCGTATCGTTTCTTGATCAGTCTCCTCCGGGACCTCCGGCCCTTAGCGGCCCCGATTCCTACAGAAGCATATGCTTTTAACTCTCCCACTGAATTCTTTAAAATGCATAAAAATGTTTTAACTTTGGCCAAGTGGTGTCCCAAAAGGTATGACTTAGAAATCCAAGTATTATTATCAGTGTGAACAGCAGGCTAAATTAGAATCTCATGGCATGTAATGAATATCTCACTTCTCTGTTGAATGTCATTTAAAAAGCTTAAATTCATATGTCCTTCCCCCACCACACCACACAAAGTTTAATCCAGTAACATAGCAGGATCCCACCGCTATATAAATAATGCATTTTGCTGAAGTTATAGCAGCTAGAAAGAAATACTGTATACTGTACAGTATAGGAGACTCCTCATCAATGGGGATGAGGTTTGATGCCACCTACTGGACTTCATGACTAATCTTTATTTTGGTATTAAGAGAAAGATTAGTTTCTAATTTTGTTATTGATAAATGAGAAACGCTTAAGCACCATAAAGCTGCCATATTTCTTTAAACTCACTCTAAAACTGGTGCTATGTTTGATTCTTGATTTTACATGTTTTGGTTATGCTGTTTTAACCATTTTTACATCACTTGCTGCAGTGACTCAAGTGGTACTGACGTGGCTCAAGTGGCTAAGACACTGACTGGGAGGCGGAAGGTCAGCAGTTCAATTCCCAAGTACTGCAGGACGGAATGAGCTCCCATCTTTGTCCCAGCTCCTGCCAACCTAGCAATTCAGAAGCAAGAAATTGCAAGTAGATAAATAGGGACCACTTCGGTGGGAAGGTAACAGCGTTCCGTGTGCTCCGGTATCTAGTCATGCCTGCCACATGACCATGGAAACGTCTGCAGAAGCAGACAGCGCTGGCTCTTCGGCTTTGAAACAGATATGAGCACTGCACCCTAGAATCGAATACGACTAGCTTTCAAGCAAGCTTTCAAGCTACATCACTTGCACTTATGGTGCTGTTGCAATGCCAATGAAAGTTTTATGTAAATTATGTAAGACAGGATCTGCCCCTGTGGGGCCAAACCAGCTGAAATGGTTATCCATGTCTATTTCTATTGCCCATATTATGAGGAAATTCACTTTAAAATTTCAAAACCCCTTTTGACAAGTTTCAGTGGACTCCTGATTCACCCTGTTGCTTCTTTTAAACAATGATTCTACTGATTTTATGGATAGAGTGGCTTCTTTTTTAATGTGTGCTGCTAGATTCCACCCTAGAGGTAGGAGCAGTTGATCCCAAATTCCCCATGATTTTATTTGTTGTACCACACCTTGTTGTATCAACTGCCTGTGATGCTCTTGGCACTGTAGTGCTAGTTGTAATGCCAATAAATGTTATTTGAATTTATCAAAGATTGCTGGCATTTATTTCCTGCTGTAATATTTTCCTTCATCTTTCTCCTTGAAATCAGAATCTCAAAGTTTCAAAACCAAAATTAAGATCTATATAATTGTAGGAAAATGCAAAAGTTGAGGTGCATTAAAAGATGTTGTTCCAGAATTTGAAATTATTTTTCTCTATAACATGAGACATGAATCACTTATTCTAGGCTTTGAGCTCTTACTCCTTTTTGTATTATCTTTTGGGTTACATAATTCTAGTTCTTCTCAGTCCTAGGCTGTGGGTTATTGACTATGTGGGAAAATGAAACTAGAGTCACTCAGCAAGATTGAGACCACAGAACTTCCAAATAATTTTTTCACTACAGCAGAATATTTAACATGCTATCCTTGGCTTCCATGGCAGCAGACGTATTTTAGTAATCAAAACAAACAGCATTTTGCCATCATATGCCAAACTGTCTGTTATCAGGTAGCCTTTATGGTAGAGGAAATCTGATTGCCATATCAGGACATCTTTGAATGCCTCCCTTACTTTGCAGGTAGCTCATGTTTGATGATGAGTTGTCAGGAGATAAGCACAGACTTGGTTTATATGATTGATTGCTGAGACACAAAACATTGCAAACACATAAAAACAGCAATAACATGACATGAGCTTTCAGTGACAGTGTAATGCACAGTATGGTCATGCCAGTGTGCTCATCCCAGTGGCTGGGATGGGGCTTCAGGCTGAAACAGAGCCCCAGAAAAGCCTTGGACAAAGGGGGAGATGACTTTAGATGGGGGCTGGCTTCCTCTCTCCCTTCATCCAAGGCTTTTCTGGGGCTCTGTTTCAACCAGAAGTGCCTTCCC
Source organism: Bradypodion ventrale (assembly GCA_035047345.1). Lineage (NCBI taxonomy): Eukaryota > Metazoa > Chordata > Lepidosauria > Squamata > Chamaeleonidae > Bradypodion > Bradypodion ventrale. The sequence continues at coordinate 370,074,591 of JAWDJE010000001.1, read as the reverse complement.
AGCCCCTCCGGAGTGGCTGGGGAGGGGCTTCGGGCTGAAACAGAGCCCCACAAAAACCTTGGACAAAGGGGGAGATGGCTTCAGAGGGGGGCTGGCTTCATCTCTCCCTTCGTCCAAGGCTTTTCTGGGGCTCCGTTTCAACGAGAAGTGCCTTCCCAGCCAGTTTGATCAGGGCACTTCACTTCAGGCACTTCAAGTGAAGCTGTTGGCTAGTAAAAACCCACACTGAGGAAAGGCTGAAGAAAGAGAAACAGGAAATATCAAGTTCACCAAAGTAGATACACAAGCAGTACAATCCATGTTTGTAATTTTTTTAAAAAAAAATCACTTATAAAATGGTCAAAGGCCCAGGCAATTCAGAGCAACAGATTCAGGTAACCCAGAACAAGGCAGAGGCTGTCTGATAATTGCTTTCAGAAGCTTGCAGAACTCACTGAAGGCTGCTTTCTACCTGTCCTGCTGGAGTCCAATCTAGCACACAGCTGCATTTGTTAAGGTGGCAAGGCAAGAAACCAGATGTAGGAGTTAACACCTAAGGTTACCTGGAAGAAAAAGTCCATTTGTGAGGTGGCCAGTTCAGGGCCACCATCAGAAATTTCTGGGCCCCAGACTGAGCAATCCTATTGCCCCCCCCCCCCCCCCACACACACACACATTTTGGCCACACCCCTCTGTGGGCATGGCCAAATCTGGAGCAGGCTAAGGGGTTTTTGTTTTGTTTACTCTGATATGCTTGAAACACATGTTACCATTTTAAAAGTTTTATTCTGTTCAAGCAGAACCTACTAGCTGCTGTATTTTAATGTGAGCTTTTGTGGATCAAGTCCACTGGCTCTTTGGCTATAAACAGGGATGAGTACTGAACTCTAGAGTCAGATACGACTGGCTTTTGAGCAAGGGAGACCTTTACCTTTACTAACCACAGCAAATCTGAATACCAAACAGGGATCTTCTGTTATTAGGTAAAGGTCTCCCTTACTCAAAAGCCAGTCGTATCCGACTCTAGAGTTGTGTACTCATCCCTGTTTATAGCCAACTAGCATTTTTTGCCCAACCTTGCAGGGCTGGTATTTTGGGGGGTGGGTGGGGTTATGTTTTGGGGTATTTTCCACGCAAAGACATGGCAAGGGTGACAGGCAGGGATCGGCCAGAGTAGGCTTCTCCCCTGACGGATTTCTGCCTCTCGCCCTTGCCATTCTCCTTCCACTGTTTCGAAAACAGCCCTCGAAACAATGGAGTGAGAATGTCTAGGGCGAGAGGCAGGAATCCATCAGGGGATGAGCCTATCCTATCGGATCCCAGCCTTGCGCTGTTCTCCCAGAGGGAAGCGGTTTGTTTTCCTCGGTGGGCGGGTGCTGACGTTTTCAGCCCTTGCCCTCCGTGGAAGGCAATGGCTTCCCTCCAGGAGATGAAAGCTGAGAACAGAGCGCCGTTCTTGGCCTTCATCTCCCGGATGGAAGCGATTCATTTTACTTGGTTGGAGGGGGCCAAAGCTTTCGGTCCCCACCCTCCATGGAAGGTGATGGCTTCCCTCAGAGAGACGAAGGCCGAAAATGGAGCATCGTTCTTGACCTTAGTCTCCCGGAGGGAAGCGGTTCGTTTTCCTCAGTGGCCAGGTGCCAAGGTTTTCGGCCCCCGCCCTCCATGGAAGGTGATGGCTCCTCCCGGAGATGAAGGCCGAGAATGGAGCGTCATTCTCGGCCTTTGTCTCCCTGAGGGAAGCAGTTCATTTCCCCGCTACCCCGCTGAAGGTGTACAGGGAGAAAATGGGCTCTCCCTCTTCTCCCCTCTGCCCCAATGAAGCAACGGCAAAGCCGGCGATGGCATTCATCGCTGGAGTAGCGGGGAGAAGAAGGGCTCCCCCTCCTACCTGCAATCCCATAAAAGCCGCAGCGAGGCCGGTGCCGCCCTTCATCGCCAGGGCCGTGGGGAGAAGAGGGCCTCCCCCTCCTTCCTGCAACCATGCCAAAGCCATGGTGAGTCCGGCACCGGCCTTCGTCTCCAGAGCCATGGGGATGGCTTCCCTCCGGGAGACAAAGGTCGAGAATGGAGCACCATTCTCGGCCTTCGTCTCACAGAGGGAAGTGGTTTGCACGTTGGACATTTTTTTACATGCATGCCAGATTTCCTGACCTCCTCCGCGTTCACGTCCTTCAGCCTGATTGGCTGAGGAGTGGTGCAGTGCGGAGGACACTGGGCCTTGTAGGTTTTTTGTTTTGTTCATGTTCGTGGGGTAGTTGCCCCACTTTTGATGTCCGGACCCTTGCGGCGATGCTCGCAGGGACATAAGGTAAGTGTGGCCAGCTTGGTACAGGATGATTGGGCTGAGTGTGGCCACGCATGCCAGACACGCACGGCCCATCTACCATTTTATAGGTAAAGAAGAGCCAGTGGACTTGATCCACAAATCTCACATTAAAATACAGCAGTTAGTATGTTGTCTTTTCATTTTGTTTACTCTCTGATATGCTTGCACAGAATAAAACTTTTTAGATGTTAGCATGTGTTTAAAGCATATCAGAGTAAACGAAACAAAAAAAACCTTAGCCTGCTCCAGACCCCCCCACACACACACACACAGAGTGAGAGTGTGAGTGCAATGTAAACAAAACAAGAGAGTGCAAAGTAAACAAAACAAAAAGACTTACCTAGAAGGGGCAATCGTTGGGGCGCCCGGCAATGTCTTCCTCCTCGCCCTGGGACCATGGGGGGAGGGAGGATGTGGTGGCAGGAATGCCCGAGTGGCAGAAGCATCATCGGGCTGCTGAGCACGACAGTTGCGGAAGCAGCCATGTCAGGCAGCTGAGCTCAGTCTTCCAACTTGCCCTGGGACCATTGGGGGGGGGGGGGAGAGGCAGGAATGCCCAGGCAGTGGCAGGGGGAGACTGCCCATCTTCCTCTACCTTCCCCCCTTCAGGCCAAAGCTAACCGCATTGGGCAGTCACAGTTCCCTCTTCCTCTCCTCTCTGGGACCAGGGGGGAAAAGAGAGGCAGGAGCGTCTTTCTCTTCCTCCTCCTCCCTGGACCAGGGGGGCAAGGCAGGCATGGCTGCAGCATGGCCCGGGCTCAAACCCACTGCCGCTGGTTCCTCTGTCTGTCTGCCTGCCCGCTGCTGAAGCTCCTCTGCCACTCACCTCCTCCGCTGCTCCAGCCACTGCTCTGCCCGCTGCCACCCAATCTCTGATGAGGCTGCCGGGGCCCGATGGCCTTTGGTGCAAGGCTGCCCGCATCTGCCTCTCTGCCACCACACCCTAGTAAGCCTCCGCTCTGCTGCCGACTGCATGGTGGCAGAGTCAGACTGGCGCTGGCATGCCTCCTGGGCCGAGGCCTTGACCCTGGATATCCAGGTCGAGGCGGACAGCCCTCTGGCAGGGCATGCACAGTGGTGCCATGCCCGTGCACCATGCGCCATGATTTAAAAAAGTTAAAAAATAAAATTCACAAAGGAAAGCTGAGCTATGGGGCACCCACCACCGGGCCCTCTGCCAGCTCCGGACCCAGGATGGGAGTCATGGTTCCCCCCCCCCCCCCCCTGATTGCAGCCATGGGCCAGTTACTCATGAGGAAATATTATCTGCAGTAGACCACTGTAGCCTGGATCATCAAGGAAGGATCATGATTTTAAATTTCTTCCTGATGAATGGAAGGCCATTTCACTTCTTCCTCAGATTCATAATAAGTGACAAGCATTTGTTTAATTTTGGTCTATTGATCAATGGTGTTTTTAGATATTTGCCATCTTTGTGTAAATTCTGAAAAAAACCTTGCTGAAGAATGATCTACCCAAGATAATATCACATGATGCTTGTTCAAATCCTTGCACTGGCCCTACATATTCCTTGTATTACCATATGCTTATCCCCACATATTCCATTTGTTACCATATGCCTAACCCCCCCTCCCCAAATACCAAATTCCTAAAGAACATCAAATATGTTATCACATAAGTTTTCTTTTTTATAGTTGTCAACTGGCACAAAGTTGAAAAAGGCTCCTTCTCCATTCAGGTTGTACAGAAAAAATGCAACATACAGCGGATCTGAATGGGAAACATATTTTGGAATCAACAAGAGGAGAAAAATATTTTTCCTCTTTAATCTCCTCAATGATTTTTGATTGATGTACATTCTCCATGAACTCTGTCAATTCATCACATCCCTGTGAGGAAATGTGTGAAACATCACCCTTTCTTGAATTCCAAGTGCTGCTAAGAGAAAAAAAATGCTTGACAATAACTCCCATCATAATATAAAACATGGGGTGATCCTCAGGACTGGTTCTTTCTTCATTCATGTCAGAGGCCCACCAGCATATAATACAGGGTTTTCCAACCCTTTTATGCCATGGGCCTGACCACACACACACACACACACACACACACACACACTCACACACACACACACACACACACACACACACACACACACACACACACACACACACACACACACACACACACACACACACACACACACACACACACACACAGAGAGCTGAGCAGTCCTGACCACACACCCTGAAGCAGAAGTAAATGAGCCCGCTTCCACGTTTACAACAGCTATGGGTGCATTTACAGCTGACATTCTTCCAGGTACGGCAGGCCACATGAAATGGTGCCATGGGCTGTAGGTTGGGAACCCCTGATATAATAACATACAAAGCTAAAATTAACATATCTAAAACAAAAAGGAATTAAAAGGGCTAGATGAAGTCTGCCCACATCAACAGCATTTCCTCTTGACAACATAAGGTCCTCCTCGGTGCATGTCGAAGGGCATCATGTGCATTGTATCATATGGGCAATAGTTTGTACTTCTCTGCACTCACACAGGCTACCATCTACAGGGAAACCCCACTTTCTCAGATTAGCACTTGATCTTCCTACCCCAGCACTAAGTCAGTTTAAACCTTTCCACATAGGCCATGGTTGTTCTTGGGCAGGTGGTGGAGAATTATGTGGTTCTGCCCAGTTGTCTGGTAGCACCTTGCTTGCCTTCCAAAGTTAGAACATAAGAACATAAGAACAGCCTTGCTGGAACAGGCCACAGCCCATCCAGTCCAGCATTCTGTCTCACACAGTGGCTCACCATTTCCTTCAGGGTATTCCCAAGCAGATGCCTGCTTAGGATTCCCTGGAAATGATATTGAGAGATATCCTGCCTATCTCTCCAACCCGGAGGTTGTCCTTAAGTATCCATAATTATAGCCATTGATACTCTTGTCCTCCATGAACTTGTCTAATCCTTTCTTAAAGCTGTCAAGACTGACAGCTGTCACCACTTCTTCTGGCAGGGAGTTCCATAGACCAGTAATCCTCTGGGTGAAAAACTACTTTCTCTTATTTGTTTGAGAACTAGTACCCAAAAGTTTCATGGAGTGTCCCCTAGTTCTAGTGTTATGCGATAGGGAAAACACTTTGTCCACACCGTGCATGATTTTATAAACTTCAATCAGGTCACCTCTTAGACGTCGTCGTTCAAGAGTGAAGAGGCCCAACCGTTACAGCCTCAGATGGTAAGGAAGGTGTTCTAGGTCAGTCTGTGGGGGCTGGTTGTTCAGAGGGAGCAGACACTATAAGGAAACTGTGCCTTGATTTCAGTCTGCTTTGGTGGTTGTTGATACAATAGCAGGTGTGTTTCCGAGGATCTTGCTTTTACCCACTCTTTCTGAGCAGCACTTTCTCAGCAAAATTTTGGTGGAGGTATGCCAGCTAAGTAATGAACATTTTGTATTGCCGTTGGTTTTAGGCATCCTGTGACCAATCTTGCTGTTTCGTTTAGGGCCACATCCAGACCATTTTTAAGGTCTGGTTATGATCATGGAATGGAAGTCCTCTTCCTGTCAGAAATAATAGCAGTAACAATATATTTCAGTAATTTACTTCAGATTTGATCTCTTCATGTAACTGGCTTTGAAAGTGTTCTTTCACTCTTTATCTCACTCACTCTTCTTTTTGTCCTGAAAATTCAATCCCTGATATAGTAGAAAGCTATTTTCAGGCATCTTGATTTTCTTCCTCCTTTTTTTTGTTTGAAAAAATTCCTTCTACACAGGCAGTTGGTAACTAAGTGAAGACATTTGCAAGGGGTAAATGTTTCTGTTGGTTCAAAGACTAGCAGACACTTCCAGCAATATTTCTCCACATTTTCAAATACTCAAACAAATCTGGAAGATGACAAATAGACACACACTGATTTTGAATGAAGTCATGCCAAAGCTTCACATTTCCCATCCCATATTTTCTGGGAGCCTTGTAGTAGGATCTCTAGCTCCAAAAGGGTGAAAGGAATGTGATGTCCCACTGCTACATTAGATTTGGGAATAAATTGTTCTTAGGTTTTGGAATCTGTGAGCTTTAGTACCTGACTGTTTTTGAGATCAAGAGGATGCCTGAAGAGATACAGAGTCTTCTCAAAAGCCCATTGATATGCTTTCTGGGACAAGAGACATGTTCCTCAAAATGAACATGTTTCTGGTGTTTCTTCACTGTTTTTTCTTAAATACTCTTTGCCTGTCTTGTGGTGGATATGTTTTCAAAAATTCATAAAGATATGATAGGGCACTCGCTCTTTTAAGCAGTACTGCCTGAATACCAAAGCCAAAGTGAGTACAAGGAACAACATCATCAGGAAACTCATAAACTATAAATGGGGAACTCAACCATCCATGTTGTGTACATCATATTTCGACCTGACCATCTCCACAGCAGAGTATACTCCAGTATGGACCGCATCCACACATGCAAAATAAGTTGTCATTGCTGTTAATGAAGCCATGACAGGATACCTCAAACCTACACCAGTTGAGAAAATATACCCTCTTTTGGTATCACTCAACCTAAAATAAGCAGAGAAGTAGCAGTAGACACTGAGAGAAGTAAGCAAGAGAATGACCCTCTACATCAGGAGTTGCCAACCTTTTCATGCCAGGGGCCAGGTCATGCTCTCTCAGTCAGCTTTGAGGGCCAGATGGCCATTTTGCCCTGCCTGCATGATGAGGGTGGCCAGTTTGTCCAAACACCTTCAAAGGGGTGGTCATTTTGTGTTTTGAATGCCCTTGGAGGGGGTGGGGGTCACATGAAATGGTGCTGTGAGCTGGAGCCACCCCATGAGCCTTAGGTTGGGAACCAAATTAGAAGATTCAGGAAGGAGCTCACTGAACAAGGAACAACATTAATGGAGGATAAAGTTGAGAAACTCAACCTCCCCTATGTCACTTGGAGGACTCTGAGTAGGCTGAGGGTTGGAGTGCCTAAATATAAGACCGACATGCTCAAGTTGGCAGACAACAACACACTGTGTGAATTTGGTGAGATACAAAATCCAGCTCATTTGCTGGTCTCCCAATTACTGCCAGAAACATGCACAGATGAAGACTTAAGTTTGGCCTATGAGAAAAGCCAAGAAAGTAGCTTCATTTTGGCAGTCCACGGTTTGATCAGGAAACAAAAGAAGAAGGGTACTCTGTAGCAGCACCAGATAAATTTTCTATGGTGATGAGACAAAGTGCATCATGGAAGGACAATCTGTGTCCAACATCAGATTTCTGAAAGAGTGATGGCAAAGTTTCACATTAATGCTTTTATTTCTTATCCTAAACTAGCATAGTTTGTGCCCGGCCTTGCCAGGCAGGTTTTTTTATGGTTAGGGGTGGTTTCGGTGGTGGCATTTTAAATTTGTGGCTTTTGAATTTATTTGATTTATTTTATGTATTTATTTCTAATTTTGATTTTTGAAATATTTTTTTACTGTTTTTTACTCTTCTGGCCTCTAGGTGGTGCTGTGTTTAAGAGTACTGCAATTTTCTTTCTTTGTTCAGTTTTGTCCCAGAGGCATGGAGGGAGGACATGTTTGGTGAGTGCTCTTGATTGTTTAATCTGTTTTTATTTTGTTTTTATTTTGGGGTGTTGGGCAGGGGGTGTTAAGTAGAGAGTTTCTACTTAAACCCCCCAAAATACTTCTGCTTGTTCTTTTGTTTTTATTTTGGGATTGTGATGTGTTTAATTGTTTTGATTATTTCTCATTATTTATTTTTCTGATTTCTTCCGTATTTATTTGTTTAGTTTGTGATAGTATTGTTTGTTGAGTTAGGTATTTTCGTGTTGTAGATTGGTGTTTTTAGTGAGCTTTTATTGTTTTTCGGTAGCCATTGGTATTTTGGGTGTTTTTTGTTGAGTTTGTGGTTTATTGTTTTGTTGTTTATTGGTTTTATTTTAATTATTTGTTTATTTATGTGTGTTTCATTATTTTTGATGCTTGGCATTTTGGTTAAATGTTTAGTTTTGTTGTGGTTGTGTTTTGTGGGGTGAAGAACGGCCTGTCTGTCGTCTCCTCTTTCCCCCATTGCTGTTTCAAAAATAGGTTTTGATGCAGCAATGGGGAAAAGGAAGAGCCAGCAGTCAGCTCGCTCTTCGTCCAGTAAGGTTCATTAGGTTGGTCGGATGAGAAGGAGGCAGAGAAGAGCTATCTTCTTCATGGTGGTTCTCTCCTCTTGACCTTCTTTTTCCACAGCTTACCTAATGGGAGATCGGCAGGCAACGATCTGTAATGGGTGGTGTTCTTCCTTGCGGATTGCTGGCTGCTGCTTTTCTATTACCTCCACCACTGTTTCGTGCTAGTTCTCGAAAGTAGAAAGGCAGAATCCAGTCATTCACCAGGGAGTGTGCTTCCCCTGACGAATTGCTGACTGCTGCTTGTTTTTTCCCCCACCCTGGCTCAACTTACCTTGAGGCCGGCAGTGGTCTTGCTGTGTCTTTGGTGGGGTAGTGTGGAGGAGAGGGAGTCTGTCTTCTCCCCATTGCTCCGGGAAAGAAGGCCGGCGGTTGTCTCGCCATGGTTTTTTGTGGGTTTAGGTTAGCAAAGCTGTGAGGCGCTGCATCTGCCTGCGGCAGCCTTGCATTCCCATTGCATGAGGCATTATTTTATTTTATTTTTTTATGCACAGGCTTTTTCAGCATTCTGCACACCTGCACCCTTCAGTCTGATTGGCTGAAGTGGTCACGGCACGGAGGACGCTCGGGCTTGAAGTTTTGTTTCTTTTGTTCGTGTTCATATGGCGTTTTTTTCCTGTGGCTCATTTTGTATTGGGTGCACCGGCTTTCCCAACCTTCTGCTTGCTCTTGCCAGTCAGCCTGTTTGGCTGAGAGGCGGCATGGCGCGGAGGACATTGGGACTTGAAGTTGTTTTGTTTTGTTTGCTTTCGTGGGGCAGTTGCCCCACTGGTGACTGCCGAACCCGTACGGCGCTCTGCAGGCCAGGTAAAGGCAAGTGCGGGCGGCTTGGTATGGGATAGTATGGACGGGTGCTGGTGTGTATGCAGGAGTCCAATGGTTAATGTCCCTCCTTATAGGTAAAGATGTGTGGGAGAATTTCAAAAGCCCTATGGATTTTGATGGAATTTGTAAAGAACCTTCCCAAAGACTTTGGACCCATGGAAAAACCTGGGTCCCGGGGAAAGTCTGGCAGAAGGGCATATACAGAGGCCCCATAAAACTTTACCCTTGTCACCTTTGACTAACTGGGCCGTGGCAAAAGTCAGTACAGTTTCACCCTTGCTATAAATGACACTTTGCTCTGCTTTCAAGGCATCACTTCTGCCTGGCAGCAGCTGCCTCTTGCCCTAAATAGCATGTGCTTTCCGGTTCACCCATGCTCACAAGAGCACGTCCCCTCAGTTGAAAATAGCCTAGCTAGTTTCAGTATATGCCCCATTCCTGTGCTTCTTGGATAGCCCCTGGCATGCACTCTATCTACCGCAAGCATGGGGTGTTCACATGTACACCCCAAGATATCCAATCCTGTAACAGCATAATGCTTTTGCTTTATGATGTCAGATATTCCTTTGCTTAATAAAGGGACACAGCAAACTCTGCAAAATAAGTTGACCTACCCATTGACCTGATCTCTCTGTCCAACTCTCCTTCAGGAATTAATTTAGATAATATAATTTAATTTCAAAAGTTTTAATCTGCCATCATTCTTATTTACAAAGAGAATGGCTTCCAAGGAGGTTGGGAGCTGATTTTTTAATCATGTGCCATTAAGTTGTATCTGATTTCTGAAGAATTTAAGAGGATTTTCAAGGTATGTGAATTATTGATGGCACACTTTTACCATTGCCACTCCCAGAAAGCTTCAATAACTGTCTTCTACACCACACCGTGTTTCTACTGAATTTTTAAAACAGTAAAGCAATAATTAAGTTAGTAACTATGTATGAAGCTTCCACCTTTACAGGCTCATGAGCACATTTGGAAATTTGGACCAGTTACAAAATGGCTGCCATGAACAGTTCCAAAATTTACTCTTGCAGCAAGAGAGAGAGAGAAGAGAAAACCTAAGGAAACTTTACTAAGAATTAAAAGTAGAGGAAATAATATATACATATTTCTCGCAAGTTCACAACCCATACACTAGAATAGACTATATATTTGTAAGAGGTAACATACTGTCAAAAGTGTTAGGAATGGAGGTGGGGGTTATTAAAATAAGTGACCATGTCTTGGTTAACATGCAGATTGAGTCACAATGTGACTAAAAACAGGCTAAAAGGTGGAGGATGGATGCAAGTCTGTTTAGTAATAAACAAATATTGGAAAAATGGAAACTGAATAGCAACAAACATGGCAGATAAATTATAATGATGAGATTGGTCAAGAGATATTATGGGATACAATGAAAGCAGTTGTAAGAGGGCTAAGTATCAAAAAATCACACATATTAAAGAAGAGATAATGATGACACAAAATTATTATTATTACCAATAAAACCTACTGAAGAAGAGTTCAAACAATGGTAAAATTTAATAAACAGCTTCTGTAATGGAGATAAAAAATAAAGAATAAATAAAAAGTTATGGTATGAACATAAGAGAAAAGGAGGATTAGGTATCTCAAATTTTAAAAAAAAATATTACATGATAAATCAGATTAAAAGGATTATAAATATTGTAGCAGAAAAAAAATTAATATGGAGAGCTGACAAATCTATAGAATTACCTTTCCTTCTTCTGTCACCTGAAAACTCTCCACAAAGTAACCAGTTCTTAAATTCCTTTAACACATAAATAAAACATCTGGAATGTTCAGAAATACACAGTCATATATGTCAACTTCACTTAGATAAATGACACAGGACTTTTGTATAACTAGCTTTTCCACACTACAGATCAGCACAAATTATTTCTTAAAACAATTATACAAGGCTCATTAACTGCATGCTTATTTTGTCAAGGGAAAAGTTTAATAAACTTATTTTAGCTAATTTTGGGGTCACACTTCCAACTGTTGACTGGCAATCTCCCCTCTTCCATTTGGAATCTAGATGCTCTCTTGCTCATTGGGTCCAACAAGAACTCTTCCCCTTTGGCTCTAGTGTCAGTGTCCATTTCCAATGATAGTGGTAGATGGCCTAAGGAAATTGTGTCAAGTTAGAGTTAAGAAAAACCATTACTTTTGTAATAAAGGGAGTGTCCCAAGAAATCTCTGCAAGCACACTAGTGCTTTTTAGCTCTGATAGTGTTTTGTGGGCAGTCTACTGTAGTGTTACAGTGCTTGATTGAGATTCAAGAAATCCAGGATCTAACTCCTGCTTAGTCATGGACTTTATGGATAGCTTGGGGCCAGTCCCTTGTTCTTTGCCTAACCTGTCTCACAGGTTTGCTGTGAAAAGAACACAGAGAGGAAGAGGAGGATTTATTTTATTCATTAATAAAACATCACACATTAATGCAGAAAAGGGAAGAGAGACACTTACGCCTAAAAGCAAATGTCACTGATACGAAGGAGACAAAGAAATATTTGTACATCGCTAGCCATTAGAAAGCAAAAGGAATTGCCTTGTAACAGACAACACTGGGGGTACACTCCAAGCAAAATGTCATCTAGATTTATACTTGTGAGCAAAGGGCTACACATCTTTAGTTTTAGAAGCAGACAAACCATATGCCCACAGAACAGTGGCATTGGCAGAATGTGTTATTCAAAAGAACAATGTTGTACAATGTTGAACAATGTGTTTAATTTGCACAACTCACGAATTCTGCTGTTGTTTTATCACACAACTAGGATTATCTCTGTACATTTCAACTTTCCTTTTTAAACACGTAATATACACACACAAGGTCATCTACCTTGTTTCTTCCTTTACTACCTTATCTGAAGCCCTCATCAACAGTTCCACCAGCTTGCTCAACTTAGAATTGGCCTTGCTATAACACAAAAAAGTGAACAGCATCAAGTGAAATATGTTACAGGGACATCGGTGATAGATCCCATTTGTTCCTCCTGAGCCTCTTGGCTGTTCCATTTTTGTTGGAGGAGAAAACTGTGTGCCACAAGGCCTGTCCTGTAATTCCTTCCCTTTGAGTGTTGCAGATGTGTTCCCAGCCAAACTCTTTGCCCCTGAAATCAAATGTTTTGTGGGTGGTTTTGCCTTAACTGCAGCTTCTGATACCTTTTCCTTTCATTCTGCTGAGTTCAGTAATGGCCAGGATATTCCAAAGCTGTATCTTTTCATCTTCTGTCTTTTTCAACCTAGACAGAGTTGTTGTTTCTGAAAGGTTGCTCCAAAGCCATCCTGTTTCTCACTCTTCCCAAGCTAAACTTGGCTTTCCTATTTCCTGCCCACCTGCATTCATATAAAAACAATAATATTATTCATTTGCCAATATGAATTTAAAGATTCTGCCTCCCCATTTTGTCCCTTTGCAATTTGCTAATTTACTAACTTTCAACAACCTGGTGGGATACACAGAAAAAGCCTCCTCAAAGGTTGTGGTATTTTTGAACCACAATCGGATATACAATTGGCAATGGCAACTTTGTTGTGTGAGCTAATCTTTCTCGCACTAGGTCAGGTGAAAAGATCTATGGAATGAATTCACCAAAAAGTGGCTTCATTTTGGCAGTTTAAAGTCTGAACAAGACCTGAAAGAAGAACCCATCATAGTGTTTCCCAAACTTTGATTTTTGGACTTCAGTTGCCAGAAGCTTAAGTCAATTCCCCAAAGCACCGATCAGCCGGTGTTCCACGGAACATAATTTGGGAAGTGCATTATTCGAGCTTCCATGACAGACTCTGAGTAAGATCAAATTTGTACATTTTTCATGTGGGAGTGCCTTCTTGGATGACCAGCTCTCATCTATCACTTTTAAAGAATGACTTCTACTGAAACTGGATGAATGCAATCAAACACAGAATGCAAGCGCGGCGCCAAAATGGCCGCCGCGCTCTTTGCGGGCCCCCCCCCACAGGACAGAGAATCCGGGTAGTTAGGGGCGTGGCCAGCTCCCTTATAAAAGGGGTGGCCACGAGGCAGCCGAGCTGCCATTTTACCTCAGCGACGGAGCGGAGAAGTCTTTTCCCCTGTGTCTCCGTCGCTCTTTAGCTTACCGGGAAGCCTTTTGGTAGCGATTCTTCCTTTTCGGCTTCCCTTTGCTTCAGTAGAGATGCCTTCGAAGAAGAAGGCAGCTTCGAGTGCGGCTCGCGCTGTTAGGAGGCGCAACCCAGGTCGGAGGACCGCGGTGCCGCCTCCTCAGCAGCCGCCTTCGCAGGCCCCGGCCGGGGCTGGCGGAATGGGGTCTATTGCCCCTTGGCCCAGAGTGGGCAAACAGAATACGGGCGCGGAAGGGGTTCTGGCCCGCGGCCCGCGAGCGGTGGACACCGCTCCTGCACCTGCCCACCCTGTTGGGCCTGCTGCTCTTGGGTCGCAGCCTCCCCCTGGGCCCTCTAGCCTTGGGGGGTGGTGCGGCCCCCTGCCTTGGCAGGTTTTTCCACCGACCCTGCCGGGCTTCGGTGCTGGCCAATGGACATATTCGGGTCCTGGGGTACAGGGACCTGTACCCACGCCTGGACCGGGCGGGCCGGCCGGCCCTTGGCCCCAGGTCGACGTGGCAGCCTTACTGGCCCGTATTGCGGCCCTGGAAGCGTTGTTGGCTCGGGCCAGTCAGGCAGGGGCCCCCTTTGGGGTCCCTTTTGCGGCGCTGTCGGCAGGAGGACAACAGCCGACAGGGAGGGTTGAGCTGCTGCAGGCGCGTGGCGCGGTTTCGGCCACTGCCTCGCAGCTCCCCAGTCAGCAGCCAGGTGCGGGTCAGGCCCCGGTGATGAGCTCTACGTCGGTCATGAGCTCCGACGCCCCCAGTGGGCCGGAACCCCCGGTGGGGGCGGCCCGCGGGGGTGCAGCATGTGAGTATACGGTGCAAGCAAGTACATCCACACACATTCCCAATATGGGGGGGGGCTTTTCAATGGCCTTGGCCTCGCGCGGGTGGTGCGGGGGCCACGCTGTCGGCACCCCACCCGGCGACGACGACTGCCACCCTGGGCACTGGGGTGGGTACTTGTTCTTACACTGCGGGGAATGTTCTGGGGGTGGCTGGGCTAGCTCAGGCCCCTTTTCCTATGGCTGCGGTGCCTTTTTCGGCTTTGCCGACGGCGGGGTATTCCTTGCCACTGGGTGATCACTTGGCACAGACTACCAGAGAAAAGATATGGCGGGGGGAGTATGTAGATCTCTTCTCACTCCTGAACAGAGAGCCCACCAAGGAGGAAAGGGAGGGACAGGATGAGAAGGACAAGGAGCAGGCACGTCGCCGTAAGCCGCCACGTACCTGGGCCAACTGGCTCCCTGCTTATTTAATATACATGGCGGTGTACTTGAGGGCGCGGCCGGATTTGGCTATTCCCATGGTCCAATATTTGGACAACATATACAGGGCGATGGTTGATTTCCCAGGCCCCTCGTGGTTAGCCTATGACGAGGAATTCCGTATGAGGATTCCCCTTCACCCCGAGATGAGATGGGACGAGCCGTGCCAGAGGCTTTGGCTTTTGTACATGACGCCCACATGCCCCGCCCCGGGGGACAGATACCATTGTGGACATGCGGTCCAGCGAGCAGCTCCGGCGCAGGTTACCCGCCAAGCGGCGGGGCAGGGGGTTCCAGCCCGCCTGCTGTGCTGGACTTTCTCGTCCAATGGTTCCTGTAATAGGAAGAATTGCAAGTACAGGCATGAGTGTCCCACATGTTCGGGCCCCCACGCAGCCTCCGCCTGTCCCAGGCCTGGAGGGACACGGGGCAGAGGGAGGGGCGGACAGTGGGCTGGCAAGACTGCCACGGATGGAGCTGGTTCTCCAAAAGGCCCCCTCCCCAATTAATGTGGACATGCTGGAGCGTTGGCTCGCATCGTACCCGAAGGGGGAGGATGGGGAGTATCTCCTTCAGGGTTTTAGGCAGGGATTCCGTATCCCTTTCATGGGTGATAGGTCCCCTCAGGATGCCCCTAACCTTTTATCCCTCAGAGGGAGGGAGGACGTGGCCGCGGCCAGCATTAAAAAGGAGTTAGATGCGGGCAGGGTCGCTGGACCTTTCCCTGCACCCCCGTTTCCCAATCTTAAGGTGTCGCCACTGGGCTTGGTCCCCAAAAAGTCCCTAGGCGAGTTTCGCCTTATTCATCATTTGTCCTACCCAGCCGGCTGATCGGTCAATGATGCTATCCCTGATGACCTTTGTTCAGTCAGGTATACATCGTTTGACCAGGCGCTGCGCATGGTGCGCTCTTGTGGCCCGGGTGCCCTGCTGGCCAAGTGCGACATTAAGTCGGCTTTTCGCCTTTTGCCAGTGCATCCGGGCGACTTTGAGTTGCTGGGTTTCAAATTTAAGGGTGAATATTATTTTGATAAGGCCATGCCTTTTGGCTGTTCCATATCATGTTCGGCCTTCGAGCGTTTTAGTACCTTCCTAGAGTGGGCTTTCGTCCGCAGGTCAGGGTCTCGGTCTGTAGCCCATTACCTGGATGACTTTTTATTCGGGGGTGAACGGGGCTGGGACACGTGCACACGTCTCCTCAACACATTTCAGACGCTAATGGAGGAACTCGGTGTCCCTTTAGCGCCCGAAAAGACCGAGGGCCCATCTACCAAGCTAGTATTCCTGGGGGTGGAGATTGACACAGTAGCGCAGGCTTCTAGGTTGCCGGGCGATAAGGTGTCCAGGATAGTGGCCCTTATCTCGGATTTGCTGGCCAAGCGCAAGGCATCACTGAGGGAACTGCAGGTGCTACATGGTCACCTCAATTTCGCTTGCAGGGTGGTCGCACCGGGCAGAGCTTTTGCCCGGCGCTTATGCGACGCCATGGCAGGGTTATCCAGGCCCCACCATAGAGTTAGGCTTACCCGGGGTATCAGGGCAGACATGTTTGTCTGGTTGCAATTCCTGAGGGAGTTCAATGGGGTCTCATTTTGGAGGTCTGACCTCCTGGCATCCCCCGATTTCCAGATCCAGTCTGATGCCTCAGGATCCCTGGGTTATGGGATGTACTTCAATGGGAAGTGGGCCTATGGTGGGTGGCCACCGGCATGGGCAGGCACGGGTCGCCTGCGGGATCTCACATACCTGGAATTTTTCCCTATTCTGGGGGCTTTGATGCTATGGGGCGAGCAGTGGGCTAATTCGGTTGTGCATTTCTGGTGTGACAATGCTGCTGTTGTCCACATTGTCAATGCACAGACTTCCAAATCGCCCAGGGTCATGGAACTAGTGCGCCATTTTGTGTTGCGCTGCCTGCGCCTCAATGTCTTGTTCAGGGCCAGGCATGTTCCAGGGATTAATAATGATATTGCTGACGCTTTGTCCCGCCTGCAGATCTCCCGGTTCCGCGCCTTGGCCCCGGATGCGGAGGAATTTCCCTCGCCACTCCCGGACGAGATGTGGACTATTGGCAAGGAGAGGTGAACCGGGCGATTGGCCTGTCACTAGCGCCACGCACGCGTAAGGCGTATCAACAAGCATTCAATTCTTACAGAGCATTTTCTGCTCAATTTCACCTGCCAGAGACCTGGCCTATCCCGGTGGACCATGTTCTGCGGTTCATGGTTCACCTGCATGCACAGGGCCTCGCACCTCGCACCATAGCATCCAAGCTCTCGGCGTTGGCTTTTATGGCCAAAGTGGGAGGTCATGTGGACAGCACCTCTGACTTCCGTGTGAGACATGTTTTGGAGGGGTGGGTGCGCGAGCGCGGGCGTTGCCCGGACGACCGGCACCCTATTTCCCCAGGGGTTCTTACCCAGTTGGCCCAGGGCTGGCCAGGCCTCTGTTTTGATCATTATGAGGCAGCCCTTTTCCATGCAGCCACAACGGTGGCATTTTTTGGAGCGCTCCGCATCAGCGAACTTGTGATGCTGTCTAAGGCGGATGCAAGTTGTAGGGCACTGGAACTCGAAGATGTCTATGTCGCCAAAGACTGGGCTCAGTTGAGGATACGCTCCTCTAAAACAGATCAGCATGGCGTAGGCAGTGGTGTAAGACTGCTACGGTGTTCTTTGGCAGACATCTGTCCGGTTGGTGCCCTACAGGAGTACCTGGCACTGCGTGGCATGCACCACGGCCCGTTTTTCTGTCACCAAGATGGGTCTCCCCTTACTAAATTTCAGTTTTGGAAGGTGACAGGCAGAGCCCTCACCAGGGTGGGCCTACCAGGTGCCCGTTATGGCACACATTCATTCCGTATTGGTGCAGCCTCTACAGCAGCTGCTTTTGGGTACTCTGGGGCTGACATACGTAGCATGGGGAGGTGGGGCTCGCAATGTTTTCAGTTTTATGTGCGCCCACTCCCGCCATGAGTACCAATCCAGTCACCTTACCGCCTTTTTTCTCAATTTTCTTACAGACCCTGGGTGTCGTATTACACCGGTGACAGTATGGCTGGTGGGCCACAGCTATGTGCACAGGGCAGCGCGTTACGCTGCGGCGACAGAGTGGGGACCCCGACTGGGACTGGGTGAACACGCCAGTCTCACATGGCATGGTAAGCCTGGGATGTTATGGCGGGAGCTGCGGCCTTTCCTTTTTTCTGGCCTGGGTGCTGACCCGCCTGACATTCTCATCATCCACATGGGGGGCAATGATTTGGGCCAGGTCACCGGCTTATCGCTCAAGCATGCGATTTGCGAGGACCTCGCCTACTTGCATTATGTCTGGCCTGCCACAACCCTGGTTTGGTCGGACATTGTCCCGCGACATTCTTATAGAGGGGGCGTTAACCTCCTGGCCCTTGACCGCGCTAGGCGCACGGTCAATAGGGCGGTGGCGCGGTTTCTTGCCGACAGGGCTTGGGGACGGGTCAGTCATCACCCCGCTATTAGCCTACAAAATTATGACTTGTACGCAGGGGATGGGGTCCATCTGTCGCGAGGAGGTATGGACCTCCTGTTGGGTGATTGGCGAGCAGGCCTGTTGACCGAGCTGACGGTCTGGGGGGGGGGCGTCAGGCCTTCTTTGAAGCCCCTCCGTGTGGCGGGTAGCACTGGTAAGGTAAACAGTATGACCCACAGGTATCCGGCAGGTTCGCAATTGACTGGACAACACTAGACAGGAATAAATTAGTTAAACGTTGTCCGGTCAACGATGAACCAGGCGACGGGGTGATGACGATAGCTAACCAGCATGCATCACCCCGTGATTTCACGGATACGCGTCAGAGGGTGGGGTCATGAGTTAGATATTGACTACGGTCAACAATTTGTTTGTTGTCAACAAACAAATTGATACAAATTGATACATTGTAACCAACTGCCGTTGGCAATTTTGGGGTGGTACCTTACCAGTGTTACTTCGGCCTGCTTGCCTTAAGAATTATGATTGGTCGTTTTACCAATACAAATTTATAATTCGGACTAGGGCATTGAATCAATAAATGTGGCCCGATGCTGTTATCCACTTTCAATGTTGTCTGTGTCCGTTATTGGGGGGTGCGCCTGCAATGCAAGCGCGGCGCCAAAATGGCCGCCGCGCTCTTTGCGGGGGCCCCCCCACAGGACAGAGAATCCGGGTAGTTAGGGGCGTGGCCAGCTCCCTTATAAAAGGGGTGGCCACGAGGCAGCCGAGCTGCCATTTTACCTCAGCGACGGAGCGGAGAAGTCTTTTCCCCTCCACCCCCTCCCTAGTTAACAGTGTGATATTTTGGTCGCTTCGGGGCCGGGTGGGAATTTTTGGCTGGGACCCATATTGGCTTCCGGGTCCTGGCTTTTTTGCCCATCCCACACTGTTGCTATGGTTTGATATAGGTGTCTTCTTATGTTCCTACTGTTGACTTTGGTCACATTGGCGGGTAGCACTGGTAAGGTAAACAGTATGACCCACAGGTATCCGGCAGGTTCGCAATTGACTGGACAACACTAGACAGGAATAAATTAGTTAAACGTTGTCCGGTCAACGATGAACCAGGCGACGGGGTGATGACGATAGCTAACCAGCATGCATCACCCCGTGATTTCACGGATACGCGTCAGAGGGTGGGGTCATGAGTTAGATATTGACTACGGTCAACAATTTGTTTGTTGTCAACAAACAAATTGATACAAATTGATACATTGTAACCAACTGCCGTTGGCAATTTTGGGGTGGTACCCTACCAGTGTTACTTCGGCCTGCTTGCCTTAAGAATTATGATTGGTCGTTTTACCAATACAAATTTATAATTCGGACTAGGGCATTGAATCAATAAATGTGGCCCGATGCTGTTATCCACTTTCAATGTTGTCTGTGTCCGTTATTGGGGGGTGCGCCTGCAATGATATACAGGCTTATACCTATTATTTTCATTGGCTATTGCATGTTCAATTCTGCTCTTTCCTGCAGTTATTAATGCAAGCAATGGGAGGGCAGTGCCCACTGGTGCTTGGCAGGTGGTGACTGACAGCCTGGAAAGCTTTGCTCCACCTTCATTTTCTTTGTATGAGAGGAAAAAAGGAACCAAACCAGGAAGGCGATCTCAGCATCATAAAAATAAAGGTAGACATATTGGTCCAGGAAAAACTAAACTAAACTCTAGATCCATCAATCAGCAATAGCATCATGATTAAGTGACTAAAATGCTTCAAAAGTGTGCAATGCACACTTTTAATTGTAGATCTCACCACTATCTCAACATCTGTCAAAAATTGGATCTTCCCTCTTTCTTTCTCAATCTTCCTTATCTCCTAGTCTCATAGGAGATAAGGAAGATTGAGAAAGAAAGAGGGAAGATCCAACTTTTGACAGATGTTGAGATAGCGGTGAGATATACAATTAAGCTAATTTTCAACTCCAAACCATGGCTGTAGCTATAATGGGACCCTTTAGCTCTTGGGGGAGGGACAATGTCTATTAGACAGGGCTGATTTATGCTGAACCTATGTCAACTGGATTAAATTTGCAAGATGGAGATTCCTCTCTTCTGATCACCTGGTTTGATTTAAAAAAAACTTCTGTGTGACTTTGTGAAGTGTCTGATCTTTGGGATGCCTGGATAACACCTTCCATTTGAGGCTTGTAGGAAACTAAAATGACTGTAATACCAAGTAAACAAAATTTACATGGGACAGATTTCACAGAACTTCAAGGGATGGAACATGGCCATCATTTCATGGACAGTTGCTCCAAATATAATGCAAATCCATACAAGCTTCCTTTCCTAATTTACTGTCAACTGATCAAACTACCTTTGATAGTAAATTACAGCACCCACTACCTTTTGAATGGCTCTTTGCACAAAGTATTCATAGACATTTAGCTCCCATACCCTACCCAAACAGCCATGATGGAGCATTAGCAGGGCAGTCAGTGCAATATTTCACAATCTCTATTCCTTTCTGGAAGACCCTTGTTTAGGGTTGCCATAATTCTCTCCTGCCAAATCGGGACAGCCACATGACATCATTGCACTGAGGTAGACTCACCTTCAAACCCCACATGAGGATCCCTTAGAAGAAAGTTCTAAAGAGGGGCCCAGAATGGCAATGCAGTCCATGGTGCCTTCATTTCCTTCTGGAGGGAGAAAAGCAGGAGACAGGAAGGGACTTATTTTGGAGGAGGACCTTTGCAATGAAGGACTCTTCACTTTCTGTCCTCCCTGTTCTCTTCCTCTCTAGGAATACCAACCCTATGCTATGGATTCCCCGTGCCCCAATGGGCACGGAACGGCCCGGCAGAGGCCACTTTCGGGAGAGAGGCTCCCTGGCCCGTGGGCTCTGCGAGCAGCCAAATTATAAGGGGGGTGGATAAATTATAGGGTTTGATTCACCCAATTCATTGACCTGACCTACAGCTCTGCCAGGTAAGCAGATCGCTAACTCCTGGACATAATTAGGCAAACATTCATCTCCCTGGTTTAGCGTAAATCCCTGGCGCAAATAGTGGCCATATTTACCCAGCCTCTAAGCCCAAAACAATGGGGCTTCCTCTGTCAATGTTTGCCCGCACTAATTAACTTCCCCAAAAGAGTTTCCCAATTAACCTGAGCAAATAGGTGATGTGATTTTCTGTCAGATAACCATCCTACCATGCGCAGCCTTCTGCATAATATATACTGATGGTTTTCCCTCAATAAATCACTGGTCTTCACTCCATCTTGCCTCGTGTCGTTCCTTTGACCAGTCTCCTCCGGGACCTCAAGGGCCGCTTTACGGCCCCAATTCCTACACTATGCAATTAACTCTTTGTGGTCACGTGAAAAAGGAATCCTCCATCCCAGTGTATGATGGAGGTTTGGCTTTTTAGATATGGGTATTTCTTACTCCCTCCCAGCTTTTGATGAAAAGGGCTGAGGAAAATTCCTTGTCCCCTAAACTTCAAGGTGAGCCAAGGGATTTTTGCAAAGAGATATTTCACTGCCTCCATGCCTTTCTTTCAATTATCTCGATTGCAAGTGTCTCCCCCTCCCCGGCGGGCTTCTCAGGGTGCTGTTTTGCGTTTGCTGCTTTCAAGCAGGATACTTGAAAGAAAGGAGGGGAGGCAGTGAATTAACTCTTTGCAAAAATCCCTTGGTGAGGGATTTTTTTTTGCTTGCTTCCTTTGCCCAAATTTTAAAATCCGGGACTTTTACATGTTTTTTCTTGAACTGGCCGTGACAGCTTGAATCCAGGAAAAACCTGGAAAACTGGGACATATGGCAACCCTACCCTTGTTTCTGCCTCCCTCTTCTCCTGCGGTGTCGGGGCCAAAGGGCTGGCAGCGTTGCCCTCTCGATGTCAGGCAGCAGCGGTGGTGGGGAGGTGGCTTTTTTTAGGGCTGCTGGAGAGACCCCAGGTGTTGCAGGTCTCACCTCCCCACCTCCTTCTCCCCTGGCCAACCTGCCAGGTGAATTCTGCTGGGTCAATGGCGATGGCAGTGGCAGTAGCAGGGAGGTGGCTTTTTAGGGCCAGCAGAGAGATCCCAGGTGTTGCGAGTCTCTCCTCCCCATCTCCTTCTCCCTCTATTAATTAATCATGCCCCCAGAATAGCTGAGTCGGTTAGACCACATCCCTGGATGTGGACATGTTTGTGCATGCGCATATACATTCACTTCCTGGTTTGGCGCGGATGCTCCTACACATCTGCAAAAGCATCCATATTCACTTCCTGGTTTGCTGTAGATGCTTCTGTGTATGTGCGAGCATGTCTGTGCCGAACCAGGAAGTGAATATGGATGCTTCTGCACATGTGCGAGCACATCCACACCAAACCAGGAAGTGAATATGGATGCTTCTGCACATGTGCGAGCATATCCACACCATACCAGGAAGTGAATTCAGACTCATCTGCACATGCACATAAGCTCCTGTATTCACTTCCTTGTTTGACGAGGGCATCATGGGCCTGATGGAATGGCTTTGGGGGCCGTATCTGGCCCACATGCTGTAGTATGGGCATGCCTGATTTAATCTGTATTAATTAACCTTCCAATAAGGCTCTGACCCTACGTCAATGATTTTGAGATACTTCATGTACCATTCACATACAGCGGTTTAGGCTTTACAAAGTTTACATACTGAACATTTGGAAAGTAAGATTTTTCTTTAGTTCCCATATGTGTGATCCTATTACACTGCAGCAAAGACAAACATCTTCACTGATTTCTTGTTGTCTCTCTAGATTCTGAGTACAGTATCTTCTTTATATTCCCTCTACACCCCATAACACTTCTAAGTAAAGGCACTTATGAGTACAAATTACATTTGATTGTCACATCTCTTAATTTTACCTGTGAAGTTTTTTCTTTTTGTAAGACACAAAAGGACACAAAACATATTTGATTTGGTTTTGTTCTTGCCATCTTGTTTCTCTCCCTCCATTCAGTTTTGATTAATGTTACCAATTTGGTGTCACCTGATGTAAATACAATGTGTGATCACAATATTCACAAACTCCAGAGAGATTGCCTGCAGTAATTTGTCTTTATTCTGGAGTTTCTTACAGTGACATTTCCCTCTTAGGTACTTTTAATTTTATCAAGTCCTTTTACAGGCAAATTAAAGAGCTGTAGAGGTGAAAATAATAGTCATCAGTGTCCCCAAAAAGTGAGCCTGAGAACCCTGAATGTTACACTTCCTTGTACTTCTTGGCCAACAGGATTTTTGAGCACTAGCCTAGCATTTATTGGGAAAGATCTCAAATGTGTGTGTGTATTGGGTGTGTGTGGGTGTGTGTGTATATATATATATAGAGAGAGAGAGAAAAGATAGCCAGATATTGTTTTCTCTGTCCAGACAGTGGCTCTGCTCCAGGAGCTAAAGTCAGTTTTGCCTCACAAACTTTCTCCATCCCTGCTGTTGTGGACATTACTCCAAAATACAGACTCTCCAAAAATGTTATATATGCCTCTCTGAAATGAGACTGCAGGCATGTGTAATCCTTCATGTTGACTAAAGATTTGGAAGCTGCTAAGCATAAGATACTTAAATTCCAAGGGCTAGATAGGTGATCAGTTTGGATATTTCTCAGCTAATGTACACACACTTGGAATGGATGTGGAGTCTGCCTCAACAAAGAACAAGCTATCCTTCTATTTTATTTTATTTTTTATTTACCAGAAAAATCAAAGTTGTTGAGCATGAGAAGGTCACTGCAAGTACCCCAGTGGGCTCTGTGACAGATAGGCTTTGACCTGGCTCTTGCCCTTGAGGCTCTTCCATTCCTGCAGAGCGACTTTTACCAGCCTGCCCTATGGAACTTTCCCAAAAAATCAGAGCCCAGGAGGCCTATGTGTCAGCCTGCAGCAACCTGGGACTTATCTGCATTAACAGAGCCCAGCAGTATTGTGGAGAATAATGTGTAATATGTGGTAGCGTGTGGCTTATGGCTTAACTCTTGTCTTAACCCCTCTTCCAATGAAACGAAGTTGTTGATGAAGTAAAGATGTTTATTGTTCTTGAAGCATATTGAAGAAATAACACTTCACTCATAGATTCAGGATACAGAATTACAGCATACAGAAATACTAATCAAAAATGACAGTTAGGGAAAACTGCACTCAGGCCTTCCTCCAGAAACAAAAGGAAAACCTGACTACTTCTAAGTAATCATGTTGGGTTAGACTAGAGACTCTGGTGTAGCCTCCAGAAATCCCAAACTCGAACTAACTCCCAAACCCATGTACCTATAGGAAAGACATGAGCTTGGCCCTCCTAATTAGCATATAGCCAATCAGAGCCCAGGGATTGTATTAACATACCCTAGTTCCCATAACAATTGTCTGGTGTTCCCAGGCTCAGGATGTTGATGTAAACGGACATTCCAGACCTGGGGAAGAAGACAAAACATAGGCCTGAAGCTTTGAGAAGCTTCTTCTAAGCCCACCTGCTAGATAAGCACAGCAGAAAGAATTATGAGGCCTTTGCAAAGAAGCAAAGGTACATTCTAATACAGTTTAAAAACCAAAGAAACTCCACAATGAATAACTTGTGACCCATTTTATCACAGGCTCTCTAGCCTCACCCTACAAGCCCTGGGCAGCCTGAGAGAGAACATGTCTCCTGGGGGATGGGTCATTGTGTTACTGATTGTATGAATCCATATATATATTTGTATTACCTGTGTAAACCACTTTGAGTCACCCACTGGGTAGAGTAAAGTGGTATATAAATTAAACATGAAATGAAATGGGTCATGACAGGTGAATGAAGGGCCACTGCCTGATTCAGGATAGCTTGGGGAAGGCACAATAGCAGGAATAAGAAGGCTAGAGTTGCAGAGCTTCTGCTCATCATCAATCATGTTGGGTGAATGGGATATGTGGGGAGAGGCAGTTGAGCATGGGAACTCACCTTCTGCACCTGCAAGGGGATGCAAACAGAAATAGAGGACATAGAGATGGACCTCCTCTTTCCTGATCCATTCAGTTATGGAAGGAATCAGAGACAATGCAACCCCCATCTGATCCAATGCTACCCCAGCCTTGGCATCCTCATTGAGCACCAGGAGCCATGATGCCTGCTCCAACCCAGCATCAACATTGGAGATGCAAGAGACCTTACAAAGAATGCTTGGGGAGGAACAGCATCATGGACTCAGGCCCCCTCAACCTGCTTTACCAGCTCTCCTGCCTGCATTTCCAGACCTAGACTTTCAGGGAAGTCAGCTGCCCGGACTGTGCCATGAGGATAGTGCTGTAAACACATTCCTCTAGGAATATTGGGGAAGAGGTACTTGAGGCTGACTCTGTGCCGTTAATATTTGCTATGAGTGACAAAACCAAGCTGGAAGTGATGGGATTATTCCCTTGGGACTCCTCAGTTGCTGGGACGCGGGGAGGGGAGGACAGAGGGATTCATAGTGGGGGGTGTAGTGTTGATTGAAAACATGTAAATACAAGTATAGATATCATTATGAAAGGATGATATAAAAATTGAGGAACCACACATTTATCAGAATTGTTTTACTTATCTGATCAACAGCAAGAATACCATACAGCTTGGTGAAATAATTCTGGAGAAAGCTCACGAGAAATATTGTTTTGTGCAAAATGAGTTGATCTGAGGTAACAGAAACATTTAATATAGGATCTTTTTAAAAATACTTTTTTAAAACTATGGACATAAACCATTTTATGGTATTGCCAGCAAAAAAAAAATGTTTCTGAACACATGCACACATGTTCTCCATTAATTAGGAAGAAACCACTGCTAACAACATGCTGCACCAGAGCTGCCAAGAACTGTCAGATGAAGGACAAGGAAATCCACTGGGGAAAGCTTGCTGCCTCCTTGGAGTAAAGAAGAGTCAGCCAGCAGGCAACTCTTGTCCTGAGCTTTGGAGCAAGCCAGATTCATGCTTAGGGCTGCCATCTTTTTTGAAAAACATAACTAAATCCAACTGGGGGTGGGGAGGGGGATGTGCCTGCATCCCCAATTCTCTAAGTAGCTGCAGTTCTGCTTTGGAACTATTTTCGGAATTTTAAAAACACCCGCGAGAAGAAATGTGCCAGCCCCCCCTCCCCCCCCTTTTTTGAGAACCTAAGAAAAATCTGTA
The DNA here is from genome assembly GCA_035047345.1 of Bradypodion ventrale. Classification (NCBI taxonomy): domain Eukaryota; kingdom Metazoa; phylum Chordata; class Lepidosauria; order Squamata; family Chamaeleonidae; genus Bradypodion; species Bradypodion ventrale. The sequence goes on along the minus strand of JAWDJE010000001.1, from coordinate 370,048,326 downwards.
TTTTGTTGATTTTTTTTTAAAAAAAGAACAAAAAATTGGGAGGGAAGAAGAGAAAGAATCTGGCTCCCTGCTTGATTGGATTTATTTTAAAAATCAAACTAAAACAAATCTACGCTAAAGCGTAGTTATGTAGTTCTGTGGTTCAAAGTAGCCATTGCGGGCTGGGATTCGTGATTGGCTTGTTGGATCCTTTTTTGCCTACCTGCCATCAATAAGTACGGGGTTTAATGTGGTGCACGTTTTGTATGGTTTGGCAGAGGGTATGGAGGAAGAAGGGAGAGGAGGTAGGGGGAGGAGCAGAATTCATCTTATTTTGGCCAGGTACATAGGCCCCACCCTGGAAGGGGTGTGGCCTAGTTGGGCTCCTCCCTAAAATTTTGGGATCTCCCTCTGTGCCTCTTAAGCCCCTGCGTAGGGCCTGTTACTTTATGACAAAAATAAAGTTACCTTTTCTCCAGTTGTTGTCCTGTCATTTGTGGGGGGACAGGGATGGCGAGGCAAATGTCTACTCTTGGTCTCTCTTTGTGTAAGCTGAGAGTTGCGCACGCTGCTCTTGCAATTACCATTGTAACACTGATGATGATGATGATGATGATGATGATGATGATGATGATGATGATGATGATGATGATGATGATGATTATTATTATTATTATTATTATTATTATTATTATTATTATTATTATTATTATTATTATTATTATTATTTAATTGGATTTATATCCTGCCCTCTTGCCCTAGGGCAACTCAGGGCAGCGCACTTACACATAAGAACTATAAAATCCCCTTTAAAAACTTCCATAAAAACAATTTAAAACCATCTCACAATTAAAAGACCACCTCTTCCCACCCAACAATAAAAAGGGACAACTGCTTCTAGCAGAGCCAACAGATGGGAGTCAGCACCCTGTCGGCCCCCCATACTTGCCCCACCAGCCAGGTTTTCAGCCCTTTCCTAAAGGGCAGCAATTCAGTCTGCAGCCGTAAGTCTGCCGGCAGGAGGTTCCACAGGGTTGGGGCGGACATAGAGGCCTTTCTCCTTGTGCTAGAGAGGCAAGCCCCTCTAGCCGATGGAATACTGAGGGAGCCCCTCCGGTCCGCCCTGGTGGGGCGGGCAGACTCCCTTGGGGCAGTGTGGTCTCTTAGGTAACCTGGCCAACTACCATGAAGGGCTTTAAAGGTCATTACCAGCACCTTGAACTGCACCTGGAGACAAACTGGTAACCAGTGCAGCTCACAGAGCAGAGGCGAGGCATGGACATAGCTCCCGCACCCCATCACTACCCTGGCCGCCACATTCTGGACCAGCTGCAGCCTCCGAATGGTTGTCAAGGGCACCCCATGTAGAGCACATTACAATAATCAAGTCTGGAGGTAACCAGCGCATGTGTGACCATGTGCAAGGAATCCCTATCCAGGAGCGGGCACAACTGGCGAATTACACGCAGTTATGCAAAGGCCCTCCTGGCCACGGCCACCACCTGTTCTTCTAGTAGCAGGTGGATGTCCAGGAGAACCCCCAAGTTGCACACTGGGTCTGACTGGGGCAAGGTAGCCCCATACAAGACCAAGGATGGCAGCTCCCGGGATAATGTGGGACCCCGAACCCACAGCCACTCAGTCTTGCTTGGATTCAGCTGTAACCCATTGGCCCCCATTGGCCAGGATTGTGGATTTGTGTCTTTCAGATCCTAAGCAGCTTTGCAATGCCCCTTCAAATATTACCACTGCCTACAATACCATTTGATTCACTTGTGATGGCATCGCTGCCCTAGGGTAAAAAAGTCTATTGTGGTTAACTATTAATACTTTGCATACTTCCCTTCCCATATCACAGATGTGACTGTCTGTTGTAGCACATGGTTTATATTCTCTGCTGTTTTCAATTGCTTGGAGGCTACATAATAATAGGTGGCAAGCTAAAATCAAATAGGCAATACACATGTTCAGGAATGATGAGATAAACAAAGACCTATTATTCTGTGGTGCTTTTCCCTATTAAATGCATCACCTTTTATATTTGAAGCGTTAGGAAGAAACAGATTTTCCCAACTATTTCAAGAGGTCTACTGATCGGTCTTCTGAAATCTAACAACCGTGCTTCAGGAAACTGAAATCTTCTAACAACAGCCTCCGAATATGTGGTATAGTACTTCCATTCCCACCATCACTTCCAGAGGTGGCCATGCTGGCTGCAGATGATATGAATTGTGGTCCAATACATCTGGAAGGCATCTGCTTGGGGAAGCCTGGTCTAGATGTTTACAGCCTGAGTTGTGAGCCCACATTGGATCTTTGAGGTTAAATAAGGAAATGAACTAACGGAACTGAACTAAAGAGCAACTAGTTCTTCCTTTTCCCACAGCCAAATCTGGTTCTGCAAATTGATTTCACCTTTGGACTTATCATGAAACCATAGCTTTCATCTTGAAGCAGTGTTTCAAACTAAAGCAATTTTTCTTAAAATACTGACATGTTTGCTGGCTGGATAACTCAGTGAGTTCATGTACCTGGCTATCAAGCTAGGAGTTGGGAGTTTGATTGAACACTGTGCCTCTTGTAAGAGCTAGCCTGTGTAACCTTAGGAGAGCTGCTCAGCCCAGAATTAGGTTCACAATGCGAGCGCGGCGCCAAAATGGCCGCCGCGCCCTTTGCGTCCCCCCCATCGGACGAAGGCATCCGGGTAGTAAGGGGGCGTGGCCAGCACCCTTATATAAGGGGCGGCCACGAGGCAGCCGAGCTGCCATTTTGCGAAGCGATGGAGCGGAGAAGCTTTTCCCTCTTACCTCCGTCGCTTTTACTCTCACCGGGGAGCCTCTTGGCTGCTGATTTTCTCCTTTTTCGGCTTCCCATCGGCTAGCTGCAATGCCCTCAAAGAAGAAGGCGACTGCGAACGCGGCTCGTTCTGCACGGAGGCGCAATCAGGTTCGGAGGACCGCGGCAGCGCCTCCCCAGCAGCCTCCTATGCCCGAGCCCACCGGGACCGGTGGGATGGGGTTAATTCCCCCTTGGCCGGAGGCAGGGGGTCCGCGTGCAGGCCCAGTAGGGGCTGCGGCCCTCGGCCCGCAAGCGGCGGCCGCCGCTCCTGGCGTGACCCATTCCGCTGGGCCTTCCTCCGTTGGGGCGCAGCTTAATGCGGGGGCTTCCAGCCTTGGGGGGTGGTGTGGCCCCCTTCCATGGCAGGGTACTTCCCCGGCCCTACCGGGCCCGGGCTTCGGATCGTGGCACCCCCGGTGGGGGCGGCCCATGGGGGTGCAGCATGTGAGTATGCGGTCCAAAATAGTGCACATACACACATGGCCACGTGGGGGGGGGGGCTTTTCAATGGCCTTGGCCTCGCACGGGTGGTGTGGCGGTTCAGTCGCCAACGCCCCACCCGGTGACTTCAACTATCACCCAGGGCCCCGTGGTAGGGGGTGCTTCTTACCCAGTCGGGAATTTTCTAGGGGTGACCGGGTTAGTCCAGGCTCCTTTGCAGATGCCCGCAGTTTCCACCATGCCTGTGTCGGCTTTGCCGACAGCAGGGTATTCTTTGCCAGTGGGGGACCATTTGGCCCAGACCACCAAAGAGAAGATCTGGCGGGGGGAGTATGTGGACATCTTCTCCCTCCTTAACAGAGAGCCCACCAAGGAGGAGAGGGAGGGGCAAGATGAGAAGGATAAGGAGCCAGCGCGTCGTCGCAAGCCACCATGTACGTGGGCCAACTGGTTGCCGGCCTACCTCATATACATGGCGGTATACCTCAGGGCCCGGCCGGATTTGGCAATTCCGATGGTCCAGTATTTGGACAACATTTACCGGGCGATGGTTGACTTCCCGGGCCCGTCGTGGTTGGCTTACGACGAGGAATTCCGTATGCGGATTCCCCTGCACCCTGAGATGAGGTGGGATGAGCCCTGCCAGCGGCTGTGGCTGCTGTACATGACTCCCACGCGCCCTGCGCCCGGGGAAAGATACCATTGTGGACATGCGGTCCAGCGAGCGGCCCCAGCACAGGCTCCCCGCCAGGTGGCAGGGCAGGGGGTTCCAGCCCGCCTGCTGTGCTGGACTTTCTCGTCCAATGGTTCTTGCAACAGGAAGAATTGCAAGTATAGGCATGAGTGTCCCTCCTGCGCTGGCCCCCATGCGGCCTCCGCCTGTCCCAGGTCTGGAGGGATGCGGGGCAGAGGAAGGGGCGGACAGGGGGCTGGCAAAACTGCCGCGGAGGGAGCTGGTTCACCAAAAGGCCCCCTCCCCAATTAATGTGGACATGTTGGAGCGTTGGCTCGCATTGTACCCGAGGGAGGAGGATGCGGTTTACCTTCTTCAAGGTTTTAGACAGGGGTTCCGTATCCCTTTCGTGGGCGATAGGTCCCCCCAGGATGCCCCCAACCTTTTGTCCCTTAGGGGGCGGGAGGAGGTAGCTGCTGCCAGCATTACTAAGGAGGTCGATTCGGGCAGGGTCACTGGCCCTTTCCCAACACCCCCTTCCCTAATCTTAAGGTATCACCCTTGGGCTTAGTGCCCAAAAAGTCACCGGGCGAGTTTCGCCTGATTCATCACTTATCCTACCCAGCCGGCCGATCGGTCAATGATGCTATCCCTGATGACCTTTGCTCAGTCAGGTATACGTCTTTTGACCAGGCCCTGCGCATGGTGCGCTCATGTGGCCCGGGTGCACTATTGGCTAAGTGCAATATCAAGTCGGCGTTTCGCCTCCTGCCTGTGTACCCGGGCGACTTTGAGTTGCTGGGTTTTAAGTTCCGGGGTGAATATTACTTTGATAAGGCCATGCCTTTTGGCTGTTCCATATCATGCTCGGCCTTCGAGCGTTTCAGTACATTTCTACAGTGGGCTTTCGTCCGCAGGTCAGGGTCTCGGTCTGTAGCCCATTACCTGGATGATTTTTTATTCGGGGGTGAACGGGGCTGGGACACGTGCACACGTCTCCTCAACACATTTCAGACGCTAATGGAGGAACTCGGTGTCCCTTTAGCGCCCGAAAAGACCGAGGGCCCATTTACTAAGCTAGTATTCCTGGGGGTGGAGATTGACACGGTAGCGCAGGCTTCTAGGTTACCGGGGGATAAGGTGTCAAGGATAGTGGCCCTTATCTCTGACTTGCTTGCTAAGCGCAAGGCATCACTGAAGGAACTGCAGGTGCTACATGGTCACCTCAATTTCGCTTGCAGGGTCGTCGCGCTGGGCAGGGCATTTGCTCGGCGCTTGTGCGACGCCATGACAGGCTTATCTAGGCCCCACCATAGGGTGAGACTCACTCGGGGTATCAGGGCAGATATGCTTATCTGGCTCCAGTTCCTGAGGGAGTACAATGGAGTATCATTTTGGAGGTCTGACCTCCTTGCTTCCCCTCGCTTTCAGATACAGTCCGATGCTTCGGGATCCCTGGGTTATGGGATGTACTTCAATGGGAAGTGGGCCTATGGTGGGTGGCCACCAGCCTGGGCAGGCACGGGTCGCCTGCGTGATCTCACGTATCTGGAATTTTTCCCTATCCTAGGGGCTTTGATGCTATGGGGCGAGGAGTGGGCCAACTCGGTTGTCCATTTCTGGTGTGACAATGTGGCCGTTGTGCACATTGTCAACTCACAGACTTCCGAATCACCCAGGGTCATGGACCTAGTGCGCCAGTTTGTGTTGCGCAGCCTGCGCCTCAATGTCCTCTTCAGGGCCAGGCATGTCCCGGGGGTCAATAATGATATCGCTGACGCTTTGTCCCGCCTGCAGATCTCCCGGTTCCGTGCCTTGGCCCCGGATGCGGAGGAATTTCCCTCGCCACTCCCGGACAAGATATGGACCATTGGCAAGGAGAGGTGAACCGGGCGATTGGCTTGTCACTAGCGCCACGCACGCGTAAGGCGTATCACCACGCATTCAATTCTTTCAGAGATTTCTGTACCCAATTCCGGCTGCCAGAAACCTGGCCGATCCCAGTGACCCATGTACTTCGGTTCATGGTTTACCTGCATGCCCAGGGCCTTGCACCTCGCACCATAGCATCTAGGCTGTCAGCATTGGCTTTTATGGCCAAGGTGGGCGGTCATGTGGATAGTACCGCTGACTTCCGTGTGAGACATGTTTTGGAGGGGTGGGTGCGGGAGCATGGGCGTTGCCCGGACGACCGCCACCCGATTTCCCCAGGGGTTCTTACCCAATTGGCCCGGGGCTGGCATGGCCTCTGTTTTGATAAGTACGAGGCAGCCCTATTTCACGCGGCTACAACGGTGGCCTTTTTTGGAGCGCTCCGCATCAGCGAGCTTGTGATGCTGTCTAAGGCAGATGCAAGTCGTAGGGCACTGGAACTCGAGGATGTCTATGTTGCCAAAGACTGGGCTCAGTTGAGGATACGCTCCTCTAAGACAGATCAGCATGGCGTAGGCAGTGGTGTAAGACTGCTACGGTGTTCTTTGGCAGACATCTGTCCGGTTGGTGCCCTACAGGAGTTTATTGCACTGCGTGGCACGCACCATGGCCCATTTTTCTGTCACCAAGATGGGTCTCCCCTTACTAAGTTTCAATTTTGGAAGGTGACCGGCAGAGCGCTGGCCAGTGTTGGCCTCCCAGGGGCCCGTTATGGCACCCATTCCTTCAGGATAGGGGCGGCTTCCACTGCAGCTGCTTTTGGGTACTCCGGGGCTGACATACGCAGCATGGGAAGGTGGGGTTCGCAATGTTTTCAGTTTTATGTTCGCCCTCTTCCACCGTGAGTACCAGTTTTGTCACCGCACCTTTCTTCCTCCTTTTTCCCTACAGACCCTGGGTGTCGTATTACACCGGTGACAGTATGGCTGGTGGGCCATAGCTACGTGCACAGGGCAGCGCGTTACGCTGCGGCGACAGAGTGGGGACCCCGACTGGGACTGGGTGCATACGCAAGTCTCACATGGCATGGTAAGCCCGGGATGTTATGGCGGGAGCTGTTGCCATTCCTTTTTTCAGGCCGGAATGCTGACCCGCCTGACATTCTGATCATACACCTAGGGGGCAACGATTTGGGCCAGGTCACCGGCTTATCGCTAAAGCATGCGATTTGCGGCGACCTTGCCTACCTGCATTACATGTGGCCCGCCACAACCCTCGTTTGGTCGGACACGATACCGCGGTACGCTTACAGTGGAGCGTTCGGCCTCGAGCCCCTTGACCGCGCTAGACGCATGGTAAATAGGGCTGTGGCACGCTTCCTTGCCAACAGGGGTTGGGGGCGGGTCAGTCGTCACCCCGCCATTAGCCTACAAAATTACGGCCTTTATGCAGGGGATGGGGCCCATCTGTCGCGAGGAGGTATGGACCTCCTGTTGGGTGATTGGCGAGCAGGCCTGTTGACCGAGCTGACGGTCTGGGGGGGGCGTCGAGCCTTCTTTGAAGCACCTCCGTGTGGCGGGTAGCACTGGTAAGGTAAACATTTATGACCCACAGGTATCCGGCAGGTTCGCAATTGACTGGACAACACTAGACAGGCATAAGTTGGTTAAACGTTGTCCGGTCAACGACGAACTAGGCGATGGGGTGATGGCTACAGCTAGACAGCATGCATCACCCCGTGATTTTACGGATACGCGTCAGAGGGTGGGGTCATTAGCTAGATATTGACTACGGTCAACAATTTGTTTGTTGTCAACAAACAAATTGATACAAATAGATACATTGTAACAATTGCCGTGGGCAATTTTGGGTGGTACCTTACCAGTGTTACTTCGGCCTGCTTGCCTTAAGAATTATGATTGGTCAATTACCAATAGAAATTTATAATTCGGACTAGGGCATGAATCAATAAATGTGGCCCAATGCCGTTATCCACTTTCATCAGTGTCTGAGTCCTTTATTGGGGGGTGCGCCTGCAATGAGCTGGCATACAACTATTAAGAAGAAGTAGAAGATCCTGAGAAGCGAACAGCCTACTTGGAGAAATAGGGATGAAAAAGAACACCTCAGTGCTGGGTCTGCGGAGATGTGTAGAAGAACAAATGTATGTTTTAAATTTAGGTATGATACTGCTATTTTAAAATTTATGATTTCTTTAAAAAGTAGGTGACTGGGTGTAACTCAGGTTTTTTCACTTCTTTCCATGGTGAAGAGTACATGGAATTACTCTTTAGGGTTAACTTGGCTGTCTTTTACCTGTTCTGTCCTTTGATGACCTTTCTTCAACCTTAGATTGCTATCCAAGGGCTGCAAATGTTCCTTCCTTCCTTCAAAGACATTTCTCTTTTCTCTCCTAAGATAAGACATCTTCCCTAAAGATGGGTGGGGCAGCCCTTCTCTCCTGATATCTTCAATCTAGCTAATAATACAAATTCTAGCACATTTCCTGTCACAAGTATTCTTTTCTAACAAGCACAATCATTCCCTTAGAAAAACATGTGGATGTGATTCTTTTGCATAGAGGAACATGCTCAGTTAATCATCCTAAGTTTCAAAGGGCTGGACTCACAAGTTATAGTTTGTGCTATTTTTTACAAATTCAAGGTTTTTGAGGAGAAACTATAAGATCCCAAAAATTTACTAAAATTATTTTTAATTCCCGTTGGAATAAATAACACTGTTGCCATCAATCAACCCAATTTTAAAACAAGATTTGTCTGCTTTTAATGTCTTTAAATGTTTTAATCATTTTATGCTCTTAAATTATTTTTCCAGTTTAATTGTTTTCAATTATATAACTAATTGTGTTTTAATTTGATCTTTTTAATATTGTTTGCCAGCTTGAGAAAGGTGATCCATAAATACAACAAATAAATAAATAGGTAAGGTATTGATTTACAAACGAAATTATGCATTTCCTCTGTACATATCTATAATTATATACTACATCTGATTAAAGTTTGACATTCAAGCATAAATGAGGTGATGATGTATATATGGAATTACCTATTTCCTGCTGTTATGTACTGACATTTCCATTCCTAATGATTCTTTGTTAACAGTGGATGGAAGTCGCAGTAACCTTTTAAAGCTATTTGCTATAGATCAGGGGTCAGCAAACTAGGCTCTCCAGCTCTTCTTAGACTTCATTTCCCAGAAGCCCTGATCAGCAGGTTTGCTGACTTGGGCTTCTGGTAATGGAAGTCCAAAACATCTGGAGCACCAAGGTTGGCCACCCCTGCTGTACAATGATGTTTTAAAACACAAAAAAACTTGATTTAATTGGAATTGATTGTATTTGTGAGGTACACAGAAAGAGCCTCCTCAAAGATTGTGGTAGGTTTGAACCACAATCAGGCATAGCCTGGTAATGTCAACCTTGTGTTGCCAGCTAATCTTTCTTACATTGGGTCAGGTGAAAGCAACTGCAGAATGTACCCATCATAAGGTACCTTCAAGTTTGGCCTAGACACAGAAGAAGATTGTATTTGTAAGTGCATATATTTAATACAATTTCGTTAACATGAATGTTGTTTTTCTTCTGTAAACAACCTTGAGAACTGTAGTCTTTTTTAAAAATTGCTATTCCCCCCCCCCCAAATCAAACTGTGCTACAGATGCTATTAATAACTATAGACATGTAGCTAATGTTCCTTGATCTTCAAAATGATTGAGGAGATGGTGGTCGATCAGGTGCCAGCAATCTTGAATGAAACTGATAGTTTAAATCCATTCCAGTTTGGGTTCATGCCTTGTCATGGCAGCAAGATGGCACTGGCTGCCCAATGACCTTCTCCAGGAAACAGATTTTTTTTTTTGGGGGGGGGGGGACTTTGTGCTTGAGGTGCTCCAGGATCTCTCTGTAGTTTTTGATACCATAAACCACAGTACAGTATCCTTTTGAGGAGGCTGTAGGGTTTAGGGTTAGGGATTGAAGGGCTGTATTCCAGTGGCTCTGGTCCTTCTTTGACAGCTGCTCCAACAGTGTTCATCTTTGGGGAGTGCTATCAGCCCCTTGGATGCTTCACTGTGACATGCTTCCAGGGGTCAGTTATCTCCCCAATATTATATAATATCTATGGAAAGCCATTGGGGGATGAATCTGAAGATTTGGAGTGGTTTATCGTCATTATACTGATGACATGTAGTTCTATCTCTCCTTTACATTTTCTTCAATGAATGCTGCCCAATGTCTTGATGACTGCCTGGTCTTGATAATGGAGTGGGTGGGGGCGAACAGGTTGAAACTAAATCCCATCAAGACAAGAAGTCCTGTTGTTGTGGGGGCAGCTACCTTCCTGGGGGCCTGGTCCCTATCCTGGATGGAGTTCCCCTTCCTTTGAGGGACAAGGTCTTGCAGTTTAGGGATTGTCCTCAATCTGGTTTTAGTTTAGATCAACTGATTGAGGCAGTATCTAAACCCACATTTTCCATCTCTGCTAGATCTCCCAGCAAGTTTTACTATACCTAGAATACTGTGTCAAGTTCTTGTAACCACATTTTAAGAAGGACAACAAAAACTGACAAGTTTAGAGCAGGGCAACAAGGATGAAAAAAATCAAACCCTATGAGGAAAGACTGAAAGAATTGGGCATGCTTAGTCTTCAGAAAAGGGGACTGAGAGGGATATGATACCACTTTTCAAATATTTGAAAACTAATCATAAAGAGGAGAAGGAGGATCTGTTTTTTATCATCCCCAAGTGTAGGACAAGTAATAATGGGCTCAGGTTACAGGAAGTCAGATATAAGCAAAATATCAGGAAAAGCTTCTCAACTGTTAGAGCAGTATGACATTGGGGTTGGACCTCAGGAGGTGGTGAGCGCTCAAACACTGGAAGCATTCACAAGAAAATTGGACAACCATCTTTCAGATATGCTTTGTTTTTGATTCCTGCATAGAGTGTGGCAGGGAACCAACTAATATTTCTATGATTTGGCCATTGAACTAGCTGGTTGACCCCAGAGAAATCATTATCTCTAAAATTAAGTCAACTAGATTAGATCTGCGCTATCAGGGCGTGATTTTGTTGATTGTACTCACAACTGAATGTCAAACTGGACCAAGTGTTTGTTATTTGGATGAAATGTTATAAAACAAATCAGCATAAGTCCTGCACTTCTCATTTTACCCTACTTCAGTGCTGTTTTGAGGATCAAATAAATGGAGAAGGATGACAGGGGCTGCCTTGAGGAAAACCTGGATACAAATTCCATAAACAAATAAGTAATCATAGATTTATTAAAGTGGGGTGGGCATATTTTTCAGACTCCCTATGCACACCACATGACATGACTTTCTAAAATGCACACTTCTAATATATCCAATTTATTTCATCTACTACACGTATTGACATTTTCTAATTTAAACAAACCTTTGGGCTTATTCAGAAAATAATACATAGCGATTTTATTTGCTTTAGTGTCTTGCACGGAAGACAAAAAAGGAGCCACAGTGAGGGCTAAAACACAGGTTTATTTCATGATGGTCAGGATGAACATGTGGTAATGGCGGAGGTACAGCTCATTTTATACTGCAGTAATACATTTGAAAAGGGTTGCATGGTAGCTCATTGGCTGCTACCGGCGTGACGTCATTCTGAGTCACGCCCATCTTCTCCAGGTGATCCTTGCGCGGGAAGGTTCCAGCGGCTGCCAGTGATTGGGGGAATTTGAACCATGTGAGCTGAACGCTCGCAGCTGCCCTCTATGGGTAGCTAGCTCGCGTTCCTTAAACAGCTGGGTTACATTGTAATCATTTTCAGGTTACATCCATACATTCTTAAAGTAATACTGTTACATACACAACACTCCTCCCCCCTAGGATGGGACGAAGTCTCTCAACCATTGTGGCTTCCCGCATGTGCGCTTGGGGTGTACAACTGCTTGGCTGAGCTCAGGGGAACTAGGGACTCCGCGTTCTGCAGACTCTCATCCTGCAATGGAAAGGGGGGACTCATTAGTCGTCTGACGGGGACTCTGCGACAACCTTGCATTGGGAGAAAGGAACGGAACATGCAGCTGAGATGTGAACCCCTGCCTGTTGCTCGTGGCGCCTGGGGACCCCCCCAGCACAAACCTCGGGACCGAAGAGGAGACCCTTGTTGTCTCGCCCCGGTCTCTTGCACCTGCAACCGGCGTACTTGCGCTACCCCCTGCTGCCTGACTCGGAGTTCTTGGGGATGGAGAGAATGAACTTCCCCCTGCTGCCTGGTTTGGGGGTCTTGGTGATGGGGTATACTCTAAAACAAAGGGACTGGGAGGACTGGAGGTACCAGGGGCTGAACTAAAACCCCTCTTCTCGCTCGGACGGGTGGGGGACCACTCTGTGAAACCCCCCTGGTACGGTAACATAAAATCAAACTCATTCCACTCTTTCAAAATATCCTCCTCCTCCTCATCTGAGAATCCAGGGTATGCATTTGTACCCGAGGATGTCCCCATGTCTCCCCCTTGGGTTACGCGGGTGGGGGAGGACCCTAATGCTGACTCCCTTTCACTGGAAACTCACCTTCTGAGTTGGTCAGCGTGCCTTCTCCAGAGTAGACCTGTGCTAGTCTCGACCCTATAAGATACTGGCCCCGTTTGCTCAATGACCGTTCCTGGGACCCACGTTGGTCCCGAGGTCACGTAGTTTCTGCAGTGAACCGGGTCCCCTACCGCAAAACTTTTGGAGCTCTCTATCTCTATATTTCTCCCCTCATCCTCCACCCTGGTCGGATCCAACTGATCAAAAAGCGTTACCGGCCTCCTCCTCATGAGGAGTTCGGCCGGTGAAAGTCCTGAAGCTAGGGGGGTTGCCCTATAACAGATGAGGAACTGACACAGTTGGAGGTTCAACTCACCGGGACCAATTCACCACAGTGCATCTTTCGTAGTGCGCACTTGGCGCTCTACATGACCATTTGTGGCGGGGTGAAACGGGGCAGAGGTAATGTGCCGGATGGCATTTCTCTCGATGAACGTCTTGAATTCCGCAGAAGTGAAGGTACTGCCATTATCACTAACAAGGACGTCCGGCAGGCTGAAGCAACTGAACACCTTACGCAATTGTTTAACGGTTGCAGCAGATGAGGTGCTCGACATGGGAATGACCTCCAACCACTTGGAGTATGAGTCGACTATCAGCAGAAACATGGACCCGCAGAAAGGGCCGGTGAAGTCGATGTGTACTCAGGACCATGGCCCGCGGGCCGTGTCCCATTCCCTATGGGGCAGCTGGGACTCCTCGGGCTGAGAGCTCTGGCAGCTCTCGCATGTAACCCCAAATGCTCTATATCCGCGTCTATCTGGGGCCACCAGAAGTAGCTTCTGGCCAGTGCTTTGGAATGCACTATTCCCGGGTGGCTGGTATGCAGGAGCCTCAGCACCCTAGCTCGTAACTTCTCTGAGATGACTACCCGCTGGCCCCAGAGCAGTCAGCCCCTTTCAAGGGAAAGCTCTACTCTGCGCCTGAAAAATGATTTGAAATGCTCCTCGGGGGGAGTTGTGGGCCACCCTTTCCTTACCCAGGAACTGACTTGGGACAGGATTTAGTCGCCTGCTGTGGCTTTGGCGAGGTCTGCCGGAACTATGGGGGGCGAGTCGAGAGACTCGATCAGCAGAACTTGGTGGTCATGCTCTACCTCGCATTTGGGGTCTCCTAAACTAGGGAGGGGAGACCGGGACAGCGCATCCGCATGGGAGATCTCCTTCCCTGGGCGATAGACCAGCTCATACTGATAGGCGTTAAGGAAAATCGCCCAACATAGCATTCTGGGGGACAGAATTTGTGGGGTGGGCTTGCCTGTAGTAAAGATTCCCGAAAGGGGCTTATGATCAGTCACAATCGTGAACTCGCGGCCGTATAGGAAATCGTGGAACTTCTTTGTTCCTGCGATTATGGCCAGGGCCTCCCTATCTGTTTGCACGTAGTTGCGCTCCGCCTTTGAAAGTGACCTGGAATAGTAGGCAACCGGGGCTTCCCGCCCGCTCTCTAACACGTGGCACAGCACCTCCCCCACCCCCACTGGTGATGCATCACAGACCAAAACTACTGGTTTCCTCGGGTCGAAATGAGTCAGAACAGCATCCGGGGATAGGAGCACCTTGAGCTCTTTGAATGCTTTCTTCTGCCTATCTCCCCACCGCCAAACCACTTCTTTCTTAAGTAGCCCATGCAGTGGCTCTGTGACGGATGCCTTCCTTGGTAAGAAGGAATGGTAAAAATTCAGGAGCCCTAGGAATGACTGCAGCTCCGGTTTCGCGGTGGGGCGAGGGGCGTTTTGCACAGCCGCAACCTTGGACTCGGAAGGCTTGATGCCCTCCGGGGTTATCTTGAACCCAAGAAACTCAACCTCCCTCGCAAAGAACACACACTTGTCCCTTCTCAGCCTAAGTCCCGCGCTCTCGAACACAGAGAGGACCCTGTCTAGCCTCTTTGCTAGTTATGATTCACTCCCTGCTGTTATCAAGACGTCATCAAAATATGGGAGCACACCTGGAAGTCCCTTTAAATGGCGTTCCACAAGGGACTGGAAGATCCCGGGGGCCGAATTTACGCCGAACTGTAGGTGCGTTACCTTGAATGCCCCCTTATGCGTAACAATAGTTTGCACAGCGGCGGCAGGTGGGGTTACTGTGAGCTGCTGGTATGCCTGTGCCAGGTCTAGCTTGGTGAAACACCTCCCCCCATGCAACGTGGCCAGTAAGTGGCTGACCACTGGCACCGGATATGCATTTGGCCGAATGGCCTTGTTAATTGTACATTTTTAGTCAGCGCAAATCCTGACCTCCCCATTGGATTTTAAGGCTGTAACAATTGGAGTTTCCCACTCTGCTGAATCAACTGGAACCAAAATCCCCTGCCCCACCAATTTCTCCAGTTCCGCCTCAATCTTGTCCTTGAGGGCGAAAGGAACTCTTCTTGGCTTGAGATGTATGGGCCGGATTTCTGGGTCCAACTCAAAAGAAACTGGGGGCCCCTTGTAAGTCCCGAGCCCCTTCTTGAAAACTTCTGGGTGTGCATCGCACACGTCCCGAATTGGGTCTGTCTCTATGGCGTTAATACTGGACAGTTCAATTCCCAGGGGAGCAAACCACTGGGTTCCCAAAAGGCAACATCTTCCCCCATTGAGAACCACTAAGGGCAGTTTTTCTGTGTAATGCTTGAACTTCACCATGAAGTTCCCCACCCCCAACACTGGGATCCCGTAGCCCTGCACGTCCTGTAAGTGTGACTTCATAACCCGCAACTTGGGCCGCGCATTTGGGGGAATGCGCATGAACTCCTTCTGGGACAGGATGGAGTAGGACGACCCCGAGTCTATTTCCATCCTCACTGGAACCCCTTGTAACAGTACCTCTACGTAGAAACGCCGGTGCTCCAGGCCCACACGGTTCACGCCTTCCGCGCGATCGTTGGCTGAGACCTTTCCGATGCCGGCTGCCTTGTGTTGGTGTGCTTGAGGGTGTCTCGATGTGCCCTTGTCCTCGGTTCGCCCACGCCTGCAGACTCTGGCGATGTGGCCCTTCTGGCCGCAGTTGTGGCACTCGGCCTTCCGGAATGGGCATCTCGTCCGGTCGTGAGATGCCTCACAGCCATTGCAGTGGTGGCTTCCTCGCTCGCTGGTTTGGCGCCTCTCTCCGCACTTCTTTACCCTCTGTACGTCGTCGTTCTCACTGGAACAGGAGTCTGCCGTCTTGGAAGACTCCTTGGAGGTTGCTGGGGTGTCTGCGGGTGACCGGTGTGCCCGCCAGGCCATTTTCACCGAAGTCCGCCAGGCTGCTTGCACGGGTGACTTGGCCCTCTCAGGCGCGGCCCCTCGGGACTTGAACACTCTGACCCCGCTCCTCGCCGCCTCGGCCGCTTGGGCCTCCCACAGTACCTCGTTGAACATGAGGCAATGGTCGTGGGTCATCAACTTCCTCTGGACCTCCTCGTCCCTCAGGCCACACAGCATGCGGTCTCGGAGGGCTGTGTCCAGGTCCTCCCATTAGCAATTGACGGCTGCCAGCTTGAGGGCCGCCGCGTAGGTGGATACGGATTCTCCCGGGCGCTGGTCCCGCCTGTGGAACACGACCAGGGCCGGAAAAATGGAAACGGGCGGCTGGAAATGCTCCCTCAGTAGCGCCAGGATGCAGTCGATGGGCACCACGTCGACCTTCCGGGAAGCCACCAGGTTCATAAGGATGCGCAGCGTGACCAGCCCCACCTGTGCTAGGAAGTGCGAGCGCATCTTCCCCTCATCGTCAATGCCTGCAGCATCCATTGCGTGCTGAAACCAGCACTCGTACAGCTCCCATTGTTCTGGATCGCTGATATCAAACTGGTGAAGTTTGATCTTGAGACACGCCATGGATCCCACCTTCGTCACCAATTTAGTGTCTTGAACGGAAGACAAAGAAGGAGCCGCAGTGAGGGCTAAAACACAGGTTTATTTCATGATGGTCAGAATGAACATGTGGTAATGGCGGAGATACAGCTCATTTTATACTGCAGTAATACATTTGAAAAGAGTTGCACGGTAGCTCATTGGCTGCTACCGGCGTGACGTCATTCTGAGTCACGCCCATCTTCTCCAGGTGATCCTTGCGCGGGAAGGTTCCCACGGCTGCCAGTGATTGGGGGAATTTGAACCATGTGAGCTGAACGCTCGCAGCTGCCCTCTATGGGTAGCTAGCTCGCGTTCCTTAAACAGCTGGGTTACATTGTAATCATTGTCAGGTTACATTCATACATTCTTAAAGTAATACTGTTCCATACACAACATTTGCAGAGTAGGAGGAAGTCAGTTTTCAAAACATCTCTAGCACTAACCAAGCAATATCCTAACTCTCCAAGATATGGCGTCTATGAGGATTCTTCTTCTTCTTCCATGTCTAAGACACTTGTGAAACTGTCAAAATGAAGGCACCCTTTGGAGAGTTCATTCTGCAGTTACTTTCACTTAACCTAGCATGAGACAGATTAGCCAGCAACACAAGGTTGCCATTACTAGGGTATGCCTGATTGTGGTTCGAAAATACTGCAATCTTCGAGGAGGCTCTTTCTGTGTACCCCATCTGGGAGGATGAAAACAGTCATAGGAGCTTGTGGACAAGCTCCATTGTGCTAAAATAAACATGGGTGAAATAAACACTGGCATAAGAATTTGCTTGACTGAAGGAAACTCTCTGTCTCTCTCTGTGTCTCTCTCTCTCTCACACACACACACAGAGGAGAGGAGAGGAGAGCAGAGATATATGTTGTTAATCTCTCATTTTCCCCTCATTTGGCTATAGATACATTTCTCCACTCTCCAATTCTGCATCTGATTCTCCCAATCAAGTTATTGCATTCATCACTTTTCTCTGATCTCAACTGGATGAGGCAGAAAGTGTGAATGGAAAGCCAAGGTAGAGCAGAGCCAAGGGACTGGCTTTGCTTTGAGAGCCAAAATGCAAGCTGAGCTGTTGGATCTAGTTGTACACAGATGAGAAGGAAAATGCACAGTGATGGTAAATAACTTCACTATGACCTCCTCCAGCTCTGGCTTCCAGAACATTTCTCCTTTGGCTCTACTCCTCACTGGCTTGCTCTCATCTTCCTTGTCCCTGTCCGCCCCCACAACAGGCTAGAAGACAAAGAGGTGTTACCATTTTCTGCAATATTTATATATTTGGATACTTTCTAAACTCCTACTCAGAATCTCAGTATGCAAACTGCTGCTGGGGATGGATGCGCATTCTATGAGGAGATGAAGGTAACTGGCACATAGATGTGCCTTCAGACTCATTCTCACGTGAAAGAGATGTCAGTCATGTGTACATTTGGGAACTGGCTCTAGATTATCAAGCTGGACAAACAAACAAATGTATTTGTATTAATTTAACTTAATTTAATTTTTAAACTTCTATGCCGCCCACTCAGGCAAAACCCAACTCAGGGCAGCTTACATCATCTAAAACATATAAAACATATTTTTTAAAAACCCAATTAGCCTGCCCACCTACACCCATACTAAACATAAAAAGAGGTAGAGAAGGGACTCTGGATTATTAATTTGGTGTGAGCCAGCAGGTGGGGGCCGTATTTCCATTAGGACCCCACACCTGCCCTGCCAGCCAGGTTTCCAAACCTTTTTTAAAGGGCAGCAATTCTGTCTGTAACCTTAGCTCTGTTGGCAGGGAATTCCAGAGGGCTGGTGCGGATACGGAGAAGGCCCTCCTTCATATGATAGAGAGATGAACCCCTCTAGCTGATGGTATGACTAGAGAGCCCCTCCGGTCTGTTACATATACTTTTCTACTGACCTGTACCTTATCTTGACTTAACTTGAATGGTGCCAATAGATCCTCCATTGCTGCTGACTCTCAGACACAGGCAACTCAAAGTTCAGCCATACCTGTAAGCAACCTTTCTATAGGAATGAGGCAGAGCTTTGTGGAATATTGATGAATGAGATCCAATAGAGGTCAAAATCTTTGTAACACAAAATGCACCTATCCTTCTCTAGAAATATCAGATAAAGCAGGTTTATTAGAAACTGAAGTGTTCCCGAGGGATGTTGTTACTAGCTTAGATGACTGGACTTCAGGCGTTTCTGCCCTAATAAGGAAAGGATGAGGGCTCTAAAACTTCACCCCACCAGGAACCTTGTAGTTTATACTTAGAAAGGAGAATGGAATCAAATGCAGATTCTCCAGGCTGTTCCAGAATTTGCAAGGAAAGGAATGAATCCATTATTTTTGCTCCATTGACCTTTCAAAATGGGCGGAGGGGGTTGAGGGAGAGGAGACCACACCAGGAGTGCTTTCAGATGAAGGTTTTATCATGCAATTGTCCTGTCCCATTTACTGAATTTTGTAAGGTCTTCAGATGACATTGCTCTCCAGTTTATCCTTCCCTTGCTTTCCATCACTTCTTTCTTTTTCTTACTGTAGAAAATATAATAAGGAAAAAAAGATGGAAACGCTGCCCAGTGCCTTCTGCTTGCTGATGAGCTCTCCATTTGAAAATGTCCCAAAGCAAGTCTGTCCCACTGCAAAACTTCTTTATTTTGAGAAATAAGATGGAACTCTTGTCTGAAAGGTTCATCTGTCTTCTGATCTTACCTCTACCTTGTCTTTGCTTTCAGCAACATGACATAGTCATATACAATCCTACATTGATTCGTGCCACAGACCTTATTGCTACTGACTTATCAAGAGGTTGATCTAAACCATCCTTAAAATCAGGGACAGCTTCTCTTAATCAGTTCTTAAGACTGTGGCAAGAACATGTGTTAATGGCACAAATGACCTTCAGCCTGCCGAAGTTGTTTAGTGTGGTGATCTTACAGTGACTATTCTACTTCTGGTGCTTCTAGGTTGAAAGGATTAGCTGGTGAAAAATCTCTGTTGCCAGTGATAAATTTGCATTACCCAGGGGACACCTGATGAGATTTGGGTTGAGCAGATCAAACATTTTGGACCAATAACAAAAAAATTGTTACTTAGCCTGTATAATAACTGCTTGAATGTAGTCCAGATACCAAAGATATGGAGGAAGGCTTGG
Organism: Bradypodion ventrale; assembly: GCA_035047345.1. Taxonomy (NCBI): domain Eukaryota; kingdom Metazoa; phylum Chordata; class Lepidosauria; order Squamata; family Chamaeleonidae; genus Bradypodion; species Bradypodion ventrale. The sequence continues at coordinate 370,028,948 of JAWDJE010000001.1, read as the reverse complement.
GTGATAGTTATCCTTAAACCAAGCAAGCCACCAGAAGATCCAAAAAGCTGCAGGCCCATATCTCTTCTTCGTCACCTATATAAGATATATGAACATTTAATCCTGAACCTATTGCCTGCAATAATAGAACCCCTGCTTATACTCCAACAGACCTGACAAAGATTGTACAGCACAAATTCTTAACTTAACGCAGTACATAGAAGATGGTTTTGAACTGAAGTAGTGTTTATAGATCTCACTGCAGCTTATGACACAATCAACCAAACAGCCTTGCTGAAGAAAGTCTCCCACCTCACAAAGGATTTTAAATTCACAAAAATCATAGGCTGTTTATTAGAAAACCATAGATTTTTGTTGATTTCCAAGGACAACGCAACCGATGGAGAATACAAAGAAATGGTCTCCCGCAGGGCAGTGTGCTAGTCCCCACAATGTTTAACATATGTACTAATGATCAACCACTGCTGGAAAGCCACTAGGAGCTTTCTTTGTGCCAACAAAATGGCAATTGATGCACAGTGCACTACCTTTGAGGCTGTTGAGAAAAAACTGACCAAGGTTTTGAATTTAATGGCCATTTATTGTAGGGATAACCAACTGAAGCCAAACTGCCTAAAAACTCAACTCTGTGCTTTTCATTTGAAAATCTGTGAGGCATCAAGAAGGTTGTAGGTGACTTGGAATGGCACCAAGCTCGAACAATGCATCACCCCCAAATACCTGGGAGTTACCCTGGATCAAACTTACTTTCAGAACCCACTGCCTTAATACCAAACAAGGTTTTTGCCAGGAACAATATTCTGAGGAAAAGAACAGGCACAAGTTGGGGTGCCCAACCACACACATTAAGAACTTCTGCGCTAGCTTTATGTTACTCTGTAGGAGAGTATGCTAGTTCAGTGTGGTGCAGATCAAAGCATGCAGGGCAGGTGGATGTAGCCCTAAATGAAACAGCAAGATTGGTCACAGGATGCCTAAAACCAATCCCAATACAAAAAGTGATTTACTTAGCTGGCATCCCTCCATCAAAATTCAATCGAGAAAGTGCTGCTCAGAAAGAGTGGGTCAAAGCAAGTTCCTTGGAAACACACCTGCTATTTGATCACAAACCACCAAAGCAGAGACTGAAATCAAGGCATAGCTTCCTCACAATGCCTGCCCCTCTGAACAACCATCCCCCACAGACCACCTTAGAACTGTGGAAGGTGAGCAAGGAACTACCAGAAACACATGACTCTTTACCACCTGGTCAAGAACAAGCATGGCCTGTGTGGAAAGCTTTAAATAGACTGCGTGCAGGTGTAGGAAGGTCAAGAGCAAATCTGAGAAAGTGGGGTTTCCCTGTAGATGACAGCTTGTGTGAATTCAGAGAAGTACAAACTATCTCACATATGATACAAAGCACATGATGCCCCTCAATGTGCACTGAGCAGGACCTTTGTTGGCAAGAGGAAATGCTGTTGAAGTGGCCCGATACTGGGCAGATGTCATCTAGCCCTTTTTAATTCTATTTTATTTTTAGATGTGTTAATTTTAGCTTTTTATGTTATTATATGCTGGTGGTGTATCTGACACGAATAAAGAAAGTGACTATTCTAAAAAATATCTCTGCAAGAGTAACAGGTATTCATGGATGTGCTTTGGTCACCATTTTTCTGGAATATAATTTCCCACCTTTTCCCTCAGATTTGTTTGTAAAACATTGCTCTAAATATACAACTTCAATAGAGCATTTTATGGTTGTGGAAGAATGCTTCTTGTATAGGGCTTGAGTGGATAGGTCTGTTCTGGAATAATCTATAGACACTCTTGCAGGCATGATCACAACACCTATCTGATCACATCTATGGGGTATGGCCAAAGATTCAATCACTGAAGGTTGCCTACTAGAATGGATGTCAAATATAGATGGTGCATTCAAAACCAACAAGATATCTTTTTGCATAACCAGGCTCAAATAGGTCAACCTTAGAAGAAATCAACCCTGACTGCTTATTGGAAGGTCTAATAGTAAAGACGAAGCTAAAGTACTTTGGACATCAAATGAGAAGGGAGGATTCACTTGAGAAGGCCTTGATGTTGGGAAAGGTGGAGGGCAAAAGAAGAAGGGGGAGGCCAAAGATGAGATGGCTAGATGGTATTGTAGACACAATGGCCACAGAACTGGGAGTGCTGAGGGGGATGGTGGAGGACAGAGGCGCCTGGAGAACAATGGTCCATAGGGTCGCAAAGGGTCAGAATCGGCTGTGCGACTGAACAACAACAAGGCTGGATGTTGTGAGAGCTTCTGTGATTCACTCCAGGGTGCTGAAGGAGTGAAATGAATGCACTGAGTTCTTACTAAACCTGCAGATCACAAAACTTTGGATCTCCTCAACCTCAATTGAAATTTTGCTAGCATGACACTAGATAGCATTGAGTTTACAACAGACAACCCCATCATACTTTGTGTTTGTTTGCGTTTTTACTGTATCTTGATTCAGCTCTGACTCTTTTCTGTGGGTGCCAGGGCCAGAAGAAGAGAATGATAAACCATTTCTGAATACTGTCTAACCTAGAAAGCCATGGAAAGGGTCTCCATCAATTAGAATTGGCCTGACAACACATGATTGGGAGCATTAAACTATCTGCCATGAAATGTTTGGTATTATGTCTGATTTCACACCCATGAAAACACTTTGATTTTAGTATGACAAGGACAAAAATAGAATGTAATGAAAGGAGTTCCCAGAAGGGAAGAAGATGAGTTCTCCGATAGAAAGCTCATAACTAGAAGTGGGGAAGGTGATACAAATGTTTTAATTATTCCCCCAAAAGAACTCCCATCTCTATGGTTTGCACATTTTTCCTTACACTAGAACTCCAGGCTGGGGTTGATTGAAAAAATGCTTCTTACTTCCAGACTTTTACAGCTGAAAATAGATGTTCTTCAAAAATAGTGGTAGAAATAGGCATAGTTAGAGAGCATGAATATATGAGATGGGGTGGTGCAAGTAAACAAATTCCCTTTTTGATCAAGAAGCCCTTACTGGTTTGCCACTGCTTCTCCCTATAAACAGATAGAGCATGCACATTTTTTGTAGCAGGGAGGAAACTATTGCAATCATGATATAATAACAGCCCATAGGGGGCAGAGGAGGTATCATGTAGCAAAAAGGTTTGTTTAAACCTTTAAGCCATGGGTAACCAAACATTTTGGGCCATGGGTTGGTCACATGGTTCCTCTCACCCAGAAGCAGAAGTAAAATGTGCAGGTGAATTATGCACTTGCACATGACACTGCCATAAATGACCCACAGCTGTTGTAAACACATTTACATCAGCCGTGGCTCATTTATGGCAGCTTTATGCACATGCACAGGCATGTTATGCCCACATGCATGCACATCTTACTTCTGCTTCCAGGAGCGGTGTGGGCGGCACAAGCCAGATTAATTAGTGCCACGGGTTGGATCCTGCCCACGGGCTGTAGTTTGGGCACCACTGCTTTAAGCATTAAGGTTTCAGGACCTGCCCAGGAGTAGAGTTCCCAAACTCCCAACAACCTTTTAGAAACCCCATGTAAAAATAGAATAGAATGTTTGCCATCAATTGTCCAAAGTCTCTCTGAAATAGCCACCAGAGGGTACATTTAATAGGCAGTAATCTCTGAAACATAAAATATGTTTAATGAAGCATTTTATGATATTTTTAAGTTATGAATTTTTTGGAGTACATCCGAGGAATTTCAGAAAGGCACATTAAATTAAAAATAAAAATAAAAATTCCAAACCCTTTTCCTTACCCTTTGTGGAGCATACATTGGTGAAGTATAAAGGAAATAAACCAGTACCAGATCAAATAAGTTTTTGGAAATGATAGAGTTGTGACAAAACTGTGGCCTTCAGGGCTTTGTATATATCATGGGGTGATATTATTATTTTCTGTTATTATTAATATGTATTTTGGTGGTTTTTTTGTTTCATTCAAATGTTGTAGTGAAATGTATTTTTCTTTTTCTTTTTTTGTGTTTTACTGTGTATTGTATTGTATTGTGTTGTGTTGTATTTTTTATTTTATTTTATTTTATTTTACTTTAGTAAAATTTAATAAAAATACTTTTTTAAAAAAACTGGGTTTCCCCAGGTGACATAGTTGTCGCTATCTAGATGTCAGGAATATCAGGGCAAAAATCTGTGTCTGCACAGCAGAAGCTGCCTTTGACGAGGTGATAAGCAACAATATCCGTCTCTGTGGGTTTTTTAAAACTTACTTTTTCTGAAGTCATCTAGTAATATGGCAGTCCAGCATGGCTTTGAAAGGTTTTAAACGTGCATAGTTATGCACATACATGTTTTCACACACATGTGTGCCAACAACATGTGCTCCTTCCTCTTCTTCAAATGCCTTATCTGATTCCGAATGTTGGCTATCATCATGGCATCAGGGCGGTTGTAAGCCGCCCTGATTCGGCCCTGGCCAAGTAGGGCGGGGTATAAATTGAATAAATGAATGAATAAATGAATGAATGAAATGAAATGAATCAGCCATGAAGATTGTCCTGGGAACAATGTAATGCAGTGGCCTTCCATTTGCCTTCCACATTGCAGTGTGATATCCATACCATTGATCTAATTCCATGAGTCACTTTCTGGTCTTGAGCCCTTTTGGCACACAAAGTCCTCATCATCCCCAGGCTGATTGATAAAGCTGCTGCCCTCCATCAAGGTGGATTCAAGTGTGCTTAGTTGAGGAGAATTGACACCTCTGTGAGCACCCCTTTGCTTTTAGATCAGGCTATCACACAGGGCTGAAAGGGGGCGAAAATGATGTCAACCTGACCGGAATATAGTTAAACAAACCCTGTGTGCTCAGCAGAAGAAGGTGATTCCCTATTCAGAAGAGACAATTCTACAATAGATGTATGTGCAATGAGCAGTACAACATGTAGTCACCAGGTTTTAATTCAAGTGGGTAGAGTTGCTAGAGGAATCTTTAGTATCTTATAAATCTGGAGATTTCTGTTTTCCACTCAGGTTAGGTAAAGGTAAAGGACATCCTTGCTCGAAAGCCAGTCTTATCTGACTCTAGGGTCCTGCTCACCTCCATTTACAGCCCAAGAGCCAGAGCTGTCTGTGTCTGCAGACATTTTCATGGTCATGTGGGAAGCATGACTATACACCGAAGTGCATGGAATGCTGTTGTTACCTTCCCACCAAAGTAGCACCTATTTATATACTTGCAATTTCTTGCTTTTGAACTGCTTGGGTGGCAGGAGCTGGGACAGATAAAAAAGATCACACTGTTGTGCAGCACTCGGGTCTCGAACTGTTGACCTGCTGACCTTCCAGTCAAGTTCAGCATTTTAACCACTAAGCCTCCACAGTCCCAAGATAAATCTTGAGACTAAGATGTGGATTAGGAAAAGGCTTAGACCATTTCTAAGAGCTTCCTATTGTAAGCAATTATAAATTCCATGCACTAGTTAGAGGTTTGCAGCCATATTTTGGAGATGTATTTTTGCATGTGGTCATCTAGTTTGGCTAAATTCCATTTTGTTCAAGGCACAGGACTTCTTTATCAGCAGACTTCCAGTATTTGGGGTATTATTAAGCAGATAGCTGATAGTGCTACTGATTGTAAGGCATTGTGCAGCTAACCTTTCTTTCCCCCATTAATGGATTTTTTCTGAGGAAAACAAAAAGATAGAAAAAACATGGGAGGGTTACAGATGGAGGACATCAAGAAACCCCTATAAAATACATGTATGAATACACCATATTACTAAACAGAGTACTGCTTGAAAGCTGCCTGTAATGTAAATAATTTCTACTTACATAATCCTATTGAGGCACTACTTACCCTGTTTTCATCCAGCACAACCCTGGAAAATTAAGGGGCTGACTTGCATGGAGAAATTTCACATGAAAGGGAACCTCTCCATTGCAGAAGTGTCCCTCTCTATAGAAACTCCCACCACTTCAAGAATTACCATCATGCATTCAGGACATTTACTTGCAAAAGCAGGAATTTTTTTCTGATTACTTTTCTCGATGTTAGCTTCAATAGCAGTCATCCTCATTGGAAGGAACAAATATCCATGGATTAATGGTTGTCCAGGAGTACACAGAAAGAGCCTCCTCGAAGACTGTGGTGCTTTTGAACAACAATTGGACGTACCCTGGTAACGGAAACCTTGTATTGGCAGCTAATCTTTCTCACACTAGATCAGGCGAGAGGAACTGCAGAATGAACTCACCAAAAGGTGCTTTCATTTTGGCAATTTCATGTCTCTGTTACCTGAAAATCGCTATCCCCTTTTTCTGTCACAGGAAGACCTGTGAGCACCAGAGATGTGTTTCTGAAATTAAAAATTTCTTCTACTGGCATTGCCCCCCTCCTTCCGAACCACAGAGACTTTAATTTCAGGCAAAAATTAAAAGGTTTATTGAATATGCATTTAATTAACAGTGGCCTGCTGCTGGTCAGACAATTTGCAACCTTGGCCTGCTACAAAAAATCTAAATGTGAGCTTCCCTGACTACATTTTGAGAGTGAGCTAGAGAGCTGGAGTCCTGACATCATGACATCCTTTTATAGAGTTCTACAAATGCAGACTAATCCTATCCTATCTAAAGTTACAATATTTTTTTTTTTACAAAGAAAACAATAACCTAGCAGCAGGCTGTTATTTCATAGGTAAATAAGTCAATTTTGAGTTACAATAGTAAGTTTTTATGTAAATAGTGGTGTTTGGAAAAAGATTACAAATTCCAGGAAAGAATAGAGGGAGGTGGTTGGGGAATTAGGTGGAGACAAGTCAATACAGTAACCAATAGCAGAGTGAAGTTGTTGAGCGTGCCCCCAATGAACACGCTTGGCTTGAAGACAGGAACCACTCAGAAATGCTGCACATCCAAAGTGGGAGGCTGACGGAGCAGTCAGCATCGATGGAACTTCACTTGATGGGGACTTCACTTGATGAGGACTTCACTTGATGAATTTCTTGGCAGTTCCCACCCAAATAATCCCATCCTGTCTCCAGGCAGAAACTAACCAGCATTATGTACATATGGTAATTACAGACCCCAGAAACGAAGACATGAGTAACACATGCAAAAGAATAATCCTTAAAGCAATCAAGCATGTAGTTTTTCCTGCAGACTTTCAGAAAATTTAGAGAAGGGTGTGTGGTCCTCTGGGCATCAGGTGTTAATTGAATGTTTCCTGTGTAATGCGGTAAGTCTCTTGAGTCTACCGAGGCAGGATCAAGCTTAAAGAAAATATTGTGTAAGTTTCCTGCTTTATAAATACAAAATAGAAGATGTTAGAATGATTTTACAATATTTCTAATAATTTTTGGAACATTTAATTGCAACTGCTAATTAGAGATCAATCAGGGATCAAAGAATCAAATTCACCATGCTTATGGTTAAGCGTGGCTCCAAAGACGGGGAAACTGTATTTTAATTCAAACTGCAATTACTTTTAAATCATTTTAAAACCTTATTTTTACTCTGCCATTGCAGCCATTCTTGACTTTTAGCCAGGTGAAGAGGAAGGGAGAAATCCAATTGCAAAAAGGCAGCACTAAGTTGAAGCGAATAGGAAATAAGCAAACTTTTACGGTCTTACTCCTGAGGAGACCTTTCCCCCAATCCATTCTGCCACTAGCCCTTGACCAGTCAAACCAATCCTGGGGGTCAGCCAGGCTCTGGGAGTGAAGACATGATTTTTAAATAATTATTTTAGTTTAATTCAGCATATAAAGTGTTAACTTTCTACCTGAAATCCCCTCTGCTGTCTTCCCCTATCGCTCTGAATTTTTGCTAATAGTTTTCGTTCGCAGTGCTGTCAACAAATCCTTAGAAAGTACCTATTTCTTTGAAGTTCTTTGAAGCCCTGATTGAATCAGTCAGAGTGGATACATTGTTGCAAATGTCTGGCCTTTGATGTCTTTGAAGTGCCATATTTGGATTCCCATTCATGTAAGCTTCGTAGGTCATTTGAGGACATTGTGGTGGTCTACTGGCCATTCTCAATTAGATATGATCATCTGAGATAATTTCCCAGTCTATCGTCCTTTACTTTTAAAAAAAATTACATTCTCGAATTCGGGCTAGTCTACTCTGCTTGTTCCTTCTATTTTAAAAAATTTCTTTTTCGAAGTTGGGGCGGTCTACCTGCCTTTGAAATACCAGCCCTCGTTCTCTAAACAGCTCCGGTCTATTCAGCTTTGTGTGTTTTTTTTTTAAATCCCATTTGCTATCGAGGCCCAGACTACCATGGCTTCTTTTAACCAGGGCCCTCTACTTCCCTCAGGCCAGCATAGGTGCTTCGTCCCTGGCCTTGCTTCTTGAGTGAGGCCAGGTCTACCGCCAATGCAATTGCATATGCTTTTTGACCGAAGGTCCTCTTCCAGAGCGGAGCTCCGGTCTACTCCTATTCAAGTGAATGGTATTTGCAGAGCTCAAATGACCGCAATTGCAACCCTTTGAAAAATGGTTAAAAATAGATCTTTGCAGTTATTTATCTGCAAAGTGTTGTGAATGAGTGTGTGTTAGTGTGGTGCTTGGTGCATACAGACACCTAACCTTAAAGTGGATGACAAATAAAAAATAGAGAAGCATCTTTATTGGAAATAAAAGTATAAAAATAATAAAAGGGTAATTTAAGAACTGGCGTAACATTTGGCCTAGATACCGAAGATGAAGAAGAAGAAGAAGAAGAAGAAGAAGAAGAAGAAGAAATGGTTGACCAAAGTGAATGCTGGCAAGTATAAGTAACAGGATTGTGACCCCCATTAACCTAAGAACTGGACTCACCTCTACTTAACCAAAGTAAAAGGAACAGATTATGCACCACTAGCACTACAGTCACTGATACAGGTGAATCTCCAATTATCAAGAAAAATGAAAGTATTGGCTTGTTTCACACTTCCCTTTATGTACTAAACTTACTGGAGGTAATGTGGATCCATTCTGATAAGCGCTTGAATAGGTGGCTTCCTTAGCACCTCATGGGCAGTGCTCATCAAAAAGGAAAGATGAGATACAAACATAGTAGTTGGGAGGGGAGCTAGTTATGAATCCAAGAACAGTACACCACTGACAATTGCCACAGGTTTCTTAAACACCTGTAATCTTTTATGATTAGTGTTGCTCATGCATTTTATTAAAGCACAATGCAACATGTCTGCAGCACTTTGGTGGAAAAACCTCCCAGACAGCCAGACATACTATAAATTGAACCAGGTCTTGAAAATGCACTGGAAAAGAGTTTGAGCAAAGCACAATAACAAGAGTAAAGTTATTGGCAGCAATAACATCCCTTAGTACTTGAGAGGAAAGGCTGCATTAGGTTACTGATAAGGCTCAATCCATCCTGCTTTTCCTAGCTATTAGAGAGCAGAAGAGCAGTACTGTACAAACAAATATACCTCTCAGGTCTGTAAAATCTCCAGGCTACTGTGGCTTTAGTTTTACAACATTCAAGGCTCCAAGCAAGAACTCATCATAAAACAGCTGCTTCTGGTTTCATGAAGGGGGAGTTCCTTTTTATTGCTCTTGTGGCTACTGAACTTAATGGGAAGGCAGCAAAGGAAAAGCAGTGGCATGGATTCCCCTGCAACTGTTTTAAGGTATTTTCTGGCTTTCAAGCAAGGGTGTCCTTTACCTTTACTATTATCATCGCAGCCTGAAACTGTTAGTTCCCATTAGCAGACCCCTAGGGTGGTTAACCACAGGAAATATTTGCAAGACATTTCTTTTCTTAGATCTCTATATGGTATGACAATCTTTCCATGAAAGTTTCATAACCAGGAGTTAGATAGTCATACTCTCCACTTCCATCATCAATGGTGCCACTCCCATCACCACTGCTGCAATGTTTCTAAACCCTAATCCAACAAATCCTCTCTTACATATGTTATGAAACAGATTAGCTCCAGAAGCATTCAGAGACTGCCATTTTAGAAATGCAACGGAGCGGAGAAGTTTTCTCTGCCGCGTTTCTGCTTCTTCGCCCTTCGTACCTATGCCTTTGAACGGAGTTCGCTCCTCTTCATTACCGTGGTACTCAGGGCACAGGAACTGATCCCTGGCCAGGGATCCATCGCTTCTTTGGGAGCCATGGCTTCCAAGCGCAAAGGCCAGGCGGTCAAGCCGCGGCCTAGGGAAAGGGCTTTCCCACCCCCTCCTTCTACCAGGGGGCAGCCAACGGGTCGGAGGACTCGGGCTGCACCCACCCAACTGGGCAGCGGGACGGCCCTGCCTGCTGCTGCCAGTAGGGCCGAGCAGGCTTCCACTGGTCAGCCGGGCACAGACCTCCAGGCTGGGCCAGCTCAGGCTGGCTCCTCAGGCATCCCTGCCCCTGGCCGGGATTTCTTTGGCGCAGGACAGGGTGGCCCGCTTGGACTTGGTGGTGGTTTCCGCCCCACCATTCCTCCGGCCCCCCATGGACCGGAGTTTTGAGCATGGCCTACTCAGGCCCTGGATCCCCATTTGGGTTTCCTGCTCAACAACTGGCCACAGGGCCGTCCGGCCCACCCACCCCACCCAGCCCTGGGGGCTCGGAGACTGCCGATGCCCTTCTTGCACGTATTTCAGTGCTAGAGGCTTCGCTGGGCATTGCCCATCCACCTCCTGAAGGGGGTTTGTCTGCTGCTTCGGGCACGACCCCTTTGTCACTCTCAGACCCGTCGGCTGTGACTCTCCAGCGGGCCGCCAACAGGGTCGAGCTGCTTGAGGCCGTCAGGCCAGCCCAAGCTGGCGCCTCGCAGCTCCCCGCATGTTCAAATCTGCCGGTGGGGAGCAGTCAGGTGTGGCCCCAGAGCTCGGTGGCTGCCGCGAGCTCCGATGCCTGCCGTGGGACGGAACCCCCGGTGGGGGTGGCTCACGGGGGTGCGACCAGTGAGTATCCGGTTCAATTTAGTGCACCGACACTGTCCAGTTACACTGGGGTGGTGCAATGGCCATGGCCATGCCAGATTACTGTGGGTGGGCAGTTGCTTCCACACTGCCCTGTTAATTCCTGGTTACCAAATGGCCCCACGGTTAGGACAGGGGTGTCCGCCCCCGGGGGTATGCCAAGCGTCGCAGGGGCTATTCAGGGCCCGCTGCGCATACCCTTCATTCAACAGGTGCCGACAGCGGCTCTGCCGACGGCTGGTTATTCCCTCCCCCTGGGTGATCATCTTTCACAGGCTACTAGGGATAAGATTTGGAGAGGGGAGTACGTTGATATTTTTTCCCTCCTGAATCGTGAGCCCACTAAGGAGGAGAGGGAGGGACAGGATGACCGGGATAAAGAATTGTCCCATCGTCGTAAGCCACCGTGTAGCTGGGCCAATTGGTTGCCGGCATATCTTATATATATGGCCATGTACCTCAGGGCCTGATTTGGCCATTCCGATGGTCCAATATCTCGACAATATTTATAGGGCGATGGTTGACTTTCCTGGCCCATCGTGGTTGGCTTACGACGAGGAATTTAGGATGAGGGTGGCCCTACATCCTGAGATGAGGTGGGATGAACCCTGCCAATTGTGGCTCTTGTATATGACTCCCACGCATCCGGCTCCTTGTGATAGGTACCATTGTGGCCATGCTGTGCAGTGGGCGGCTGTGACTCAGGTTCCCCGCCAGCCGGCGGGGCAGGGGGTTCCAGCCCGCCTGCTGTGTTGGAGCTTCTCAGCTAGCGGCATGTGCAACAAGCGTTAGTGTCATTTCCGACACGAGTGTCCCTCTTGCTCTGGCCCTCATGCCGCCTCTGCATGCCCGCGGGCTGGTGGGTCATGAGGCAGAGGTAGGGGTGGGCAGGGGGCGGTCAGAGCTCCCTCTGATGGTGCTGGCCAAGCAAAAGGCCCCCTCCCCAATTAATATTCCCATGTTAGGTCAATGGCTTTCCGCTTATTCTAGACTGGATGATGCGAAGTACCTGCTGGAAGGCTTCCAGTTTGGCTTTCATATACCATTTAGGGGTGTTCGGGGACCGCAGGATGCCCCGAACTTACTTTCACTAAAGGGCAATGAAGAGATCGCTGCACAAAGTATAGCTAAGGAGTTGCAGGCTATGAAGGTTGCAGGGCCCTTTGATGAACCACCATTCCCAACTTGAAGGTCTCCCCTCTGGGGCTAGTGCCAAAAAAGAACCCAGGTGAATTTCGCGTAATACACCATCTTTCCTACCCTGCGGGTTCCTCGGTCAATGATGCTATTCCTGGTGACCTTTGTTCGGTCAGGTATACTTTGTTTGATCAGGCCCTACAGATGGTACGCGCCTGTGGTCCCGGGGCCCTCTTGGCAAAGTGTGACATTAAATCGGCATTCCGATTACTGCCAGTCCACCCTGAGGACTTTGAGCTGTTGGGTTTCCGTTTTAGGGGAAAATTCTATGTAGATAAGGCCATGCCTTTTGGCTGCTCTATTTCATGTTCGGCATTCGAACGATTTAGCACTTTCCTTCAATGGGCCTTTGTTCGAAGGTCAGGGTCCCGGTCTGTAGCCCATTACCTCGATGACTTTTTGTTCGGGGGTGAACCGGGCTTGGACACGTGTATGCGTCTCCTTACTACATTTCAGGCCCTTATGCGGGAACTGGGTGTCCCCTTAACGCCTGAAAAGACCGAGGGCCCAGTTACCAAGCTCACCTTTTTAGGCATCGAAATTGACACTGTCGCACAGGCATCCAGGTTACCCATGGACAAGGTGGCTCGGATCTCTGCAGCGATTCGGGCACTGATTTCCAAACGTAAGGTGTCCCTTCATGAGCTACAGGTACTGCACGGCCACCTCAATTTCGCCTGCCGGGTGGTGACACCGGGCAGAGCTTTTGTCAGGCATCTGTGTGATGCCATGGCTGGCCTATTAAAATGCCACCACAGGGTACGGCTCCCCAGGGGTATACGGGCAGACCTTTCGGTTTGGCTCACATTCCTACAGGAATTTAATGGGGTTTCTTTTTGGAGATCAGACCTTATGGTCTGCCCTAAATTTCAAATCCAGTCGGATGCCTCCGGCTCTCTGGGTTATGGGATATATTTCGAAGGGAGGTGGGCATATGGCTGATGGCCTCATGCATGGCAGGGCACGGATCGTCTCTGCGATCTTACTTCCCTGGAATTTTTTTCCCATTTGGGGGGCACTAATGCTATGGGGCGATAAGTGGGCCAACTCAGTGGTCCATTTTTGGTGTGACAATGCTGCAGTGGTGCACATTGTTAATGCTCAGACATCCAAATCCCCTAGGGTCATGGCATTGGTCCGTCAATTTGTCTTGAGAAGCCTATGCCTTAATGTGCTGTTCAGGGCCAGACATGTACCAGGCATTAATAATGATATTGCTGATGCTTTATCCCACCTGCAGATCTCCCGGTTCCGAGCTTTGGCTCCCGAAGCAGAGGAATTCCCCTCGCCACTCCTGGCTGAGATTTGGACATTTGGCGAGGAGAGGTGAACCGGGCGATCAGCATGTCTTTGGCACCTCGCACGCGTAAGGCGTATCAACATGCTTTTGTACAATTTAGAACTTTTTGTGGCCAACTACGGTTACCCGAAGTGTGGCTGATACCTGTAGACCAGATTTTGCTATACATGGTTTATCTTCACGGTCACGGGCTGGCCCCCCGTACTATAGCCTCTAGGCTTTCGGCACTGGCATTTATGTCCAAGGTGCGGGGCTTCGCTGACTGCGTGAACGATTTCCGCATACATCATGTTTTGGAAGGGTGGACACGTGAACGTGGCCGCCGCCAGGACACACGTCACCCTATTTCACCAGAGGTTCTTACCCACCTTGCACGAGGCTGGCATAACTTATGCTATGGTAGGTACGAGGTGGCTCTTTTTCACGCAGCCACCACTGTAGCCTTCTTTGGAGCGCTCCGCATCAGTGAGTTGGTACCACTGTCTAAGGCGGATGTGTCTCGTAGGGCACTGGAACTCGACGATGTCTATGTTACTCAAGAGTGGGTTCAGTTGAGGATAAGGTCCTCAAAGGTTGATCAGCAAGGCATAGGCAGTGGAGTCAGACTGCTATGATGTTCCATTGAAGACATCTGTCCGGTTGGTGCCCTACATGAGTTTTTGGCAGTGCGTGGTATGCACCCTGGCCCTTTTTTCTGCCACCAGGATGGGCCTCCCCTTACTAAATTCCAGTTTTGGAGGGTGACCGGCATGGCACTTACCAGTGTGGGCCTCCCTGGGGTTCGTTACGGCACCCATTCATTTACGATAGGCGCCGCTTCTACTGCGGCTGCGTTTGGGTACTCTGAGGCTGATATACATAGGATGGGCAGGTGGGGATCCATGCTCTTTGCATTGTACGTACGCCCCCTCCATGTGTGAGTACCAGTTACTGTCATTAATTCTTTTTCCTTCTTTTACAGACCCTGTGTGTCCCCGCACACCGGTGGCAGTATGGCTGGTGGGCCACAGTTACGTGCACTGGGCAGCGCAGTATGCTGTGGCGACAGAGTAGGGACCCCATCTCGGGCTACGTGCAACCGCACGTTTGCGATGGTACGGTAAGCGCGGTATGAAATGGTGGGAACTGTTGCCATTCCTGTTTTCCATCAGGGATGCTGGACTGCCTGATGTCCTCCTCCTGCATCTCGGTGGCAATGACCTTGCCCAGGTCACTGGCCTCTCTTTAAAGTTCATGATTTGCAGGGACCTAGCCTATTTGCATTACGTATGGCCGTCCACGTGGCTGCTATGGTCGGACATGGTGCCGCGACATACTTACATAGGAGGCGTTGACCTCCGTGCCCTTGACCACGCTCGCCGCTCGGTGAACAGGGCTGTTGCCCGGTTCCTGGCAGACAAGGGCTTGGGGACAGCCATCCGGCATCCTAGGATAGCCTTGCAGGATTATGATCTCTATGCGGGAGATGGGGGCCACTTGTCGGCCAGAGGTATGAACCTCTTTCTTGAGGATATGCAAGCAGGCCTGGTGACCGAGCTGACGGTCTGGGGGTGGGGGTGGTGAGTCATCATGGACGCCTCCCCGTGTGGCGGGTAGCACTGGTAAGGTAAAGATTTATGACCCATAGGTATCTGGCAGGTTCGCAATTGACTGGCCAACACGTAGACAGGTACAGGGGAAATAGGTTTGGCCGGTCAAGGGCGAACCAGGCAAGGGGTGATGGCAGGAGCTTTACAGCCTGTATCACCTTGATATTTAACGGATACACATCATAGGGTGGGGTCAGTAGATAGTTTATTGACTCCGGTCAACAATTTGTTTGTGCCAACAAACAAATTGATACAAATAGTTACATGTAGCCAATTGCCATTGGCATTTTGGGAGGAACCTTACCAGTGTTACTGCGGCCTGCTTGCCTTGAAGAATTACAATTGGATGATTACACCAATTGAAAGTTATAATTCGGACTAGGGCATTATTCAATAAAAGTGGCCCGATGCCTTTATCCATATACCGGTGTCTGAGTCTTTCTTTGGGGGGTGCACCTGCAAAGCTATACAGTAAACCCTCACAAAATGACGTTACTTGGTTCCCCAAGTAGCATTGCTAAGCGATTTTTGTTGTTATGCGGGTTTCTATGGAGTTTCCCGCATAACAACATTTTTGTCCGGATAATGACGGTTATTTTAGCATTGTTGTCCAGACAATGACACTAAAACGTTGTTGTGTGGGGGAACACATGGTGCATAATGACGTGTTGTTAAGCGAAAATGATGCTATCCGAACACATTGTTATGTGAGGGTTGACTGTACAACTTTCCCGCTTTAACCTCCAGTATAAAGGTCACCTGTTCCTGAATTACTGGGACAGAGAGCAGTCAGAATCTGCAGTCGGCGGGGAGCAATTTGTTATGGGCTGGCACCCACACTTGAACAGATACCTGTTTGTAAATTGGCACACCAACTCCACTCTTTAAACTCTCCCCTGAAATTTGTGGCACTTATAACCTTGCCCCCAGTTATAACTGTATGCATTTCTTCATTTGAACAAACAGGATGGGATATTCAGAAATGCATAGATGCTGGCATAGGCAAGTGCTCAGATTGGCTGGGGGCATGGATTGAACTCAGTTCTAGTTAAAGGGGCCCTTATTCAGGAATTGGATCAGATTGTAGGAAAAGTGAACTGCCCTGGTTTCAAAGGCTGTTAACAACTTGGGATCAGGTTATCAGAAGTATCATCATGTCCTAGATCTGTCTGCAGTCTGAGATCATTCTGGAAAATCCTTCTTGGAGTGCTCCTGCCAAATAAAGTACATGGTATGACTATTAGAGAGAGAACCTGTCTAGGACTGGCACTTTGGCTATGGAATGCCTTCCCCATAGACTCACCTAACATCTATTTTTGTGTTCTTTGCAGTTCAGATAAAAGTCTGAATTCCCCATTACTTAAACACATCAAACAGATAGTTCCATTAAAACTGTTTTTAAACACTGCTGACATTTCTTAAGAGTTTTGTTACTGACTCACTCTCTACCACTGAGTCTCTGCCACTGAAGTTTTCATATTGTATGCCATATAGTCTTTCATAGTTCATGGTTTATGACTGTATTTTGGCTGGCTGGCTGGTTGGCTGGCTCAGGTACAGTAGTTGGATACCTGGCTGTTGAGCCATAGGAGAATGGCTGCTTTGCATAGCCTTGAGTCTTAGAATGCCCCCAGATTAAAGAAATGCTAAAATAGACTTGTACCTAGAAAGCTCTGGAAAAGGCTTGCCATATTTGGAATTGACTGGATGACATGCTGTTAATATCATTTTAGTTTTATTTTAACTTTTTTGTTGTGATTAAAAAATCCCAGATGTTTGTCAAATTAAATGAAAAATCTTTCTAAACTTCTAGCTGGAAAAGTCAGATAAATTAAAATTACATGTCTTCTTATTTTCATCTTCAAAAGTTCTACCTTTAGATTGTATAGCATGAGAGGGAAGGAATGCTGCTACTAAACTATCCTTTCTGCTGTGTTTTCTATTGGGTTCATAATCCTAGCCATGCTTTTGATGGAAAGAAGGCAACTAGCAATTCAACCACAGTATATAGAGTTAATCTCCTCAAGGACTAATGATTCTGTTGCATTTGTCTTTAGGATGGTAAAATAGGAAAATATTGCCTAGAATTGTAGGGTGGCAATCTCATAGGGTGGATCCAAATCTAACCAAAAAATCCAAAGAAACTCAATTTAGTACCTTATTAGTATTGTTTCAGAGAGCCTTGTCTCAGTATGTTTAAGGTTATATACCAGGAGTCCTCAACCTTTTTAAGCCAGAGGCCAGGTCATACTCCCTCAGACAGCTTTGGGGATTGGATGGCCATTTTGCCCTCCCTCCACCCCAAGGCAATTCCTGGTGTGGTGGAGGCAGTGGGAGGCCACATGGAATGGTGCTGTGGGCCGCATCTGGCCCATGGGCCGCAGGTTGAGAATCTCTGTTATATAAAAACAACAGGATCTAATTATGCATCTTTCTATCTCGCTCTTGCTATGATATTTATCATTTAGCACTTATGGTTCTAGAGTTGCCGAAGAGTGGAAAAATATATAAGGAATCTGACTATGTGAAGGAGACACTAACTTAAACAGGGAAGTCTTAAGGAAGGGGAAGACAGATAAATTATGGTAGAAGGATCATCCAATGTTGCACAGGACCTACTACATATGTGGATTTTATAAATAAAAAGAGGATGCTGAAGCTGATGATGGTGACTAAAATATTGCAAATTCCACCAGACCTTCTGCTGGACACAGCTTTATATCACAGTAAACTCTCTTATAGAAGACACCCAGTCCATTGAGTTTATCATTGGAATAGCTGGTGGCTTCTAATCACTTCAGTCTAAATTGGATGTGATTTCTGCCTTGCTTTTACAAGAAAACACCAAGATTGCAAACAGAAATTGTCAGACGTCAGGAAGTGAATAACCTACACTTCTCATGACAGCTCTGATTCCCTTATGATATACACAGCAGTTTTCTTTTTATAGCCATTATCTAATTTCCCATTGAAGACAATTCAAATATTTCCGTTGACTTTAACAAGCATTAGATCAGACCCTAAATGTCAGCATTAATCAATTAATATTTATTTTGCTGGATGTGTGTCCTGAACTAGGCAGGATGTGTAGTCTGGCTAACTGCAACATGACTATGGCAGTAATAAATCTCTCTGACTTAGTCATTTCTTGACAGGAAAAAAAAAAGAAAATCCTAATATTATTAGTAAATTGGGCAATAATAAAATCATTGTCAATGTTTTTACTCTGCTGGATAACTGACAAATCATGTAGTTCAGGTTCTTGTACATAAATTTTCTATCTAGTCATACATACATAAAACCCTATCATTTCCATAGTTGCACATTAAGAGCTCAACATTAAAATTAAAAGACTCCGGTCTAAACAGGACAGCATGCTTTACTGTGAACCACTTTGAGTTGCCTTTGGGATGAGAAAATGTGGTATACAAATAAAAGTGATTGATTGAAACCACAGGAGATATAACATGGACTGTGTTTAAAAAAAAAAAGCTTAGCTACCAGAACCAGCATCAGAAGAGTCCTGCAAGACTAAGCTATTTTTGACAAGTGCTAACGGGTACCGTGGGGCGGGCCGCACTCGGGGAATGCGGGTCTGATGTTTAATTGCGGTCCCTCATTCCAGCCCTACCGGTACATCTCTGGGCCCTGAGCGGCAGATCCGGAGTGGCCCCACCCTTAGGCTGCTGCTGGCGAATGCCAGGTCGGTTTGTAATAAGGCCCCCCTGATTCAAGATGCCATCCAGGAAGGGCTGGCCGACCTGGCATGCATCACCGAAACCTGGCTGACTCCTGAAGATGGAGTACCTCTCTCGGACATGTGTCCAGCTGGGTTCGGTATTTGGCACCAGCCTAGAGGTGAGGGGAGGGGCGGTGGTGTCGCCATTGTTGCCAGGGAGTCCTTGGGAGTTGCTAGGGCCACTGCTCCACAAGTGTCTGGTTGTGAGGCCCTGCTTCTGCGGTTGGGCCCCAAGGGTCAGTTGGGGATCTTACTCCTGTACCTGCCCCCTTGCAGGGTAAGGGATGCCCTGCCTGAGCTCCTCAAGGCTGCCTCAATGCTGGCGTTGGAGTTCCCGAGACTTATGGTTCTGGGGGACTTCAATTTGCCATCGCTGGGGGCGGCTTCTGAGGTGGCAAGGGAGTTCATGGCTTACATGGCAGCCATGGGCCTGACTCAGGTAGTTCGGGGTCCGACCAGGGGCAGTGGTCACATGCCAGACTTAGTTTTCTTGTCGGAGCAGTGGCAGAGTGATCTAAGATTACAGGATTTAGTCATCTCACCTGTGCCATGGTCGGATCACTATCTGGTGACTCTTGACTTTCTGGGGGCGACACTTCATCGTAGGGAGGCTGGGCCGATTAAAATGGCCCGCCCTCGGCGACTAATGGATCCAGATGGATTCCAGAGGGAACTGGGGGATGTTCCTCTGGATCGGCTACACGATTCACCCGGGGCACTTGTCGACCTGTGGAATAGGTCGACAACAGTAGCCTTGGATGAAATCGCGCCACTGCGGCCTCTCCACGCCCGGGGGACTAGGTCATCTCCGTGGTTCACAGATGAACTGCGTGAACTCAAACGGGCAAAGAGACGCCTAGAGCGCCGCTGGGTGAAGACCCAGGATGACTCCGATTGGACACTAGCTAGAGCTGCTATTAGGGCCTACCTAGTGGCGATAGGGGTGGTGAGGCGGCAATACTTCACCGCCCTTATTGCCTCCGCTGATAATCGTCCAGCCGCCCTGTTCCGGGTAACCAGGTCCCTCCTTGGTAGGGGGGGATCGGTGCCCGGTTGGCAGGGTTCGGCTGAGGACTTTGCTGACCATCTGGTGGAGAAAATCGATCGGATTCGTTCAGGGTTGAATCCTGGTGTGGATGGGGAGGGTCGGGGGGGTGCCGGAGCACAGTCTTGCTGTACGATCTGGGACCAGTTCGATCCTGTTGTCCCTGATGAAGTGGACAGGCTCCTTGCAGCTGTTCGTGCCACTACATGTCCTTTGGATCCCTGTCCTACTTGGTTGGTGAAAGCCTCCAAGGGGGTAACAGGTGGCTGGATAGGGGGGATAATAAATGCCTCATTACGGGAGGGGGTATTTCCTGCACAGTTAAAACATGCTTTGGTGCGCCCCCTCCTGAAGAGGATGTCCCTCGACCCAGCTGTCCTTAACAACTATAGGCCAGTTTCCAACCTGCCCTTTTTGGGTAAGGTTTTGGAGAAGGCGGTGGCGCGCCAGCTGCAGAGTGTCCTGGAGGAAGCGGATTATCTAGACCCCTATCAATCAGGATTCAGGCCCGGATATGGAACGGAGACGGCATTGGTCGCACTGATGGATGATCTCTGGCGGGAGCGGGACGGGGGTTGTCCATCCGTCCTTGCTCTTCTTGACCTCTCAGCGGCTTTCGATACCGTCGACCACGGTATCCTTCTGGAACGGCTCGAAGGACTGGGGATCCAGGGCACTGTGTTGTCCTGGTTTTCCTCATTTCTGGAGGGCCGTACCCAGTCGGTATGGTTAGAGAGTGAGAGGTCCAGCCCTAGGCCCCTTAAGTATGGGGTGCCTCAGGGCTCTGTGCTCTCTCCTCTCTTATTTAACATCTATATGAAGCCACTGGGTGAGATCATTCGTTCCCACGGGGTGCGGTACCATCAGTACGCGGATGATACTCAGCTGTACATCTCGGCCCGTGGGGACCCCAGTGATGCTGTCGAAATCCTATCCGGATGCCTGGAGGCCATTGGGGTCTGGATGGGGGCCAATGGGCTTCAGCTGAATCCCAGCAAGACAGAGTGGCTGTGGATAAGGGGCCCCGTGTTATCCAGGGAGTTACCACCTTTGGTACTGGATGGGGCTGTTTTGCCCCAGACAGACCCAGTGCGCAACTTGGGGGTTCTTCTGGACTCGCGGCTGCTGCTGGAAGAACAAGTGGCGGCTGTGGCCAGGAGGGCTTTTGCCCAACTTCGGGTGATTCGCCAATTGCGCACACTCCTGGACCGGGGCTCCTTGCTTATGGTCACCCATGCTCTGGTTACTTTCCGACTAGACTACTGTAATGCGCTCTACATGGGGCTGCCCTTGACGACCATTCGGAGGCTGCAGCTGGTCCAGAATGCGGCGGCCCGGGTGGTAATGGGGTGTGGGCGATATGCCCATGCCTCTCCGCTACTCCGGGAGCTGCACTGGTTACCAGTTTGTCTCCAGGTGCAATTTAAGGTGCTGGTTTTGACCTTTAAAGCCCTATATGGCAGGGGGCCAGGATACCTTAGAGACCGCATCGTCCCAAGAGTGTCTGCCCGTCCGACTAGAGCGGACCGGAGGAGTTCTCTAATAGTGCCACCAACGAGGGATGCACATTTGTCTAGCACCCGAAGGAGGGCCTTCTCCGTGTCCGCACCAACTCTCTGGAACCTCCTGCCAATAGACCTAAGACTCCAAAGTGAATTGCTGCCCTTCAGGAAAGGAGTAAAGACCTGGCTGGCAGGGCAGGTGTGGGGCCCGAATGGGACTATGGTGCCTGCCTGCTGGCTTGTATAAGAACTCTCTCTTCTTCCTTTTTATAGTGGATGGGATGGGTGGGTGGGATATAGGGGTTTTTAAAGGGGGTGGGTTGGGGGTTTTTTATAATGTTTTTATGTATTTTGTGCATTGTTGTGATGCCGCCCTGAGTCGGGTCTACCTGAGCGGGCGGCATATACAAATTTGACTAATAAATAAATAAATAAATAAAAACTAGATATTGTAGGATGGATTGGGGTTTTACTTTGTGGTAATTGGGGAAGAGAATTTGTGTGCCTTTGTGGAAAAGCCTGGTAGAAAGATGGATGGTGGTAATAACCTTGGGTGTTCACAAAATGGATCATTAGTCAAAACCACCAGTTTCTAGGTGTGCAGAGGTCTTCAGGAATGAAACAGCCGTCTACTGAAAAAGTATAACCTGGCTTGCAGAATTTCTCATGTTCTTGGAAAACATTTTGCAACACATTTGCTTGTATAAGAGATCAAAGAACAGGTGAAATAGTGGTGAGTCGAAAGAGAAATCCATCCATCCCTAGCTTTGATTCATGCAGAACAAAAAAAATAGCCAAGACACAAATCAAAGCTCAAGTCTAGTGTATGTAGTGCTATTGTTGGTCCCTTTTTTGGACTGGACGAGTCTAAATCTGCAATATTTGCTTGAAAGCTAAAACATCATTCTATTGTGTTGTTTCAAAATTATTTGCATAACCAGGGAAAACTGTGAAGTGCAGTGAGAAAGACTTTTTTTTTCACTTCCAGTTCTGTAGATGCCAGCATCCAATCCCTTCTGGGTACAGATGGCCAGAATGCAGCCCGATTTCCTGTTAATTTTTGCCTTTGCCACCATTAGTATGTGCCCAAACATGGGTATATGTGAGGGCAATGTGGAGTCTTGAAGCAGGGATGTTCCAGCTACTGTATCAAGGGGAGCCTTTGTAAAGAAAAGAACTGTGGATGGGAAGGAAATGGGCAGCAGCCAGAATACCATAGTTTCCCTATATAACACTATTATCTGTTCTAAATAGATAGCCAGTTGAAAGCCAGTCGTATCTGACTCTAGGATTCAGTGCCCATCTGTTTATAGCCAAAGAGCCAGTGTTGTCTGTGTCTGCAGATGTTTCCGTGGACATGTGGTAGGCATGACTAGACACCGGATTGCATGGAACACTGTTTACCTTCCCACCTGACAACCTAGCAGTTCGAAAGCAAGAAATTGCAAGTAGATAAATAGGGACCACTTTGACGGGAAGTGGTCCCTATTTATCTACTTGCAATTTATTGCTTTTGAACTGCTAGGTTGTCAGGAGCTGAGACAGACAGGAGCTCACTCCATCATGGAGCACTCAGGTCTTGAAATGCTGACCTGCCAACCTTCCAGTCATCAAGTTCAGCATCTTAACCACTAAGCCACCACAGTCCCTTACATAGATAATTACAAAGGGCAATTTTTTGTATTAAATCCTTTCGGATTTATAAAATACTTGGTCCTAGAGGAAGTAGTTCACACCGGATTTTATAAAAGATACTTTATTCCAACATGCACAAACAAAGCAGGGTGATGGCGAGGAGGAGGTTGCCACAACCCATGCCCCAATATATACATAAAACCCGCACCACCTGATCCCCACTGTGGTATAACATAAGCTGCCTTAAGGCAACAGTAACCCCTTACACATTACACTTCACACTTCTATGGACCTAACAAGGTAAGGGTCAAGATCCTGAAGTACTACCAACCACTAATATATAACAGGATTTAAAAACCATCGAATTTATTAGACACCCACCTCAATATCCTCCCTTCCTTTCATCGAAAATCAGAATGGTTTCTTGACCTGAACATTTTGTGGCCAGAGCTATTTTCCCTTTGCTATGATAGACCTCAAAAGTCTAGCTTATTGGCAGGAGACAGCAAGTCCAAAAAAACAAGCCGACAACATCCAGTACAATTCTTTTTTAATTTTGATAAAGAGCCTTAGGTTGGGTGTTATTTTATCATTCAGATTGCAGGTGAAAGGGCAGGAAGCAGAGACAGGATGGAATTCAGAGGTTCACCGAGTCCTGTCAGTACATAGGGGAGGTCTAGGTTGGGAAAGAGAATGTGTGGAATGGGGAAGTGGGTAGGTTTGATCCTGCATCCTGTGGAGCTCCACTTTTCCCACTGAGTGTGACAGTTCTGACCCAGCACTCCCGAGTGCAACCTTCCCTCACTGTTTTCTGGCCAGAAAGTGAAAACCATGAGCCAGCTTTTCAAAGGGAACAGAACGAGCAAACAAGTTTTACCTGTGCCAGCGTAAACCTTGAATGAAATCTATGTTGCATTAAGAATAAAATCTATGTTGCGTTAAGAATAACATTGAAGCAACCTCAAAAAGAAGTGTATTCAGACTCTTCTGTGTCTAGGAAGTGTGTGTGAATAAAATGCTAAGAGCCAAACTAAGAGCCAAATGCACATTTTTGTACCAATGTAGAACAGAGCAAAATGTTATTCTTAAGGTTCTTCCCTTCCTTCTCTGAGGTAATGTCTGCTTCTTTTTGATCCTCTGTTATTGTTGTTTTTGGAAAATGAAGTGTATCCAGAGAGATAGAACTCCGCTCAAAAGGGTTCCACGACAAACTTTGGTGATCATCTTGTCTTCTCCATAATTAGATTTGCCCAGGCAGTAATCATTCACACCCTGAAATTTTAGGGCCAAAATCTGTGTCGGAGGCAATTTTGAGAGTCACAAGGACCAACCCTCCCACTCAGAATGATAAATAAGTGGGCCATGGTCAGTGCTGCACTGTAAAAAAGTTACTACCCATGCGGTGGGTGTGGCTATCTGTGGGCATGGCTATCTGTGAGCATGGCCTCAAACACCCCCCCCCCCCCACACACACACACATACAATAAAGGAGAAAAGAAAGAAAGAAAAGAAACCTACCTTGGCTTGCTCTCTTGGCTTTCACAGGTGGCGCTACTGGGAGGTGAGTGGTGCGGGTTTGGTGGGCTGGCACTGGCCTCCCCCTCCCAGCACTGCCAGAAATGCATCCCATTTGCTTCGCCCATGGCTGAAGGCATGATGGAAGTGCAAAGATGAAAGCGCGCCCGGGTGAGGCGAATGGGACACGTTTCCGGCAGTGCTGAGAGGGGGATGCCGAGAGGTGGGCATGGCTGGTCAAGTGGGCATGGCCTGGAATTTCCGCTACTGGTTCACAAAAACCGTTCAGAACCGGCCACAGTACAACACTGGCCATGGTAATACGTAGCACTCTGCTAACCTTGGATTATATGTGGCAGGTTCTGGAACTTGTGGAAAGTCCTTACCAGCTCACTGGGAGTTTTCTCATCAAATCCTGCACTACTGGTGCCATAATGTCTGAAATAAGAAGGGTCATGGATAAGAGACTCCAAACCCTGCCTTATTCCAAATAGCACAAGGGGCCCAAATGTGTGCATGCATTTATCCTCAATTTTTTTTTACCATGATTCCCACCTTTGTTCATTTTTGGTGCATCAACATTGCCTAGGAAGAGAAGCCATGGGTCGGGAGGTTGAAGAGACCCGAACCACTGACCCAGTGCCTCTTTGGCCATTACCAGCTAGCCAGAGGGAAAGAGGAGGAGAAGCTGTGGGTCGGGCATCACAAGAGACCCATGCTGCTGACCCAGCGCCCCTTTAGCCATTGCCAGCTGGCTGGAGGGAAAGAGGAGGAGAAGCTGCAGGTTGGGTGGCAGAAGAGACCCACGCCACTGACCCAGTGCCCCTTTGGCCATTACCAGCTGGCCATAGGGGAAAAGGAGGAGAAGCAATGGGTTGGGCGGTAGAACAGACCCATGGCCTCTTCGGCCATTGCCACTGGCCGGAGGGAAAGAAGAGGAGAAGCCACGGGTCAGGTGGCAGAAGAGACCTGCGCCGCTGACACAGAACCCCTTTGGCCATTGCCAGCTGGCCAGAGGGAAAGAGGAGGGGAACTCGCAGATTGGGCAGGCAGGCAGCAGGAAAGACCAGCAGGGCCGCCACCACCACTATCGTGTGCCGTCCGACCACCCTGAAGGGCTAGAGGTGAGGAGGAGGAAGAAGTTGTGGAAGGGCGGGCATTTCATCGGCCCACTGGATGGAGCAAGGAGGAGCCAAGAAGGACAAGTGAGCAGGAGGTTGAGTGAGACCACCACCAGTGCTGCCAGGCTCAGGCATGGACCAGAACATCATAGACTCCTTGATGTTTCAAACACAGACTCCTAACTGCATGCATGTGATAAGTAACTGTTTTACTGTATCACAATTTAATCAAATTCTTTATATTTTGTTGCCTTATATAGTGAGACTCAAGGGGCGAGACTCAGAGCCCCATGCAAAGGATAAGTAACTGAATGCAAAAAATGTAGAAGACTTAATATAGCAACTCACATAGAGACTTTATACTGACTTAATATAGAAACTGACATAGAGACTGTGTTTTAAAGTGTGATAATATGCATGATAATATGTTGTCTAAAATGTTTTAAACTTTTAAAACTGTGAAAAATGTATGCTGGGAGAAAAATGGCGTAGACACCAGCAAACCACGCCAAAAAGCTTGCCAAGAGAACCCTATTGACCAAAACAAAAGGCAAAACAAGGGAGCAGTTTAGATGATACAGGATGCTTAACACCACAGAGTGGAGGAAGGGGAGGGACAGGAAAGGGGGAGGGGAAATGCAATGTTGCAAGGAACAATACTGCATAGGGACATGGAATGTAAAATCAATGAACCAAGGTAAACTGGAAGTGGTAAAAAATGAGATGGAAAGAATAAGCATTGACATCCTGGGAATCAGTGAGCTAAAATGGACAGGGATGGGTGAATTCAGCTCTGGAAACCATCATATCTACTACTGTGGGCAAGAAAACCTTAGAAGAAATGGAGTAGCCATAATTGTCAATAAAAGAGTGAGAAAAGCAGTAATGGGATACAACCTTTAAAATGACAGAATGATGTCAGTCAGATTTCAAGGTAAACCTTTCAGCGTCACTGTGATCCAAATATACGCACCAACCACTGGTGCAGATGAAGCCACAGTGGACCAATTCTATGAGGACCTAGAACACCTCATAGAACAGAAAACCAAGAAATGATGTCCAAATTATATTAGGAGACTGGAATGCCAAAGTAGGAAATCAAAAAGTGGAGGGAATAACAGGCAAGTTTGGTCTTGGAACACAGAATGAAGCAGGGCAAAGACTGATAGAGTTCTGCCAAGAGAACGCACTGGTCATAGCAAACACTCTCTTCCAGCAACACAAGAGGCGACTTTACACATGGACATCACCAGATGGCCAACACCGAAACCAGATTGACTACATACTCTGCAGCCAAAGATGGAGAACCTCCATACAGTCAGCAAAAACAAGACCTGGTGCAGACTGTGGCTCAGATCACAACCTACTGATTGCAAAATTCAGGCTTAGACTAAAGAAAATAGGGAAAACAAGGAGACCAGACAGATATCACCTAGACAGCATCCCTAAAGAATACACGGTGGAGGTGATGAACAGATTCAATGGCTTAGACTCGGTAGACAGAGTGCCAGAAGAATTATGGACGGAGGTGAGGGACATCATGCAGGAAGCAGCAAAGAAAACCATACCAAAGGAGAGGAGGCGTAAGAAAGCAAAGTGGTTATCTAATGAGGCTCTTGAAATAGCAGAGGAAAGAAGGAACACAAAAGTAAAAGGAGAAAGGAAAAACTACAATCATTTGAACACAGAATTTCAAAGAAAAGCAAGGAGAGATCAGGAAAACTACCTAAAAGAACAGTGCAGAGAAATGGAGGAAAACAACAAAAGAGGCAGAACCAGAGATCTTTTCAAAAAAATCGGGGAAATCAAGGGAACATTTAAAGCAAAAATGACCATGATAAGGGACAAAGATGGAAAGGAGCTAGGTGATGCAGAAGAAATTAAGAAAAGATGGAAAGAGTACACAGAGGAACTCTACAAAAAGGACCTCAACACTCCTGATAATCACAATGATGAAGAAATGGAACTTGAGCCAGACATCCTGGAGAGCGAAGTCATAAAGGCCCTAAAGAGCACTGCAAACAACAAAGCTAGTGGAGATGATGGTATCCCAGTTGAATTTTTCAAAGCGCTAAAAGATGATGGCGTCAAATTACTGCATTCAATATGCCAGCAGATTTGGAAAACAAAACAGTGGCCACAGGATTGGAAAAGATCAGTATACGTTCCAATCCCCAAAAAGGGCAATGGCAAAGAATGTTCAAATTATCGAACAATTGCACTCATCCCACATGCCAGCAAGGTGATGCTCAAGATAATACAGGATAGACTTAAGCAGCATGTGGAGAGAGAATTTCCAGAGGTGCAGGCTGGTTTCAGAAGAGGCGGGGGACTAGAGACCACATTGCCAACATACGTTGGATCATGGAAAAAACAAAGGAATACCAGAAACAAGTGTACTTCTGTTTTATTGACTACACTAAGGCATTTGACTGTGTGGAACACAACAAGATGTGGCAAGTAATTAAAGAGATGGGAATACCAGAGCACCTCATATGCCTCCTGAGAAATCTCTCCATGAACCAAGAAGCAACAGTTAGGACAGAACACAGAATGAAAGATTGGTTTGGAATAGGAAAAGGAGTAAGACAAGGCTGCATTTTGTCACCCTGCTAATTCAACTTTATACACAGAGCACATAATGCGCAATGCAGGGAGGGAGGAATCACAATATGGGATTAAAATTGCTGGGAGAAACATCAACAATCTGAGATATGCAGACAACACCACCCTAATGGCAGAAAGTGAGGAAGACCTAAAGAAGCTCCTGATTAGGTTGAAAGGAGAGCGCCAAAGCTGGCTTGAGACTCAATATCAAGAAAACCAAGATAATGGCAACAGGTCCGATCAGTTCCTGGAAAATAGATGGGGAAGAAGTAGAAGCAGTGACAGATTTTACATTCTTAGGATCAAAGATAACTGCAGATGGAGATTGCAGCCATGAAATATAAAGGCAACTGATTCTTGGGAGCCAAGCCATGAGAAACCTGGGGAACATAGTAAAAAGCAGAGACATCACATTGCAAACAAAAATTAGAATAGTCAAAGCAATGGTATTCCCAGTGGTAATGTACAGATGCAAGAGCTGGACAATTAGGAAAGCTGGATGCAGAAGAATAGATGCCTTTGAAATTTGGTGTTGGAGGAGAGTTTTGAGAGTACCCTGGACAGCGAGGAAAACAAATAGGTCAATCTTAGAAGAAATCAACCCTGACTGCTCACTGGAAGGTTTAATAGTAAAGACGAAGCTAAAGTACTTTGGACATCAAATGAGAAGGGAGGATTCACTTGAGAAGGCCTTGATGTTGGGAAAGGTGGATGGCAAAAGAAGAAGGGGGAGGCCAAAGATGAGATGGCTAGATGGTATTGTAGACACAATGGGCACAGAACTGGTAGTGCTGAGGGGGATGTTGGAGAACAGAGGTGCCCGGAGAACAATGGTCCATAGTGTCGCGAAGGGTCAGAATCGACTGTGTGACTGAACAACAACAACAATTTTGGACTGGGGAAAACAGGGATGAGGTAGCAACTTATATAGATACAGGAAGGCAGTTACAGTGATACATTTGCCTGGACGTTAGTTAATGCGGGAAACCTGTGCAGAACCAATCAGGGTACATTGAAAACATATGAATAAGGCGCAATACAGCAAAAGGGTGCAAATACAGCAAGGACTAAATGATGATTGCAACTTAAAGCAATATACGTTAATAAATGTTTGGACACAACACTACCTAAATGAACAGTGCAAAGAAATAGAGGAAAACAATATAAGGGGTAGGACTAGATATTTTTTCAAACAAAAATGGGAAAATTAAGGAAACGTTTAAAGCAAAAATGACCATGATAAGGGACAAAAACGGCACAGAGTTGGCTGATGCAGAAGAGATTAAGAAAAGATAGCGAGAGTACACAGAGAAACTATACTGGCCTCTTTTATTGTGGTTTTCATTTGAGCTTTTCTAATTAGAGCTGCTTCTGGCTTCCTGGCTCATTGGTTTAGGTATCTGGTTAGCTCTTCAATTCCTCAATATGCCTCCTAAGATGCTGCTCTTCTGCTGCTGCTCCCAGAAGAAGGGGATGGTAAAATACTTCTGAGTACATTCTGGCCAGGAAAGCCTGAAAAGTATCACCATAAGTTAGAATTTACTTGCTGGCACATGATCATTGTTCATTACATTTGCTAACCACACTTGTATCCCCCCCAAAAGCCTAAAATATGCCTCATCAGATTTACTTCTTATGATTAAAACTTTTTGGGTGCTTCCATGGATATCGGTGCAGTTCCATATGTGAGTGAGCATGTGTCTTTGTGTCTCTATGTTTGTCCTTTTTCATCTACTTACTCAAGTTGTGAAAAGTAATAATGACTGTGAAGCTGCTTTTGGTGTGTCAGCCAAGCAAGTCTTCTGCTCCTCTACTTGCTCATGGTTTGCCATGATCGTGAAAGTAGCTGAACAACAACCACATCAACATATGAAAGAAGAATGTTCAGAATTTGTGACATTCATACAGACTTCAATTCAAAAATGGGGGGGGGGGTCATTTTCCATTGCAAGTTTTATCCACAGAGGGAGGCCCTATGCTATTAGGCTACCTCACATGCTTAGCTTGGTTTGAGAGAGGATACAGGCTATAAAGACAGAAACAACTGCGTAGAATGTAGATTTAGCTTGTAACAACAGATCACTGGGTGAAATGTAGAACACTGCACCTTTGTGCATAATGGTAAGTAGTAATTTACAGGTGTCTCCCCCCCCCCCCACACACACACACAGGGTTACCATGATTCCCTCTCACAAAAACAGGACAGAAGTAAAAGTAACCCTTGCTCAAAAGCCAGTCGTATCTGACTCTAGGGTTCAGTGCTCATCTCTGTTTCAAAGCCAAAGAGCCAGCGCTGTCTGCTTCTGCAAATGTTTCTGTGGTTGTATGTCAGGCATGACTAGA
The DNA here is from genome assembly GCA_035047345.1 of Bradypodion ventrale. Taxonomy (NCBI): domain Eukaryota; kingdom Metazoa; phylum Chordata; class Lepidosauria; order Squamata; family Chamaeleonidae; genus Bradypodion; species Bradypodion ventrale. Next base: position 369,998,448 of record JAWDJE010000001.1, on the reverse strand, counting down.
CACCGGAGTGCATGGAACGCTGTTTACCTTCCCCCAAAAGTGGTCCCTATTTATCTACTTGCCATTTCTTGCTTTCGAACTGTTAGGTTTGCAGGAGCTGGGACAAAGACGGGAGCTCATTCACCCTTGCAGTATTCATGTAACGGCTGCTGCTACAGACGCCACAAGAAAAAGGCGCATTTCCCTCCCTCTTTCTTCCTTGTTCACCAAGCTGCTGCTGCTGCCACCTTCTGGTGGTTCCAATAGAAGTACAAGAAAATGTGTGATTCCCCCACCCCACCCCCAAAAAACAAACAAACAAGTGGTTTGAAAACTGTGAATTGTCAATATTTTTTATGAAACCTGGCAGGACAGTTACAAAACGTTAAATTCAGTTTTCCGTGACATGTGGCAACTCTACACACACACACACACACACACACACACACACACACACACACACACACACACACACACACACACACACACACACACACACACACACACTCAGCATGTCACACATGTCCATTCACAACTTTCTGTTCTGGCCCACGAAATCTATGTGTCATGTATGCAAATTTAATATAGAGCTAACAGAAAAGAAGGTTGATAGTTTTAATTAGCATTGTTATTAACAGCAAAGAGAACCACCCCCCCTCTCTTTTGGTAACTTTTGGTGAAATGGTTGAAAGTCTCCCCGTGTTCAAGAGGTATTCCTCTGCATATGATCAATTTGCCTTCAACACTGTTATCATGGTAATGTTTTTGGTCCTTTGCTGTCAAGGACCAGCATGTGACTTCTGAGAACCATCACCTTCATTCTTCAGTAAATTGGCCATGCAAGTAGATTCATGAGGCCCAGACTGTTTTAGCTACTCTTGAGAACCAGGGCAAGTAAAGAGTTAGTTTCAAAATAGTCATGTGTAAAGGTAACTAGCTATAACTTCTCCCAAGCAACTTCACAAACTCTCCTTTAAGAATGTAAGGCAACATCTTACCTAGAGCGATGTGCCACTGAAATCTAACAAACTATTTAAATTAAAAATATTATTTATATAACACTATCAACATCAAGAAGACAAGTATGATTAGGATTGACCAACAAGAATAGAATTCATGCCTCATTAAGTCAGTTACAAAACTACAAAGGACCACCTTCAGATGATACTTTTATTATGGAATCACCATGCCTAATTTACTACGAGTTTACAAGAGATCCACATGATGTTTTTATACATTCATACTCCTCTCAGATAAATAGGGACCACTTCAGTGGGAAGGTAACAGCGTTCCGTGCGCTCCGGTGTCTAGTCATGCCTGCCACATGACCACGGAAATGTCTGCAGAAGCAGACAGCGCTGGCTCTTCGGCTTAGAAACAGAGATGAGCACTGCACCCTAGAGTTGGATACGACTAGCTTTCGAGCAAGGGAAACTTTTACCTTTACCTTTACTCCTCTCAGGCCTTCCAGTGCTGCCTCCCTCCTTTTTCTACCTGTAGAAAAACTGATTTTTGGAGAAAGCTGGGGGGGAAATCTCCACATGTGTAGATTGTCACTGGACCAGGGTTGCTCGTGGCCCAGTGTGGCCCTCTGACCGCTTTCACCCTGCCACATGTCTACGGTGTGTGGCTGAGTTTAGAGGTTTTCCTTCTGCTCCCAGGCATTTTGCCGGTGGTGCGGACCTCCGTCCAGTTATACTGGCTCATAAATAGGAAAATGGTGATGCTATGATATAGCAGGTGTCTGGTAGCAATGTGGGATGACAAATTAAAGACCCCTTTAAGTTGCAACCTTCCTAACCCCGCCACACAAAGTCACAGAGATATTTTGGCCCAGGCAAAGCTTCGTAGGCTATGAAATATTTTTACCTTTGAAGCGAAACTGTCCCAGTTGATAACGCTGCCTGACCAAAGGAAATGAAAGTCACAATTCCTCCCTTCAGGATTCCTCCAACTCCCCCTTTGAAGGAGATGGTATAAGAAAGAGGCTTATTGTCACCTCTTATCAGTTCTCCATGAAAACTCCCTTTTTAGAGAGACGACACTGCTAGCAACGTAGAATATAGTAGCTTTGTCATAGCATAAAAATTATCCAGAATATGCAAGGAAAAAGTGCATAGAACTCATCTAAGCTAAACTGAAATACCAACTTAATAAAATAACAAAATAGCTCAATAACTAACTTAATCAAAGCATAGATTCGGGCGTGCTTGTTAGCCCTCATACACAACATGAGTTCGGCTAACCCATTGTTCCGAATAAGAAAGGCTCTCCCTGGCATCGGAAAAAGCCTTTTTTTGAGATCGGTTTTCGGTTCTTAAATACAGTTTTGGGTGCTCTCACACACACCCTCTAGAATGTGAAAAATGTTCTAGATGCTACGTGGTGTAACCACTATCTTGTTTGTTAAGATTCGCAGGTGTTGCTTATCTCTTTTGCTCCATCTTCCATGCCCCTCTTTTGATTGGCATCCAAGTGTCTGGCCTTGCTTTGTTGGTAAACCTTTGTCTTTTAATGACATGCTAATGTGGAGTGTGTGCTTGCATTGGAATGCAAATGGCGTTACAGCCGCTTCTCAGTGTTAGACTAATTAGACTACCAAGCTTTAAGAAAACTAACTACAGTGAAAGTGAAGTAAAATCAAAGTAACTTAAGTAAAAAATAACTTCCCTTTAAAGGATTTTCATGACATAGATGACCTTCACATGTTCTTTGATGTCTTGTTAGAGTTATGGCTGTGATCAAGACATTCCTCTGCTGAGCCATAGAACCAAGGAGAACTTAGCTCACATGCAGTATTTTTTTGTGAGTGACATTTTAGCAGTCTTTTAAATCAATCTTCTATATAGCACTAAAATCCAATCAAAAGTATATTTCTTTTAAAAATTAAAATAACAGTGAAATAATTCTTCTCTTTGTCTCCAATTTTAATTCCAATAAAGGTTTAACAGCAGCAGCAGCAGCAACAACAACAACAACAACAACAACAATAAAAAAATAAAAAATACTAAATGGAAATGTTTTCCATGTGAAGTATAATATATTTACTTAGTATCATGATATTATAATACTAGGATACACAATATAGTGCAGTAGATGCAGTGATGGTCTAGGATTTAGAAGACAGGGGTTTGAATCCCTGCTCAGCCATGAAAACTACTTAGGCTATTATAAATCCATTCCTTAAATATCTCATTTATGTTGAAAACCCTAAGAGATTCACTATAAGGCACATCATTATAATGCTATAGCAATATCTCATAGAACAGTGATGGCGAACCTTTTAGAGACCAAGTGCCCAAACTGCAACCCCAAACCCACTTATTTATTGCAAAATGCCAACACAGCAACAGGGGAGGAAGGAAATGCTCCCATTGCGCTGTTGGCCAGAGGGGCGATGTTAACTCTGTGCTGCAGGGGAGGAAGTGCTCCCATTGGGCTGCTGGGCAGAGGGGCAGCATGAAATCTGCATTAGGGTGGCAGCATGGGTACCCACAGAGAGGGATCCAAGAGAGCGCTCTATTATTATTATTATTATTATTATTATTATTATTATTATTATTATTATTATTATTATTATTATTATTATTATTATTATTATTATTATTATTATTATTATTATTATTATTATTATTATTAATGATAATAATGATAATAATGATTCATTGGTATCCCGCTCTTCTGGCGCAAGCATCACCCAGAGCGGCTAACAACATATACATAGAAATACATACAGTCATAAAAACATCTAAAAACCCAGCCCAGACCCTCCCCAACCCCTTAAGAAAATAAAAACAGTAAAAAGCTAACAAGATAAAACCATACAAAAAGTGCATAAAACAGCTACATAAAACATCTGACAACTCCCAGCCATGACCTGTAACCTTGGGCAATTAGACTAGACAGCGGACATGGGCTGTTCCACAAGATGGATCCCAGACCTGCTGGCACAGCCAGGTCTTGAGTGCCTTTCTAAAGGGGAGCAGCTCCATCTGTAGGCACAGTTCCGGTGGTAAGAGGTTCCACAGGTCCGGGGCAGACACTGAGAAAGCTCTTCTCCTAGTCCCAGCCAGATGTGCTTCTCTTGTCAAAGGGACCACCACAGAGCCTCTCTGGTCTGCCCTCGTAGGATGGGTAGAATGCCTTAGAGTGATATGGTCCTGTAAGCAGCCTGGTCCACTGTCATGAAGAGCGTTAAAGGTCAAAACCAGCACCTTGAATTGCACCTGGAGGCACACTGGCAGCCAGTGCAGCTCCTGGAGCAGTGGTGAGGCATGAGCATAATGCCCATGCCCCGTCACCACCTGGGCAGCTGCGTTCTGGACCAGCTGAAGCTTCCAAATGGTCGTCAAAGGCAGCCCCATGTAGAGCGCATTATAGTAATCCAATCTGGAGGTGACCAGAGCATGAGTGACCATGAGCAACGAGGTCCGGTCCAGGAGCGGGCATAATTGGTAGATGACGCGAAGCTGTGCAAAGACCCTCCTAGCCATGGCTGCCACCTGCTCTTTGAGCAGCTGCCGCGAGTCCAGGAGGACCCCCAAGTTACACAAAGGGTCTGTCTATGACAAAGATGTCCCATCCAGAAACAAAGATGGTAACTCCCGGGACAATGCGGGGCCCCAAACCCACAGCCACTCAGTCTTGACGGGATTCAGCTGAAGCCCATTGTTCCCCATCCAGACCTGCACAGCCTCCAGACACCTGGTTAGGACTTTGACTGCATCACCTTGGTCCCCAGGGGCTGAGATGTACAGTTGGGTATTATCAGCATACTGATGATACCTCACCCCATGGGAACGAATGATCTCACCCAGTGGTTTCATGTAGATGTTAAACAGCAGAGGTGAGAGTACCGAGCCCTGAGGTACCCCACATAGGAGTGGCTTACGGCTGGACAACTCGCTCTCTAAAGACACCAACTGGGACCGGTCCCTCAGAAATGAGGAAAATCAGAATAACACCGTGCCCTGGGCCCACAAACCTTGGAGCCGGCCCAGATGTATACCGTGGTCAATGGTATCAAAAGCCACTGAGAGGTCAAAAAGAGCAACAGAGGGGTTGCCTCTGTCCCGCTCCCACCAGAAATCATCCAGAAGTGCGACCAATGCAGTCTCAGTACAAAAACCGGGCCTGAATCCTGACTGAAACGGGTCCAGATAATCCGTATCATCCAGAACTCCCTAGAGCTGCCGAGCCACTGCTCTTTCCAAAACCTTCCCCAGAAAGGGAAGGTTGGAGATACATCCGAAGTTTGAAACAACTGTGGGGTCAAGCGATGGCTTTTTCAGGTGCACCAACACATGTTTGAAAGCCGCTGGATACACCCCCTCCCACAGCGAAGCATTCACCATCACACCGATCCACCTGCCCGTTGTACCCTTGGCCGCTTTGACCAACCAGGCAGGGCAGCAATCTAATAAGCAAGTGGTATCCCGCACAGCTCCAAGGAGCCTGTCCGCTTCATCAGGGCCAATGGGATCAAACCAATCCCAGATAACGTGGCTAGACTCTGTTCTGGCCCTCTCCAGGTGATCCAACTTCACGTCGGGTTTAAATCCTGAGCAAATGCAAGCAAATTTAATTTAATTTAATTTAATTTTCGCACTTATATACCGCCCACTCGGGTGCAACCCAACTCAGGGCGGTTTACATGGTGGACAATAAATACAATATAATAATACAATGACACATAATAATACAGTTCAATTACATCGAAGAAATTTCTCTGCAAGATGGTCTGCAAAATCATCAGCTGAGCCCTGCCATCTGGGCCCCACCCACCCCCACCCACCCCTACCCAGGAGAGTACTGGTAACCCGGAACAGGGCCACTGGATGATTATCAGCAAAGGTGATGAGAGTGGTGAAGTAGCGACACTTCACTACCCTCATCACCATGAGATAGGCTCTGATAGTGACTCTAACTCGTGTTTGGTCGCACTCACTCCGGGTCCTCACCCAACCCTCACCCAATGGCACTCTAGGTGTCTCCTTGCCCGCTTCAGCTCCCTCAACTCATCTGTGTACCAGGGAGCTCTGCACTGCTTGCGGGAAGGGAGAAGCCACAGTGGTGCAATTTTATCAAGGACCCACATTGCTCTCTTATCCCAGAGAGTGACTAATGTCTCAGTAGAATCATGCAGTTGATCCGGAGGAAACGGCCCCAGCTCCATCTGAAATCTATCAGAATCCATCAGTCACCAGGTTTGGACCAGTTTAATTGGTCCTGCCTCCCTAAAGTGAGGAGTCACTCCCTGAAAGTCAAGAGAAACCAGATAGTGATCTGACCATGGCACTGGCGTAATCTCTATATGCTGTAATCTCAGATCACTCAGCCACCGCTCCGACAGGAAAACCAGATCAGGGGTGTGACCACTGCCCCTGGTGGGACCCTGAATTACTTGAGTCAGGCCCACGGATGCCATGAACTCCCGAGCGACCTCAGATGACGGCCCCAGCAAAGGCAAATTGAAGTCCCCCAAGACCAGAAGCCCTGGGAGTTCCAATGCCAATGCTGCGACCGCCTCGAGCACGTTGGGCAGGGAATCCACTACCCTGCAAGGGGGCAGGTACAGGAGTAGGATCCCCCGCTGACCCTTCGGGCCCATCCGAAGAAGCAGCAGCTCACAGCCCTGCACCTGTGGTGCGGTGACCCTGGTGACCCCAAATGACTCTCAGGCTATAATAGTGACACCACTGCCCTTCCCCTGACCTCTGAGCTGGTGCCACACCCCAAACCTGGCTGGACACATTTCTGATACAGGCACCCCATCCTCAGGTGTCAGCCAGGTTTCAGTGATGCATGCCAGATCGGCCCACTCACCCAAGATCGCATCACATAAAAGGGGATGCCATTTTAAAGAGAAATATCATAACACTTTACAATTACAATGCCACAATGATTTTTGAAACTACTTTTAAAAATCACATTCAGTTGTAGCTACTGGCAAGCAGTTTATTAAAATGATGGTGAATGAGATAGAGGGCTTTACAAAATATTTTTTAAAATATAATGCATTGCAGGAATGTAATATAATAACAATCTTTCAGTTATTTATTAATTTAGTTAATTAATTTTTATCTCACTTGTCTCTCCTAGTGGGGCTCCATCACAGCATACAAATATAATGGTATTTCCATCTAAATGCTATTTCTCTAGCTTGAAAATATTGATTTAAAAAAATAAACAGTTGCCAGAAAAAGGATATGCTCATCGCAAAGGATCCAGTGAATACATATGGAATTGTGATAGATTAATTTGTGCAGTGATTCATACCCATGACAAAGCTACTTTCAAGATCATTTGATATGCAGAGTTCATGGCAGAATTATGAGAGATGGGAAGCTCTATATTTTTGGTCTTCAAGCCCCAAAATCCTTCAGCTAGCATGACCAGTGGCCATAGCAGTTGGGGAAGTTGGGACTTGTAATTCCCAACAATAATATCCATGAACTTTGGAATATGCCCACAGAAAAGGCACAATGTTGCTTGATAGTTTGTTTGAAGTCAGTTGCAATTTCTCCCTACAGCTAACAGTGGAATTGTACTTGTTTATCAACAATTGGAGTCATCTGTTTGGAAGCACCCATAAATTCCTACATTATATTTCCAGATCATACATCTCCCCCCCCCCCCCTGAATTGTTGGCTATAAAAGCTGTCATATACCCATGAACAGATTATCCCCAACAAAGTCAGGCTTTTCAGTATTATTTTTTACAAGCAGGCTACTTAAAGTCCATTGTCTCAAAAATGTTCTGAATTAAAGTATTACTGTGTGTTGAGTAACAATTGGTTATTGAAAACATGCCTTGCTGAAGTTTGTCTCTCTGTTACAGACAATAAATGTGTGCATAACCTTAGCATTTGGTAAAATTCCTCGGTGCAGATCAAGGAAAATTAATTTAAAGCACCACATGATCTTTGAGCAATAACTTGAAGAACCAAAATATTTACTGTGCTCACAAAGGCACAGGAAGACAGCTGTTTGGATCAAAACAGCCCAGGAAAGCTAATGGAATCCTTGCAGGGCCTTCAAAGATCTATGTTGCTACTAATTGCCAAGGGTGCTTATGTAGCTCGTTACTGTAGAATCCTAGCACCCACTACCATTTATCCTCAAAGCACCCATGTAAGTTATTATTAGCTCAATAATTCTTCGATCAGTAATGTAAGTACTGAGAGTTTCAGTGATTGGCTAATGCCACACAGATGCTATAATTTAGCCTGGAATCTAACCCATTGGATTGGTGGGTTATCTTCTATTAACATCTGCAGTTTCTGGATGATTTCACTTTCCATTTTGTCCACAGAATGAAAGGAGTACTCTAGTACTACACTTCTGACAAAAATTGTTCAGTGATCTGATGTGCCTAACATGTGCATGCTGTGTTCCAAAGAAGAGTTCATGACTTTTGTAATGAAACAAACTGAATCTACATCCTTCAAGCTTCTTATGTATCAAGTTTGAGCATTTTTGGTCTTCCCTCCCTGGTGTTGCAATCCTCATACATGCGAACCATGGCTTTTTTTCCTGTCCAATTTGTCTTCATGGGCAACCATTTCAGCCGTTTGGAGGGGAGTGGGAGCAACCATTGCTCTGTGGCATGAGGACATTTTCCACCTTCGTCCTTGACACAGAGCCCCCTGAGCTCCTCCCCTCAGCCAGTTGGAGGGAGTGGGAGTGACCGGTGCTCTATGGCAGGAGGACAATTTTCACCTTCGTCCCTGCCACAGAGCCCCCTGAGCTCCTCCCCTCAGCCGGTTGGAGGGAGTGGGAGTGACTGGTGCCCAATCGCAGGAGGTCATTTCCCACCTTCGTCCCTGCCACAGAGCCCCCTAAGCTCCTCCCCTCAGCCGGTTGGAGGGGAGTGGGAGCGACCAGTGCTCCATGGAAGGAGGACATTTTCCACCTTTGTCCCTGCCACAGAGCCCCCTGAGCTCCTCCCCTCAGCCGGTTGGAGGAGAGTGGGAGCGACCAGTGCTCCATTGCAGGAGGTCATTTCCACCTTTGTCCCTGCCACAGAGTCCCCTAAGCTCCTCCCCTCAGCTAGTTGGGGGGGGAGTGGGAGTGACCAGTGCTCCATGGCAGGAGGACATTTTCCACCTTCGTCCCTGCCACACAGCCCCCTGAGCTCCTCCCCTCAGCCAGTTGGAGGGAGTGGGAGTGACCGGTGCTCCATGGCAGGAGGACATTTTCCACCTTCGTCCCTACGACAGAGCCCAATAAGCTCCTCCCCTCAGCTGGTTGGAGGGGAGTGGGAGCGACCAGTGCTCCATGGCAGGAGGACATTTTCCACCTTCGTCCCTGCCACAGAGCCCCCTAAGCTCCTCCCCTCAGCCAGTGGGGGGGGGGGGAGTGGGAGTGACCGGTGCTCCATGGCAGGAGGTCATTTTCCACCTTTGTCCCTGCCACAGAGCCCCATGAGATCCTCCCCTTAGCCAGTTGGAGGGGAGTGGAAGCAGCTGTTACCTATGACATGGGACTTAAGATGCCCGAGGATGTTGCAGAGGATGTTGAGTACCAGGCTCCGTCATTGACATTGAGCCTGGATGCCGTCTCTTAGGCTCCCTCGGATGTTCAGCCACAATGTTTAATTGTATTTCAAGGTTTATGTAATTTACCATCTTTGGTTGTCTGCAAACTGCTTTGGGTGAGGAAAGTGGTATTTAATTTAATTTAATTTAATTTATTCGATTTATATACCGCCCTATCCAAATGACTCTGAGCGGTGTACACTAAGACCAATATACAGGTAAAACAATTTTAAAAACCCATAAAAACATAACAATATTACCCACCCACCCCTGCCGTGACATCTATTATCTTAAAACAAATATAAAATCTAAAAAACCTTAAAAATTAATTACAGGAGGGGGAAAGCTTTTAAGGCACCCACTTGCCATCTTCTTCTATTGCCTACCATCTCCTCCTCCTGCTTCCTCTGGTGCCCACCTCTGTCTTTCTCCCAGAATGCTGTCACATTTTATCAATACAACTTCCACTACTCCCCTCTCATTTGTATGCCTTTCTTTTTGTCTCTCACATTGAGCAGCACTCTGGCAGCTGTAGGTGGAAGTTCACATTCCTCCCAAATTTTGCCACTTATAACCTCTGACTCTTTCTGACTCCCACTTCAACATTCACTGTAGCATTTTTATTCTCACTTCCTGTGTCAAAGAACTGCCCCAAACCCCCTTTTTTCAGCTTTCTTATCTGGAGTCAATACATAGTTTTTAGTCTTTCTGACAGCAATCCCATTTTGCTCCTAAGAAACTTCAACACATATTTTGATAACCCTAATGACCCAGTTGTTACTGGTCTCATTTCCCTAGCTTCCTCCTTTGCCTAACAAATTTGGACTCATTTTGCAGTTGATTATCCATGACCACCCTTGTGTTCTCGAAGAAATGTGCTTTGTCAGACTTCTTGATTAGAGACTTTGCCTTCAACAACATCATGTCATTGCTTTCAGAACTGCACATTTCCCCTTTCCTTTCTCCTTCATTGACCAATAGCCTATGAACACTGTCACTTTTTTATCCTCTGTGACTTTGTTCACTCCTTAGATTCTACTGTTTATTCTTTCATCCTCTACCTGTCCTCAAGTCTTAATTTACTTATCTCTCAACACCACAAACAATTCACTATTCACTAACCCTTGGCTCTAGCTCATTCACACCACTTGTTTTCTCTGCCTCTATTATTTTGGCAACTAAGCAGCTTTGCAGTAAATGAATACGTGCATGTCCTTTTTCTCCCTCATTAGCTGTCAGAGCCATATTACCACATACTCTTCTATCTAGCCCTTGGGAAATTTATTTTTTTGGACTATAACTCCCAGCAATGTTGAACTGTAACTTTGTGTGTGTGTGTGTGTGTGTGGGGGGGGGGTGTTCCACCCAGTTTCTGGGTAAGAATTCTTCAGATAGATGTTGTGTAGACTCAAACACATAGTACGCTAATAAGATGCTACTGCTGCTGCTGGTGGTGGTGGTGGTGGTGGTGGTGGTGGTGGAGCAATAACTAAATGACTCCCTATATATTTGGAAATTTTGGACTTATCGGACTTGAACATCATCTCTAAAAATAAAACTCTACTAGGAACTGCATATATACTTAGATGTTACCTTAACAGTTCTTAGAACCATGGTTAGGGTTTGAACTGTTAATTTTATACCAGTCCTCGACTGAATCAAATGGTAGATTTGTGTTGAATAATAATAATATGCTGTATGAGTCTTTTTCTTCAGAGAATTAAGTCAACTGATACTATTGCATTTATTTATTTATTTATTCATTCATTCACTCATTTACAATAAAGAAACACGAGGCAGCATGCAACAGATTTTCTAAAAATCTCGTGGGATTTATGTAGTTCATGATGTAATTGTGGTATGCCGCCCAGAGTCGCTTGCCAAGTGGGTGGCAATACAAATGTGACTAATAAATAAATAAATAAATAAATAAATAAATAAATAAATAAATAAATAAATAAATAAATAAATAAATAAATAAAGTATACAATTTGTTGTTTTCAGTCACACAGTCGAGTCCAACCCTTTGTAACCCCATGGACCACTGCACGCAAGACTCCTCTGTCCTCTGCCATTCTCCGCAGCCCGCCCACGTCTATGCCCATTGCATCAATGATGTCATCTAGCATCTAGCATTCATATACAATTACACTACATTAAAAATTGTCATTAATATAGAATTAAACCATGCCACTAAATCTTGCAAAAAAAAAAGTAAGGCCTCTTGAAGGAGAGAACCCTGAATGATACAGTGCCAATCTTTTGACCCAGTGGAGATTCTTTTGGGGGAAATGGAATTTTTTTTGCTATAGAAGAGACATGTCACCTGGAGTGAATAACTCATGGCAGAAGAATCTGCCTCTAAGTCCATTTCCAAGACTTCTCCATTACAAACATAAAAGACCAAACAATAAACAAAGCACAAAGAAGTCTGCTCTAATTTTTTTGTATTCCTTCTATAACCTTTGTGGTTACAGCAAAATAAGACTCACAGCTGGGGTCCAGGTGTTGACTCACTCCTGGAACAAAGGAGATTCCAGACCACTGTTATTACAATTATCTTCATTAATTTGTTCATTGTTTTAATTTTATTTTCTTCCCAACATAGGAAAAGGACAGCATGATTCACATCTGGAAATGAATTCCTCAGCAGTAGAACAAGGGGATTGATTACATCTCAAAAACAGTTGGTCTGGAAGCTGCCTATTGTCCTTTTGTACGGCAGTGATCCCTTTAATACATTTTAGCAAGATGGCATTAAAAAACAGTGAAATGTAATTATTCATCACTAAGTAACACAGTGTTATAAATTAATTTATAGCATTACACACACCCCTCCCGCCATCCATCAAATGGTGTAAAACTAGGGCCACCATTTATTGAAATTTATTCAACCCCTGACCTGCCACTTGGTACTAGAACAGGAGGTCCTCTGCAGCCCCTCTCTAGCCCTAGTCCCTGTGTAGTGCTGTATCTTGACAGCTACCATCCAGGTTAGCTCAGTTGGGGAGGCATCTCTGTGGGCATTTTCAACTCTATTCATGTGAACTGACTTTGGATGTACCACAACGCTGGCTCATTATGCCTACAGGATGCACAATTGATTCACCCGAATCGTGCCCTGTAAATAGAAGGGTCCTCATCAAATGACACCTTGAGGGACTCACCACTACCATCTTAACCCAGCACTACTTGCCAGTAGAGAAGACTAGCTCATGCTTGGCTCCTCTCACCCCAAATGCCTTCAAGAACAACTGCGATAACCCTCCACTTGTTGTTCACCTTGCATCTATAAAATGTACCCCATCACCTCAGAACAGCTCAGGGTTCCCAAATTGTATGCCCAGATACTCCAGATAGAAGCCATCATAAACTAGAAGTATGTCCCAGAATAGCTTTATTAATGGACTTTGGAAACATCACCATAGCAAGAAATAAGAAGGAAATGATTATAGCAATGGTAACAGCTATGAGACTACTTATTGTTAAAAGATGGGAAATATATTGTGAAATAGAGCTGGATGATTGGTACGAAGAGCTATGGAGCATTGCAATGAACAAGAGAATGACATGCAAATTAAAGTTTAAGAAGGGATTAATAAAAAGAAATGACTTCAAATAGATTTGGGGAGAAATTATAGAACATGTCTTAATTAAAGCAAAAAGAACAAAACCAGGACAGGAATACATAACTTTTTGGGCAATAGGGGTTAATAGAAATAAAATAAACATAAATTGAAAATCAAAGTCCCATAGGTGGTGGGGAGCACAAAGAGGATTGTTTTGTTAATATAAAAGTATATATACATATAATTTATTATTGTAATAGTGATTAATGTACCATCGTGGTGGACCTTCTGATGCCCCCTTGGCCCCTGCTGCTGCTGCTGCCACCAGTGGCCCTGCTCCTGCCACCGCTGCTGCCTGGGCTCAGGGTGGTCGTCACTGCTATCACTACTGCTGCTGCCACCACCTCCATGATAGCCGGTGCTTCCCAGCAATGGGGGGGTGGGGTGTGTGTGGCAGCCCCAGCCAAGGCCAGTTGTGCTGCCTGCGGGAGGAAGGCGAATGGTGCAGCATGCCAGCCAGCAATGCCAACTTCGACAAGCAGATCCAGAAGAGCATCTCACAGAAGAAGGTGAAGATCGAGCTGGATAAGAGCACAAGGTCTTCTTCTATGTCTAGGCCAGACGTGAAACTGGCAAAATGAAGGCACCTTTTGGTGAGTTCATCCTACAATTCCTTTTGCCTGACCTAGCATGAGAAAGATTAGCCAGCAACACAAGGTTGCCATTACCAGGGCATACCCCATTGTGGTTCAGAAATACCACAATCTTTGAGGAGGCTCTTTCTGTGTACCCCAAGAGTGTAAGTGGCTGTCAGTGTTGTGAGTATGTGGATTGATGATGCCCAGTGGCTCTTCTCTGGGATCGATTCCTATACCATCCATCCCAAGACCTTGCCATGAAAGAAATGACTAGGCTTTCTATCTTTTCCTTTCCCTCCCAGCAATTGGATGTTTCCATTAAATTGAACGTGGTCAAAGGAGAAGACAAAAGACCAGCCAGGACAGGGAGAATGAATGGGTGAAAAAGGCACTTTCTTGGGGCAGTCAAAGGCTGCACATCTCCCTCCTCCTCACCCCTAAATACTAATTTTGAGACAATCTGGTTGGTTATGCTCTTCCTGTCATGAAAGGGGAACCCAAACCCTTTTCTGCATCCCTTTGCTTAAAGCTGACATCCTTCCCCCACCTGGGAGGGGAGCTACATGTATGCCTTCCTTTGGGGCTGGTGCGGAGAGACAGGGACAGTGATGGGATTCAGCAGGTTAGCCCCAGTTCACCAGAACCAGTAGCAGAAATTCTGGTTGGCCCCGCCCATCCAAGTTTTGAAATAATGCAGGGCTTTTCCCCTGGCCACGCCCACTATACCACACCCACCAAGTAGGTAGCAAAAATAATTGAATCCCACCCCTGGACAGGGACTCTTGGAAGGTGTATCAGAGAGTAAACAAAACAAAAAGACAAATGATTCCTTCCTTCCTTCCTTTTCTGGTTTGGTTTGTCCTTTGCATTTGTCTTTGGAAGCACCTACCTGTACATCTGTGAACAGACTTTTTCCCAAATGAAACATCTGAAATCTCCAATCAGATCCAGACTAACTGATGTACACTTGCATCACCTGTTATGATTTGCAATGACAAACATGGAACCGTTTGTCGTGGTACAAGGAAGTTTTTAAAAAGTCTCTTAGGATGTCCTAAAATATTTTTTGTCATAAAGAAAACTATTTATTCATTTGGTTTTAATAACCTTTGACTATAACAATTCACAGGTTTTAATGTACTTTTATCAGGATGACTATTACATACATGCATATCTTTATTCGACCATCAGTCAGCACAAAATAATACACAGATATTTAAACTAACATTTAAGCCTAACAATCTTTACCTACAGGATATGCATGCTCTATGTTAATAGGCCTGAGTCAATACTGTCAATTTTAATCTTGCGATGTTTGAGTGCCAAAAATAGGAATTTAGAAACTCGTATGGCTGACAAAGCAGCAATGCTATTCAAGAGAAATTGAACCTGATTTTCTCTAGGCTCAAATCTGATTTGACAAAGAAGATGAGCTATGAGTATTTGTCTAATGTCAGCATAGAAAGGACAATTCAGAAGGATATGCTCAGTTGACTCAGCCGCTTTCTGGGGACAGAGACAGGTTCTTTGGGCATATGGGATACCTTTGTATCTTCCCAATAGAACAGCTGTATTGAGGGCGTTCAATCTAGCAGCTGTATAAAGCCTGCAACATTCCACATAACAAATTTCAGTCAAGTATGGAGCTGGAGTGCTCTGCCAAATCTGGTCCCCCAAATACATCTCCGGTTTCAAAAAAAGCAATATCCTCTTGCTTGTCGATATCGCTCAGCCTTTGGGCTATTATGGCTCTAGCTTGGCTGTAAGTCATGGATTCTAGGTACAAATGGGACAACCAGCAAACCTGAACTCTATCAATAATGTCTCTTTCCCAGGATGATTGGAAATTATCCCTTAATATTAAAGGGAGGATGACTATTATGGATGCCTTCCAAAGAATTTTCTTGTAAACAAGTTGAATTTTTAAAAAATCTCTTTTTATTTGGTCATCTTCCCTCCTCTCCCGCCATTGAGTCCTAAACCAAGCAATCTAACCAGCAATGATCAGATTAACAACAACACAAGGTGTATTTGCAGCAGGAAAATTGGACTGGGGAAACAGGTGCAAGGGTAGCAACTTAGATACAGAGAGAATAGCCGTTACAGAAATGGATACATTTGTGCGGGCTTCCGACGAAGCAGGAAAACATGCAATAGCAAATCAGCTTTTGACAATACTTTAAAACCCGCGCCTTTTAGAAAGGCATGCCATTTCACCACAGACTGTGCAGCACCAATGGTGGCAATTATGCATAAACATGAATAATCCTTTGGACACAACATTCCTCCCCCCATAGTGGGGAACCCACTCACCATACCTTTGGGGTGGACCACAGGTTGGTTTGGGGCACACATCAAATTTGGGTCTTGGGGATCTGGGTTCAGGATGCCCAGGATCTATGGCCACGCTGGTGGACTCACTGGACTCCCTAGGCAAGCTAGGTCTCTGTGGGGTTACCTGAGGAGCTTGTATTGGTGCCAGCAGTGTGCCCGTAGAGTGAGGATCTATCTCTGCTGCAGACCCAGTGGAGTTAAATTCTGAGGAGCTTCTGGGAGGGGAAAGCCCTGACAATAAATCAGAAGGAAACGGCTGACTGAAAAAAAATCTGAATCCACATTGAAATCTGAGGCCTCAGCTTCATCCACTGAAGGATCTAGCTCGTGAGACTCACTTAACTCTGTCTCTGTTGTGACATTTTGTCCCACAACGCGGGAACACATTTGATCCACATGTCTCCTCCAAATTAACCCATTGTCCATTAGTACTGTACCTTGTAAGACACTGGTCCTGTTTGCTCTAGGACCTCACCTCCCAGCCATGGGGACCCTGGGGCATAGTTCTGGCAATGTACGGCTTGCTCAACCCAAAACCCTTTTGAGTTGCAAACATCTAAGTTTCGCCCCCTATCTTCAATGTGGTGCAGGTCTAGATGGTCGAAGACTATAGACAATTGCCGCTTCATTAAAAGGTCTGCTGGCAAAAAACCTGAAGCCAACGGAGTAATTCTGTGTGTTAACAAAAATTGGCACAGCTGTAACTCGAAATCACCTGAACCCATATGTTTGAGTGCGTCCTTGACAGATCAGACCTGTCTCTCGATTTGCCCATTTGTAGCAGGGTGGAATGGGGCAGCAGTTATGTGCCTGACACCATTACATTCGAGAAAATCCTGAAACTCTACTGACATGAAAGTTGAAGCGTTGTTGGATATGACAATGTCTGGTAAACCGAAGGTACAAAACACTCGTCTTAACTTACGAATTGTGACAGTGGAGGAAGTATTTGATACTGGGATCACTTCAAACTATTTTGAATAAGAATCAACAATTAGCAGAAATGTGGCACCTCGGAAAGGGCCAGCGAAGTCAATATGGACCCGCAACTAGGGGCCCTTTGCAGTATCCCCAGAGTCGCCATCAGATATTTCTGGGCCCCATACTGAGCAATCCTATTGCCGCCCCCCCCCCCCACACACACACACACACACTTTTCTCTCTCCTCGCATTGGGGTGACGATGGTGGCTGGAATACACAATTTCCCAAAAGAAATCAATGAACAGTTGTATTCAACTTTAGAGTTCAGTGCTCATCTCTGATTACAGCCAAAGAGCCAGTGGGCCTGATCCACAAAAGCTCACATTAAAATACAGAAGTTAGTCTTTAAGAACAGCCTTGCTGGAACAGGCCACAGCCCATCCAGTCCAGCATTCTGTCACACACAGTGGCACCATTTGCTTAAGGGTATTCCCAAGCAGATGCCTTCACCTGTTTAGGATTCCCTGGAAATGGTTTTGAGAGAGATCCTGCCTATTTATTTTATTTATTTATTTATTTATTTATTTATGGTTCAAATTTCTAGGCCACCCAATCAGGCGAACCCGACTCAGGGCGGCTCACAACAAGATTAAAACATACATATTAAAAACAACTAAACCCCAACATAACCACCCACCTATTAAAACTAACCACATTAAAACTGCCCACATTAAAAAGATGGGGGGCTTCATTTTATAAGCCAACAGGCGGGGGCCACTCTTCCATCTGAGCCCCATACCTGCCCTGCCAACCAGGTTTTAAATTCTCTTCTGAAAGGCAGCAGCTCCATCTGCTCCCGCAACTCCACTGGCAGGAGGTTCCACAAGGCTGGTGCGGACACAGAAAAGGCCCTCCTTCGTGTGCCAGAGAGGCGAGCCCCTCTGGCAGATGGAACAATTAGAGAGCCCCTCCGGTCCGCTCTGGTTGGATGGACAGACACTCTTGGGATGATGCAGTCTCTTAGGTATCCTGGCCCACTACCATGTAGGGCTTTAAAGGTCAAAACCAGCACCTTGAATTGCACCCGGAGACAAACTGGTAACCAGTGCAGCTCCTGAAGCAATGGTGAAGCGCGAGCATAACGCCCGCACCCCATCACCACCCGGGCTGCTGCATTCTGCACCAGCTGTAGCCTCCGAATGGCCGTCAAGGGCAGCCCCATGTAGAGCACATTGCAATAATCTAGCCTGGAGGTCACGAGAGCATGTGTGACCATGAGCAGGGAGTCCCGGTCCAGGAGCGAACGCAACTGATGGATGATGCAAAGCTGTGCGAAAGCCCTCCTGGCCATGGCTGCCACCTGATCTACAAGTAGCAGTCCCGAATCCAGGAGGACCCCTGAGTTGCGTACTGGGTCTGTCTGGGGCAAAGCAGCCCCATCCAAGACCAAAGTTGGCAGCTCTCTGGATAACGTGGGGCCCCCTATCCATAGTCACTCAGTCTTGGAGGGATTCAATTGTAGCCCGTTGTCCCCCATCCAGACACCGACAGCTTCCAGACATCTGGATAGAACATTGACCGCATCACTGGGGTCCCCACGGGCCGAGATGTACAGCTGGGTGCCATCAGCATACTGATGATACCTCACCCCATGGGAACGGATAATCTCGCCCAGCGGCTTCATGTAGATATTGAATAGGAGAGGAGAGAACATCGAGCCCTGAGGCACCCCATAACACAGAGGCCTAGGGCTGGACCTCTCACTCTCCAACCACACCGACTGGGTCCGGCCCTCCAGAAATGAGGAAAACCAGGATAACACAGTACCCTGGATCCCCAATCCTTTGAGCCATTCCAGAAGGATACCATAGTTGACAGTATCGAAGGCTGCTGAGAGGTCAAGAAGTGCCAGGATGGATGGGTGACCCCCATCCCACTCCCGCAAGAGATCATCAACCAGTGCAACCAATGCCGTCTCTGTACCATATCCAGGCCTGAAACCTGATTGAAAGGGATCCAGATAATCCGCTTCATCCAGGACCCCCTGCAGCTGTCGCACCACCACCTTCTCCAATACCTTCCCCAAAAAGGGGAGGTTGGAGACCAGTCTATAGTTAGCTGGAACTGCTGGGTCGAGGGATTGTTTCTTCAGGAGGGGGCGCACCAAAGCATGTTTTAAAGGTGCAGGAAACACCCCCTCCCATAGCGATGCATTGATTATAGCCCCGACCCAGCCTCCTGTCACCACCTTAGAAGCTTTCACCAACCAGGTGGGACAGGGATCTAAAGGGCAGGAGGTGGTGTGAACAGCTGCAAGAAGCCTGTCCACTTCCTCAGGGACAACTGGATCGAAGTGATGCCAGATAACACAGCCAGACTGAGCTCTGATCCCCTCCTGACTCTCCCCATCCACGCCAGGATTGAACCTGGAGCAAATCCGAGCGATTTTCTCCACCAGATAGTCTGCAAAAACCTCAGATGAACCCTGCCACCCGGGCACCAGCCCCTCCCGGCCAAGGAGAGACCTGGTAACCTGGAACAGGGCAGCTGGGTGATTATCCATGGAGGCAATGAGGGTGGCGAATTATTGCTGCTTCACCACCCTCATTGCCACCAGGTAGCTCTTAATAGCAGCCCCAGCCAGTGTCCAGTCGGAATCGCTCTGGGTCTTCCCCCAGCGGTGCTCTCGTCGCCTCTTTGCCCGTTTAAGCTCCCGCAGTTCTTCTGTAAACCACGGGGAAGATCTATCCCTGCGGGCTCGGAGAGGCCGTAGTGGTGCGATTTCATCCAAGGCAGCGGTAGACATCCTGTACCACAGGTCAACGAGTGCCTCGGATGAATCGTGTAGCCGATCCAGAGGAAGATCCCCCAGTTCCCTCTGGAATTCGTCAGAATCCATCAGTCGCCGGGAGCAGGCCAATTTAATAGGCCCTGCCTCCCTGTGATGAACCGCTGCCCCCAGGAAGTCCAGAATCACCAGATAGTGATCTGACATGGCACAGGTATAGTGTCTAATTTCTGTAGTCTCAGATCACTCTGCCACCGCTCCAACAAAAAAACTAGGTCCGGTGTGTGACCACTGCTCCTGGTCGGGCCACGAATTACCTGAGTCAGGTCCATGGCTGCCATGGAAGCCATGAACTCCTGTGCAACCTCTGAACCAGTTCCCAGTGAAGGCAAACTGAAGTCCCCCAGAACCATCAGCCTAGGCAACTCCAACGCCAATGCTGAGATGACCTCGAGGAGCTCAGGCAGGGAGTCTCTTACCCTGCAAGGAGGCAGGTACAGGAGTAAGACTCCCAGCTGACCCTTAGGGCCCAACCACAGGAGCAGGGCCTCACAACCCGGGACTTGTGGAGCAGCAGCCCTGGTGACTCCCAAGGACTCCCTGGCTACAATGGTGACGCCACCGCCCCTTCCCTCATCCCTTGGCTGGTGCCAGATACTGAAACTGGCTGGACACTTTTCTGACAGAGGTACACCATCCTCTGGTCTCAGCCAGGTTTCGGTGATGCATGCCAGGTCAGCCCGCCCCTCCTGAATAGTATCTTGAATCAGGGGGGGCCTTGTTGCAGACTGACCTGGAATTCAGCAGCAGCAGCCTAAGGGCGGGGTCACTCTGGATCAGTTGCTCAGGACCCAGAGATGTACCTGGGGGGTTTGAATGAGGGACAGATACCAACCATTGGTCCCGTGTTCCCCGAGTGTGGCCTGCCCCTCGGTACCCGCCATATCATCCCATGCCCGTCACAACCCCAATTTGAGCATTGGGAACCTCCCCGCCCATCTCAGATGGAGTGCTACCCCTCCTACCCAGCTGACAAGGCCATTTCTCCCACCCTCTCTCCCCTCCAGACCCAGAACCCACCCCCACACTCCCCCTACCCTCCTTGGGGCATTTCCAAGTGCCACTAATCAGAGGTGGGGGTGCCGGCCATCCCTCCCCAAACCCAATCCCATTCCCTTCCCACCCCTCCAACCCTAACAATTACTCAAAAAGGGGGGGTAAGGACCCTCACTGCTGGCACCACCTCCCTCTCTCCTCCCTAATCCCACAAGAGGTGAAGGAGGGGGGCGGCAGTGTGCGAATCCATCAATCCACCAGGGCTTCCCAGGCTGGGACAAATTCCCTCCCACCGGAGTGGCTGGGAGGAAGGGCAGTGTCTTTTCTCCATGGCTGGAGTTGGGCTGCAGTTCTTGAAGCCATCCGCCTGGTCCAGCAAAGGAGGCATTTGAGAAAGGGGGTGGTTGGAAGGTCTATTGTAGCCACCCCTCCCTGCCTTGACACAGCTGCCGGTCTTTCCTTCTCCTTCCTGGTCTCCAACCCGGAGGTTGTCCTTAGGTATCCATAAGCCTTGCTTGAAAGCCAGTTGTATCCAACTTTAGAGTTCAGTGCTCATCTCTGATTACAGCCAAGAGCCAGTGGCCTTGATCCACAAAAGCTCACATTAAAATACAGAAGTTAGTCTTTAAGCCTTGCTTGAAAGCCAGTTGTAACCAACTTTAGAATTCAGTGCTCATCTCTGATTACAGCCAAGAGCCAGTGGGCCTGATCCACAAAAGCTCACTTTAAAATACAGAAGTTAGTCTTTAAGGTGCCACACATTATGCCCAAAAAACAGACTTTTATATCAACATGAACATAATTAAAAGGTAAAGGTTTCCCTTTCTCGAAAGCCAGTCATATCTGACTCTAGGGTGCAGTGCTCATCTCTGTTTCAAAGCCAAAGAGCCAGCGCTGTCTGCTTCTACAGACATTTCTGTGGTCATGTGGCAGACATGACTAGACACCGGAGCATACGGAATGCTGTTACCTTCCCACCGAAGTGGTCCCTATTTATCTACTTGCAATTTCTTGCTTTCGAACTGCTAGGTTGGCAGGAGCTGGGACAAAGATGGGAGCTCATTCCATCCTTCAGTACTCGGGAATCGAACTGCTGACCTTCCACCTCCCAGTCAGTGTCTTAGCCACTTGAGCCACTGCAGTCGTTATGACCACAGTTTTGCTCCACCAGGGCTCTGAAAGAAAGGAAGGAAGGAAGGAAGAAAGGATGGAAGGATGGAAGGAAGGAAGGAAGGATTGAAGGAAGAATGGAAGGATGGAAGGAAGAAAGATAGATAGAAAGGATGGAAGGAAGGAAGAAAGGAAGGAAGGAGGTATAGAAGGAAGAATGGAAGGATGGAAGAAAGAAAGGAAGGATGGAAGGAAGGAAAGAAGATAGATAGATAGATAGGAAGGAAGGAAGGAAGGAAGGAAGAAAAAGGAAGGAAGGAAGGAAAAGTGGATTAGTGAAGATAGATAGATAGACAGACAGACAGATGGACCCGCCTGGGAGGGCAGGGGGCAGGCCAAAGAACAGCAGCGGCCCACCAGAACTGGCAGGAAGGGTGGGGTTGGGGGCCCAACCACCCACCCCAGCTCTGTTTCCCGCCCCCCACCCCCCGCGGGCAGGCAGTCAGGCTTACCTGGCAGTCGTGGGGCACGTGTTTTGCCCGGCAGATCCATACCTGGCGGAAGGTTGGAAAGCGGGCATCCAGTGTTGGCGCCGGCCTGAGAAGTTGTGTTCCCCACCCCATGGCTTGCTGCTGCTCGGCAGCGGCGGCTGGAGGCCCCGGTGCCTTTGAAGGCATACGCCCCGCGGCTTTCCGCTGCTGCATTTGGCCCCGGGGCCTGCCCTCCTCGCGGGCTGGCAAGCCTTGACCCCAGAAATCCAGGTTGAGGCAGGGGCAAGGGGGCCCTCTGGCAGGGCATGCGCAGTGGCGCCGCGGCCACACGCCACGATTTTTAAAAAGGTAGATTTTTTTTTTAAAAAAATGTTTTTTAAAATGGGTTCCCCACCCCCCGCAGGGCCCCTGCAGCTCTGGGCCCGGGATGGGAGTCCTGGCTGTAACCCCTCCCCCCCGATGGCAGCCATGAGTATCCCACTCCCTAGTGGGCTGATGAGTTTCCTACAGCCGGGAAGACTGGCAGTCTCTATATCGCCCTACCCAAGCCTTGATATCTAAATCAAGCATGGGCCACCAGAAGTAGCTCCTGGCAAGAGCCTTTGAGCGTACAATACCAGGGTGACTCACGTGTAAAGAATGTAGAAACTTGTTCCATAGCACAAATGGAATAACTACTCTATCCCCTCAACCAAGCATCGCCTTTCCAACTACAGTTCATTACATTTTGTGTAATAAACCCTGAACTCTTCAGAGACCGGTGGCGATGGCCACCCTTTCTGAACCCATGGCACAACCTTCGTTAAAAGGGGATCTTTCCTTGTAGCGGCAGCAATGTCCTCGACGGACACTGGCGGGCAATCTAAAACTTCAATCAAAAGGACCTGTTGGTCTGAAGTAATCTTGCCTACAATCTCAACTGAAGATCTTGAGAGGGCATCTGCATTGGATATACTGGCACCCGGGTGATGCTGCAATGTGTACTGATATGCTTGCAGAAACATTGCCCACTGAAGCATTCTAGGAGACAAAATCTGAGGAGTAGGCTTGTCGGGGACGAAAATGCTCAGGAGCAGTTTGTGATCTGTGATGATTGTAAAAGCCCGTCCGTATATGAAGTCATGGAATTTCTTAGTCCCTGCAATTTCTTAGTCCCTGCCAGGGCCTCCCTGTCGATTTGGGCATACCTCTTCTCTGTATCAGTTAGAGACCTTCAAAAATAGGTGACCAGCACCTCTCTCCCTTCCCCCAAGTCGTGACAGAGCACGGCTCCCACCCCAACTGGGGAAGCATCGCAGACTAGGATAAAAGGCTTACTAGGGTTGAAATGAGTCAGAACAGCATTCGAAGTGAGGAGCTTCTTAACCCCTCAAAAAGCACGGTCCTGCGGAGGACCCCAATGCCATACAGTCTGTTTCTTAAGCAAAAAATGCAACAGTTTGGCCACAGTGGCCTACTGCGGTAGAAATGAATGGTAGAAATTCAAGAGTCCTAGGAAGGACTGCAGTTCACGCTTAGAAGTTGGATGCAGTGCATCCCAAATGGCTTTGACTTTTGAGTCAAACGGTTTAACTCCTTCTGGGGTAACCTTGAAACCCAGGAAATCTACCTCAGTAGCATAGAAGCAGCATTTCTCTTTCTTAACTCTAAGACCAGCATTCTGAAATCGCTCAAGCACCTTACCCAACTTGGCAGCAAGGTCCTCCCTATCTTTCCCAGATATCAATACATCATCGAAGTAAGGCAATACACCAGGGAGACCCTTAAGCAATTTTTCCACTAACCCTTGAAAAATACCTGGTGCCACGTTGACACCGAACTGAAGGCATTTTACTTTGAATGCCCCTTAATGTGTCATAATAGTTTGACATAAAACAGAGGCAGACGTTACAGGCAGTTGCTGGTATGCCTGAGCCAAGTCCAATTTGGCAAAACACTTGCCCCCATGAAGTGAAGCTAGAAGATGGCTAGCCACCGGTACGGGATAAGAGTTTGGGTGGATTGCTTTATTTATAGTACATTTATAGTCTGCACAGATGTGGATGTCTCTGTTGGACTTGACTGCAGTGACAATCAGAGTCTCCCATTCAGCTGAGTCTACCGGTTCCAAAATGCCTTGCACAACTAGTCTATCAAGTTCAGCCTCAATCCGGTCCTTAAGTGCAAAAGGCATGCGGCAGGGCTTCAGCCTGATGGGCACAACATTAGGGTCTAAGTCAAAGTGCACTGGGGGCCCCTTGAAAGTACCCATCCCGGAACGGAACACATCCGGGGATTTGTCACAAGTAGACTGAATGGGATAAGTCTCTACCAAATTTATGCCCGAAAAGGCAATACCTAGGGGCCCAAACCACTGAGTACCCAAAAGATTTTTCTTACCAGTCTTGACCACAACGAGTGGAAGCTTTGCAGAGATATTACAGAATCGCACCAGAAAAGTGCCAATGCCAAGTACAGGAATGCGACCTCCCTGTATGTTGCACAACCTGACCTTCAAAGCCCACAGCTTGGGGTGGTCAGCCAGGGGAAGACGGAAGAATTCTTTCTGTATGATGATTGAGAACGAAGTCCCTGAATCAATCTCCATGTTGAAAGTACAACCCTGGATGCGGACATAGATGAAGAACCTGGCTGAGACCACAGAAACACTGGAACTGGAGCTGCAACTGGCGAAGACTTTGGAAATTGGGTGCTCCTTCCCTCAGCACACATTGTTCTTAGAAGGGCCCTCAGAACTCTGGTGGCACACTTGGGAAATGTGTCCTTTCTTGCCACAACGGTGGCACTCAGCATTTTTGAACAGGCAGTTGGCATGGAGGTGTCATCTCCTGCACCCCTGGCATGGCGCGATGGTGCCCTTGGACATCGCTGATGGTACGGCACGTCGTCGCTGGACCTTACCAACATTTTCCCCCTCCTCAGAGCCATCTGAGGGCATAGACAGGCTGGAAGCATGATGCTTGTGGACAGCAGATGCCTTCTGGATGGGAGTAATGGACTTTGCCTGGAGGAACTGGACTCCAGCATTAGCAACTTCAGCAGCCTGGGCCTCTTCAAGCGCTGCTTCAAAAGTCAGAACATCCTTTTTCATAAGGCGACATTGTGAGGCCTCGTCTCTGAGGCCCACTATAAGCTTGTCTCTAAGCGCAATATCATGGTTTTCCCACTGGCAGGGAACCGCAGCATGTCGGAGTGTGGCAACGTACTTGGTGATGGACTCGCCAACCCTCTGGTCTCGCCTGTAGAAGGCCACACAAGCAGGAATCACAGAAGTCTTGGGCTTGAAATGGTCCCGGAGGATAGTCAAAATGTCTTTGAGTGAGGTGTCTTTGAGCAACCTTGGCGGCAGCAGATTGTTGAGGAGTTTGAGCGTGGTCAACCCACATTGGGTGAGGAACGTCGCCTTCCTCAGCGCTGGTTCGACCCTATGTAAAATGCAGTAATTCTCGTACTGCACCTCGTACATTGGCCATGAATCTGGTTTCAAAATCGAATGACCCGATTGATGCAGGAGCAGCGGCAGCCATCTGAATCCCACCTTTGTCACCAACATTGAGTCCTGAACCAATAAGCAATCTAACCAGCAATGATTGGATTAACAACAACACAAGGTTTATTTGCAGCAGCGAAATCGGACTGGGGAAACAGGTGCAAGGGTAGCAACTTATATACAGAGAATGGCTTCTCCAAGTGGAGGGAAGTAAAGAGTGGGGTCCCCCAAGGTTCAGTACTGGGACCCCTGCTTTTCAACCTCTTCATAAATGATCTAGAGTTAGGAGTAAAAAGCAAGGTAGCCAAATTTGCTGACGACACTAAATTATACAGGGTAGTGAAAACTGTGAGAGATTGTGAGGAGTTCCAGGGGGATCTCTTGACACTGGGGGAGTGGGCAAAACAGTGGCAAATGAGCTTCAACATTAGTAAGTGCAGAGTGATGCATGTTGGGGCAAAGAACCCCAATTACATTTATAAACTGATGGGGTCTGAACTCTCTGCGACAAACCAGGAAAGGGACCTTGGTGTCCTGGTGGACAACTCAATGAAGGTGTCAACCCAGTGTGCCTCAGCAGTGAAAAAAGCAAACTCAATGCTAGGGATCATTAGGATGGGTATAGAAAATAAGTCAGCAAGTGTCATTTTTGGCTCTTTATAAATCTATGGTGAGGCCCCATCTGGAATACTGTGTACAGTTCTGGTCGCCATACCTCCAGAAGGATATTATGGAGCTGGGAAAAGTGCAGAGGAGGGCAACCAAAATGATTAGGGGACTGGAACACCTTCCCTACCATCTGAGGCTGCAACGGTTGGGCCTCTTCACTCTTGAACGACGACGTCTAAGAGGTGACCTGATTGAAGTTTATAAAATCATGCACGGTGTAGACAAAGTAGATAAGGAAAAACTGTTTTCCCTATCGCATAACACTAGAACTAGGGGACACTCCATGAAACTTTTGGGTACTAGTTCTCAAACAAATAAGAGAAAGTACTTTTTCACCCAGAGGATTACTGGCCTATGGAACTCCCTTCCAGAAGAAGTGGTGACAGCTGTCAGTCTTGACAGCTTTAAGAAAGGATTAGACAAGTTCATGGAGGACAAGAGTATCAATGGCTATAATTATGGATACTTAAGGAAACCCTCCGGGTTGGAGAGATAGGCAGGATATCTCTCAATGCCATTTCCAGGGAATCCTAAGCAGGTGAAGGCATCTCCTTGGGAATACCCTGAAGGAAATGATGAGCCACTGTGTGAGACAGAATGCTGGACTGGATGGGCTGTGGCCTGTTCCAGCAAGGCTGTTCTTATGTTTATGTTCTTATGGCTGTTACAGAAATGGATACATTTGTGCGGGCTTCTGAAGAAACGGGAAAACATGCAATAGTGAATCAGCTTTTGACAATACTTTGAAACCTGCACCTTTTAGATAGGTGCTCCATTTCGCCACAGACTGTGTGGCTCCAATTACAGCAGTTATGCATAAACATGAATAATTCTTTGGACACAACACCCCACCCCCCACCCCACCCAAAAAAGAGGAATCTGTGGCTGCATTTTAGCAGTGCCCTCCTTTTTCCAAATTCCATGAGCTGTCACCAGGTTAAGTTCTTTAGAATGCCCCTCAGAATCTTGCTTTGTACCATCATTTCAGGTAGCTGATGTGGAATGAAATATGGTGTCCATATTTAATTTAATTTAATGGATTTGAGAAGTAGTCCTTACTACATTCAGCCATTAAAACTCACTTCCCCTCCCCAGGGTACTTAACATAATGTCCCCATTTCACTGCTGCTATAACTTTACATTAACAAAGCTCTTGGCCACTAGGAAGAGCAATGTTGGATATTGTTTTGCTGTATAAAAGGGTAGTATGGGACTTCTATTTGAACTCTGCTTTTAGCTAATTGCAGAAAAATATTACCTTAGCAACTCCACTAAGAAAGTAGTGGAACAATAACATTGAGCCTGTCTACACTGGCATATCTCCTGCTTCTTATTGCTTTTGCTGCAGTTTGGGTTGACTCCAGTTATAGGATCTACATATGTTTTCAATTAAATTGTTCCAACCCACCTCTTTTTACTGCTGCCTCACTTCCTTCTGGCACAGCATTACGTCTGCATTTATTTTAGCATGCTGCTAAATATTCTGTTCTGTAGCCTGTATAGATGGTTAGTTCACACCAAAATAGAGCTGTGGGTGGTGACAGAGGTGGTGATGCTGTGAAATATGCAGTGGGTGGTGACAGTAAATAGAGAAAGACCATCCTACACTTGCATCAAGTCTCATTTTTTTATTACTTCCCTAATATCAACAGCACAGTTCCAGAAGTACCATGCTAGGCAGATGCATTGCTCTTTCACTATGTCAATTGCTTTAATTAACAACAAAAAATAAAAGTCTTTTTGACCTGCTGCATAATGGTCACTGCCACCGCCAGCTCACTTATGAATAAACCAAGAAAATTAATTGCAAGCAAACTGGTTAAATTTTTCCAAACTAACAAAGATATTGTTTCCCCCTTTCATCAAACTGTTGTCAGGAGGGAAAGAATGCCAGAAACTCTTCAAGAGCTAATGTAACTTAGAAATCCTTACTTGCTTTTCATACTAGTGAAAAAAGATTATCCATCCGGGACAATGTCTCATGAACAGACATAAACTTATAATAACATGACTGGCTCAACCTCTAGTTGTGTGGACAGACCTCAATAAGCGTAGAAACTGCATTTGACTATTCATAGAAGGACATGGACCATATAAAAATCTTGAGCCTCATTTGTTCAAACCAACTTGCATATGTTCAGCTTTTTCACACATACAGTCAGTTCAAGTGACCAACTTGAATTTGTCTAAGCTAGACAAAGTGTGCCATCCTTGTTCACCATCATTTTAAGAAAAGCACATTATAAAACACGTCCATTGCACTCTTAAGGCAAATATAAAATTCCAGGGATCATTTTCTCAGATTTTGTTGATAGAACACTTTTTCTATCTACTTGGTGGGATTCTAGAGCCCTGGTGGTTAAACTGCTGTACTGCAGCAGTTTTTGAGTTCAGTTCTGACCAGGCCTCAAGGTTGACTCAGACTTCCATCCTTCCAAGATTGGTAAAATGAGTACCCAACACAATGAGGGCAAATGATAATTAACTTTTGAACCACCCAGCACTATGGAGTGGTATGTAAGTCTAATTGCTATTGCTATTACTATTGCTATTTTGCACTCACACTTGGTTTGCTTACCTGGGAGAGGCAGCAGCAAAGGTATTATTTATCAATTACACTTTTTTATTCCTACTTTTACAATACTGTGAAGGAGATTCATGACCCAGCACCAAGAGTCCTCTGGTCCCCATCCCTACATACAAACCACAGAACTGGAGGTGGTTTGCATGAACCAGAGACTATTTGTGCAGAAAATGCAGCAGGTCAATCTAGCCTTGAATTGGTATTAAATGCACTTTTCATAGGGATTTTCGGGGGTTTCAACTATACTGGTGAAGAAAGCCCTTCTCCACAAATGCCTATTATTCTCTGAGGGGCATTTTAATAATAGATCTCATTGTTATTTCCCTTGCCTGAACCAAACTATTTTGTGTAGGGTGATACCTTATTACCCAGTAAGAGACTAGGACTCTGGAGGCAAGGGTTCAAATCCCCATTCATCCATGGAAACTCACTGTGTGCAAAACAGGAAATGTAAATAACAATACAGTAAAACCCCTACTTACGAAAAAAAAGTCCGTCCCATAGGCTTTTGCTTAAATTAGTTTTTTATGTAACTCAAAGCAAACCTATAGGAAAAAAATTATTTTTTACGTAACTCAAAGCAAACCCATAGAAAAAATGAAATTTTTATGTAAATCGAAGCAAACCCATAGGGAAATGAATTTTTACGTAACTCAAAGCAAACCCATAAGAAAAAGAATCTTTATGTAACTCAAAGCAAACCCATAGGAAATTGTGTAAATTGGGACATGGTTTTACCACAAAATCATTATGTAAGTCGAATTTTATGTAACTCAAGGCATATGTAAGTCAGGGTTTTACTGTAGTGGATAGTCTGTGCATGTTAGAGCTAGGTTTTGGACTAAAAAAAACACAAAGTATAGCCAAGTAATTTGTCCATATCTGAACTGATCCAAATGAAGTCAGTGAGACCAAGACTGTAATTGAATTAAAGCTTTCCGAAACATCCAATTTTGCCTCATTGATTTGAAAGTTAAAAATCCA
Organism: Bradypodion ventrale; assembly: GCA_035047345.1. Lineage (NCBI taxonomy): Eukaryota > Metazoa > Chordata > Lepidosauria > Squamata > Chamaeleonidae > Bradypodion > Bradypodion ventrale. Next base: position 369,968,295 of record JAWDJE010000001.1, on the reverse strand, counting down.
GAGCAGTTGCTTTTGCATGAGAGAATCTAGGAGTGATAATCAACAGTGCCCAGCTAATGCAGGATGGGTTTATGAAAGGATGGGAGTTGACCAAGGATTAAACTGCACAGCCCCTAGACAGGGAGGAGGAAGGAAGGGTGGAAACTTATAGGAACTTTGCCTGCAGACTAAAAGTCAAGCAGCAGTTGATGGCCAAGGGTTTCTTCCCACTTAAACTCGGAGTCCTTGTCCCATTTTCAAGTGGATTTTCCCCCAGTATTCAGGCACATTAAAAAAAAATTAAACTGTTTGGATACCGATTGAATCGGAGAGGCTAGAAATTAGCTTGGCGTGAAGCAGCTTCAATTTGGAAGAAAAATAGTTCAGAGTAAATCAAAGATATTTGTACATCACTAGTGCATATTATTTCGTTGTTGTTATGTGCTGTCAAGTCACCACTGATTTATATTGACCATATAAATTAGAAATCTTTAAATTCTCCTGTCCTAAACAGCCCTGCTTAGCTCTTGCAAACTCAAGACTATGATTCTCTTAGGAAGTTAATCCATTTCTTGTTTCATCTTCCTCTTTTCTTGCTTCCTTCAAACTTTCCCAGCCTTATTGCCTTTTCCAGAGAATCTTGCCTTCTCATGATGTGCCCCAAGTAGGACAGTTTCAATTTCATCATTGTTGCCTCTGGAAATAGTTCAGCTTTGATTTGCTCTAGGACTCACTTGTTCATCTTTCTGACAGTCCAAGGTATCCACAGAGCTCTCCTCTTGCATCATATTTCAAACAAATCAATCTCTCCCCCCACCCAGCTTTACTGTCCAGCTTTTGCATCTATACATGGTGATAGGGAATACAATAATGTGGAAGATCTTTGTCTTGGACGCCAGTGATACATCCTTATATTTGTGGCTACAGCCTCAATAGTGCAAGCGCGGCGCCAAAATGGCTGCCGCGCTCTTTGCGGGGCCCCCACCAGGTTAGTTGGGGGGTGGCCACGAGGCAGCATGGCTGCCATTTTAAGAAGCGACGGAGCAGAGAAGTTTGCTCCATCGCTTCCCTGCTCGCCTCTTTTCAGGAGGCTCGATTTGCTTGAATCTTTCTCATTTTACTAAGGATTTCCGTGGGGAGAAATAATTATGGGTCTCTCCCTTTTAAATCTCCTTGATCGGAGGTTTCCCCGGACTGCAGTGGCTCAGGTGGCTAAGAGGCTGACTGGGAGCCAGAAGGTCAGCGGTTCGATTCCGGAGTACTGCAGGACAGGATACTTGACTTCAACCGACCCCCTTGGTCACGCCTGGGGGGGCTCAGCCCACCCCCTCTACTTTTCGGGAGTGCCACCGGGCCGGAGGGCTCGGACGGCACCCCTGCAGGAGGGTGGTGGGATTATAGGACACACTGCCACCACTGAGCCCAGGCTGAGGGCTCGGGCGGGGGGTGGCACAGGCCTGCTCCACTGGGGTTCTTACCCCCACTGCTTCTTTGCCTGGCTTGGGCATAGCGGCCCACTTGGGCAAGGTGCGGGTTTCCGCCCCGCCATCATTCCTGCCCCTCATGGGCCAGATTACTGGGCATGCCCCTATTCTGGCCAGGGATTACCACATGGGTTTATCCCACATCAATTACCCGGTGGGGGCCATCCGGCCCATCCGGCCCACCTTATCCTGTTGGGTTGGATGCTGTGGATGCTCCCCTGCCTGCAATTCGGCACTGGAGGCATCACTGGTCATTGCTCCACCACCTTCAGATGGTGGGCGCGCCAACTTGGCAGTTCCAGCCTACAAGCCGGCCATGGCTGCGCAGCGGGCTGCCAACAGGGTTGAGCTGCTGGAGGCCATCAGGCCAGTGCAGGCTGGCGCCTCGCGGCTCCCCATCCGGCTTGGACGCACGGAAACACGGAGCTAGAGGGACATCGCGAACTCTGACCCCCACCACGGGCCGGAACCCCCAGTGGGGGCGGCTCGTGGGGGTGCACCGAGTGAGTATCCTGGTAAAATCAGCACACCTGTGACACTAGCTCATAACGCTGGGGGGGTATAGTGGCCATGGTCGCAGCAGGCCAATTACACTCTGGTTCTTACTAGGGTGACCGCCCCTATGCTTTTCCTTAATTTCTCTGGGCCTGAAGGGCCGATTATGTGTTTACCCACTCCAATCCATGCCAATGGTGGTTTTGCCGACAGCCAGTTACTCTATACCCCTGGGTGACCATTTGTCCCGGGCTATTAGCTAGACTATGTGGCTTGGTGAATATATTCACATTTTCCCCCTCCTGCAACGTGAATACACTGATGAGGGCATTGAGGGGCAGGACGACAGGGACAAGGAGTTGCCCTGTCGCCGCAAGCCGCCTCCCTATGGGGCCAATTGGTTACCGGCCTATTGGGCATCCATGGTAGGATATATAAGGGCCCGTCCTGATTTGGCCATCCCAATGGTCCAGTGCTTGGACAATGATTACCGGGCTGTGGTTGTTTTCCCTGGCCCGTCATGGTTAGCCTAGGTCAAGACCTTAGGATTAGGGCTGCCCTTCACCCTAGATGCCAGCGATGAACCCTGCTAGCACTTGTAGTTAATATATATGACTCCTACGTGGCAGCGCTTATGCTCCACGTGGAGGGCCTACTTTCGGGCAACCACATTTGTCCCTTGATCTGGAGCTCTCAGATTAAGTTAGCTTCTGCCATCTTCAACAGGGGACATGTTTTGCAGGGCACTCAAACTAGATTATGTGTTGCTCGATCAGGAGTGGGCTCTGTGGAGGCTTCGCTCCCCAAGGGCCAATCAGCCGGAAGAGGGTACTAGCCTGGCGCTGTCATATGTCCGGTTGCTTCCCCACAGATGTTTGTGGCAGTGCCTGGTTCACGCCCTGGCCTGTCGTCTGCCACCAAGCCACGTCTACCCTTACTGAACTAGAATTGGTACCCATTCCTTCCAGTTAGGCGCCGCATCTACTGCGGCTGCGTTTGGGTGCCTGGAGCCTGACATATGTTGCATGGGCAGGTGGGGATTTGCCCAATTTTTTCTGTCTGTTCGTCCCTTCACTGAATGAGTGCCTTGTTCTGCCCTCTATTCTCCCTCCTTATTTTACAGACCCTGTGTGTTTCCACACACTGGTAGTAGTGTGGATTGTTTTAGTGTTTGGGAATCAAGACAATGGAAGCAGCTGTAGACTAGCCTAACACATCTTTATTGCATGGAGTACAGTACGAACATGTGGTAATGGCGGACAAACAGCTCCTTTTATGCAGTGGCTATACAATTGAATATGGCTCTTCGACAGGGCATTGGCTACTGTCCATGTGACGTCATCCTTAGTCATGCCCTTCTTGTCCAGGTGAGGTGAGCGCGGGAATCTTTCCCGCGCAGCTGAAGGCATTTGAGGAATGTGTACCATGTGAGCTGGGCGCTCGCTACTGCCCCTGGTGGCCACTAGCTCGCATCCTCATACAGAAGGTTACAGTGTTACTATTAGAGATTGTTACATCCACTCATTCGTGTGGTTACAATTACATTCAATACACAACATCCGTCCCCCCTAAGATGGGACAAAGTCCCTCAACCAAACTGGCTTTCCGCATGTGCATTTTGGGCGTGCAGCCGTTATGCTTGACTCGGCCGTGCCCCCTGTCTGTGTCCTCCTGGCTCTCATCCTGCAATTGGAGAGGATGACTCGTTAGTGACTCGCTGTGGACTTGCAGCTCTGGTTTGGGTAGGAGAAGGAGGAGGATGGGTTTCTGATGCGGATGTGGGCAAACTGGGGGCACTAGGGGCTAAAGAAAAAACCCGCCCTTTGCTTGGATGGGTGGGGGAACACTCCGAAAAAAACCCCCGGTTTGGTAACTCAAAATCTAACTCAGGGGCAACAGGGGCAAACTCATTCCTCTCTTTCAAGGGGCTGGGGGGAACTGGTGTATCTAACGGATACGGATTCGAGCCTGCTCTTCCCCCCCTTGTTTGGGACTGTTGCCCTTCATTTTCTCCCCCTTGGGATAAGCGGGTGGGGGAGGACCCTAACGTTGAGTTCTGCTGCTGGGAACCCCTGTCCGGCCCCCCAATCACTCTATGCCTTAGTTGGTCGGTGTGCCTTCTCCAGAGGAGACCCGTGTTGGTCTCGACACAGTATGAAACTGGTCCCGTTTGGCACCCAGGCTGGCCCTGTAGCTGCGTAATTCCTGAAGTGTACAGGCTCACCTATCCCGAAGTTTTTTGTGGACCTGAGCTCTATGTTTCTTCCCCTATCCTCCACCCTGGTGGGATCCAACCTGGTTAACAACGAATGCAATTTCCTTTTCATGAGAAGTTCAGCGGGGGAGAATCCCGACGCCAATGGCGTCACCCTGTATGCCAACAAAAACTGGCAGAGCTGGAGGTCCAGATCCCCCGGTCCCATGCGCCGCAACGTCTCCTTCATTGTTCGCACCAGGCGCTCCACCTAGCCGTTAGTTGCAGGGTGAAAAGGGGCTGAGGTTATGTGCCGAATGGCATTTGATTCCAAAAACGCTTGAAACTCTGCAGACGTGAAAGTACGAGCATTATCACTCACAATGACATCAGGTATTCCGAAAGTACTTATCAGCTTGAGCAGTTGCTTTATGGTTGAGGCTGATGAAGTATTGCGCATCGGAATCACTTCCAACCACTTGGAGTATGCGTCTACTACCAGTAGAAAAAGGGAACCCCTGAAGGGACCTGCGAAGTCTATGTGGAGGCGAGACCATGGTCCCCTGGCTGTGTCCCATTCTCTGTGTGGAAGTCGGGACTCCTCAGGGCGAGAGCTCTGGCAACTGTCACATGTGTTCACCATGTGTTCAATATCCGCATCTAGCTGTGGCCACCAGAAATAGCTTCAGGCCAGCGCCTTAGAGCGCACGATCCCTGGGTGGCTGACGTGTAGGAGCAGCAGTACCCTCGCTCTCAATGACTCTGGGATGACTACTCTCTCTCCCCATAGGAGGCAGCCCCTTTCTGTGGACAACTCAACCCTCTTTCTGAAAAATGCAGCAAACTTGTCTGCGGGGGGAGCCGTGGGCCACCCCTTCTGTACCCAGGATCTAACAAGGGCTAGTGTTTTATCCTTTGCCGTGGCTGCAGCGATTTCTCCAGGAAGTATGGGGGATGCATCTAAGGCTTCTATGAGGAGGACTTGGCTGTCCTGCTCTATCTCGCATTTCGGTTCTCCCAGCTGTGGAAGAGGAGACCTTGAGAGTGCGTCAGCATGGCTTATGTCTTTCCCGGGGTGGTACACTAATGAACCCCTGTATGCATTGAGGAAAATAGCCCACCGAAGCATCCTTGGGGAGAGGATCTGTGGAGTGGGCTTGTCTGAGGTGAAAATACCCAATAGTGGCTTATGGTCGGTTACAATGGTGAATGAACGACCATACAAAAAGTCATGGAACTTCTTTGTGCCCGCCACAATAGCAAGGGCCTCTCTATCTGTTTGGGCATAATTCCGTTCTGCCTTAGACAATGATCTCGAATAGAAGGCAATTGGGGCTTCTCGCCCACTCTCTAGCATGTGGCACAGGACCGCCCCCACCCCCACTGGTGAGGCGTCACAGACTAAGACTACTGGCTTCTTTGGGTCGAAATAGGTCAGGATGGCCTCCGAGGAGAGAAGCTGCTTAAGTTCCCTGAAAGCCCGTTCTTGACTCTCCCCCCACCGCCAAACCGCATCCTTCTTCAGCAGCCTATGCAGGGGTTCTGCGACCGATGCTTTCCTGGGCAGGAAAGAATGGTAAAAATTCAGCAGCCCCAAGAAGGATTGCAGCTCCGGTTTCGCGGTGGGGCGAGGAGCGTTTTGGATGGCTGAGACTTTGGACTCCGCAGGTTTCACTCCCTCAGGGGTTATGCAAAATCCCAGGAACTCAACTTCTCTCGCAAAGAAGACACATTTGTCTCTTCGCAGTCTCAACCCTGCGGATTCGAACACTGTAAGGACCTTATCTAATCTCTGGGCCAGTTCTGCTTTGCTCGCCCCAGATATCAAAATATCATCAAAATATGGCAAAACACCTGGTAGCCCCTTTAACAAACGTTCCACAAGTGACTGGAAAATCCCCAGCGCCGAGTTCACGCCGAACTGTAGGCGCGTTACCTTAAATGCCCCCTTGTGAGTTACAATGGTTTGCGCAGCAGCTGTAGTTGGGGTTACTGATAGTTGCTGGTACGCCTGTGCCAGATCCAATTTGGCGAAACACTTCCCCCCATGTAAAGTAGCCAGCAGATGGCTAACAACTGGCACCGGATAAGCATTAGGGCAGATTGCCTTGTTGATTGTACACTTGTAGTCAGCGCAAATCCGCACCTCCCCATTTGCTTTTAGCGCTGTAACAATAGGAGTCTCCCACTCTGCAGAGTCCACAGGCACTAAAATCCCCTGACCCACTAGTTTGTCAAGTTCCGCCTCTATTTTGTCCTTCAAGCCCGTCGTGGCTTGAGCCTAATTGGGCGGACCGCCAGGTCTAGGTCGAATGAAACTGGGGGCCCCTTGTACTTCCCGAGTCCCTTCTTGAATACCTCGGGGTGTGCATTGCACGCTGCCTGAATCTCATCCCCCCCAATGGCATGAACGCCTCCTATGAAAATGTCCAGGGGTTTGAACCACTGTGTTCCCAGGAGGTTGCACCCCCCTCCTTTAGAACTACTAGAGGGAGTTTCTTCTTGAGTCCCTTATACTGTATTTCGAAATCCCCAACCCCCAACACTGGGATCCCATTCCCCTGCACGTCCCTTAAGTTCGACCTCAGCTCCTTGAGTCTGGGTCGCGCCTTGGGGGGAATGCGCAAAAACTCCTTATGGGAAATGATGGAGTAGGCAGACCCCGAGTCTATTTCCATCCTAACGGGGATCCCCTGCAACAGTACCTCAACATAAAAACGTGGGTGCCCTAAGGGCACGCTGTGGACAGCCAGGTCGTCTTCCGCATGTGCTCTTCGGTACACGTGGTACCCCTCTGGGTCATCGACACCATCGTAGACTCTGCCAACGCCATCCCATCTCTGCGTGGGGCGCTTGCTCTCGTCCCACCGTTGCTTGCAAACCCTGGCAATGTGGCCCTTCCATCCGCAGGGGGTGCCCTCCAAGTCGCCTGGACTGCTGATGCAGCTGCCTCAATTTGTGGTGGCTTCGTTTTTAGGAGCTTGAACCCGGCCCTTGTGGACTCAACCGCCTGAGCCTCTTGCAGAACCTCTTTGAAGGTGAGGTCGTGGCCACGGGTCATTAGCTTCCTTTGGGTATCCCCATCTTGCATCCCGCAAAGCAGCCTGTCCCTCAGGGCCATGTCTAGAAACTCCCGCCATTCTCACGGGGTTGCCGCCAAACGGAGGGCTGCCGCATACTCGGACACGGATTCACCCGGCTTTTGGTCCCTCCTTGCGAATGCAGCCCTGGCAGAGAAGAAGGATACCTTGGGCTTGAAGTGGTTCCTCAGAGTAACCAGCAGTTCGGCTACAGCAATCTGTTCCACTTCTCTTGGTGCCACCAGGTCCATCAGCGCTTGCACTGCGTGATAGCCGAGCATCGTGATGAGAAGGCCTCTCTTCTTTCCCGCGTCTGTGATGCCGGCAACCGCTACCGTACTCCTGAAGTGCATCTCGAACCAGTCCCATCACTCGGGGTGGTTTACATCGAACACTGGTTGCTGTGACTGTGTCTTGTCCCCGTGGGAAGCCATATCCCATCCTCATTGCCAATTTAGTGTTTGGGAATCAAGACAATGGAAGCAGCTGTAGACTAGCCTAACACATCGTTATTGCATGGAGTACAGTACGAACATGTGGTAATGGCGGACAAACAGCTCCTTTTATGCAGTGGCTATACAATTGAATATGGCTCTTCGACAGGGCATTGGCTACTGTCCATGTGACATCATCCTTAGTCACACCCTTCTTGTCCAGATGAGGTGAGCGCGGGAATCTTTCCCGCACAGCTGAAGGCATTTGAGGAATGTGTACCATGTGAGCTGGGTGCTCGCTACTGCCCCCGGTGGCCACTAGCTCGCGTCCTCATACAGAAGGTTACAGTGTTACTATTTGAGATTGTTACATCCACTCATTCATGTGGTTACAATTACATTCAATACACAACACTTGTGGGCCACAATTCTGTGCACTGGGGCGGCACAGTATGCTGCTTTGTCAAAATGGGGACCCCATCTCGGGCTACGCATACCCGTGCGTATGCAGTGGTATGGTGTGCATGGCATATAGGTGGCGGGAACTGTTGACATTCCTGATGTCCATTGGGGATGCTGGGCCACCACATGTTTTAATTCTGCACCTCGGAGGCGGTGATCTTGCACGGATTGCTGGCCTGGACTTAAAGACTTCCGAGTGCAGTGACCTGGTGTTTCTTTGCCATTTATGGCCGTCTACACGATTGCTATGGTCATACATCATGCCGAGGCAATATCATAGGTGAGACTTTGACCAGCGGTCAGACTGTGCCCGACGGTCAGGGAACAGGGCTGTCGCCTGGTTCCTTGTCTAGAATATGCGGCTTGGGGACAGCCATTTGTTGTCTGGGGATAGGGTTACAGGAATTTGGCCTGTATTCTGGAGATGGGGTTCACCGGTCAACAAGTGGATGCACCTCTCTTTTGAATAACGTGCAAGAGGGCCAGGTGACCTAATTGTCGGTCAAGGGGAGCGGCCCCTGCTGCAATGTGGCACTGTTGCCAAGTGGAAGGTGCCTCTCCGAGAGTCGCAGGTGATGCATGGCCGCATCAATTTCGCCTGCAGAGTGGTAACACCAGGCAGTGCTTTCGCCTAGTGTCTCGATGAACGAAACTGCACGGTACGGCTGATTAGGGGTTTACGAGTGGACCTGTTGGTTTGGCTCACATTCCGCAGGACTTTCATGCTGTCTCCTTTTGAAGGTCTGAGCTGCTGGTCAGCCCCAGTTCCAACTACAGTCGGATGCCTCCGGCTCCCTGGGGTGGGGTGTTTTTTTTTAAGGACAGTGTGCCTATGGTCATTGGCCCCAGGGATGGGAGGGCACGGATCGCTTACGCGATCTTACGTTTCTGAAAATTTTTCTCAATTCTGGGTACACTTTATGCTCTGGGGGGACAGGTGGCTTAATTCTGTGCCTCGCTTTTGCTGTGGCAATGCTGCGGTATGCACATTGTCAGTGCCCAAATGTCTAAATCCACTGGAGTCTTGGCCTCAGCTCGCCTTGGGTCCATACGCTTTAAGGCGCTCCTTAGGGCTAAACATGTGCCAGGCATTAATAACGATATTGCTGATGCTTTATCCCACCTGCAGATCTCCCGGTTCCATGACTGTGCTCCAGACGCTTGGGAACTACCCTCTCCACTCCTGGCTGAGATATGGTCATTTGGCAAGGAGACGTGAACCGGGCGAGTGGCATGCCTTGGCAACTCGCACGCGCACGGCACATCAGCATCCACTCCTTCACTTTCGAGTCTTTTGTGGGCAAAGGCAATTGCCCAAAATGTGGCCGACATTGGTCGACTAGGTTTTATAATGTATCGTCCACCCTTATGATCTGGGGTTGGCTTCACGCACCATAGCCACCAGGCTTTACGCCTTGATATTCATGGGCAGGGCATGGGGCTTTCCTGACTATGCGAGGGTCTTCTGCATACGCCATGTATTCGAAGGGTGGACACGTGTGCGTGGCTGCCACCCGGACACACGTTGCCCTATTCTCACAGATATTATGACCCACCTTGCACGAGGTTGGCATAGATGAGGTTGCAGTAGGTAGGAGGAGTCTCTTTTCATGCAGCTACCGCTGTAGCTTTTTTCTGGGGCTCGACGACTCAGTGAGCTGGTCCCATGGTAAAGGGGGATGCGTTTTGTAGGGCACTGGAACTCGAAGATGTTTCTATCAACCAGGAGTGGGCTCAGTTGAGGATTTGTTCCTCAAAGGCCGATCAGCATGGAGTAGGCAGTGGTGTAGACTGCTATGATGTACATTTGCTGACATCTGTCCGGTTGGTGCCCTACATACAGTTTTGGCAGTGCCTGCTGCGCGCCCTGGCCTGTTTTTTCTGCCACCAGGATGGGTCTCCCCTTACCAAATTTAAGTTCTGTAGAGTGACCGGTACCGCGCTTCACAGTGTGGGGGCCGTTATGGCACCCATTCATTCAGGATAGGCATCGCATTGACCGCAGCTGCGTTTGGGTAATCGGAGGCAGATATGTGTGGGCACGTGGGGGTTTGCGCATATTTTCCTTATATGTACGTCCCCTCACTGTACGAGTACCTAGTTATGTCCTTAATTCCTTCTCCTCTTTTACAGACCCTGTGTGTCTCCGCACACCGGTGGCAGTGGGCCTGGTGGGCCGCAGCTATGTACACTGGGCGGCAGAATATGCTGCAGCGACAGAGTGTGGACCCCAGCTCGGGCTGCGTGCAACTGCACGTATGCGGTGGTATGATATGCGCGGCATGGAAGGGTGGGAACTGTTGCCATTCCTGATGTCCATCAGGGATGCTGGACCACCTGATGTTCATATTCTGCACCTCAGCAGCGATGATCTCACACGGATCACTGACCTTTCCTTAAAATGTCGAGGTGCAGTGACCTGGCGTTTTTACATCATTTATGGCCGTACACACGGTTGCTATGGTCTAACATCGTGCCGATACACCGTTTTAGAGGAGACATGGTCCTCCGTGGTTTCAACCGTCCCCAGTGGTCAGTGGACAGGGCTGTTGTCCGGATCCTTGCTGAGAATGGCTTGGGATAGCCAGTAGACATCTGAGGATAGGCTTGCAAAAATTTTGACCTATAGGCAGGAAATGGGGTCCACCTGTCGGCCAGAGGTATGAACCTCTTTCTGGAAGATGTGCAAGCAGGCCTGGTGACTGAGCTGACGGTCTGGGGTGGTGGTGGTGAGTCATCATGGACACCTCCCCGTGTGGCGGGTAGCACTGGGTAAGGTAAAGATTTATGACCCATAGGTATCCGGCAGGTTCGCATTGACTGGCCAACACGTAGATAGGTACAGGGGAAACAGGTTTGGCCGGTCAAGGGTGAACTATGAAAGGGGTGATGTCAGGAGCTTCACAGCCTGCATCACCTTGATATTTGAACGGATACACGTCATAGGGTGGGGTCAGTAGACTCCGGTCAACAATTTGTTTGTGTCAACAAGCAAATTGATACAAATTGATACATGTAGCCAATTTCCATTGGCATTTAGGGTGGAACCTTACCAGTGCTACTGCGGCCTGCTTGCCTTAAAGAATTACAATTTGATGATACACCAATTGAAAGTGATAATTCGGACTAGGGCATTATTCAATAAAAGTGGCCCGATGCTTTTAATCCAATACTGGTGTCTGAGTCTTTCTTTGGGTGGGTGCGCCTGCAAAGCCATTTGGAGAGAGCAATAAACCGAGGCCTGGTTTCCTGAGTTTGTCAAATGGGAGAAGCATATCAAATGGACTGCTGCTTCACATTCGTTTTTAAGAACAGACCATCATGCCATGAACATTTGGACTTTCATTTATATAATATCCCTGCCTTACCCATAAGAAATCGATGCATGCCTGAAGAAGTGATCTTGAATCACAAAAGCTCGCAACGATTTTAATTTTTTTATTTAGTTATCCAATAAAGGTATCACCTTCTCCTTCTGCATTTGTTTTGTGTATGGATCACACGGCTGACTTTTTTTGTTTATCATTATATTTGATGATATTTTCTAATTCTTTCTTTGCTGCCCTTCCAAGTCAGAATCTTCTTCTGATTTCTAGGTACTGCAATCCCTACTTTGGCTGATGATTGAACCTCGGTGTACAAAACATTTCACTATTTCAAAGTCTTCATTGTCAACATTAAAGTTGTGTAGTTCTTCTGTCTTCATTAATTTTTTTCTCTACAGTCCTGCTTTGGCACTTTATTCTTTTATTTTCAGAAAAGTCATTTCCAATCATTGCTTCTTTCTGCCAGTAAGAAGGTTTCATCTGCATATTTTAGATTATTGAAGTTTATTCTATCAGTTTTCACTCCTCCTTCATCTGAATCTAGTCTAGCTTTCTTTCTTTTTTAAAAAATATTTTTATTGATTTTCAAACAAAATTACAAAACTTAAACATTTATAACATTACAGTACAGTACAATACAATAAAAAAGAACAAATGAACAAATATACATTGAATACATTCACCCTCACCCACCCTTCACCTCCCGATCACCCTCACCCAGCCCTTCACCATCTTCTGTCTCGTAGTCTAGCTTTCTGCATGATATGTTCGGCATATAGAGTCAACAGATAAAGGGATAAAAGAGATCTTTACCTATAGGAAACCATTCTCTTGATATATATATTCTTTTTAACAGTAGCTTCTTGACCAAAATACAGATTATTCATCAGGACAATCAAATCCTGAGATACACCCATTTGCTTCAGAACAACATCTAGTTTCTTATGATCCAAGCATTCAAAGGCTTTGCTGTAGTCTATTAAATATAAACTAATTTTCTTCTGAAATCCCTTGGTGTGCTCCAGTATCCAGCAGATATTTGCAGTATGAACTTGAGTACAGCTTCCTTTTTGAAAACCAGCTAAAACATCAGATATTTTCTCCATACAAGATAAATGCTTTTGATACAATGCCTTGAGCATCACTTTGTTTCTATGAAATTACATTGTCTTATTGTTACTGCACCCCTTGCCATCGTCTTTCATGGCAGTTTTAATGTATTGTTTTGTTTTTCATATTGACAGATTCAGTCTCTGTGTTGAAATAGTTCTAGCAGTATTTCATCTATCCCTGATGATCTCTTTCTTTCTAATGCTTTCAGAGCAGCTTTCACTTCACTTTCTAGAACTGCAGGTTCTTCATCATAGGATTCCTCTTAAAAGGATATCAGAGAGTAAATAAAATAAAACAAAAGGACAAAGTCATTGTGACACTGTTGTGTCCAAAGCTTAAATCTGCTTTAAAAGACAAACCACGCCAAAGCAGAAGATCGAGATGTACGCCATTTCTAAAGGCACAAAATTCAAACAACTGTCAAAGCGGGAAATGGTGAACTCTACTTGTCCTCCGGAAGCCTGCCTAAATGTATCTTGTTTTTGTAATGGTCAGATCACTGTATATATAATATAAAGGCCACCCATGTACATATTCCCTAGTCCGGTTTCTGAGCTGAATAAAGAATCACTATTGTTAACCCAATCCAGCTGGTTAGATAACTTCTTGCTCCAGACTCAACATTGGTGACAAAGGTGGGATGGCCACCGCCGCTTTTTCCTTCAGGCCCTTCGACCTCTCCAAGCCAGAGTCATGGCCCATGTACGAGATCCAGTTTGAGAATTTCGTTATTGCAAAGGAGATTGAAGAGGAGAAACAGAAGGCAACGTTCCTGGCCCATTGCGGGTTGCTTACGGTCAAGCTGATCATGCACCTTCTGCTGCCACAAGCTCTTAAGGACACTACACTAAGGGATATTCTGGCTATCCTCCAAAAACACTGCAAACTGAAGATATCGATATTCCTGGCAAGAGTGGCCTTCTACCGGCGAGATCAAAAGATTGGAGAATCGGTCGCCGACTACATTGCCACTCTTTGCTAAGCTGCAGTGCCATGCCAATGGCAGAATCTAGATGAGGACCTTCATGACTGACTTCTTGTTGGCCTCAGAGAAGAGGCAACTCAGTGTCACCTGATGAAGAGGACACATTGACTTTCAATTAGGTTTTTAAGGAGGCCCAGGCAGCTGAGGTTGCCAACGCTGGGGTAAAGTTCTTCCAAGCCAAGCCTGCTTCACCGGTCCAGAAGGAATCGACCATCCACAAGCAGCGTTGCTCCAGCCCCTCATCATCTTCAGACGATGCAGAAGAGGGGGATGACGTTCGTAAGGTCTATCGTAGACACTCCGAAACCTCTAAGAGCTTCATCACTCCATGCCAGGGCTGCGTGAGCAGACACCTCCATGCCCAATATCTGTTCAAGTCTACAGAATGCCACAAGTGTGGGAGAAAGGGACACATCGCGAAAGTGTGCCGTCAGCGCTCGGAGGGTCATCCAGGGGACAGAGGTTGTCGCCAGACAGAGCACCCAATTTCAAAGGTCTATGCAAGGCAGAATACTTCATCCTGTGTCCAGGCGGAGTCTGAAAGGTTCTTCGTCGACATCCGCCTGCAAGGTTGTCTATTTTGGATGGAGATTGAATCAGGTACATCCTACTCGATCATCTCTCAAAAAGAGTTTCTTCAACTTCCACCTGTGGCCTGTTTTGATGTAGGCAGATTGATTGCACACGGAGCCGGCAGGCGGGCCAAACACTTCTTTATTTCAGCATGGTCAATCTGTACATGGGCACATGTAGGAGACGCAGCTCCTTATATACTGTATTTGAATTCCCTGCCATGGATACTCATTGGCTGTGGTGGCAGTGACATCATTGGGGGCGCACTGTGTAGCTACTAAGGTACACTTGAAACCGGGCGGTTTCCCGTGCTAGCTGCTGATTGGTTAGTTGGTGCTGCAAGGGCTGAGCTTCCTCAGCTGTGCTACTGTGGCAGCTGAGTTGCGTACGGAATCGGGAGGGCTGCTTGCATACACAATATCCCTCCCTCCTAGGATGGGACGAAGTCCCTTAACCATTGTGGGTGCTGGCGATTTCACTGTGGCCGCCCCGCCAGTTCAGAAATGCGCCCCAGGGTGCCTGGGGTGCCTGGACTTCTCCTTCTGGAAAACTGAAGGGCCCCATCAAATCCTTGCAGGGAAAAGGGTGGGGTATCCCTAGTTCGGGGAGGATGAGGGGACCGTTGGGAGAACTCAAAGCCCCTCTGCTCTCTGGGACGAGTGGGGGAACACTTGGGAAAACTCCCCCCATTCTGAAACAAAAAATCAAACTGGGGGTCCGCTTCCTTGGGCTGAAAGGCTGACTCTGGTGGTTCCGTGTAGCCTGTAATGCTCAATCCTGTATCCCCCCTTGGGTTAAGCGGGTGGAGGGCAACCCTAACGTTGAACCCTCTCTATCACTCCTTTCAGTGGGTTCATCTGGATCAAATCCCCTTGTGGCTCCCGTGACCCTTCTCCTAAGTTGGTCAGCATGTCTGCGCCACAGTAACCCCGAGTCTGTCATGACTTTGTATGATTCAGGTCCGGTTTGCTCTACTACCTCTCCAGGCACCCACGCTGGTCCTGAACTCACATAGTTCCTGCAATAAACCGGGTCACCTATCCCAAACACCTTTCCCTGCTCTACTGACACGTTTGTACCCCTATCCTCCACCCTAGAAGGATCTAGGCGGTCAAGCAACGTTGGGATTCTCCTCCGCATCAGGAGTTCTGAGGGGGATTGCCCCGAGGCTAATGGGGTGACCCTGTAGCTTATGAGGAATTGGCTCCAGGTCCCCCGGACCCATTCTCCTTAACACCTCCTTTGTGGTGCGGACCATGCGCTCCACTTGGCTGTTTGTGGCCAGGTGAAAAGGGGCAGAGGTGATGTGCCTGACTGCGTTCCACTCGAGGAACACTTGGAATTCCCCGGACGTGAATATGGATGCGTTATATGAAATTAGCACGTCGGGCATGCCGAAACAAATGAACATCCTTCGTAGATGTTTGATTGTGGCCGTGGAGGACATGTTATGCATTGGAATGACCTCAAGCCATTTCGAGAATGCGTCAACCACGAGTAGGAACATTGTGCCCCTGAAGGGCCCCACGAAGTCTGCATGCTGCGTCCCACTCCCTGGGAGGTAGCCTATGCTCCTTGGGCCGCGATTGCTGGCAGCTCTCGCACCAGCCCACCAGTTTCTCTATGTCCTCATCTATCTTGGGCCACCAGAAGTAGCTCCTTACTAGGGCTTTTGACTTTACGATCCCCGGGTGGCTCATATGGAGCAAACAGAGCACCTTGGCTTGCAGGACCTCAGGGATCACTACTCTCTCCCCCCAGAGGAGACATCCCCTCTCAAGCGACAGCTCAAAGTGCTTCCTGAAGAACGGATCGAGTTCTTCGGAAAGCGACGTTAAGAGCCAGCCCTTCTTAACCCATGCCAACGCTTGGGACAAGACCCTATCTTTGGCGGTTTCCTTGGCGATATCCGCAGGCACAATTGGGGGCGATTCGAGTGATTCAATGAGCAGCACCTGGTGCTCTTGCTCAACCTCACACTCGGGCTCTCCCAGCTCTGGTAGGGGAGACCTGGAAAGTACATCCACGTGCACGATGTCTTACCCTGGGCGATGCACCAGCGTGAGCTGGTATGCGTTTAGGAAGATCACCCACCTTAACATCCTAGGGGATAAGATCTGTGGGGTGGGCTTGGTTGTGACAAAGATACCTAGGAGGGGCTTGTGATCCATGACAACGGTGAACTCCCACCCATACAGGAAGTCATGGAACTTCTTTGTCCCTGTGATAATTGCAAGGGCCTCCCTGTCTGTCTCTGCGTAGTTGCGCTCTGCTTTTGAGAGGGATCTCAAATAGAATGCAATTGGTGCCTCCCTCCCATTCTCAAACACATGGCATAGGACAGCCCCAACCCCCACCGGTGAAGCATCACATACTAACACTAAGGGTTTCTTGGGGTCAAAGTGAGTTAGAATTGCCTCAGAATAGAGAAGCCTCTTCAACTGACTGAACGCTCATTCCTGAGCCTCCCCCCACCGCCAAACTGTGTCCTTTTTCAGTAGGCAGTGCAGAGGCTCTGCCACAGATGCCTTCCATGGGAGGAAAGAGTGGTAGAAATTCAGGAGCCCCAAGACCGACTGCAGCTCTGCCTTAGTGGCTGGCATGGGGGCATCCTGAATGGCCACAACATTTGATTTGGATAGCTTTACCCCATCGGGCGTGATCCGAAACACCAGGAACTCTACCTTGTTTGTGTAAAAAAATGCACTTGTCCATTCTCAGGCATAACCCAGCCCTCTCAAATACGGACAGAACCCAGTCTAACCTTTGTGCTAGCTCTGACTCCCCCCCCCCCTCAGCAGTTATCAATACATTGTTGAAGTATGGCAAAACCCCGGGGAGTCCCTTAAGTAGGCATTCCACAAGCACCTGAAAGATACCAGGAGCTGAATTCATGCCGAACTGGAGGTGTGTCATTTTAAAGGCACCCTTGTGCGTCACTATCATTTGGGCAGCTGCAGCCGCAGGTGTGACCGTTAATTGCTGGTAAGCCTGAGCTAGGTCCAGCTTCGCAAAACACCTCCCCCCATATAACTTGGCTAGCAAGTGGCTAACTACTGGCACCAGGTAGGCATTGGGCCGGATTGCCTTATTGATAGTACACTTGTAATCAGCACAAATCCTAACCTCCCCGTTAGATTTCATGGCCGTTACAATCGGAGTCTCCCACTCCACAGAGTCCACTGGTACCAAAATTCCCTGACCCACCAGTTTGTCCAACTCCGCCTCTATTTTTTCCTTTAGTGCAAAGGGCACTATGCGCAGCTTGAGGCGCATGGGGCAGACGGAAGGGTCCATATCAAAGTCCACAGGAGGCCCCTTGTACTCCCCAAGTCCTTTCCTGAAGACTGCCGGGTGTGCGTTGCACACGTCTTGGATGGGGTCACCTCGAATGGCATTGATTCCAGTCAACGCAATTCCCATCAGTTCAAACCACTGGGTCCCCAAACAGCAACTGGACCCCCCCCCTTAAGGACTACTAAGGGCAACTTCCTGGTGAAGTTCTTAAACCACACGGTGAAATCCCCCACCCCCAGGACTGGGATGTAGCTTCCCTGGACATCCTGCAAGTTTGTTTGGAGGGCTCTAATTTTGGGGCGGTCCTTAGGGGGTATGCGCAGAAACTCGGTCTGCAAGATAATGGGGTAGGCAGTCCCTGAGTCCACCTCCATCTTCACCTGGACCCCCTCGCTTTGTTCCTTCCGGCGGGTGGTCCAGTCAGGGTCTCGGCATTGTCTGCACACCTTGGCAATGTGGCCCAAATGCCTGCAGTTGTGGCACTCGGCTTTCTTGAAGGGGCACTTCCTCCGGTCGTGTGTGCCCCCGCACCCCTCGCAGCATCTACTCGCTTCGGCGGTGTCTCTCCGGTTCCTTTCGGAAGGTCGTTTCCTCACCTTCTGGACATCAGGTTCACTTTCACTCTCGCTGAGGTCAGATGAGGATGCGGCGGCGGCTGCCATGGCTCTTGGCTCTTGCTCCCTGCGAGGCGAGCATCTGTGGGCCTGCACAGTGGACGACGGGTTCTCTGAGGTGCCGGTTCTCACCCAACATGCCCGCACCCTATCTTTTACTGCCTCTGCAGACTGAGCAGCTCTGAGGACCTGTTCAAAGGTGATGTCCTTGTCCCGGGCCAAAGGTCTCCGCTGGGTCTCCACTGGAAGAGGCGGTCTCGCAGCGCCTTGCTCAGGTGGGTGCCCCAGTGGCAAGGGATGGCTGCCAGTCTCAGCGTGGTGACATATTCCGCCACGCTCTCTCTGGCCCGCTGGTTGTGCCAGTGGAAGGCCAGCCGAGCCAGGAACATGGACACCTACGGCCGGAAGTGTGCCCGCAGCACGTTCAGGATCTCAGTGAAGGGGACCGACCTTAGGCCCCTCGGCATCAGGAGGCTCCTCGCTAGCTCCAGGGTCGGCAACCCGCACTGAGCCAGGAGGCAGGCTCATCTCTCTCCATGGCGTACAGGAACCGCTCCTCGTACAGGTCCCATGACTCGGGCTTCAGGGTGTTGAACAGTGTGAGGGTTACTCTGTGGGAAGCCATTATCCCACCTTCATCGCCAATTTGATGTAGGCAGATTGATTGCACACGGAGCCGACAGGCGGGCCAAACACTTCTTTATTTCAGCATGGTCAATCTGTACATGGGCACATGTAAGAGATGCAGCTCCTTATATACTGTATTTGATTTCCCCGCCATGGATACTCATTGGCTGTGGTGGCAGTGACGTCATTGGGGGTGTACTGCGTAGCTACCAAGGTACACCTGAAATTGGGCAGTTTCCCGTGCTAGCTGCTGATTAGTTAGTTGGTGCTGCAAGGGCTGAACTTCCTCAGCTGCGCTACTGTGGCAGCTGAGTTTCGTGCGGAATCGGAAGGGCTGCTTGCATACACAATATCCCTCCCCCCTAGGATGGGATGAAGTCCCTTAACCACTGTGGGGGCCGGCGATTTCACTGTGGCTGGCCCGCCGGTTCAGAAACGCTCCCCTGGGGTGCCTGGGCTTCTCCCTTTGGCAAACTGAAGGGCCCCATCGAATCCTGGCAGGGGAAAGGGTAGGGTATCCCAGTTCGGGGAGAATGAGGGGACCAGTGGGAGAACTCAAAGCCCCGCTGCTCTCTGGGACAAGTGGGGGATCACTTTGGAAAACTCCCCCATCCTGAAACAAAAAATCAAACTGGGGGTTCGCTTCCTCGGACAGAAAGGCTGACTCCGGTGGTTCAGTGCAGCCTGTAATGCTCAATCCTGTATCCCCCCCTTGAGTTAAGTGGGTGGGGGGCAACCCTAACATTGAACCCTCTCTATCACTCCTTTCAGTGGGTTCATCTGAAATCAGGTAGTTTCCCGCGCTAGCTGCTGATTGGTTAGTTGGTGCTGCAACGGCTGAGCTTCCTCAGCTGTGCTACTGTGGCAGCTGAGTTGCATGCGGAATCGGGAGGGCTGCTTGCATACACAATACCCGTCCAAAGCTGCAGGGTCTTCAGGTCAACCTGAGTGATGTGCAGGGACGTTGCATCCCTGTGCTCGGAATCGGCATATTTGACGTGCACTTCAAAGCCATTTCGGCTAAACTCCCACTTGTTGTGGTCATGGCGGGTAAGAACAACCTTTTGGGTAGACAGTGGTTTGGGCCCCTGGGGATTGTGTTTTTGGGAATTCACAGGGTGCACCTGACCCCATTCAAACTGCTTCTGAACACCACTCTGATGCTTTTCAGATGGGACTGGGTACATTCAAAGGGCGCCCTGTGAACTCTGAGCTGGATCCAACTGTCCAGCCCATTAATATGAAGCCTTGACGGGAGACCCCCATCATCACGGCGCTCAAGGCCAATGGGGACATCCGCATTTGTGCAGATTTTAAATGCACAATCAATAAAGCTATCCGCAATAACTCTTATCTTGTTCCAGTGATCAGCCACCTCCTAGCCACCCTCCATAGTGGGAAGTGTTTTGCCAAGCCTTAGCTCAGGCATACCAGCAACTTTTTTGGGCTCCTGAATTTCTATCATTCATTTCTTCCTCGAAAGGCCACCATAGCCGAGCCACTGCACCAGTTACTAAAGAAACAAACTATGTGGCGGTGGGTTCCTTCTCAGGACAAAGCATTGTCCTTGCTCATGGTCACTCATGCTCTGGTCACCTAAAGATTAATGGAACCCTATGGAACCTCCTGCGAACAGAATTGAGGCTACAGACAGAATTGCTGCCTTTCAGGAAAGGTTTGAAGACCTGGCTGGTGGGGCAGGTGTGGGGCCCTAATGGGAATATGGCCCCAGCCTGCTGGCTCATCCCCAGCTAGTTCAGTTTGTGCCCTCCTTCTGTGTTTTTGCATTCCCCCCTCCCTTTTAGTTTTTAGTTTTAAATGGGGTGGGAGTAAGAGGGTAGATAGATGGGTGGATGGTGGGATTTTAACATGTTTTTATATGTTTTTAATTGTTGTACGCCACCCTGAGTTGGGTTTTTACCTGAGTGGGTGGCATGAAAATTTAAATAAATAAATAAATAAGATTTCATGAGGTCAAGAAACTCCTAACTTCTGATGCTGTCCTCATGCATTATGATCCCCAAAAGCCCCTTATCCTGGTATGCGATGCCTCACCTGTGGGGGTGAGGGCTGTGCTTTGCCATGACCTGCGAGGAGGTAAAGAAGTGCCTGTCACTTATTATTCCAGGTCCTGGTCTGCGGCTGAGAAAAATTATGCTCAGATTGACAGAGAGGTGCTGGCAATAATCACTGGTACTAAGGAATTTCATGATTTCATTTATGGAAGGGTTTTCACGATCATCACAGATGACAAGCCACTGCTAGGCATCTTTGTGACTCACAAACCTACTCCTCAAATCCTGTCACCTCATATGCTGCACTGGGCAATGTTCCTACAGGCGTACCAGTATGACCTACAGCATCGCCCAGGTGCCAGCATCAGTAATGCTGATGCATTGTCCAGGTCCCCAGTTGCGATTGTGGACAAGATCGAAACAGACCATCAGGCCCTCATGTTAGAGGTTTTAGACTCCCTGCCACTTTCTGCTGCAGACATAGCAGCTGAAACAAGAAAGGATCCTCTCCTGTCAAAGGTTTCTATGTGGGTTCAGAAGGGGTGGCCACCGCCACCAGTCTCTAAAAAGTTCAAGGTGTTTTACAGTAAACATAATGAACCTAGAGTGAGGGTGCTTGGTATGGGGGCATAGAGTGGTCATTCCATCAAGTCTAAGGAACAAAGTTCTTCACACACTACAAGTTAGCCACCCAGGAATTGTCCTGTCAAAGGTGCTAGCATGTAGTTATTTCTGGTGGCCCAGATTAGACCTCGACATTTAAGTATGGGTCGGGCGTTGTAGGGAATGTCAGGCCTCCCGGCTGGTGGACACACATCTTCCCAGTATAGAGTAGGACACTGCCAGAGGTCCCTTGTCATGAGTCCATATTGACTTTGCTGGTCACTTTAGGGGAGCCACATTTCTACTTATCGTAGATTCATATTCCAAATGGTTGGAAGTCATCCCCATGTCCGGGACTTCCTCTGTGGTCACAATCCACAAGTTAAGGAGAATGTTTTGTACTTTTGGGTTACCCGACATCGTTGTGTCCGATAATGCATCGACCTTCATGTTGGCAGAGTTTCAAGATTTTCTTTGCCATAATGGTATCAGGCATATTACTGCCACACCTTTCCAACCCACAACAAATGGTCAGATTGAAAGACAGGTCCGAACTGTCAAAGACACTTTAAAGCACATGGGGGCTGGAGACTTAGAATTGCAACTATGCCAGTTCTTACTGTCCCACAGGATCACCCCCTAGCATCAGGGCTGTCCCCAGCTGACCTCTTAATGAAGAGGAAATTGTCCACAGTCTTGGGCCACTTGGATCACCACCATCTCGAGGACAGGTGTCTCAATATTGACATTGCTAATGCAAAAGGGTTTGCAATCAGGCAGCCAGTCCATTGCCGGAATTACGCCCCCGGATCTTCATTGTTGGGAGGTGAGGTCTTAGAACAGACCAGTCCAGTGTCATACAGTGTCCAACTGGAAAATGGGACTGTGTGGAGAAGACACGCCAACCAAATGTGGCCTCAGGTGCCAGGTCAGAACTTGAGTCCAGAGAGGGAATCACAGAGGGATGCCACTGCTACCAATGAGCAGGATTTCGAGTTGGAGCTCTTTAGCGAGCCACTACTCTCCACACCAGTTCCCCCTTCTCCTGGGTCCCGCTGGAGTTGCTCAAAGCTAACACAGCTACCGAGGTTACCTCCAGTGAACTATCCACTCCCAAACCAGTAAGAGTTCACAAAGAGCCAGCAACAAGATCTGAGATTCTCAGGCGTCCCAAACAGACTTGCGGTCCGCCCAAATGTTGGGAAGATTATGTTCCTCACTAAGGGGGCAGGGGGGAATGTTGTGTCCAAAGCTTAAATCTGCTTTAAAAGACAAACCGTGCCAAAGTGGAAGATCGAGACGCACACCATTTCTAAAGGCGTGAAATTCAAACAACTGTCAAAGCAGGAAATGGTGAACACTACTTGTCCTCCGGAAGCCTGCCCAAATGTATCTTGTTTTTATAATGGTCAGATCACTGTATATATAGAGGCCACCCTTGTACATATTCCCCAGTCCGGTTTCTGAGCTGAATAAAGAATCACTGTTGTTAACCCAATTCTGCTGGTTAGATTACTTCTTGCGCCAGACTCAACAGACACTTTAAAGACTAACTGCTGTATTTTAATGTTAACTTTTGTGGATCAAGTCCACTTCGTCAGACATCTTCTGATCCAGTGGACTTGATCCACGGAAGCTAACATTAAAATAAAGAAGTTAGTCTTTAAGTTGCCACAACATTTTTTCTTTTTGTTTTATTTACTCTCTGATATGCTTGGACAGACTAACACAGCTACTATTTCAGAATTTGAACACTTAAAAGGAATCTGTTATCTTTTAATCTCTTCTACATAGGTCTTCAGTATATTGTCTCCACCTTCTCTTTATTTTATCCTATTAATCATAGTGCACTTCCCTATTGGTCATTCCTAATCTAGGTTTAAATTTCCATTTGATTTTGCAGATCTCCTGAAAGAGATTTCTTGTTTTCCCCTTTTGTTGTTCTTCTCTTTTTGCACTGGTTATTGTGTATGACAGTTGCCAAAAAACTGCATTCAGAGGTTTGCCCCTATTTGTGCTTCTCACCTGTCCTTAGTAATTTTAAGTGTTTCTTCTATCATCCATCTAGGTTTTTGTCTTTTTGCCTTTCCCCCTAAAAATATCTCTGGTTTCAAACCATAGTTCTTCTGGTTCACTGTGAATTGAGTTTAATAATGCAAATCTGTTCCTTATGTGGACCTTGAATTCATCAGGAATTTTATTTAAATTATATTTCAGCACTACAATTATTTTAGTGCTCTTTTTCAGCTTTACTGTCATCTTGAGTGGTAACAGTTCATGATCAGTAAACTAATCTGCTCCTGGTCTTTTTCTGATAGAATGAATACAGCTTCTCCATCTCCTGCTTCCAAGCACATAATCTTTTTGGTTTGTATACTGATCACTGGTGATGTCCAAATGTACTGACATCTGTCCTGTTGCTTGAAGCATTGTTTGCATTAAACAGATTGCTGACTTCACAGACCTCTATGAATCATTCTCCTTCTTAATTTCTGTCCCTTAGTCCAAATTTTTGAAAAACATTTGGTTCTGTTTTGTTCCCTACTTATGAGCTCCAGTCTCTTATGATTATAATCATGTCTTGTTTTGGTGTGCAATCAATTACCTCTTTGATGCTTGCTTAAAAGCTTTCAATTTCATCTTGTTCAGCATTGGTAGTTAGTAAGCATAGACCTAAATTATGGTTGTGTTGATACGTTTTCCATGGAGTAAGAATGATATTGTTTTGTCAGATTTTTTATTATATCCCCTAATTACTTAATCATGCCTCGGTATTAGAGCCACTCCCTTTCTTCAGAGTTTGTTATTTCTAGAGGAAAACACTTTGCAATTTTTTGACAAATATCCAGTTCTAATCTAGTTTAGTTCACTGACAACAAGCATTGAAATATTTATGTGTTTCATTTTTTTGCTTTACAGTTGTCAGTTTATTTTGATTCATATTTCTTACATTTCATATTCCAATTATATGTGTTGTGTAACATCAGACTTTTCTTTCACTTCTGTGCACATCAACTACAAGATATCCTTTCAACTTTAATTTAGTTGTGTCATTAGCACAGAGCATTAGCGGGTTAGTTGCATCATTAGCAACACATACACACACTATTGTGGGTGTGTAGGATAGCAGAACTGTAAGAACTTACAATCGACCAAAAAATTTCGAAGATCAAATGTTGCATTTTCTCACTTCAGGCAATTGTTTCGCATACAGTTCAATGGCAAGTGAAGTGCAGCTGTTTGAGTACAGTGCTCATAGCTACCCAAGGTGTTTTTTTTATAAAAAAAAATCCCTGTTCCTCCCATTTTTTCTGACATATAAGCTGAAATGCTGATGTGCAGCTCCACCACACACAAAGAATCATGCATCTGCCAAATTGCTGCTGCTTTTAGGTTTCATTTTGTGATTTTGAGGTGCACATCACTCTTACACAATGCCACAAAGTCATATACAACCCCAAAGCACAAAATGAAGGCTTTAATCAATGGTAATTCGCTGCTGCCAGTGACATCATTTATATTGCACTGGTGAATTTCTCTTCAAACAGGATCTAAACCAAAGAAGGTAAATTGTAGCTTCTGGAAGGCTCTAGAGTTGGTGATGTAACCTTGAAATAAGTCAAGGGGACCCACACAACACTAAGCCCTTCAAATACCTGTTTTTTAAAAAATGAATGAAAATCTCTCTAGCCACTTCCAGTTTTACTTTGCATGAGGTGGGTGGGTTTCCCATCCCTTTGTATTATTGTGATCTATACACCTTCTAGAAGGTTGGCACACACACCTTCCAGACCCACCAATATTACCTACCCTGAAATGCACTGATACTTAGAGAATCCATTTGTTTTGAGTTCTGTAGGAATTGGGCCGTGAGGAGGCCCTTAGGATCCCGGAGGAGACTGGTCAAAGGAGCGACACGAGGCAAGATGGAGCGAAGACCAGTAGTTTATTGAGGGAAAACCATCAGTATATATTATGCAGAAGGCTGTGCATGGTAGGAATGGTCATCTGACAGAAAATCACATCACCTATTTGCTCAGGTTAATTGGGAAACTCTCTTGGGGAAGTTAATTAACTGGGGCAACATTGACAGGGGCAACACCATTGTGTTGGGATTAGTAGCTGGGTCAACATGGCCCTATTTGTGCCGGAGATTACTATGTCTCGGAGATGATTGAATCACTCTGATAGATAACTGGGATCAGCGAAATGCTATCTTGGTAGAATCGCTGGTCAGGTCATGTTAATTGGGTGAATCAAACCCTATAGCCCTATAATTTATTCACCCCCCTTGATATGGCTGCCCACAGAGGCCACCGCTAGGAGCCTTCTCACTCAAGAGGCCTCTACCCAGCCGTCCCATGCCCAACCGGGCACGGGGAAACCATATCTCCCCTTACTTATTTATATTAAGAGCCTGACCAGCGACCCTGCGCAGAAGCGGTCATCAGCTGATGGTGCTTTGGGGTTCCCACCATGGGGGACATCTCGATGGCAGTGAGGGAATACATTGCATGAAACAACACACTGTTGTGCCCAGTATTACCACCCCCACAATCACTTTGAGTGTCGTCTGAAGCCAGCCCCATGGGAACCACAACCACAGGGAGTCCTGCCACCCCCATGAAGAATCCTCCTTGATGTCCCTAGCTGGGGTGTGGAGGTCGGTGAGCTGGCTCTGGATCTTGTGGGTATAGTCTGCGAGATTTAAGCAACACATGCCATGGACACACTTGCAGCCCAAATGATGTGACCACAGGGGATAATCGATAGCTGCTTGATTATCCAGTATGGCATGGCAGAGCTCTGTCTGCTCCTGGCTGAGCAGCGCTATTGCTGAGGAGGTATAATTCTCCGAGCGTTGCCGATGGCTAAGCCTGACACGCTGAATATACTGACCACAGCCTGGTTTTTCAGAATTGTGGGTCTGAATACAGACTGCTTTCTGTAGCAAGGCAAGATAATGAGATGTGTCATTGATCTCTTACTGTGACCTGGGGAGATTCTAAGCTATCTCTGCAGCTTCTGGCATTGTGCAAATGTCTTTCTAGCACCTATGGGGAGGTGTGAAACTAACTGGGGATTGCCGGCTACCGGGTGCTCAATCTTTCCAAGCAATGGGCCGGTGCAAGCATGGGCCGGTCTGGCTTCCTTTGGTGGAAGCTGGCCGTTATTAACAATATACAGAAATTCAAGTGTCCCTTGCAAATCCCAACTGGAGCATTGTACAAGGCATGAATAAATAATAGCAACTACAGATAATAAAAAGACATTCAGCAGCTTTTCGAAGGATGAGGCTTCTCTTCTTGGTGGGGTTTCCTGTGTAACTTGAGTTTGGAAGAGTCTTGTTTTGGGGAAAAGCATGGTCCTCAGAAGTAGCACTGAGTATGCAAAAATGTTCATAGAAATGTCTTTGGAGATGTAAGTCATAAGGGCAGACAGACAGCTGACGACATCCAGGACAGTGACTGGTGCTGCTCTTTGCAATCATCCGGGTCTGATTCTGGCCTCTGGGACCTGCATGGGGAAGAGACTTGTTTGGGAGATAAAAATTCTGAAAGAGTTAGTTGGTTTTTGCACTTATAGGATAGCAATTGCTGTGCAACTATGGGACGTGGTTTCCCCCCTTTCTGTTTGTTAGTCAATGCAGGACTTAAGCGTCCGATAGACCCGTTCCACAATCGCTTGCTCCTGCGGATTGTAAGGAACGCCAAAAGTGAGCTTAATATCCCAGGTGGCCCTGAAGGTGGCCAGCTGCCTGGAGCTATAAGCTGGGGCGTCAAGGGACGTCGTGTGCCGACGTTCGCCCTTGGCCGTGGGAAAGGAGATGCTGCTCCACATGGGGAGCCGTTTCTCCCTCCTGTGCTGTTACCCAAACAAACTGTGGGAAGGTTTTAATGCAAACGTCCATGTACTGCCAATTGCCAAAATGTGGGGATGTGTGACGTCCATGTGCCACACCTGGATGGCCTCTGTCCCTCGTGGGTTGACCCCCATAAGTGAAAACTGTCCTAGCCCCCCCAAAGGGGAACCAGTGACATTCATCCACACAAGGTGACTGTCTGCTAGAAGTGAGACGAGTCTGGGGTCTTATGGCAAACCTTGGCGCATGAAGCGCCGGGCTTCCCTTGGGTAAATTTCTCAAGAAGGCCCCCCTGCGCACATCCATTCATGGTGTGCATGCACACTTTCACTGGAGCGATTCTGGTGCTCCTGTGAGAAGGGTGCCAGATGCTGGCTTTAGCCTTTTGCCTGTGCTTAGACTAGCAGCAAAAAGGGAAGGGGTGGCCTGAAAATGCCTGTATCTGATTGAGGGTGTGACCTGACTGCACTCTTAAAATGGTCCTAGGCTGTCCTGACTAATGAGTGGCACTCTGCACATTCTCAGGAGCTCAGGGACTAATCCTTCCTCTGTGCTCTGAAGTTTGAAAAATGTGTCTGCTCACTAGAGAGGGTGCTGTGGACCAGGTGCCATACTTAAAATGACCTACTAAGACTTATTAAAGACAAGCCAACTATGACGTGCCAGCTGTAAGGAAATAATACACAAAAAATGAAAAGACAACAGGTTTAGCATTCCCAGCAGGGAGTTCCACTGGCGAATGGAGAAAAGGAGGAAAGACAAGTCAGAAGTTAGCACCATGAGAATGCAACAACTCTTATCATAACAAAATCAGATAAGGTCAGGTAACCATGGCAACTGGCTGGGATCCTCCTGTTAAGAAAATCCCTCTCAGTAATTACTCTTGGAGCCTGTGAAAGGAAACAATTTTAAGACTTAGAAGGAAACAAATTGGTTAGTTTTGTTCCTGTAAAAAGGTAAGCATTTTCTGAACATACAGAGCGCAAGAATGTTTGCGTGCCTTTTCCTGTGAAAGGGGTACAATGAGCGAGTTACTTTGCACAGAATACCAGAACAGTGTCTTCCTTGAGGGAATGAAGGAGAGTTAGAGCGATTCTCAACCTGCGGCCAGATGTGGGCGAGTGGGCCAGATGTGGCCCATGTTGCTCTGCCACTCCCCCCCGCCAAGCCAAGAAGGGCTGTGTGGCGAAGGAAGGGCAGGATGACTGTCTGGACCCCAGAGCTGCCTGAGGCCCCGGAATTTGGCCCCTGACTTTAAGGTTGAGAACCGAGGTTACAAGATTATAACACGGTACACACATAAAGACAATGCAATTCTCTCACTCCTGGTGAGATACGTGACTCCAAGACGCTAAGAGATATTAAAAAAACCTTAAAACACAGAGATGGAGTTTTGAGGAACACAGACGTAGGGAGGGGCCCCATAGCTTATGATACAGTGAGGAAAACTCATAGAAGTGATTTTTAGTTTTCAGATCGCGCTTCTGAAAAGAAAAAATCTGTTTTCCTGATTGCAAAACCGGTTTCTAAGAGAGGCTTAATCCTTTGACAAAGAGAAGAGTCTCAAGGGAAGGGGGAGGAACCACCCTGCCCCATCCCCCCCCCCTCTCCTGCCTAGGCTGCTAAGCAGGCAAGGCAAAGGGGTTTGCTCATCATGCTTCCCCAAACTTTAAATAGCTCCTGCCCATGAGCAGAGTGCAAACTGTTTTAACACATATTTCACAGTGACATTACCACGCAGTTACACACAAGGAACACTTTTTCAGTCATACTGTGGTCATAGAGACAAGGCTTTTGCAATCATACGCAGTTCTTGCAGACATACATTCAGTGGTGCACCACACATACACACATCTATTTACGCATTCACACATTCCTCCCCTGATCTGCAGCGTTCTATACTACACATGAGGAGATGGCTAATACACAGCTGGCTATTTACAGCCATCTGGGTGCTTTTACTTAGGGACAAGTTTCTCTGGGCTACTCCCAAGGTGAGACAAGTAGATTCTGCCTGTGCCCTGGGGGAACTCGGGGTACTATTGCTGGGATGGTTCTTCTGGCATGGCCAGGGCGATGGCTGCCTCCTTTCTAGCCTGGGCCAGATGCATGCCAGGGTGGCCATTTGGCATTAAGACAACCTTTTGAAGATCTGCCTGGTCTAGATTGGCATTCTCTTCTAAGGTGTCTCATTTTATCACACTGGAAGCAGGCGCCTTGGGGTTTTGGCACTGCTCTGCGCCTGAGTGTGGAAATGGGTCTGCTCTGGAGCCCTGCGTGGCCAGGGGCCGTGCAGGTTTCCGTGAGCAGTGGGCGCTGAGCAGCCCTGCCTGAACGTGTGTCTGCCTTCAGATGGGCTGAGCACAGCAGTTGGGCGCTAGCTAATTGTGCCACTGGCAATTTCCCCGAGAATGGATCTTCCTTACCCATGCGCTGAATGGAGCTCTTTCTTTGCAGGGAACTTTTAACTGTCCGAGAAGCGCCAAGGCCTCTCATACCATGAATTCCTTCAGTGACGTCTGCAGCTGTCACTGAGGGAATGCTCCCTATACTGCCCTGCTTAAGCTGAAATGACGAATAGAGACTTCTTGGGGCTGATGGTTCTGACTGCGCTGGGGTTTTCTGGGTCTCTATCCGGACTGGGTCCACTCCTGCTGAGAGTTTCCTACATTTGCTCCAGGTACTGACTACCTTGCCTGGAGCTTTGGGGGGTTGCTGGATGCAGTCTCCTATCTGATCCCAGAGCTTCAGGGTTAACGTACCTACTTCTGGGTAAAGTAGGCAGTGTCCCCTGAGGTACGCCAAAAGTCTCGCTAGCTCTCCGCTGTGAAATCGCAACTTAAAAACCCTGGCCAGGATTCTGAACTCTTCCTCACGAGTTCTTTGGCTAGCGGACGGACTTGGTCTATGAGAGCAAGTCCCCATATTACCTGTGATGGGTCCTCCGAAGTTTCCTTCTCGGGCCGAGAGTCGACGCGTCCTTTTACAGGCAATAGTTCTGGCGACGAGTGTCTGGGGTAGCTGTCGGAGCGTGGACCTTCTGCCACGGGCCCTCGGCGGCCTCTGCGCTGTCAGGGGCTCACAGCCTGCCCTGAGCGGAACGCGTTTCCCTCTATGGCAACCTCCTCGAAAGCTGGAGCAAGCTGTAGGAATGTCTCTCTGGAATGCCTCGCCACAGGCCACTCCTCCGATCGGCTGGCTGCCGGCCGGAGTGCTGTGCTGTCCTCCAGGATGATGGGACAAGGTTCTGGCACAGAACCTGGCCGCGTGGATCGCTACTCACGAGTAGACCTCTCCGGGGTCCCTTACTCACGAGTAGAATCACGTCGGGGTCACCAGATGTAGGAAT
This sequence comes from Bradypodion ventrale, assembly GCA_035047345.1. Lineage (NCBI taxonomy): Eukaryota > Metazoa > Chordata > Lepidosauria > Squamata > Chamaeleonidae > Bradypodion > Bradypodion ventrale. The sequence goes on along the minus strand of JAWDJE010000001.1, from coordinate 369,937,802 downwards.
TGGGCCGTGAGGAGGCCCTTAGGATCCCGGAGGAGACTGGTCAAAGGAGCGACACGAGGCAAGATGGAGCGAAGACCAGTAGTTTATTGAGGGAAAACCATCAGTATATATTATGCAGAAGGCTGTGCATGGTAGGAATGGTCATCTGACAGAAAATCACATCACCTATTTGCTCAGGTTAATTGGGAAACTCTCTTGGGGAAGTTAATTAACTGGGGCAACATTGACAGGGGCAACACCATTGTGTTGGGATTAGTAGCTGGGTCAACATGGCCCTATTTGTGCCGGAGATTACTATGTCTCGGAGATGATTGAATCACTCTGATAGATAACTGGGATCAGCGAAATGCTATCTTGGTAGAATCGCTGGTCAGGTCATGTTAATTGGGTGAATCAAACCCTATAGCCCTATAATTTATTCACCCCCCTTGATATGGCTGCCCACAGAGGCCACCGCTAGGAGCCTTCTCACTCAAGAGGCCTCTACCCAGCCGTCCCATGCCCAACCGGGCACGGGGAAACCATATCGTTCCATTGCTAATTGTTCTCCTCAGTATCTCCTACAATTATAATTATTTGACTTATATCCTATTGTTCTTGCAGAAATGTAAGTCAACAAGGCAATTCAGATATCCTAATCCATCAGAACCTACACTTCTCTCACTTGTGAATCACATCTAAAATAAAAAAAATGTTAAAATTAAATGTGTATTTTAGAATAAAATAAATTTAAAAATATTTACTATGGGACAAAATAGGTTTAGTAACATCTCTTTGTGACAATATTCATTCAAATACATATTTAAATACAGATTTTCATGTTTATTTAAACAAATCACAGATCAATGTAATAATAAGATGAAACAGATATAACTTTGTTCACAAAAATCCAATTCTAAAAAGTGAAATGAAACAAATGAGAAACAAACTGATTCCTAATTCATTAGATCAGCCATTCTCAACCTATGGCCCATCGGCTAGATCCAGCCCACAGCACCAACTCAGCCGCCGCCGCTGCTGCCACCACCACCACCACAGACTCATTTACTGCAGTCATAAATGCATTTATGACAGCCATTGTCACATTTACGATAGCTATGGATGCGTTTACTGCAGTCGTAAATGGCCGGGGAGAGGGCACCAGTCTGGCCCCCTCAAGTGTCTGAGGGAGTGTGACCCAGCCCCTGACTTTAAAAGGTTGGCAACCCCTGCATTAGCTTTTCCTTGAATTAAATTGCTTTAATGTGTTTCACAATAATTAAATTAACTTCCCATTTCAAATGAGGCACACATTTTGTCCTACTTTTAAATACATGAAGCTTTTCTGCATCCTTTATAATCGACTTATTACTAGGTCTAATGCAAGCAGTCAGGGAGGAAACACTTGAACACAAAACATTCCCAGGGGGGGGCAAAAACTCCAAACATAGAAAGAATATGGATAAGTCACTGAGAATATTCTAAGACATTAGCATGTTGCATTAACATATCATGATTGATATGATATCTAATCACTTCAGGAAAGGAGCGAAGAGATTGACTGGCAAAAGAAAACATATCCAGAATGTCTTCATTTATCTATTATTTGGGATGACAGAACACACAACCATGGGAGGAAGAGAAGTTTAAGAAAGGTCTGGGAAAAGAGGAGGTTAGGAACCAAAAAGGAAATTGCAAAAATTCAAGAGATTTTAAGGGGAAAGGGATACAGCACAGAGAAGGGGGAAGGAAATATCCAATAGTCTCCCTTAAAAAAAATATATGGGAAGCTTAGTTCCTTGGCATCGAGAACTTCAAAAACATCCCACAGAAGATGTTAAAACAAGGACAAAATTAGACTGGAGAAGTGAAAGTGAGGAATAGGTAGGGGAGTAATGAGGATTAGTCAACTGGGGCAAAGCCCCAGTGTGCCATCTTGAGAGACATTATCTACTGGTCCAAGATTCTTCTTCCAGTTTGCTGGGGTGAATATAGGCTTCTGTGCAGGATAAGCTCACCTGTCTGCAGTGGGAAGTAAATTGCCATGCAGTGCCATCCCTTATTGTCAAACTACCCTCAGCCACCCCATTGCTTCCCTTGGAAGTCATTCTTGGTAGAATTAATTCCTTTGAATGCTGGTTCCAAGGGGAGGCTCCATGGAGTGGAGTGTGATAGGAAGGATATTCTCTGAGGTCACCTGTGCTCTGAAACAGATGAGCTCAGAAATTTCCCTGCTGTCCATCTTTGTTTGTCAGGAGCTCTCCTGAGAAGCAGCATTCAAAGGAGCTACTGTTGCCAGGATCAACTTCTTTGGGAAATGGAGCAGTTCTTTCTTTCTTTCTTTCTTTCTTTGGGGTATTAAGGTAAAGGTAAAGGTTTCCCTTGCTGGAAAGCTAGTCGTATCTGACTCTAGGGTGCAGTGCTCATCTCTGTTTCCAAGCCGAAGAGCCCAGTGCTGTCTGTTTCTGCAGACGTTTCTGTGGTCATGTGGCAGGCATGACTAGACACCGGAGTGCACGGAACGCTGTTACCTTCCCACTGAAGTGGTCCCTATTTATCTACTTGGAATTTCTTTCGAACTGCTAGGTTGGCAGGAGCTGGGACGAAGACGGGGGAGCTCATTCCATCCTGCAGTACTCGGGAATCGAACTGCTGACCTTCCGCTTCCCAGTCAGGGCCTTACCTTATTGAGCCACTGCAGTCCCTTTTGGGGTATTGCTGGAGGAATTTTGCTTAGTTTTTTTTTCTTTTTCTGGAGGTTGCAATGAGGGTGGCTGAGGTTTATTTATTTGTCACTTTGCTTGCTTGCTTGAGACTTTCATGCATTCTTGTGCCCACAGAGCTGTTATATGAGGCTTAAGGTCTGGCACATAAAGCAGGCAACCCATGCTTTGTTGTATTTGCATGCACAAAGCCTATTGCCTGACTACACCATCAAATTGTGATTGTCTCTTATGGGCTGTTTCAGTGATGTAAGCAGGAGGGTGTGATTTTCACAACCATGATAACCTTCCTCCCCTCCCATGTTGCTTCCTCTGTTCCAATCCTCCTCCTACTTTTAATTTTTTTTAAAAAATATATGAGATTAGTGCTGGAACAGCTTTCACCTTGTCACTAGGTCTTCATTCTTATGAAACAAGATGCACTTATGATGCCCTGTCTAACCACCCTGGTGATATTCCTTTGTTGTCCTCTAACTTCTTCATTCTTGTTTCATATTTGTCATTAGGTGCTGTCTCAGAAGTTCTCTCTACATTTAGCTGAACTGCTGTAACATCATAAGAAACTTATACTAGCTTCTTCTATGGATGTTTTATGGAGAATGGATGGGGAGATAAATATGAGAAACAATCATCAGCTTTGCACTGAGCAGCAATGCAGAGATGCTGAAATCTCCTTTGGAACAAAAAGGTAGTACTCTATTCAGGAGAATGAAACAAAGTCTGAGATTTATTGAGCCATGAGAAATAAGAGTTATGCCTGACTTTTTAAATATGGCAGCAATCCTATTGCACTTAACTTGGGGAAATCCCTATTGAACTTGATGAGTAGGCTATTTTTTATTATTTTGAAACATATGTCTATATGTAAAGAATCTGAATAACCATCATCAATAGCTGTCAATTTCTCAAAACTAGTTTTCCTATTCAGCTGCAGGAGTGTTTCTAGTTGCTGCTCTATCATTTTAGACAGTGTACAAGAAAGGGAGACAGAACTTTCTGGATGTTAACTATAATGGTAGCTGTTAAATAAATGTTTAAGAAGCATAAAATTATTTTGTGCATTTAGAAAAGCAAATTTTATATACATATACATACACACACACACACACACACACACACACACACACACACACACACACACACACACACACACACACACACACACACACACACACATATATTAGGGACACATTTTTGTGCTGCTTGTCACAGACACCCAAATTGTTTCTTACTCTCTGGTAGAGGAAAATGAGACATTGCTGGTAATATGTGCAAAAATGAGGTAGTTGTTGAGTTGATCATGGTGACTATTTCCAGGGCTGTCTTGTTAGAGAATACACAGAAGTGGAGTATCATTCCCTTCTTCTGGAAGTGTCCTGGGAATCTGCAGCTTGCCCAAGGTTAATAGGCTGGTTCTTTTCCTGGGAAGTAAAGTGAGGAAGCAAACTCCCAACCACCACCTAAATTCATTGAGCTGTTCAGCCAGCAGATTACCTGGAACAACTTAATTCTTCTTGATAATTGGGTGCAACCAAGTTTAAATTGAAAGGACATTTTAACAAAAGGGAGTATCAATACTTTGGAAAAGCATTTTTTTCGGAATTTCAAATTAATAATTTTAATGTAGTTTTTCAAGTTGATGCAATTCTCTTACCAGTCCTAAGATATTTTATGTGTTGTTGTTTTCTGAACTAACCCAAGCCAACAAAATAACAAACAAATATAACAAATAACACAGCTACCTTTAAAATAGCAATTCATTAATGGTTATAATTTTTGCAATTAAGTTTGTTCATATGAAACTCTAAAAATTCTGTTCCAAGCTTTGTGCCAGTCACGTTCACCAGTGTACCTCCTCCCCCTTTTTTGATATGTTTTCCACTACATAAAGATTGCCACTCAAGATAATGTTGTTCACTAGCAATTTGGATTATGATAATGATGGTAGTGGTAGTGCTGCTAATGATGATGCTACTGATATTGCAACTGGAACTGGATGCTCTATGGGCATAAACCAACTATGTTCATTCCATGGTGACAGGAGACTCCTCAAAGTAGAATAAGAAGCAACTTGGTTCTCTGTTATTCCTTCTCCTCTTTGGAGGTACCTGTCCATACCTGTCAAATGCAGCTCCGGAGATTACAGGACCTGAGCAGAATGTTTCTGCGCAGGTCCATTCTATGCATACGTAGAAGGCTTTTACGCATGCGTAGAATGGACCGTTCTGCGCAGGTCCATTCTACACATGCGTAGAAGGCTTTTACACATGTGTAGAACGGACCTGTGCAGAACCGTTCTGCGCAGCTCACTTCTACGCATGCGTAGAAGGCTTTTACGCATGCGTAGAAGGCTTTTACGCATGCATAGAATGGACCTGCGCGGAACTGTTCTGTGCAGTTCACTTCTACGCATGTGTAGAAGGCTTCTACACATCCCCTTCTGCACAGAAGCCTTTTACACATGCATAGAAAGGACCTGCACAGAAGGGATGCACAGAAACTCCCCCCCCCCCAACTACCAAATGACTGGGTAGTGGCAGCTCCTGGCAGGGAATGGCGAAAATCGGTGCGAAAATACGGGAAATCCCGGGAAATCCGGGATACTTGACAGGTTTGTACCTGTCTATCCCAACCTGCTCCAGAGAACTGAAGGCAGCATAGAAGTGCAAAGAGAAAAGGGAATCGCCTGCCACTCCCCAACCCATCAGTAGAGTCCTTCACTCAGTAGTGTTGATACCTGCAAGTTTGTATCCTGATTAAAGTTATTGCTAAATCTGTCCTCTCCAAAATTGCTAACTTCTTTTAAGGCTATCTAAATCAGAAATAGTTAAATCTGAGATGGAGGCCCAGCTCCATAAGAATATGATATATAGTTCTTATGATTATATATGTATATATTTCAATACCTGGGTTCTTTACTCATGAGTGTTCTATCAATCTATCCAAACTATGATGTGTCTTTTAATCAGGGGAGTGATACTTTATTTCCAATGGTTGTTATTATTACAAATGTGATGACACTGGTCACCAGTGACATAATATAATCATGTGCTCTCAAGTAAATTCTGAATTATGGTAACCATTTCTCAAGTTTTATAGGTAGAGAATACTTTAAAATAGTTTGTCATTCCTTTCTTCTGAGGATGTTCAGGGACTATGCAACTTGCTCACAACTACACAGTCTGGCTCTTCCCCTGGGAGGCAGAATGAAGTATTGAACTCCCAAACTCTTGCTCCACAGTCAGATACCTAAACCACTGAGCTACCCAATCAGCTTGTGGGTATCAGATTGTGCTGTCTAATGTAGTACCAAAAAATATATCAGAGGACAACACTGGATTTTCTATGTTTTGAAAATAGCAGCTTAAAACCAAAGACTGTTAAGTGACTGTGACAGATGCTCAAGAAGAGTGCATGCTAAGTGTGGATCAGAGGTAACCTCTGAAGTATGGTATGTTTGAGTGACTAGTGTGTATAAAAATCTCCTCTAAGTACAATGTTGTTTATTCCTCCACTGATTCTTTAAAAGCTCCTATTCACAGGGAGATTAAAAGGTAATCTAAAAAGTGTGTGGCTCACTGTGTGCGGTAATAGCTTTATGCTTAGTAGTATTAAATTGTTGTCTTTGCTCAACTGACAGCATTTCCACTGCACATTCCCTATCCACATCCTATTACAGCCTACTGACAAGACCAAAATGTTTTCCATGCCCTATTTTCAAACTCCCCTTCTCGATACACACACACACACACCCTCTGCCATTTGATCCTTTCTGCTAGCCCTCAGAAGCTTTAAATAAGCAGCATTATTTTCAAGGCAAGTTTGAGCTTGTCCTTAAACACTCCAGGAATAATCCTTGAGAGTTTGCTCAAAGGTAACAGCATGCACTAGAGCTGGCTCTGACTGAGGTCACTCCTCAGAAGTACCTGAAAGGCTGTTTCTACCACATTGGAGTGTGTGGCTCAACATCCTGGCAGTGGTGCCATTGTCTTATCTCTCAAGGATATCTAGGTCCATAGTGAAGCTCCTTCCAGCAAAGCCTGGAATGGATGCCTGCCTTCAGAAAAGAACACCAAGAACTACTATGATTTGGATATGAACCAAATTGTTTCTTTCTAATGGAATGTGTGGACATCCAGAAAAGCCCAGGACCTATTCTTAGAGGTGTGGAATGCCTTCTGAGAACACCCGAAGTATTTCACCTCTCTGAAGATTTAGCTGGATGCCAGTGTATTTAAAAGCTGTCCTTCTTTCTCTTTCTCCATTCAATTGCTAGATTCAACCTTATTACATTTACTGAATCAGCTCTGAAAGTGAGCCAACAGTTATGGGAATGCCATTAATTCATTGCAGGCGCACCCCCCAAAAAAGGACTCAGACACCGGTATAAGTGGATAACGGCATTGGGCCACATTTATTGATTCATGCCCTAGTCCGAATTATAAATTTCCATTGGTACTCAGCCAATTATAATTCTTAAGGCAAGCAGGCCGCAGTAACACTGGTAAGGTTCCTCCCAAATTGCCAACGGCAATTGCCAACGGCAATTGGCTACAATGTATCCATTTGTATCAATTTGTTTGTTGACAACAAACAAATTGTTGACCGTAGTCAATAAACTATCTACTGACCCCACCCTCTGACGTGTATCCGTAAAATCACGTGGGTGATGCATGCTGAATAGCTCGTGCCATCACCCCATTGCCTGGTTCGTCGTTGACCGGTCAACGTTAAACAACTTGTACCTATCTAGTGTTGGCCAGTCAATTGCGAACCTGCCGGATACCTGTGGGTCATAAATATTTACCTTACCAGTGCTACCCGCCACACGGGGAGGCATCCATGATGACTCGCCGCCGCCCCCCCCAAGACCGCCATCTCGGTCGCCAGGCCTGCTTGCAGCACACCAAGAACGAGGTACATACCTCTAGCCGACAGGTGGACCCCTTCTCCCGCTTACCAGCAAAAAAATTTCTAATCCTATCAGCCGGTATCCAATGGCCGTCTTACAGCCATGCACTGAACGGGATGGAGCCACAGCCCCGTCCGCTGACTGCCGGAACAGTCCGAACTAGGGACATCCGCATCTCCCCTAAATTGGTGTCTCGGCACGATGTTAGACCATAGCGACCGTATGTAAGCCATACGTGATGTAAAAGCCAGGTCACAGCCCCCCGACGGTTTAGTAACAGCAGTGATCCGTATAATATCGCTGCCACCGGGGTGCCTGTAAAACATAGGGCGGGCGAGCATCCCTGACAGATAGCAGGAATGGCCTCAGTTCCCGCCCCCATGTGCCGCGCATACCATACCATAGCCTTCGTGCGGATGCACACAGCCCAGCCGGGGTCCACTCTCTGTCGCTGCAGCCTATGCCGCTGCCCAGTGTACATAGCTGTGGCCCACCAGCCCCCCACCACCGGTGTGTTGAGACCCTTAGGATCTGTAAAAGAGGAGAAAAAAGGTGAAGGGCATAAACAGGTACTCATACAATGAGGGGACGTACATATCTGAAATTGCGCGTAGACGCATATCCACCTCGTAGTACCTCCAAACGTAGCCGCGATCAGCGCGACGCCTACCTTAAGTCAATGGTGCCAAAACGGGCCCCACACCGTGAAACGCGGCAGCGGTCACCCTCAGGGACTGTACTATAGTAAGGGTAGACCCATCCCGGTGGCAGAAAACAGGCTGGGGCGCGCAGCAGGCACTGTCAAAAATTCATGTAGGGCACCAACCGGACAGATGTCTCGAAAACTTAGTAGCAGTATACACCACTGCCTACCATGCTGAAACACCCGTGAGGACCGTATCCCCACACGAGCCCACTCATGTGACAGAGACATCTTCGAGTTCCAGTGACCTACGAGACACCTCCGCCTTACACAGGGGGTACCAACTCTGGCACCCTCTCACTGATGCGGAGCGCTCCAAAAGGCTACCGTGGTAGCTGCGTGGCTAAGAGCCACCTCCCACCTATCTGTACATAAGTAATGCCACCTCGTGCAAGGTGGGTCAAAATTCTGGGAAAAGGAGTGACGCGTGTAGGGGTAGCGGGCACGTTCTCGTGTCCACCCTTCCCTGACACGACACATGAACTCATAGTGATACGCCTTACGCGTGTGAAGTGCCAATGACATGTCCGGTTCCCTTCAGCTCGCCTAACGTCCAGCTATCGGCCAAACGTGGCAAGTGGAATTCCTCTGCTTCGGGAGTAAAGCACGGAAATGGGCGATCCGCTGGTGGGGAAAAGCAGCAGTAAAGTCATTATTCATACCTAGAACATGTCTGGCCTGGAACAGCACATTTAGGCGTAGGCTTCACAAAAGAATAGACAAACTAATGTCAGGACCCGGGGGATTTGCATTTCTGGGTGTTGACAATGTGCACCACTGCCACATTGTCACGCCGAAATTGGAACACTGAGTAGGCCCACTCATTGCACCATAGCCTCAGTGCTCTCTAAAACGGGAGAAAACGTGATTACAGTGATTGCGGGGACAATCCGTGCACCCACCCTCAGAGTAAACCCCATAAGTCAGAGAGCCGGCGGTATCTGACCGTACTAGATATCTAGGGCAGGCCACTAGGTCTGATCTCCCATAAGAGACCCCTCTAAACCCAGGAGTAATTTGAGCCAGGGCAAACAAATTAAGGGGGGCAATGAATTAACTACAATTCCCAAGGGCATACTCAATGTTTGGCAATCAATGCCAAAATCGCCATGGACATCCAAGCCACCGCATCAATGGTTAACCTGGATGACCGCGCGACAGCATCGAGGCGTAAATGTGATGTCAGAATATGGGACCTCGGTCTATTCAGGCGCCAAGGGGACACCCAGTTCCAACCTGAGTGTCTGAATCGTGATGAGGAGACGCGTACACGTGTCCAAGCCCCGTTTAACCCCAGACCCAAAGTCGTCGAGGTAATGGGCTGGAGACCGAGGCCCCAACCTGTGAGCGAATGCCCACTGAATGAAAGTCCCACATCGGTCGGGTGCCGAACCTGAATTAATGCGGTCAGAAAGGGGGTTGGCCCTATCTAATTAAAATTCCCCTCGAAACCTAAAAACCTGATAGGTCTAAATCATGAGGTGCACTGGCAAAAAGCTGGAAGCCGAGTGCACATCACACTGTGCCAAAACAGCACCAGAATTGCATGAGCGCGCCAACCATAGTAGCCGAGGTAACTACGAGTACCTGACTGAACAAGGTCATCAGGAAGGGCATCCCTGAACGGAGCACCCACAAGGTAAGCCGAATGGAGGATTATATTACATTCCCCTTTTTCTAGCTCGGTATGAGCCTCAAGGGGATACATTCGACTAAGGAAAGGTGGTTCCAAGAAGGGCCCCCCGTTACTCTCATAGCCCCCAACTTCCTAACTGTGGACAGTGGAGCCCCCTCTCCGTTACCCTGGAAGGGAACCAGATTAGTAGCATCCTGGGGCCCCCAACACCCCCGAATGGATACAAAAGCCCCATTGGAGAACCCTCCAGCAGGTCTCCCGCCCCATCCCTCCTTGGATGAACTGAGTGACATCCCTCCAGGCTGACTGTACTTGGGGCGGGGGGGGGGGGCTTATGACAAAGTTAGTTGCGTCAGACGGATCTCTGATAGCCCCTGTGCACCCCCACCTCTGCCCCGTAACCCACCAACCCGCGGGCACACGGAGGCTGCGAGAGGGCCGGCGCAAAAAGGGGGGGCAGTAAGTCGGTAACGACCGTGGTGCTTAGTACACACATCGTCAGCTGAGCAGGCCGAACACCGTAGGAGGGCTGGAACCCCCCGCCCAACCAGTTTGCGTGGAGCCAGTGTCTAAACAGCCCACTGCTCAGCATGGCCACCATGGTACCCATCACCAGGCACCGGTTCCGTGGGAATGATGTACACGAGCACCCTTGCTGACATGACTCATCCCAACTCCCCTCAGGATATAGAGCCACCCTCGTCCACATTCCTCACCATGAGCCAACTGTCACGGGCCCATCCGCTCGACATCAGGATGGCCCAAACAGGTCAAGTCCTGCGGCATACCACAATACGTACAAGGTATGCCGACCACCAGTTGGCCCCAAGGTGCGCGGTGGCTAATGACGATGGGACATCTCTTTGTCCCAGATGTCCTGTCCTTCTCTCTCCTCCCAGTGGGCTCGCAGTTCAATAGGGAGAATATCCACATGTCCCCCTCCAGCCCTTGCCCCTCATGGCCTGCGGCCAATAATCAACCGGGGCCAGTAATAGCCGTCCATCGGCAAAGCCCTTGACGGCACGTTCTGTATAAAGGGGCCTACGCAGCAGTATCCAGACAGCCCCTGCGATGCTCAACACTGTTCCAGGGGTGGACACCCCAGTGCGTGGTGGCTTACTACGGCGGGACCACACAATGTCTCTGTCCTCCTGTCCGTACCTCCTATCCTTATTTGGGTCTCAGTTCAATGGGAGAATATATCCACGTACTCCCCCCCACACACCAAGTCTTTTCCCTCATGATCTGGGGCAGATGATCACTGGGGGGGCCATGAATAACCAGTCGTCGGCAATGCCATTGCCGGTACATGATGTACACCGGACATACACAGCGGGACCTAGACAGCCCCTGTGACGCCATGTACCGCCCCGGGAGCGTAAACCCCCACCCCCAACGTCGTGCCAGAATGCAACCAAGGGGCACTGGGATAGGATGGCGAGTTATGCCCCCAGCCTCAAATTGGCGAGGCAAAGAGCACTGAACCCCCACTGCTGGAAATGGACTGTGATGTGTGTGCATTCAACTTGAACCTAATGCACCCCTGTGAGCCGCCCCCACTGGGGGTTCCGGCCCACGGTGGGCATCGGAGCTCGCGACCGAAATCGAGCTCTGGGGCGACCTCCAACGCACTCCAGCCGCAGTTCCAAACAAACGGGGAGCTGCGAGACAGCGGCGGGCACAGGCCGGCGTGTCACGAGAAGCTCGACCCAGCTGGCCGCCTGTTGCATAGTGGCAGCAGTCGAAGTAGCCGGCAGACACAAAGGGGCTCCGTAGTTAGGGAAGGGGCCCCCACCAACTGGTTAGCTAAGGATGCCCCCAGCACAGCCAAACGTGCTAACCAGGCATCCCCTGCCACGAAAACCCCTAGTAGGTGGGCCAGGTGGGCCAGATGGCCCGCTCGGTATTGGGCCAGAGGCCCCAATTTGAGAGCTTGGGCCAAAATAGGGCCATGCCAAAAACTCCGGCCCCTAATGGGTAAAACGTGCTGTGAGCCAGCACCAGGCCCTCCCCCCCAATCGTTCCGGGCCGGGCCGGCAGCCGTGGGCCGAGGGCCGGATCCTCTGAAGGGCGGATCCCTAGGGATGCCTCTAGCGCCGCTACGCGGGCCAGTAATGCATGCCAATCCCCCTGCATAAGAGGGCCAGGTGGGCCGGACGGCCCACCAGGCAATGGTCCAGGGGCCCCTACTTGAGAGCCAGGCCCCAAAAAGGGCCATGCCCAAAACTCCGGCCCATGAGGGGCCGGGGTAAGCCCTGCTGTGCAACCGCACCAGGCCCTCCCCCCTGCTCAAAACCCATGGCCAGCAATTGCGGGCCGGGGGCCGAAGCCCTTGTAGGGCCGGTCTGACGCTGGAGGGCCGTGGGCCACGGCCTGAACTGCCCCATCCCACCGATCCCGGTGGGAGCCTCCGGCTGGAGGTCCTGTTGAGGGGGTGCAGTCGCGGTCCTCCGACCCGACCGCTGCCCCCTGCGCAGGCGAGCCTGCTTCGCCATAGCCTTCTTTCCAGGAGGCATAAACGAAGAGCGATCCCTATCCAGGGATCAAAAATCGCTAGCTGGGAAACCGAAAATCAAGCAGCCAAGACTGCTAAGGGGCTGCAGCCACGAAAAGGCTTCCCTCTGCAAGACGGAGAGCAACGGAGAAAAACTTCTCCTCTCCGTCGCTTTTAAAAAATGGCAGCTCGGCTGCCTCGTGGCCACCCCTTTTATAGAGGGGTGGCCACGCCCCCTAACTACCCGGATGTCTGAGTCCGGGGGGGCCGCAAAGAGCGCGGCGGCCATTTTGGCGCCGCGCTTTCAATGTGTCTACATTGCCAGCTGGATCCAGACTATACATATAAAATCCCACCCATTCTGCCCCAAGTAGTAAGAATTAAATTCCCCCTCCTCTGAAAATAAAATTGTGCTGTTCTGCTCCACAACTCATTAGAATTGATTTCACCAGTGCTACCCAAAGAGTGCCTTCAATGATCAATTTGACTATGCTTGTTCTACAACTGTACCCTTGTTTCAATACCACCCTTGGAGAATGGCATTAACTAAGCTCTACAAGGTGTCAGCCAAATATGTCGGTCAAAAGCATAGTAGGAAGCTAACAACCCTCAATTGAAGAAACCACAACATCAAGTGAGATGTTTTTACACAAGTTTAGTGTCCTGCTGTGGGAACATAAACCTCATATCACATTCCATCATTTTTGGAAAAACAGTGCCAATGTGATATGTGTCCCAAATACAAGAAGTTTGTTAGAGACAATACGTCCACAGCTGATAACAGTAGCTCAGAAATGTATTTTACCAATAGTGGATTTTATCCTAAATCTACTTGTCTGGACCTTAGGTTTCTTCCAATACTCTCTGAAAACAATGAATAATTGAGAACAATTTTTATGTTCCTTCTGTAATCTCATTTTATTTCAGTTCATGATTTTACTACAGGTTCCCCTTTTTGAGGGACCTGTAGCTTTCTAAATGTTATTACACTATAATTTCCATATTTCAATCTGGGAATACCAATTTTAATAATGAGATTAAATCATTATGTCTTCTCAAGGTTTAAATATGAAGTTTATATTAGTCTTTCTTTTTAAAAAATGCCACTGAACTTCTTTTGTACCACAACTTCACAGTGCTCAGTCGTGTTCATTTTGTATCTACCACAAATCTTCGTAGCAAGTCTGCTGTCTAGTCAACCATTCATCATTTTATTGCCCCACCCCCAAACATGGCTTATAGTCTATGTTTGTCCTTCTGGAATTCATTATGTTGGGATCCATTCAACTCTCTTGTTCATTGAGACTATTTTCCTACACACTCAGCCTATCCTTCAAAGTATTTTGAATCCCTCCTAGATTTCTGTCTAGTATCCATTGTTTTGATTGCTGTGAACTTTATCACACCATCATTAATGAGAAAATATAATAACCTAGATCAGCATTTCCCAAATTTATTCTATTGTGGAACACTTACAAATCCTACATTTTTAATGGAACATTTTGTTTTTGTAATAGAAAGATAGATTTGGATTTTTCAGTTTTAATGACAAATAATGTAAATAACTATTCAAACTTGCTATGAAGCCAGCCCCTACTGATTTGCAAATGGTTGCAAACAAACCTCAAAACAATGAGGTCATCTCACATGTTTAACATTCTGGAGGAAGGTGTGAGGACCCCAGAAAATATATTTAAACCCGAGATTTTGAGGGTTCAGAAGCAACCATTTGGGAGGAGGCGCTAGCCCACATCACTTTGAACCCAGACCATGGAGATCAAAGGAAATCCTGATAAAGAAGAAATGCTTTCTTAGTAAAGTTAGCTATTTTCTTAGTTTGCTAAATTAGAGTAGAATAGACTATTACTTCGATGTGTATCCTGCATATTCTTAGATGATTCTTCTTCTTCAATAAAAGACACCCAGAAGATTTATTTACCATTGCCACTCCCCAGTGAGTTTCTAGGGCCAAACAGGGATTTGAAGCTGAGTCCCTTGCATCCTAATCTGACGCTGCTGAAATAATACCACAGTGGCTCTTAATCTCTCCTATATATTCATGAAAACCATATGTAAATGTGGGGAACTAAATAGACAGTGTGGTGTAGTGCACAGAGTGATAGTCTAAGACTCAGGAGGACAGGATTAGTATCTCCGGCCCTTGCCATGGAAGCTGGAGCTCATTAAACCTATCCTTAAATGTTTCATTTACCTTGGAAGTCCTACTAGGGTCACTATTAGTCATTTCCAAAGGGACCACAGTGGCTTAATGGTTAAGACGCTGAGCTTGATGACCAGCAGTTCAAGTCCTGAGTGCTGCACAACTTGAGTGAGCTCCCATCTCTGCCCCAGCTCCTGTCAACATAGCAGTGCAAAAGCAGGAAATTCCAAGTAGATAAATAGGTAGCACTTTGGCGGGAAAGGTAACAGTGTTTTGTACACCCCGGTGTCTTGTCATGCCTGCCACATGGCCACAGAAATTTCTGCAGACACAGATAGCATTGGCTCTTTGACTGTAAACCAACCCCCCACCCAAGAAGTGGTTCTCAACATGGGGCCCAGGCCCCACCAGTGGACTTCAATTCCCAGAAGCCTAAGTCAGTACATTGGCTGATCAGTGCTTTGGGGAATTGACTTAGGCTTCTGGGAATTGAAGCCCAAAAACACAAAGGTTGGGAAACACTGCCATAGAGTCAGACATGGCTGATTTTTGAGCAAGGGAGACCCATATCTTTACCTTTACTTAGTCATTTCCAACTTGACAGCACATAACAACAACAAAGTAAGTACTTTGCTATCTTCTCTTCAGCAGAGAACATGCCATGAGTCTTTGCCCCAACATTCATGAACAATCCTTTTTGCCTAAAATTCTCATAAGGCCACTGAAGAGGTCAGTGTTAGCCACAGACTTTCACAAAGCTGATGTGAAACTTTGATGTTGGCAGATTGATACGCAGCAGTCAGCAGTTACAACGCTAAACACAACTTTATTTTGGTGGTATGCAATCTGAACATGTGGTAATGGCGTAGGTACAGCTCCTTTTATACAGCAACAACACACATTTGAATATGGATGCATGGTAGCCCATTGGCCACCGCCTGTGTGATGTCATTCTGAGTCACGACCTTCTTCACCAGGTGTAGCCGTGGCGGGAATGTTCCCGTGTGAGCTGAACGTTCGCGGCTGCCCTCTATGGGTAGCTAGCTCGCGTTCCATTACAGCTGAGAAACATTGTATTCATTACAAGGTTACATTCTTACATTGAAGTGGTTACATTCATTCTTAAAGATATAGTGTTTCCATACACAACACCCCTCCCCCCTAGGATGGGACGAAGTCCCTCAACCATTGTGGTTTTCCGCATGTGCACTTGGGGTGTACGGCAGCTTGGCTGAGCTCAGGGGAACTGGGGGTTCCGTGTTCCGCGGATTCTTGCCCTGCAAGGGGAGAATGAAACTCGTTAGTGATCTGCTGTGGATTCGCTATCCTCAATGGTTCTCGTTGAGGGGTAGGGGTAAATTCTAACCCTGAGAAACCGGGGGCACCTGGGACTAAACAAAAACCCCGCTTTTCGCTCGGACAGGTGGGGGGCCACTCCACAAAAAAAAACCGGTTTCAAAAATTAAAATCAAACTCCTCCATCACTTTGTCATCTACTCCCCCCCCATATGCCTCCAAAGGTTATGGATTTGTATCATCCACTGCTGTTACTGTGGCAAGGTCAGCGGGTACTATAGGGGGTGAGTCGAGAGACTCGATCAGCAGGACCTGGTGCTCCAGTTCTACCTCGCATTCGGGGTCTCCCAACTGTGGGAGGGGGGACTGGGAAAGCACATCCGTGTGGGAGATCTCCTTCCCCGGGCAATAGACCAGTGCAAACTGGTAGGCGTTGAGAAAAATGGCCCATCGTAGCATTCTGTGAGACAGAATCTGTGATGTGGGCTGGCCCATGGTGAAAATCCCCAAAAGGGGCTTGTGGTCGGTCACGATGGTGAACTGTCGACTGTACAGGAAATTGTGGAACTTCTTTGTCCCCGCGATTATGGCTAGGGCTTTCCTATCCGTTTGCGTGTAATTGCGCTATGCCTTTGAAAGTGACCTGGAATAAAGGGCAACCGGGGCTTCCCGCCCATTTTCCAACACGTGGCACAGCACGGCCCCCACCCCCACTGGTGAGGCATGACAGACCAGGACTACAGGTTTCCTCAGGTCGAAATGGGTCAGAACGGCATCTGAAGACAGGAGCCTCTTGAGCTCTTTGAAAGCTTTTTCCTGGTTATCTTCCCACTGCCAAACCGCGTCTTTCTTCAGTAATTCGTGCAGTGGCTCCACAACGGATGCTTTCCTTGGCAAGAAGGAATGGTAAAAATTTAGGGGCCCTAGAAATGACTGCAGCTCTGGTTTCGTGGTGGGGTGAGGGGCATTTTGAACATCCGCAACCTTACACTCGGAGGGCTTAATACCATCGGGGGTTATCTTGAACCCAAGAAACTCAACCTCCCTCACAAAAAACACACATTTGTCCCTCCTCAACCTCAGTCCTGCTTTCTCAAATACTGTTAAGACCTTGTTAGCCTTTTCGCTAGTTCTGATTCGCTCCCCCCAGTTATCAAAACATTGTCGAATTAGGGGAGAACACGTGGGAGGCCCTTTAAAAGGTGCTCCATGAGGGACTGGAAAATCCCGGGGGCCGATTTTACGCCGAACTGCAGGCACATTACCTTGAATGCACCTTTGTGCATGACGATGGTTTGCGCAGCGGCGGCAGCTGGATTTACAGTGAGCTGCTGGTACACCTGTGCCAAATCTAGCTTAGTGAAACATTTACCCCCATGTAGAGTGGCTAGTAAGTGGCTAACTACCGGCACCGGATATGCATTGGGCCAAATGGCCTTGTTAATCGTACACTTATAATCAGCACAAATCCTAACCTCCCCGTTAGATTTCAATGCTGTAACAATCGGAGTTTCCCACTCCACAGAGTCCACTGGAACCAAAATCCCCTGACCCACCAATTTGTCCAATTCCGCCTCAATCTTGTCCTTGAGGGCGAAGGGGACTCTTCTTGGCTTGAGCCGTATAGGTAAGATTTATGGGTCCAAGTCAAACAAAACTGGGCCCCCCCTGTACTTCCTGAGCCCCTTTTCGAAAACCGCCGGGTGTGCGTCGCACACATCTCGTGTTGGGTCAGTCTCGATGGCGTTTATGCCGGACAGTTCGATTCCCAGAGGAGAAAACCACTGAGTCCCCAGGAGGCAACAAGACCCTTGTTTAAGAACTACTAGGGACAGTTTCTCTGTGAACCTTTTAAACTTCACTGTGAAGTTCCCCACCCCCAACACCGGAATCCCATAACCCTGTACGTCCCGCAAGTTCGTCTTCAAGGCTCTCAGCTTGGGCCGCGCATTGGGGGGAATGCGCAGGAACTCCTTCTGTGAAAGGATGGATTAGGACGACCCCGAGTCTATTTCCATCCTAACCGGGACCTCTTGTAACAGTACCTCAACAAAAAACGCCGGTGCTCCAGGGACATGCGGTTCACTGCCGGCGTGTCGTCATCATCAGAGACCTTTCCGATCCCGGCCGCCTTCCGTCAAGGTTGCTCTGCTGAGCCCTTGTCCTCTGTTCGCCGTCCCCTGCACACCTTGGCGATGTGGCCTCGCCGCCCGCAGTTGTGGCACTCCACTTTCTGAAAAGGGCACCTTCTCCGCTCGTGAGATGCTCCACAGCCATCGCATCGGTGGCTCCCCTTCGAGTGAGTGTGACTCTCTGCTGACTTTTCCCACACGTTTTGGATGTCGTTGTCTTCGCTGGAGCCTGAACCCGCGGTTGCAGAGGCCTCCAATGAGGATGGCGGACTCTTCAGGGGCCGCGGTGTATGCCAGGCTGCCTTCACGTGACCGCTGGCCCTTTGAGAGCTGGGGGTCATGCCTTAAACATTTTGACCCCGCTCCTCACTGCCTTGGCCGCCTGAGCTTCCTTCATCACATCTTGGAGCGTCAGGTCGTGGCCCCGGGTCATTAGCTTTCGCTGGGTCTCCTCGTCCCGCAGACCGCAGAGTAGCCAGTCTCTGAGGGTTATCTCCAAAGTTTCCCAGTCGCACGAGCCTGCCGCCAGTCGCAGGGCCACCGCGTATTCAGCCACGGACTCTCCTGGTTGCTGGTCTCTCCTTAGGAACGCTGCCCGGGCCAGAAAAAATGGACACCATCGGCTGGAAATGTTCCCGCAGCATCGTCAGGATCCGTTTGAGTGGATCCATCTCCACCTTCCTCAGTGCCAGCAGGCTTACCAGGAGCTCTAGTGTGGGGAAACCCCACACTTGTGAGGAGATGCGACCGCTTTTCCCCCTCGTCGGTGATGTCGGCAACATCCATTGCATGCCGAAAATGCATCTCGAACAGCCCCCATTTTTCGGGGTGCTTGATGTTGAATAGATGTACATGTACCTTCTGGAATGCCATAATCCCATCCTCGTTGCCAATTTGATGTTGGCAGATTGATACTCAGCAGTCAGCAGTTACAACACTAAACACATCTTTATTTTGGTGGTATGCAATCTGAACATGTGGTAATGGTGGAGGTACAGCTCCTTTTATACAGCAACAACACACATTTGAATATGGATGCACGGTAGCCCATTGGCCACCGCCTGCGTGACGTCATTCTGAGTCATGCCCTTCTTCACCTGGTGTAGCCGTGGTGGGAATGTTCCCGCAGCTGACAGTAATTGGGGAATTTGTACCATGTGAGCTGAACGCTCACAGCTGCCCTCTATGGGTAGCTAACTCGCGTTCCATTATAGCTGAGAAACATTGTATTCATTACAAGGTTACATTCTTACATTGAAGTGGTTACATTCATTCTTAAAGATATAGTGTTTCCATACACAACAGAAACACAGCAAAGCCAGACAAGATATTACACAAGGCATTATGCTAATAAGGGAAGTCGTTATCTGTGGGTATCCATGGGTATGTGCAGGCTTATCCATCTAGTTATGTGTGGAATGCTGGTGCCGAATGCAAGTTTACAGCTAATCTTTTAGGCCACCTTTTCTTTTCCAACCTCTGTGGCTGATGATTGTTCCCTCATGGTTAGTAACTCCCACTATCACTGATAACTTAGTTCCTGTTTACCTATACAGATTCCCATAAAGCCATAACCACTACCCAGGGTCCATTATATCCTCTAACTGGCTAATGAGCACTGTTTTTCATCATTCTGATCCCCTTTCTCCCTCCTTCATATCAGAGATTTGTACTTGCCTCATTCAGTCCAGGAACAATGGAACTATGGGACACAGCTGATGCCTCTTTAGGGTAGCCACATCAGGGCTGGATGAAATGAAGTAATCAAAATCATAGCCTGTGTGCGTGCTCAAAGTGGGAAAAGATTCACCTTGTGCTTACATCTGAAGAAGTGGACTTGGTCCACAAAACTTAACATTAAAAATATAGCAGTGAGTCTCTGACAGAAGTTCTCAACAATTTTTAAGCCGGGGGCCGGGTCACGCTTCTTCAGACAGCTTCAGGGGCCAGATGGCCATTTCATCCTTCCTCTACCACATGGCACTTCCTGGTGTGGTGGGCTACAAGAAAAAGTGCCATGGGCCGCATCCGGCCCATGGGCTGCAGGTTGAGAATCCCTGCTCTAAGGTGCTACCATGTTTTTAACTCTCTTTTTTCCTTTTTGTTTATTTAATGTCTGACACCCTGACTTATGTTCAAGGTAAGAGGCAAAGTTGCATTTTCAGTAAGTGTGATCCACAAACAACGGAGTCAATGTGTATTTCAGGGCCAAAGGAAGAGAGATAATTCTTTTTGTTTCATGTCCAGATCAAACTTTGGACTGCCAAAATGAAGCCACTTTCTTCGCTTTGTTGTTGGCCATAATTAAATCTTAAGCAGGAGGGTGAAAGTTAAGAATAGGAAACAGACCAAGGTACCTTTCCCCATATTTCCAGCAGGGGTCACACATGAGACAGCATCAGTTCAGGTAATAACTGACAAGCTTTATCTGTCTGAGCAAGTACAGAAATGCAAGAATCTCACAGATCTCGTCCCACAGGCAGGTCCCCCCCCCCAGCTTTAACAAGTGGCTAAGACACTGCCTGGAAGGCGCAAGAATAGCAGTTCGATTCCTGAGTACTGCAGGATGGAATGAGCTCCCGTCTTTGTCGCAGCTCCTGCCAACCTAGCAGTTCGAAAGCAAGAAATTGCAAGTATATAAATAGGGACCACTTTGGTGGGAAGGTAAACAGTGTTCCTGTGTTTAGTCATGCCTGCCACATGACCATGGAAACGTCTGCAGAAGCAGACAGCACTGGTTCTTCAGCTATGAAACAGAGATGAGCACTGAACCCTAGAGTCAGATACAACTGGCTTTCAAGCAAGGATGCCCTTTAATCCCACAGAGACCCTTTGGCCTCCAGTCCATTGGTTCTCTTCCTTTGTGCCAGTTTTGCCACAACCCAAAGTGTTTCTTGTGCTCCTCCCCCCAGGGGTGCCACTTAGGCAGCAACATGCAAGGAAAAAGGGATATAGCAGATTTGCCATCCCTTTCCTCTCCAATTGTCTCCAAGTGTGTGGGTGTTTTACAATGGTAATTAATAACAAGTGGGTTAGATGGAAGGTCAATGCAGTAAGATTCTTTTTTTCTTTTCTTTATTATTATTATTATTTTTGCCCACCCTATGTTCATCTTCTTTCAAAGCATCTGCCAACTTAGTTTGGCCAGTGGAAAGGAAAAGCTGGCTGGCGTGTTCAGTTTTTTTTCTTTGTGGGCATTTTTCTACTTCAAAAGTTTCTCTTTAGTTCACAGAGGTAACAGGGCAAAGGTCAATGCGCACTACTTGACCTCTCTTTCACCCACCAGAGAAGAAAAGGAGAGAAACACTTTTAGACTTTTAATCTTCTTCTCCCTTTGATTGTTTCTTCTGAAAACTGGAGGAAGACAACATGCTCCTTATATGCTCACCCACTTCCACATGGAGCAGAAGTAAATCGAACTGGCACGCGCGCACACACACATGAGCGCGCGTATGCACACACACACACACACACACACACACACACACACACACACACACACACACACACACACACACACACAATTCCACCTGAAGAAGGACCAAGTGTGTTATTGTTTTTAAGTCACACTGGAAGGTAACAAATATGTTGACGTCTTTTAAAGAAACAGTTGTTTCATTTCACATTGTAAACACACACACACACACACATGCGTGCATGTGTGTGTGTCTCTCTGTGCCTGTGTGTATAAAAACACTCGCTAGCCCTAGGGTATTGGGGAATAAGTTAACATTTCACAAAGCTCTCCACAGCTGGTGATTATATCCCTTGCAATGTGTACAAAGACATTCAGAAAAGGAGCAGAGAAAGTAAACAGTATCATTTCTGGGGAAGATTTGCGAATGGGGAGGTGGGGGAGGAGAAGCAGATGAAATTTAATCTGGCAAACAGCCCAGCCACCAACTTAAAACAATAAGAGAAGGGAAGCCAAAGAGGAAAGAAAAACAGAGGGGGAAAGTGTGGGGAGAACAGTGTGCAAAGAAGCAGGGGGGGAGCCCTCCACAAAGGTTTCAGCAATCTTTGGGGGCCACTAAATAGCAGATTAGATTGCAGGACTAGGCTTCAGGGGGCGACATTCCTGTCTCATTATATAATGTGTGTATGAGCATTCTTAATTGAATTGGTAGAACCCCCAGCTGTTTACCTCCAATTGCAAAGAATGAGAGGAAGGCACCGGGGCCTTGAGCAAGGCAGACACAAAGTTGTGGCTTTGGCATCTAGGAAAACAAAAGCTGAAAATAGTATTGGGGTTGGCTTCATGTTTTACAATTCATTTTAGAGCTTCATGTTTTGCAATTCATTTTAGATCTGGTTTGCTCTTTAGTACGCAAATATAATTCTTCATCCCAGCATATCTGTTCATGGAAGCCTCACTTACTATATCTGTCCATAGCATAAGTGGAAATAGATGGGTGTCTGTCCATTCCAAAAGCTGTAACGTTACAGGGTGAAGAACTGGATGGTTCAGCTAAGAGTACTGCTAATAAGAAATGATCCACCACTAGCAAAGTGGGGAGCATAGTTGTTACTGGAACAAGTGGATGCAGCAATGCTGGCAGGTGGTCTCAAGATAGCCTACATAACCCAGCAACCACTCCCTGGCTATCAGACCACTCACAACTGACATCCATACATTGGCCAAGCAGAGAAGCAAAGAAAAGCAATCACACATAGTGCTTAGTGCACTCTCTGGATGGTTCACAAGTTAATTAGCATCTTGCCCCCAACATGCTGGCTACTCATTTTACCGACATCAGAAGGATGGAAGGCTGAGTCAACTTTGAGCCCTGGTCAGGATTGAATTCAAAACCTTTTGGTTGCAGGATAGCAGTTTAACTACTGAGCCACCAGAAGACACTAACCAGCACATGACAATGTCTTCCTAGGCTATGGCTTCACACAATCCCAGCTGTATACATGTAATCATATTCAATGCATATAGAAACTATCCAAAAGAGATAAGAGTGCTCTCCCAATGCACACCACCTTGGTATGGATTGCATCATCTGGCATGTTTAGCCACAAAAATATATGGCTCTGTGTCAATCAAGGTTTGAACCCTATGGCTGGAGCACAGATATAGATGGCATGCATTATCATTATCAACAGAGAGATCTGTACAAAGAAGAGTGGAATAATGAAGTAATTTTGAAAATAGCAGAATGGTATAAGGAGATGTGGGATCTTGCATTAAATGACAAATTAACATGGGAAATGAATAAGAACAAAGAAAATAGTTAAAGAAAATAGATTTTGGAAAATATGGCAACCTTTAGTGAATTACTCATTGATGGGGGGTGAAGGGAGCAGGCCAGTACCAGATCAAATGAGTTTTTGGGAACAGTGAAAAATAACTGTGACATCCCGCATCCTCCAAGGCACACTGGTGTGCACTGTGAAAATTGCTTATAATATTTTAGTTATTGTATTTTTGTTTTAACTTAGTAGAAGTAAAAAGGTAAAGGTAAAGGTTTCCCTTGCTCGAAAGCTAGTCGTATCCGACTCTAGGGTTCAGTGCTCATCTCTTTCAAAGCCGAAGAGCCAGCGTTGTCTGCTTCTGCAGACATTTCTGTGGTCATGTGGCAGGCATGACTAGACACCGGAGCACACGGAATGCTGTTACCTTCCCACTGAATTGGTCCCTATTTATCTACTTGCTATTTCTTGCTTTCAAACTGCTAGGTTGGCAGGAGCATAGCAATATGTAATTAATCAATAAGCTTTTTAACATTGAAAATGGTAATGGAACAAGAGAGTATAAGATTTGATCTTGAAATTGTATATGTGGATAATAATAAAAGTGTTATAGTTATACTGCTAAGTTTGTAATTTGATTGATTTTTTATGTTTTTTTGTATTGTATTTGTATTTTTGATATTTGTATATGTATTAGATTTGTTTGTTTTTTATTTGTTGTAGTATTGTTAGAAAAAAATAATAAAAAAATTAAAAATTAAAAAAGAACAGTGGAACAACAGTCCACTCCAAAAGTATGCAACTTTGTGGGTAGAAAGCTTGCCTCGAGAACCCAGGAAGTCCCCAGAAGAAAACTTTGGGCCATTATGAGTATATATGAAGTTTACTTCTTATAATGATCGTATTCTAAGCATGCTTTCTTGGTAGAAAGTTCTATTACAGGGGTTCCCAGCCTTTTCAAGCCGGGAGCTGGGTCATGCTCTCTCAGTCAGCTTCGAGGGCCAGATGGCCATTTTACCTTGCTTCCATGATGGGGGTGGTCATTTTGTCCCAACAGCTTCAAAGGGGCAGTCATTTTGTTTCTTGAATGGCCTTGGAGGAATGGGGGCCACATGAAATGGCTCTATGGGCTGGGTCCGGCCCACGGGCCTTAGTTTGGGAACCACTGCTCTATCAGGTAAAACTGGGGTTACTCAAAGTAGAGGACTGCAACCACAACAAGCCAAATTTAACCCCCCTTTGAAGGGGAATGTTTGATTCAACTCTAAAGACTGGGTCTGTATTCCAAATGTACACCCAAACAGGGGATGGTATTATATCGGCATGGCTCGATTCTCCCTCCCCATGTGTTCAGCAGAATATCTTAAACAATCAGTAGATATATATAATTCATGTGTGCTCAGGCTCTTTGAGGCCTTATGCTGAACAATTGCTCACTGTTTTTATTTATTTATTTAATAGATTTATATACTGCCCTAATCCAGTGGACTCTGGGCCAGCGAGCACCTCACTGACCCTACAATGAAACAAGTTAAAACCAATATAAAAAGAATTAAAAACCCTTAAGAACAATTAAAACCCCTTTCTTGAAGACTTGATTTCCAACTCAACAATAAGTTACATTGCCTGATGTTGTCATGCAGGCTTCCATATTATTATTTTTTTAAGTGCTCAATTTATTCAGAATGGGTTCTGTTTGAAATCTGCAGCCATTATAGTAAATCTCCCAGTGGGGAATAATGTTTTTTGTATTGTAAGTTCCTCCCAGTGTGGCTTGGGCTGGTTTAAAAATAAATCTTATACAGCTTCTAAGATACTGTGACATATTGGATTACTGACCTGAAGAACACAATACATTGACCTAAAAAAATCAACAAATATTCTCACTAGGCTGGTGCTTTATAGGCCATATTAATGGAAGCAATCTAAATATTTATTTCCCAGCCTGCCTAGTCCTGTTAGTCTTAAGTGGTCCTTCAACAATCCTTAGCCCCAGCTCTTTTCCCAGCAATGCATAGATGGATGGGACTTTCAGTTAGCTCATTGCCTGGACCTCTGCTCACCTTCCCAAATGGATCTTGTTCTTGTTCATCAGGATCCTTCCAGGTCACAGTGACCATGATCTCAGCAATGTAAGCTGAATCATCAGAAGAGTGGGAAAGAGAGGAGGGAGAGGTGCCACATTTTAGATTATCCATCCTTTATTAGAAAAAGGAACAAAAAGAGAATGCTTTCAACAACAAAAATTAGCATGCTAGCTTCAAAAAATAGTAACACTTATGAGGGTTTGCAACAAGCCATGTACCTCATATAGTGAGAGAAAGCACCTGAACTTTAAGCATCCTTTTGAGTTTCCTGTAGGAAAAGTGGAAGCCAATGTTTTCTTTAAAATGCATCCATAGTGTCCTATATTTGAATCATCCAAGAATCACTCAAAAGGAAAAACCTCCTTCAGCCCTGGGGATTGTGGTATCTACCAACTGTTAAATACCAATATATTTTTCTTGAGAAAGCTATTGGAGTGAGATTTTGGTGAATGTAACCTTGAGAGCTAGACCATTAGGAAAGCTGAGCACAGAAGAATAAATGCCTTTGAAATGTGGTGTTGGAGGAGAGTTTTGAAAGTCCCCTGGACAGCAAGGAGAACAAATAGGTCAATCTTAGAAGAAATCAACCCTGACTGCTCCTTAGCAGATAGTAAAGATGAAGCTGAAGTACTTTGGACATCAAATGAGAAGAGAGGATTCACTTGAGAAAGCCTTTATTTATTTATTTATTTATTTATTTATTTATTTATTTATTTATTTATTTATTTATTTATTTATTTATTTAAATTGTATTGCTGCCCCCTCACTGGAGCGACTCTGGGCAGCTTGATGCTGGGAAAGGTGGAGGGCAAGAGAAGAAGGGGGCAGCAGAAAATGAGATAGCTAGATGGTATTGTAGACACAATGGGCACAGAGCTGAGTGGGTTGAGGAGCATACCCATCAAGTGCGGCTCCGGAAAATACAGGACCTGCACAGAACCCTTCTGTATGTGCAGAACCCTGCACATACGCGCATGTTCAGTAACTAATTTCCCCACCAGTCAAATTGCGGGATGGCGGCTGGAAAGTGGAGGAAGCGGCACTGAAATATGGGAAATCCCGGCCAATCTGGGAAACTTGACAGGTATGTTGAGGAGGATGGTGGAAGACAGAGGTACCTGGCAGACAATGGTCCATAGGGTCACAAAGGGTTGGAATCGACTGTGTGACTGAACAACAAAAAAAAACTTGTTAATGCTAGTACTGGATCTTCTGGAGAAGACTGATAACACCCTTAACCATGGTATGCTTTTGGACATGCACTCTGGGTTGAAGGAATGAGGCACAATATTGTAGTGGTTCTATTTCTACCCAGAGAAATAATTCCAAAGGATGATTTAAGGGAAATCAATACTTTACCTGACTCATGTTGCATTTATTCTATGAGACTCTCATCAATCCATTGTGTCTCCAGTGTTCCGGTAGTGTTCCGATGATTTCATGAAACCAGTGAATGAGATTATTGTCAGATACACATTTGAACAGCAATAGTGATTATACTTATATATCATCTCATAACATTTAGATCATGCTTTGGGTGGTTCACAATGTAATTAGCATTTTTGCCCCCAACACTAGGTATTCATTTTACTGGCCTTGGAAGGATTAAAGGCTGAATCAACTTTGAGCTCATCAGGACTAAACTCATAATGTGAGCAGATTTGGCCAAAATACTGCAACTTAACCATTGTGTCATGAGGGATCTGTTGTATTACCAGTACATTGTTGAGTATCACTAATACAGTGTTGCTACCATCTTCCTTGAGTCTGTTTGCTTTTTCCAGCAGAATTATGTGAGTCAGAGGAAATGTTAATCTCCTGTTGGAGTGAGCTAGTGAACTAGTTGAGGGGCAATAAATTGAAATTGAATCTTAGCAAAGGCTGCTGGAGGTGGAAAGTTCATATGAAAGCAATGTTTGGAAAGTCCCTTTTAAGCAAAATGACCAGCTGGAGCCACCCATAACCAGGCAGTAGTAATCAGCTTGCTTTAAACACAGTACATATCTATAAATCATAACTTCATCCCAGAACATTCTTCACCTCTAAAATAACCCCTGAGAGGAGTTCATATTTGAACCCCTTCCATAGCCCACTAGAAGCAAGAATTCTATCAAAACTTTAGCAAGAACTTGTGGCTATTTAAAGATAGCTAAGGGTGATGAGAAAAGGCAAAATTTCCCCCTCAGGAAAGTTAACTATATTTTTTAAATGCTAATGAGAAAGAGAAGAAGCTGGGGTTAGCCAAAAGAATGAAAATAAATGGCTTGTCTTCTCCACATAATCTTGGTTTGCTTAGCTGAAAAATGTATGGTTTTGGTTTGCCTGCAGGTGATTGCTTCATATCAACTCAGACATTTGATTATAACCTAAGCTAAAGGAGAGAGATGGGGTTTTTTTTTAAAGACAGAAGTATCCCCAATTTATCATCTACAGTAGATGTTTATTTCAACTAGGATGAATCCAGTCAATGGCTACACCACCATCACCATTATCCAGGGAATTATTGTAAGATGCTAACTGCATCATAACTAAGATTGCTTCAGAACATTTGGCTGCTTGACAGAAATGATGAAAAAGCTAGTCCTCCATTCTGTCCAACTGATTCCATATATCCATATATATAACTGATTCCATATATAACTGATTCCAAAGTTGGCAGACTTTCTGCTGAGTCTTATTTCAACACTAGTAATAGGGCAGCATTCTCCACTATACTTAAAAGTAAGGTGGGTGCAGAACAATCATGTGGTACATCCAGCTGGTGGTATAGTGAAGTTGAGTTGTCCAGGAATATTAATTCGTTATCACTGCTATAATGCATAGTATTTTTGAATTGTTATTTGGTTTTGAATGCACAACTAAGATATATCAAGAAAGGCCTACTCTTTATTTTATGACATGGGCTTAGGGTTGCCATATGTCCCTGAAAACCGGGATTGTCCTGGATTCAAGGTCAGAAAAATTGTTCCGGCCAGTTCAATAAAAATCATGTTAAAGTCCCGGATTTTAAAAAATTACTAATTCTGTATTATAACACACCATTAAAATAAACTCGAACTCTGGCTATCCCCTTGCCTCATACCACTGCCCTATAAGTGTAACCTGTGTGTTTCCTGGAACTGAGGACATTAAGAGTTGACTGTGACATGACTTTTCAGAAGTACAACAGATCATCTTACAGTAAGAATTAACTGTTGCAAATAAGTTCATTTATGTACTGATATATTTAATGTCAAAGTATTTTATAGAGATCATATTATGTTGTTGTTGTTGTTTTTAAAAAGGCTATTTTATAGATATTCCTTCCATTTTTGTCAAGTACAGTGATACCTCATACAACGTCCAAACTTGGTTCCACAAGTTTGGACTTTATACAGATTTGGACTTTGTATGAAGCATGCACAATCCTAGCCGCAATGCCTCATATAACGTCCAAATCCTTGCCGTGATGCCTCATACAAGGTCGTTTCCATGGAGATACATTGTACTGTAACAGCACAGACTTTAGGGCAAAGTCAAGGAAACAGACAGGAAACTGACAGAACTTTAAGAAATCATTGTCTAAAGGCTAAATACATTACAAAAACATGTCAAACAACCCTGATTTTAGGAGACAAACCATACAAAAGTTTGTAACTTTTGAAAACTTTATGAAGTACAGGTTTAAAAGTTAACATGTCCCATCATGCAGCACAGTGTTAATCTGCAGCCATGTGGCCAATCATCCATTTTGTACAAACTACTGTAAACAATTACTGGATGGAAGCAAGGACAATTGCCCAACCCACCAAAAAATTGCCCTCCCCTATCCATCTCCCCACCCCAAGCCAATCGAAAACAGAAAGCCTCATTTACCTGCCTTTCCACTGTGCCAAAGAATGGTCCAAGAACCTGAAGAATACTGCAAAAATCCCAGAAATGCTTCCAAACATTTTGACAAAAAAATCCAAATCGCGCTCAAAACCACTCCTAAACACTCTTCGCCTCATGCAAAACCCACAAGAGCAATGCACACATGTGTCCAACCTTTTATACTGCCCAGGCACAATGCAACCTGGGAAAAACCCCAATGCCTCATACAAAGTCACAGCGACTTTGTATGAGGCAACTTTTTTCAAGGAATTAGGCAATGTTGTATTAATTCAATGTTGTACGAAGCAGACTTTGTATGGGGTATTACTGTATACTTCTGTCCCAGTTTTGTGGGAGAGAATTATGGCAACTCTACATGGGCTGGAACCTTTGGATTGTCCTGGGGAAGCCTGTAGGGTACTGTTGTGAGGGGCACTTGCTAATCCAAATTTACTACCATGCAACTGTGTCTAGTTCAGTCCATTCTGTACCCTTAGGCTGGCTGTCAAGTGTCAAATAACTGACAGTAATGTGAACAAAAATTGTTCCAAAACCAGGAGTTCCTAGGGCTGCAGTTAGGAAAGAATAGTGCATGCCTTATCCCCTTCCCCTGCATCCCACTTGGTTTACAGAATAACTCACTTTGTAACAGGTCACAATTTGGAGCAAAGCAATTCGACCTGAATTTGATCTGATCAGTTGGCAGATTTGGATCACCGTTGACTTGCCTTATAACAATCAATTAGACAAAGTAGATAAGGAAAACCTGTTTTCCCTATCACACAGCACTAGAACTAGGGGGCACTCCATGAAACTTTTGGGTACTAGTTCTCAAACAAATAAGAGAAAGTACTTTTTCACCCAGAGGATCACTGGTCTATGGAACTCCCTGCCAGAAGAAGTGGTGACAGCTGTCAGTCTTGACAGCTTTAAGAAAGGGTTAGACAAGTTCATGGAGGACGAGGGTATCAATGGCTGTGTTTGTGGATACCTAAGGACAATTTCTGGGTTGGAGAGATAGGCAGGATATCTCTCAATGCCATTTCCAGGGAATCCTAAGCAGGTGAAGGCATCTGCAAATGGTGAGCCACTGTGTGAGATAGAATGCTGGACTGGATGGGTTGTGGCCTGTTCCAGCAAGGCTGTTCTTATGGTTATAATAGCTTAGTTTTTGCACTGATACACATGAAAATGGGGAGACCATAACAAATAAAACAAGTAACAAATTATACTGTAGAAATAACCTGCTTCTTCAAATGTAAGAAAGGACTCAATCTTCCAGATTTCAGATAATTTGCTAAAGAAGGCTGCATATTAGGTACTAACAAAAATTGCTTTAGAAGTGCAATTCTTTTAAGCATGTATACTTATTTCTATCTATACTATCCATTCAGGGAACACTTCTTCTCTCATTGTCTCTTAGTATTAGTTGCATCTTCTGGGGTACACAGAAAGAGCCTCCTTGAGGATTGTAGTATTTTTGAACCCAATTGCGAGTGCCATGGGCAATGGCAATTTTGTGCCGGCTAATCTTTCTCACACTAGGTCAGGTGAAAGGAACTACAGAATGAATTCACCAAAAGGTAGCTTCATTTTAGCAGTTACACATATGGCCTAGACATGGAAGAAGAAGTAGCATCTTCCCAGTACCCCAAGAATATTCCTGAATTTACAGCTGAAGAACTACTATGAAAAATAGCCAATTTAAAATGCAAACATATACAAACACACCTAAGAGTCAGTGGATAAGATATGGCATTCAAAGACCATAGTGGATATTGGTCAGTCAGAAAGGCAGGCAGCTGTGCTTAAGAAAGGTGGGCAGCTATATGAAAGATACCTCCCTAGCAGGCCATGCTAGAGCTTTAAAGAACATTTATGTGGTTCTTCATGCATTGAATACTACAACAATGGATGCGCGCCCAGAGCAAATGCCTTGGATGCGCGCTTTGCGTGTATCCATCCGGGGAGATGCACAACGAGTGATGTCATGCCGGAGGCAGAGACGACCCTACAAAAGGGGCTGGCTACTTCCTCCCAGTGCCATTTTGCAGCTGCTGCCGAGCTGTTCGCCCACCCTCCCTCCCTATTCACTAGTGTGATGGGTTTGGTTGCATTGGCTGTTGAGGGTCCCTGTTTTTTCACCCCTCCCACACTGGTGTCATAGGTTTAAGTCATGGAGGCAACTTTCCTTTGCGTTTGTGGTCAATTACGATGGCTAGCACAGGAACGTTAAGAATTGGGCTAATTAGCATAGTAATTGGTAAGGTAATCGACCTCCACTCGACCGGCAGCCGGCCGGGAAGGAAGACGAGCGGCACATGAGGGCAGTTTCGATGCCCTCAAAAGCTGCTCGCCATGCTGCCGAGACCACCACCTCCACTCGACTGGTGGCCGGCTGGGAAGGAAGACGAGTAGCACCTGAGGGCAGTTTCAACGCCCTCAAAAGCCGCTCGCCATCCCGCCAAGCCCACCACCTCCACTTGACCGGCGGCCGGCTGGGAAGGGAGACGAGTGGCACCTGAGGGCAGTTTCGATGCCCTCAAAAGCTGCTCACCATGCCGCCGAGTCCACCACCTCCACTCGACCGGCGGCCAGCCGGGAAGGAAGACGAGCGGAACCTGAGGGCAGTTTCGACACCCTCAAAAGCCGCTCTCCATGCCACTGAGACCACCACTGCCACACGACCGGCAGCCAGCTAGGAGGGAAGACGAGTGGGTGGTGGGAGCGCAGCTGAGCCCAGCTGATTACCATCACAGCGGGGCCTCGAAAAGCCGCTCCCGCCGTTCCCAATGCTAGCATCTGCACCTTTGGTTCCCTTCCGTGGCCCGGCCGGTCACGGTGGGGTGGGAGCACCGCTGAGGCTTGTCCTGTCACTGCTCAAGTTGATGGGAACACTCCCGGGGGCAGAAGACCGCTGCTGCTAACCAGCTGAGGTGAGTCCTGCCCTTCCTCCATTGCCAGGAGAGGTAAACACCTGCCTCCGCCCCGAGGACCTTTGCTGCCTGCTAGGAGTGCTAGGACTTGTGCATGCTCTCCCCCCCCCCTCCCGGAAGGACTTGAAAGGGACTGTGTTGGGGTATATCTTTATATTGCTATGTTGTTATTTTGTGATTATTTGTATTTGGACATTTTGAATTTTATATATTTTGTATTTTTTGATGATATTAATTGATGTTTTACATATAATTTTATAATTGTGATTTTGTATATTGTTTGAATTGAGAAATGTATGTTGCTTTTGTACTTTGGATATTGTATTTATATGCTGTAAACCGCTTTGAGTTCCCCTAGGTGAAGCAAAGCGGTATAGAAATGTAAATAATAATAATAATAATAATAATAATAATAATAATAATAATAATAATAATAATAATAATAATAATAATAATAATAATTATTTAACTACAGGCTACCGGTAAAGGATTGGAGAAAGGTAGTCTGTCACAATTAGGGTTTTGAGAATGGAGCCATATGGAAGCTTGGCGGCTTCGTAATGGAACAGAAAGAAGTAGAGGTAATAAAGAAAATTAGCGAGAACAAAATTTAGCAAGATTAGTTGGGTCTCAGAATAAAACCACCTTCTCATGCTACCACCACAGTGCAGACTGTTCTGTTACACAGTGAAGAGTTTGAAATAAAGTGGCCAATTTAGAATCCAAACAAAGGTGTCGTCTCCTTATTGGGTAGTAGATGTGCAATGACAAAATATATTTCAAATATTTCATGATTTTTTTCTGTTGTGGTGGTGGTATTGTTGAGTGAAACAATTTTCAGAAAGAAAATTAGACATCTAACAAAATGGACCAATAGGGCAGCAAAGGGATACAATCAGTCCCACTATGCACACAAAGCAAAATAGATCATACTGCAAAATGAAACAAATTAGAAAAGTAAAGCACAAACTAAGTAAAAGTTTACTCGAGTCATACTAACAAGGCAATGGTTACAGAGATATCTTTTTTCCAGGTCAGCTATTGCTATTGCTATTTCTATTTGTTTTGGATGCTGTTCCTATGTTTCTCCAAATATAGATAGTTGTGCTGGTAAACATTGAATAATAGAATAACTGAGCTAAAAGGGGCCTTTTAGGCCATTGAGTTCAACCCCCCTGCTCAATGCAGGAATCTGAATAAAAGCAGATATGATAGATGGTTGTCCAATTCTCTCTTGAATGCTTCCATGGTTGGAGCGTTCACCACCTCTCAAGGTAATTGATTCCACTGTCATACTACTCTAACTGTTAAGAGGCTTCCTGTAGTTTCAGCCCATTATTACACATACTGTACTATGGGATGATGGAGAACAGAAAGCAAAACTTGCAAATGTTTAGATGTGGCTTAGTGTTTAAGATGATGAGCTTCATGACAGGAAGGTCAGCACATCAACAATTTCCGACTCAAGTGCTGTGTGACGGAGTGAGCTCCCGTGGTCTGCCCCAGCTCCTGCAAACTTAGCAGTTCAAAAGCAAGAAATTGTAAGTAGATAAATAGGTACTGCCTCAGCAGGAAAGGTAAATTTGCTATGGGGAGAAGACCAATACAGTTGTCCTGCTGGATGCTGATATTCTTCTTAAATTTGATTCTAAGCTGTTGTGTTCTGTTGACTAATCTAGTTGGAGGAGATGAAGTAAGGAAAGATAAAATTCTACATCCAGAACTTTGAACGTGGTATGACAAAACTGAGCCCTGGTATAGGTTTGTTGTTGTTGTTCAGTCGCACAGTCGATTACTACCCTTTGCAAGCCCATGGACCACTGCCTGCCAGGCACCTCTGTCCTCCAACATCCTCCTCAACCTGCCCAGCTCTTTGTCCATTGCGTCTACAATACCATATAGCCATCTCATTTTTGGCCACCCCCTTCTTCTTTTGCCCTCCACCTTTTCCAGCATCAAGGCATTCTCAAGTGAATCCTCTCTTCTCATTTGATGTCCAAAGTACTTTAGCTTCATCTTTACTATTTGACCTTCTAAGGAGCAGTCAGGGTTGATTTCTTCTAAGATTGAAATATTTGTCCTCCTCGCTGTCCAGGGTACTCTCAAAACTCTCCCCCAACATCACATTTCAAAGGCGTCTATTCTTCTGCACTCAGCTTTCCTTATGGTCCAGCTCTCACAACCATACATTACCACCGGGATTACCATTGCTTTGACTATGCGAATTTTTGTTTGCAAGGTGATGTCTCTACTTTTCACTATGTTCCCCAGGTTTCTCATAGCTTGTCTTCCAAGCATTAGTCACCTTTTTATTTCAAGGCTGCAGTCACCATCTGCAGTGATCTTAGATCCTAAGAAAGTAAAGTCTGTCACTGCTTCTACTTCTTTCCCATATATTTTCCAGGGACTGATAGGGCCTGTTGCCATTATCTTGGTTTTCTTGATATTGAGTCTCAAGCCAGCTTTTGCACTCTCCTCCTTCAACCTAAGCAGGAGCTTCTTTAGGTCTTCCTCACTTTCTGCCATTAGGGTGGTATCATCTGCATATCTCAAATTGTTGATGTTTCTCCCAGCAATTTTGATTCCAACTTGTGATTCATCCATCCCTGCATGAATGTTGAATAAGCAGGGTGACAAAATACAGCCTTGTCTTACTCCTTTTCCTATTTCAAACCACTCTGTCATTCCGTATCCTGTCCTAACTGTTGCTTCTTGACTCATGTACAGATTTCTCGTGAGGCATATAAGGTGTTCTGGTATTCCCATCTGTCTAATTACTTGCCACATTTTGTTGTGGTCCACACAGTCAAAGGCCTTGGTGTAGTCAATGAAAAAGAAGTAGACTTGTTTCTGATATTCCTTTGTTTTCTCCATGTTCCAACATATGTTGGCAATGTGATCTCTAGGTAAGCCACACAATCTGAAAACCATCTGAACATCCCTGGCTGAGGGAGATACCTAAGGAGGGAACAAAGTGGGGTATCTTGTTGAATAGTTCTGCTGTCAGTAAGGTGGTATTGTTCTCTTCTGTGCATCCATTAGAAAGTTCACTGAGCAATGTTTCCAAGATCCAGAGGGAGTTCCTAGCCATACTTGTCAAGTATCCCGTATTGGCTGGGATTTCCCGTATTTTAGCGCTTGTTCCTCCCCTTTCCCACCGCCATCCCATATTTTGAATGGCTGGGGAACAGGTTACTGCACATGCATGCACATTGCAAAGAGCTTCTGTGCGTGTGCAAAAGGTTCTGTGCATGCACAAATGGGTTACTGAGCATGCGCGACTGTGCATGCGCAGTTATTTCCCATATTTTCAGGAGCCACGCTTGACGGGTATGTTTCTAGCTCACTCTGGAATCTTGAGGGCATCCATAATTTAGTTGGACCCAGCATTAGGTGTCTCACCCACAGCCATATTGCTCCATAACAGCATAAAGCCTCTTTTTACCAGATGAAGCATCCCAAAATGGCCAGCTGTTGAGGTATAACCTAAAGTGTTCAGCTCAGACAGAAGTTGCTGGAGTGCAGAACAACCCCTACAAAGAAGGTTTTGTCCCACATAGAGAAGGGCAACGTGGCTAAATTTTAGTTTTCTTTGAGGCAAGCCTGTATGTTAAGGTTTTCCTCTTGTTGATAACAGAAACTCTTTGGCAAGAATAGTAGGATTTTGGTTGCTATAAAATTCTCAGGGCACAAGATCTGAGACATCTGTTTTTCCTCCCTGTCTCCGGAGTATTGGAGCTTCCAGGAAACAAATTCAGCTTGCCAGTTGTGGATGTTTGAAATATAGGTTACTGTAAAGTTGAGGGAGGAGAAGAATATGAACCCCCATGCCTGTTGGTGATTGAGATTGCATGCTGTATGCAGATATTTCAGATTTCTGTAGTCACACTGCAACTAGTAAAGGTAAAGGTCACCCTTGCTCGAAAGCAAGTTGTATTCTGTTTACCTTCCCACCAATGTGGTCCCTATTTATCTACTCCCACTTCCCGCTCCTTCAGCCAGTCGGGCCAGAGGGGAGTGACTTCACCTGTGGGATGGCGATGGGCGCCTTCAAAAGCCTGCACCACTGCCATGGCTCCAGGACTCCCGCTTCCCACTTCCCCCTCCTTCAGCCAGTTGGACCAGAGGGAAGTGACTTCACC
Organism: Bradypodion ventrale; assembly: GCA_035047345.1. NCBI lineage: Eukaryota > Metazoa > Chordata > Lepidosauria > Squamata > Chamaeleonidae > Bradypodion > Bradypodion ventrale. The sequence continues at coordinate 369,901,553 of JAWDJE010000001.1, read as the reverse complement.
TGTGGGAGGGCAGCGGTGCCATGGCTATGTTCGATCAGTGGACAGCCGGAGGGAGACCAGCGACATCCCGGGTTCCTTCCCCGAGTGTGTTTGGCCATGGGGGAGTGGGAGCAGTGTGGCTCTCCAGAGCCACACCATCGCTCCGGAGATGGGAGCCAGGTGCGTTTGCCGCCCGTCTCTGCCTCCGCCCCCTCCAAGCCATGCTTTGCTGGAGGGGAGAAAAGCCAATGCCGACCCGCACCGGAGGACTCTCATGCTCTCTCCGGAGCCACACCAATGCTCTGGAGATGGGAGCCAGCTGCGCTCGCCGCTGCCGCCGCACCAGAGCACTCTCTGTTTTTCCCCGGAGCCACCTATTGGCCCGTGGAAGTGCACTTTGTGCTGGTTTCTGAAATGAATTATTTTATTGTGTAACTGCTCTTTATTGTATCTATTGTTTTGTACTGTGATATATTGTATTTTCTACAATTTTTCGATGTTGTAACTGCCACTGCTGCTTTGGGTCGCCCATTGGGCATGGCAAGCGGGATATAAAAATAAATGATGATGATGATGATGATGATGATGATGATGATGATGATGATGATGATGATGATGATACTTGCAATTTCTTGCTTTCGAACTGCTAGGTTGGCAGAAGCTGGGACAGAGATAGAAGCTCATTCAGTCATGCAATGCCCAGAAATCGAACTCTGACTTTCCTGTCAGCAAGTTCAGCATCTTAACCACTTGAGCCACCGCAGTCCCAGTGCAACTACATTAACACATATTTCAGGGTTTCTGCCACAATTAATATGGGTGAATTCAAAATATTTTTTAATGATCACACGAATAAAGGCCTCTTTTTGCTTCTAATTAGAACTTTTTGCCCCTGGGGCATCTATTTTTTTAAGCCAGAATGATCTGAAAGATGTTTTCCCTGTGTGATTATCATTTTTGTTCTGGAAAATGACTAGATATTAAGCTGGGTTGTGTGGTTTTGGAATACCAAGTATACCCATTCCTGTGATTTTCTTACCCTAGTCATCCTCAATTGTTGTTTGTTAAAGTGAACTACCAAGTGTAGTGCTAGATCACTTCTGAGTGCATACACACACACATACACATGTGCACACGTGCACATGTGTGCATGCATACATATACAGAGGATAAAAAAAGGAGAGCTAGGTGCCCAATCCCAGGGAGCCCACTCCCAGGGGGCTCCAGGCACCCACTCCCAGGGGGCACCGCATTGGTAAAGGAAAAAATATTTGGGGAGGGGGTTCGATATTTTGATTGCAAGCATATGGCATGTATGTTAGGGGTGACAAAGGGGGCACCATAGCTGGATCTTGCTCCATCCTAAAACTTGCCTTGGGCCGACACTGGGTGTGGGGAGCTGTCAGTGGGGCACACACACACACACACACACTCTGGTTGGTTGATATAAGGGCTGTCCAGGGTGGTTTAGCTTTTTTTATCCTAGTTTTAGCTAGTTTAAATGGGGAACTGGAGGTAGAGAACTTATAAGGTTTAAATGATTTTAACTTGAGGTTGTATGACTTATTACTATGGGGATGTTTTATTCTGGGCTTGTAAGATTTGTTGTAAGCCAGCCAGAGTTGCCCCGGCGATGGGCCGATGATACAAATCTAAGAAATAAAATAAATACAAAACATATCAAATGGCATCAGATTGATGGCCAGTGTGGGCACTAGCACTGAAATTATCCGGTGCCTTTGTGAGATCACCTAAACCAGGCATCATTTCATATGGCTGCCCACCTCTCCAAGGGATTTCAAGAAACAAAATGACTGCCCATTAGAAGCTGTTGGGACAAAATGGCCAACCCAGTATGGCTATCCAGCCCTTGAAGCGGACTGAGAGAGCATGACCTGAAAGAGCTTGAAAAGGTTGGGAACCCCTGACCTAAACCATATGTAACTGTAAAAGAGAAAAATGGGTCAAATTCAGCTCACCAGTTGTTGGATCCAGCCCTTATAAGCACTAGTCCAGGACAACGATGTAACAAACAGCAACAGGCTTTATTAACAGTCAGATAGAGATGAGCTTACAAGGTGTTCCCAGATTCTGAGATGGTTATACAATCCCAGCGTATTCAGTCCCTCTGGACTCTTACCCATCTTTGGCAATATACATGCTACCATGAAGCGCAGCAGTGGAGGGACCCAGGGCATAGCACTACCCGGCTACCCAGCTGGTGTGTGGGAAGTATAGATCCAGTCTGGTCCCACCCTTGTGTACCCGTGGGGCTTATATAGTGTCTCTCCGGTGGCAGCTCCTGGATACAAGGTAGTGACCAGCTGAACGGATGTAACTAACCAATCATAACCTGGGATATATGTAATTAACCAATGGAGAACAGGATCCAAAAGTGTAACCAATCACAGGGCTTGGTTTAGTCTAACAAGCGCACCCTTTTGTAAGGGTTTTGCAACACTTTGGGCTTCTTGCTAGAATGATGGGAAATCGCCATTTTCCTTTTGCAAGAGTGCTCCAGTGCTACTTTGCAATTGTGATTCAATACACAATATTCCTCCCCCCCCTAAGTTTTCAGTTGGGCCCCAGGTCAAACTCCAGGAACTGTGCCTTTATCTGAGGAGTGTTTACTCTTGTGTTCATGAACCCTGTCTGACCCTCCTGTGCAGGTGTCCTCAGGTTCTGGTGGTTTACTGGAGCTCCATGAAACAATCCAGGGGTGTGTGTGTGTGTGTGCAACCCGAAACAAACCATTTTGGTGAGGCGCGTAGCTCCTTTTCTTCCTGAGCTACGTTCATCGTGTAAGACCCCATGTGTGGTACATACAAGGAATCCCCATGTTTCCAACCCTTGCCCCATGTCTTTGCAAACAGCCCAGGACTATTAGCTTGAGCCCCGTGTAACCCAGCTGCTGCAAGTGAGGATAACAATTCCTTTAACTCTTTGAATGCTTCTTCTTAGTTCTGTCCCCACCTCCAAATTGCATCCTTCTTAAGAAGGCGATGAAGCGGCTTGGCTACGGACGCTTTTCTGGGTAGGAAGGAGTGGTAAAAGTTTAGCAGGCCTAGGAAGGACTGTAACTTGGACTTGGAAGATGGTTGTGGGGTGTTACAGACAGCAAAAACTTTAGACTCAGAGAGTTTGACCCCCTCGGGAGTTATTTTGAACCCAAGAAACTCAACCTCTTTAGCAAGGAACACACACTTATCTCTACGTAAATGGAGCCGTGCCTTTTCAAACCTTTGCAAAACCCGGTCCAACCTCTCTGCAAGTTCGAATTTGTCTCCTGCAGTAATTAAAATGTTATCAAAGTAGGGGAGAATCTAAGAGAGACCCTTGAGTAGCCGCTCCACAAGCGATTGCAATATACTGGGGGCTGCATTCACCCCGAACTGTAGGCGTGTGATTTTGAAAGCCCCTTTAAGGGTGACTATTGTTTGCATTACAGCAGCAGCAGGTGTAGCCATCAACTGCTGATAGGCCTGGGCTAAATCTAATTTAGCAAAACGTTTTTCCCCATGTAATGAAGCCAGCAAGTGATTTACAACAGGGACCGGGTATGCATTGGGCCAAATTGCTTTGTTGATTGTGCACTTGTAGTCTGCACAGATCCTAACCTCTCCATTTGACTTTATTGCTGTCACAATAGGAGTTTCCCACTCTGCAGAATCAACGGGAACCAAAATACCTTGACTCACAAGCTTATCTATTTCTGTCTCTATCTTGTCCTTAAGGGTGAAAGGAACATGGTGTGGCTTAATGCCTACTGGCAGGTCAAGTTCAAATGAGACCAGGGACCCCACATAAGTGCCAAGTCCTTTCTTGAAAACCTCTGGGTGCGTGTTGCAAATGTCCAGCACCAGGTCAGAACTCACAGCATTGATTCCAGACAGACTTATTCCCAGTGGGTCAAACCACTGGACTCCCAGCAGAAAGTTAGTTCCTTGCTTCACCACCACAAGAGGCAATTGGGTGGAAATGTTACTGAAATGTACACTGAAATCCCCCACCCCCAGAATTGGTATGTGGCACCCTTGAACATCTCGGAGGGACGTCTTCAACACCCGCAACTTAGGGCATGAGGCGGGGGGAATTTTTAAGAATTATTTTTGGGGCAGAATGGAATAAGATTACCCGAGTCCACCTCCATGTGAATTGGTACACCTTGCAATTGCAAGTCAGCAAAGAACCGGCCAGACACATTCACCAAATTGCTGTATGAAGTCTCTGACATGGAGATCTTGGAGATATGCGTTTCCGGCTACCTTGGGTGCTGGTCTGATGCTGGGGTTTGGCTGCTCCTCTGGCAGCACACCTTTGCAATGTGCCCTCGCTTGCCGCAATGGTGGCAATCTGCATTTCGAAAGGGGCACTTTCGATGGTTGTGCTTGCTTCCACAGCTGTCACACCTTTTCAAGACATTTAGGGCGTGTTTCTCCTTTTTCCTTTGGACCTTCCCGACCCCTCCACCCTCATTGCTGGACCCAAACGTGGATGATGACGTCAGTGACACTGTCAAAAATGAGCATGACAGTGAGGAGCAGTGGTGGGCCTGTACAGTGGACTCCAGAACACCAGAGGCGACAGGCCGTAGCTTGAAGGACATTACCCCCAACTTGGCCGCCTGTTGTGTATGCATGCAGTTTCAGCTGTTCACCATTAGCGCAGCTGAGGAAGCTCACGTGGCTCCAATTCATCCAATGATTAACTAGCGTGGGAAACCTTCCCGCCACAGGTGAACTATGTCAGGTATGCAGTACATCAGAAAGACGTCACTGATATTGTAACCAATGGGCGCCTTCGGGTGAGATTCAAATGTATCAGGTACTATATATAAAGGGGCAAGGCTCCGCCATTGCCTCATGACAGATTGATCATGTTGCAATAAAGTTGTGTTTAGCCCATCTGCCGGCTCGTGTGCAATCAATCTGCCTACATCAAATTGGCCGCAAAGGTGGGATAATGGTGTCCCACAGGATCACCCTCTCTCCGTTCAATACCTCCCAGCTGGAGTCATGGGACCTCTACGAGGAACAGTTTCTGTACGCAATGGACGGGGAGAAAATCGAGGGTGAAGCGCAAAGGCAAGCCTGCCTACTGGCTCAATGCGGGTTGCCAATCCTGGAACTGGCAAGGAACCTCCTGATGTCAAGGGTACTCAAGACAGTACCACTGGCCGAAATCCTTGCTGCCCTGCGGGCTCACTTCCTGCCAAAGGTGTCCATGTTCCCGGCTAGATTGGCATTTAGCCGGCAAGACCAACGGCCTGGAGAAACTGTGGTGGAGTACGTAGCCACGCTGAGGCTGGCAGCTGTTCCCTGCCGGTGGGGAGCCTTCCTGACCGAGGCATTGCGAGATCGTCTCCTTCTTGGCCTGCGAGATGAAGAGGCTCAGCGGAAACTGTTAGCCCGAGATGAGGACATCACATTCGAGCAGGTCTTGAGGGCCGTGCAAGCTGCTGAGGTGGTAAAGGACGGAGTACGGGCATGCTGGACAAGGTCCGCAGCCCCGGGAAGCTCAGTGTCCACGGTGCAAGCCCACAGCTGTTTGTCATGCTGTGCACGAGAGTCAAGTGCTGTGACGGCCGCCGCCACTTCCTCCTTGGAGTCCAGCAAGAGTGAAAGCGAACTGGAGGTCCAGAAAGTGAGAAAAGGCCATCCGAAAAGAGAGACACAACCGAAGCAAGCCGGCGATGCGAGGGGTGTGGGGGCTCACACGACTGGAAGAAATGCCCCTTGAAGAAGGCAGAGTGCCACAACTGTGGACGTTTGGGGCACATAGCAAAGGTGTGTAAACAACGCAGTAGCCGAGACACTGACCGGACCAGCCACCGAAAGGACGAGATTGTCCGGAAAGTGTATGCGGGGGACACTGTGGTGAGACGTGTGTTGGACCAATGCACCTGTTTTTTTTTTTTTGTGAAGGTACAGTTGCAGGGGGTCCAAGTAAAGATGGAGGTGGATTCAGGGACTACCTATTCCATAGTCTCACAAACGGAGTTTCTGCGAATATCCCCTAGGGACCGCCCCAAACTGAGAGCTCTCAGGACGAACGTTCAGGGTAACTACATTCTGATCCTGGGGGTGGGAGACTTCACCGTCCGTTTCAAAAACTTCACAAAGAAGTTGCTCTTGGTGGTTCTTAAGGGGGGGTGTCCAGTTGTCTTCTAGGGACCCAGTGGTTCGAACTGCTGGGCATTGCACTGACTGGCATCAATGCCGTCCGAGGTGACCCCATTCAGGATGTGTGCAATGCACACCCCACGGTCTTCGAGAAAGGACTTGGGGAGTACAGGGGGCCTCCTGTGGACTTTGATATTGACCCTTCCATTTGCCCCGTACACCTTAAGCCGTGAAGAGTGCCATTTGCACTAAAGGACAAAATCGAAGCGGAACTGGACAAACTGGTGGGTCAGGGGATTTTGGTTCTGGTGGACTCTGCAGATTGGGAGACTCTGATTGTAACTGCCATGAAATCTAACAGTGAGGTTAGAATTTGTGCTGATTACAAGTGTACTATCAATAAGGCAATTCGCCCCAATGCCTACCCGGTGCCGGTAGTTAGCCACTTGCTGGCCAAATTCCACGGGGGTAAATGCTTTGCAAAGTTGGACCTAGCACAGGCTTACCAACAGTTAACGGTTACACCTGCGGCCACAGCTGCCCAGACCATAGTTATGCACAAGGGTGCATTTAAGGTGATGCGCCTCCAGTTCAGCATGAACTCAGCCCCCGGGATATTTCAGGCACTTGTGGAACGCCTCCTTAAGGGTCTCCCTGGGGTCTTGCCATATTTTGACGATGTATTGATAACAGCTGGGGATGAGTCAGAGCTAGCCCAGAGGTTAGACCAGGTACTATCTGTGTTCGAGAGGGCTGGGTTACACCTGAGAAGGGACAAATGTGTGTTCTACACAAACGAGGTTGAGTTTCTGGGGTTCTGAATCACCCCCAACGGGGTAAAACCGTTCAAATCCAAAGTTGCGGCAGTACAGAACGCCCCCAGGCCAGCTGTCAAACCTGAGCTACAGTCATTCTTAGGGCTCCTGAACTTCTACCACTCATTCCTCTCACGGAAGGCATCCGTGGCAGAACCGCGGAACTGGTATCATTTTTTCAGGAAACGTTTTGAGCTCTCACTTGACAGAGGATGCCTCCTCTGGGGCCAGAGGGTAGTAATTCCCAAGGTTTATTGAGCCAAGGTGCTCTGTTTGCTACACACGAGTCACCCGGAGATAGTGACGTCAAAAGCTCTGGCAAGGAGCTATTTCTGGTGGCCAAACATAGGTAAGGACATAGAGCAGTTGGTGGGTGCGTGTGAGAGTTGCCAACAATCACAGCCCAAGGAACACAGATTACCCCCCAGGGAGTGGGACACAGCCCACGTACCATGGTCAAGGGTCCACGTGGACTTTTCGGGGCCATTCCGGGGTACAATGTTCTTGTTAGTGGTTGATGCATTCTCGAAATGGCTGGAGGTCATTCCAATGCGAAACACATCCTCCGCAGCCACAGTCAAACACCTGAGGAAGGTATTTACGTGTTTTGGTCTGCCCAATGTGTTAATTTCGGATAACGCGACCACTTTCATGTCCGCCAAATTTCAGGCATTCCTCGAACGGAATGCAATCAGGCACGTTACCTCTGCTCCGTTTCACCCTGCCACAAGCGGTCAAGTAGAGCACCTGGTCCGCACTACAAAGGAGGCACTAAGGAGGATGGATCCAGGGGATCTAGAGCTACAGCTCTGCAAATTCCTCCTGTGCTATAGGGTTACTCCGCTTGCGTCGGGGCAATCCCCCGCAGAGATCCTGATGCGAAGAAGACTCACAACATTGTTCAACCATTTGGATCCTTCCAGGGTGGGGGATAGAGGCACGAATGTGGTGGTAGATCAGAGAAAAGTGTTCAGGGCAGGTGATCCAGTGTACTGCAGAAATCATGCAAGCTCAGGGCCAGCGTGGGTACCCGGGGAAGTGGTGGAACAAACCAGGTCCGTATCGTACCAAGTAAAGACAGGGTCGGGGTTACTGTGGCGGAGACATGCCGATCAGCTTAGGAGAAGAGTTACGGAAGCCATGGGGGAAAGTGGGTATTTTGATGAGTCAGTGTTAGGGTTGCCCCCCCACCCGCGTAACCCAAGGGGGGAATACAGTACTCATTTTGACAGACTGCATAGACCTACAGGAGAACATCTCCCAATCCGGAGATGAACAACTCCAGTTTGATTTTTTGTTACAGGATGGGGGGAGTTTGCGTGAGTGTTCCCCCACTCGTCCCAGTGAGCAGTGGGCTTTTGAGTTATCCCAGAGGTCCCCCCATCCTCCCCGACTCAGAGATGCACCATCCCTGCCCTTGCTGGGGTTCGATGGGACACTGCAGTTTCCACGAAGGGAAGGTTCAGGTGCAACAGCTTATTCCAGCAGCACCGCTGAATCAACCGGCTGACTGCAGCATGCCTGCCGGCCCCCACAATGTTTGAGGGACTTCGTCCCATCCTAGGGGGGAGGGATGTTGTGTATGCATGCAGTTTCAGCTGTTCGCCATTAGCGCAGCTGAGGAAGCTCCCGTGGCTCCAATTCATCCAATGATTAACTAGCGTGGGAAACCTTCCCACCACAGGTGAACTATGTCAGGTATGCAATATGTCAGAAAGATGTCACTGATATTGTGACCAATGGGCACCTTTGAGCGAGATTCAAATGTATCAGGTACTATATATAAAGGGGCAAGGCTCCGCCATTGCCTCATGTACAGATTGATCATGTTGCAATAAAGTTGTGTTTAGCCCATCTGCTGGCTCGTGTGCAATCAATCTGCCTACATCAAACCGCCTCAGATGCCAACGCTTCCTTCAGCACAGACTTTAAGGTGAGCATGTCCTGGGTCATCAGCCTGTATTGGGCCTCTTCATCTTGAAGTCTGGCTAGCAGGAGGTTGCAGAGTGCTTCTGTGTTTGGCCACTGGCACGAGGCAGCAGCGAGTCGAAGGGCGGAAGCATAGTTGGCCACAGACTCCCAGGGGCATTGGTCACGGTGGTGAAATGCCACCTGGATGGGAAATATGGAGACCCTTGGCTGGAAATGGCTTCACTGGGCCGTCAGGATATCAGTGAGGGGAACATCGTCGATATCCCTTGGCAGCACCAAGTGAATGGCCAGCTCGAGAGTAGGCAGGCCACATCTCGCCAGGAAACACAAACGCTTTTGGTCCTCCTCTACGATGTTGTCAGCCACCATGGCATGCTTGAACTGCTTTTCGTAGAGAACCCATTTCTCTGGCACTGAGATATCGAAAGGGCCAACGGAATTCTGTTGGGACGCCATCCCATCCTCATCGCCAATTTGGTGTTCTGGAAATAATAGGCAACTGCCAGCAATACGGGCCAAACACACAACTTTATTCGGAATAAGAATAGGTGACCAGAGCTAACCACCACCCTCCCATTCTTTATTTATCTCTGATCAGAACTGACAGTTGGAAAAAACCATTGTAACCGTTGACAGCTCTGTCTCATGCACTTCTCATTCAGAACCTTCCCAAAGTCTCACGAGACTTCAGACCATAGTAAAGCAAATAAATATAAAACTCTATCACAACAAAGACAAAATGACAAACACATTTCCTTAAATACACAGCCATTTCTTTTCTCTTTGTGTGGCTATAATAAGACTATCAGCATAAGCTAAGATGTTTCGCAAAGTGTCCAAATCTGCTGTTTCTGGTGTATAGGCATTGATCTCTATCATCATGCAAATAGCCTTGCTAAAGAAGCATTTTTTTAAAAGTTTCTCATTCCAGGCTCTTGCAGCTTCCTTCAGTCCATACTCTTCAACTTGCAAACAAAATCAGGATGCTTCTTGTTGATGAAGCCTGGTATCTTGACTATGTAGACTCCTCTGTGATTTCTCCATGTAGGAATGAAGTATTGACATGTACCGGTAGGTGCTTGACTTGCACCCTCCTGGCGGCTGCTACTTTAATGAGCATTCTTACAGTGCTGTGCTTTAAAAATTGGAGCAAAGGTTTCATCAAATTTGTCACCATACTTCTGTACAAGACCTTTAGCAACTAATCTTGCCTTGTATCACTCCTCATCTCCATCAACACTTTTCTCTCTCTCCTTGTACAACCACTTCCTGCCAATTGCTTGTCTGGTGGTAGATTAGTCAGTGTCCAGGTCAAACTGTTGTGCATGACACCAACTCTAGAAATCTTTTTAAAATGTCTCTAGTCACTAATCTCATTTTGCTTCTGAAAGGCGTTGGGTAGAAATATTTGTTCAAATTGTTTCTATCTATGTATTACCTTTATGAAAACTCAGAACAGCATCAAGTTAAAACTTTTACAGTGAATTAAATTGTTGCATGATTCCTGAGGGGCCAAATTTTGCTTAGTTCCCTCTTCTCATCCTTGATTGTCACTGAGCCCAGCTTGGCCAATATTTTTCTTTTTTTTTAATCTCTATCCATGAGAAGAGACTAGATTTAATATGGACAAATAAGGTAGAGATCACATTTCCATGTTTACAAGGACAAGCTGAGCACCCATGTCATAGCATTGTCATCTTGGAGTTACCAGTTATAAAATGGTATAAAACCAATTATAAAACATCTTAGACATTGTCTTGCTTTAACCCAGCTCTGAAAGACACTTTCAACAAAGCAAGGTATGAGTTCAGGAATTCAGGATAAGCAATGTCCACAGATTTATTTTTGTAATTGAGCATGTGCTCCAAATAAAAGAGACATTTGGATGAAAGGTGACTGTTCTTAGATTATTTCTAAAAACATGGAGTTTTGTCTTTCTGCTCAAATTAAAACTTCTCCGATAATGCTGCTGTAGAGTGTCAAAGTGAAGGAAACCAGCTCCTGAGACAAGAAAGAGAAAATAGACCCCACACCCTCTCCGATGATTACAGTTATTTGTTTCTTAAAATGACAGTCCTGCTGTGCCTGCTGTGGTTGGAACACAAAGCTTTCCTAAGAGATTGTGACAAAGGTGTGTGACAAGCCAGACCTCTGGATGTAACCATGAGAAAGAGAGCAAGGACCATGTATTGAGGAAAAACCAAGCACTGAAAGAAACCAATGGTTAATCCATGTAGGAATGATAAAAGCAGAAATCAAGCAGCAAGAAAACAAAGTTTGTTCTGGAAAACCATGCTCACGTCATACATATTGTGAAGATGGTGATGTGCATGATCTGATCACATAACTGATCAATATGTTGCAGATGCATAATTGGTCCAATATTATGTCACAAAAACATGCAAGTGCAAACAGATGTTTGTGAAACAAAATTAGCTCAAACAAGGTTTCATTCATACCATTTGGAATGCCTCATTCAGTAACAGTAGGAACTGGCACAAGCTTACCTTTCTTCATCCTGAACTCTCTTTAACTTTCTGGGTCTGCTCCATAGCCCACAGAAATCAATAACATTTGTTTCCCTCACCCCTGGGGCAGATCTGAGGAGATCAAACTTATGTTCTGAAGGATGTGAGGGGTTCAGTCTGGCCGTCTTAACATTCCATTTGGAATTCATTGCATAGGTCTGTTGTCACTGCTTTTGTAGATGAGCCAAGCAATAACTATGGCCATAGAATAAATTTAGCAATTTGGGGGGAAATGGCTGAGTATTTGTCATATGAAATGAAATATTTTAGCTCATACACCTTTGCCCTTTTACCTATAAATTAACAGGCAATAACGGATACCCTGTGATCCCTGCTTCCTACATAAAAGGGATTTACACATGGTGAGATTTAAGTTGATCTCTAAGGGATATACAGTAGAAATCCTTCTCTGGGTACGATGTCTATTCGCTCTCTATCCCATTGCTTATTGTATATATCAGGAAATGACACAGAGGCTTTGATGCCTGAGAGAGCCCATGCCAACAAGGGCCACACAGCAGTAAAAATAGAATAAAGATAACTGCTGCACTTTACTTATACCTGAAATGACATTAAAAAAGGAGTGGGCAAATGCAGTTTAGTGTCCATGTCAATTCTCTTCAAGGGTCTTTTTGTGTCCAGACTTCCCAGAACTTCTCCACATCTCACCTCAAAGTGGCTGAGCTGTTTGGGGGGTTGTAGTCCAAAAACAGAACTTATCTCAGCTCTAGCTTTTTTGGCAAAATAATTAGCAGATCTTTTAGTTAATCTAGTCAGAACTCAGTTGTCCTCCATTTGTTTGTCATGTTTTCCTTCCATCCCAGGCCATGTGGACTTGTTCCCCTTAACTCTTAGCTCCTGAGATTCTGACCATGTTCTTCAGTGCACACAATGCCATCGTCTTCTTTTTTTAATCTTTTAGCAAAACATGTGTAGTGGTGTTAGATTGATTCCCTTGTCACCACACTGGTGACGTTGGGCACACATGGATCCCATCTCTGGCCAACCATGGCTTCACTCCATGAACTCCACAGGCTTTATCACATTCACTGTGTCCTAAATGTACTCACACAAACTAAAAATAGTAAAGGGTAGCTGGAGGACACTGGGAAAGAAAGACTGTAGCAGTTGTTCAGTGCTCTTTTATAAATGTATTTTTTTTTAAAAAAAAAGTCATTTTAATCCTGTAATGCTTTGCTTGTCAGTCTTAAGGGATTTTTATATGCACATAGGGGTATGCACTTTCCAAAACAATAAACCAGAAACTGAACCAAAATTACTCACACTTTTCTGTTCACTTTTGAAAAATGTGATTCTTTTCCTGCAATTTTCTGCAGTTGTTCTTATCCTGTCCTCAGATTATGCACTTTACATCCATACATCAAATTGGGTGCTGCACTTAGTATCAATCATCAATCTTTGCCTCAGAAGATAAAGCAACTAATAATTCTACAGATAACTGATTGTGAGTTGTTTCCTAAAAATTGCAGTATTTACTGAATACTGATGATACTACAAATCATACACTACAGCAGGGGTGGCCAACCCTTTTCCACCGTGGGCTTGACCATGCTCCTGGACAGTTGAGTGGCTTGGACCACACACCCCGGAATCATAAGTGGACACATTTACAGCTGTTGTAAATGCACCCACTTCCAATTTTTCGTCAGCTGCAGGCATGTGTGCGCAAATCTGGTGCTAAATTTAAAATTGGTTCTGTGTTTAAATCAAAAAATATTTGTTGTTGTTCAGTCACACAGTCGATTCCGACCCTTTGCGACCCCATGGACCATTTTCCTCCAGGCACCTCTGTCCTCCACTATCCTCCTCTGCCCGACCAGCTCTGTGCCCATTGTGTCCACAATACCATCTAGCCATCTCATCTTTGGACGCCCCCTTCTTCTCTTGCCCTTTACCTTTCCCAGCATCAAAGCCTTCTCAAGTGAGTCCTCCCTTCTCATTTGATGTCCAAAGTACTTTAGCTTCATCTTCACTATTTGTCCCTATATTGACCTATTTGTTCTCTTTGCTGTCCAGGAGACTCTCAGGACTCTCCTGCAACACCACATCTCAAAGGCATCTATTCTTCTGTGTTCAACTTTCCTAATGGTCCAGCTCTCACACCCATACGTTACCACTAGGAATACCATTGCTTTGATTATGCGAATTTTTGTTTTCAAGGTGATATCTCTATATTCACTATATTCCCCAGGTTTCTCATTGCTTGTCTCCCCATAATCAGTCATCTCTTTATTTCATGGCTACAGTCGCCATCTGCAGTGATCTTAGATCCCAGGAAAGTAAAATCTGTCACTGCTTCTACTTCTTCCCCATCTATTTTCCAGGGACTGATCGCACCATTTGCCATTATCTTGGTTTACTTGATATTAAGTCTCAAGCCAGCTTTTACACTTTCCTCCTTCAATCCAATCAAGAGGTTCTTTAGGTCTTCCTCACTTTCTGCCATTAGGGTGGTATCGTCTGCATATCTCAGATTGTTGATGTTTCTCCCAGCCATTTTGATCCCCTATTGTGATTCCTCCATCCCTGCATTGCGCATTATGTGCTCTGTGTATAGATTGAATAAGCAGGGTGATAAAATGCAACCTTGTCTTACTCCTTTTCCTATTCCAAACCACTCTGTCATTCCGTGCTCTGTCCTAACTGTTGCCTCTTGGTTCTTAATTTTTTTTTTTTTAAAAAAAGGGACCAGATAAAGGACAATGAATACTCAATGAAAAAATGAATATTTGGGATAATTAATGCCATTTTACTTCAGGCTCCTGGTATGAAAAAAACACCTATAGCCTTTTTCTCTAATACATACCCTGGTGCTTTTGCACTGTGCTCATCAAAGTCTGCAGCACAATTCACTTCTTACTGTTTTCCATGTTTCTTCCATGCTTTTAAAAATGGATTTTTATCTTGTTTTTATCATTTGCTCTTGAATTGTTCATCAACTACTGTAATCTCTTATTACTCTTATCTCCTATCTCAATTTCTTCCCAGATTAATTTTTCATTTATGAGTATTCTTACGATTGTTCTGATTTGAAAAGCTCTATACACTAATATTTTTTAAATTCAGGTACAGTATTCCTAATCCACCTATTTTGGGGGGCATATACCATAATTTCTTATTCAAAATAGTCTTTTTATAATCATAAATATAATTGTTAACCATTCCTTGCCATTTCTTTCATTCTTGATCAGTATATTTTACTGGGATCATTTTGAATAGGAAATTTATTAAGGGCAGTATTTTCATTTTACACATTGCAATTCGCCCAAACGTGGACAATTTTATTTTTTATATTTATCTATTTTATCTTTAATATCCCTATATATTTTTTCATAATTTGCCTTGGATATTATCTGTTATTAAAATACCTAAACTTGTCTTCACTTTTATTTCATATTATACTTTACGTTTTATCATCTCCATTTTATCTTTAACTCCATTACCTCCTCAAAATCTTTTAAATGCTTCTTTCTAAATTAACTATCAGATCCTTTACCATAAACAATGTATCATCTGTAAAAAGACTAAATTTTGTCCCCTATATCCCTTCTATATCTTTATCTTGTCTTATCGTATTAGCTAACAGTTCCATTATCATCATGAACAAAATTGGTGACAATGGACAGCCTTGCCTAGTACCACATTTCAATTCTATTTGATCAGTTATCCCTGAGTTCACTAATACTTTGGCTTGATTATTATTATATAATTGTTGTACGATCTTCAAAATATTTGCTCCAAATCTCATATCTTTTATCATTTCTATCAACATCTCCCACTGGAGTGAATCAAATGCTTTAAAAATATCCACTGATATTAATCCCAATTTTATCATATTTTGATCGGAGTACTCTATTATGTTCAGGGCTCTCCTAATCAAACCTGACATTTGCCTATCTTTAATGAAACCCATGTGGTCTTTGCATATGTACTCTCCGATAAATTCATTTAATCTGTTGGCCACAACTGCAGTAAAGATTTTCATGTACTGGTTTATCAGGGAAATGGGGTGATAGGAATCAATTTGACTTTTATCCTTTCCAGGTTTAGGAATTAATACAATTGATTCTTTCCATGATGGTGGTATCTGGCCTCCTTCTTATATGTAATTAAATGGCTTCTTTAATTTTGGTAACCTACTCCTGCAGCTTTATTTAATTTTAGTTTCTTAATAACTAATTCAATTTTTAAATCTATAATTGCTTCCTGTATATGGTTTTCTTTTAGTTTGATGTTATTATCTTAGTTTAATTTGTTGTATATATTTTTGCTGAATATAGATTTTCATACAACTCCTTTACTGTTTTTATTTTCTCCTTCATTAGGTTACATCCTTTCCCTTGATTATTCATTATTACACCTATTTCATTTTTCATTTTCTTATTTTCTGCTATTTTAGTTAACAATTTTGAATTTTTGTTGCTAAATTCAAAGTACACTGTAATATCTTTACATATATATGAGGTCTCTCTGCACTTTTCCTAGTCTTTGTCTTTCAATTCTTTCTTTAATGGTATCACTCTATAACTATCATTTTGATCATTTGTCCAGATGTATCCCATCTGTTAGAGAGAAAATATATAAATAATTGTTGTATAAGGAATAAAAAGAAAGCATTAGAAGGTTTGGAAAAGGAAGAACTGAATACCATCTATGACTAGATGAAAAAATGTAGGGATAGAAATGTAAGAGAAAGATTATATCAACCTATGGAACTAAATTCATTTGAGAAAATCTAAATGGAAAGATGGGATAAGGATTGGAGAAAAAATTACATTCAGGGGAGAGAATTAACGAGATTTGAAGAAATAGTTAGGCAATTAAGGCAGGAAAATACTAAACAGAAAGAATTAGTAAATAGATTATATAATCTATTTAATAAAGAAGATATAACCCAGAATACATTAAGAGAGATATGGGAATCATGTATTGGGGTTAAAATAGATGGATCAATGTGGAATAATATATGGCCGAGGAGAATTATGAAAAACTTATCCATGAGAATTAAAGAACATTGTCATAAATTACTATGGAGATGGTACATGACACCAATTCTGATGCATCAAATTGATAAAACCTATTCAAAAAGATATTGGATATGTATAGTTGAAGATGGGACCTATTTATATTTATGTTGGCATTGTAAAGAGGTAAGCATTATTTGGAAAAAAATATTTGATGAAATCAATAAGATATTATCAACAAAGAATTGCATGAATCCAAAAATAGCATTACTAATTGAACTAAATGATATTAAAATTTATAGAAATAAAAACGAGTTAGTAATAAAAATGGTAACAGCGACGAGATTATTAATCGCGAATGATTGGAAAATAAACAAATCCATAGATATAAAAGAATGGTACAAAGAAATGTGGGAAATAGAATTAAATGACAAATTGACCTGCGATCTGAGAGTTAAAAAGTGAGTAACTGGGGAGGGGAGGATGATTTCTTCAATATATGGGAAGACTTTATCCGATATGTTCTGCAAGGTTTGAAAGGAATTAAGCCAAATAAATAAATTATGAGGTTTTGGAAATTTGGTGGGGGGGGGAGAGAAGGGGGAATGTATAGTAACAAGGGTGGTAGGTGCACATTAATGTTATAGAGATAGATAATAAGGAAATTATGTGTGCAAAGGATTTCTCTTTTTTATTGTTTTGTTATTCTATATATATTTGTATGTACTGTATTGTTATTAATAAAATATTTTTTTAAAAAAACTGCAGCACAAGAAAAACCATTTGTTACAGATGCTTTATAAAGCTTGCACTTTGGATGCCTTGAAATTAAACTCACCACTGCCATCTACACTACTGTGATGGTATGGCTTTTTCAAAAAGATTTTGTAGATGAGATAGTTACGATAAATGAACAATAACAACTACGTCAATCAAACTACTATTGGTTAGCCATGCCAGCTTTATTTCATGGGATTTTACACTCCACCCAGAGTTTGTATTATACTTAACAGCAGTATGTCACATATATTACAATGGAATGACCTAATAAGATTTTTTTTCTTACTATCATGAGAGGAGAAACAGGTTGCATCTTGCATGGAATGTAAGGATGATGAAATTTTACTCACGATGAATATATTCGCTCAAATTATATTTCACGTTGTAACATGATATTTTGAATGCAAAATATTTTGAAATATTATAATATCACCCTTAGTCTGATTTCTATATTCTTAAATAAAGTTACTTAAAACTTCCAATTTCCCTTGACTCAGGTGGAGCTGGAAAGTTAATGGGCAATAAGCCAGGCACCTGATTTCTTGGAAGCTGCCTTTTAGGATGTTAATTTGTCTGTCCTGGCTGCCCAAGAGCTATTGTTAAACTTGAAGCTCAGAGTGGCATTAAAGTGATTTCTTTTAAATATAGGTAACTTTTATGAAAACCTGCCTCTCTGTGTGCATGATTACTAACCCTGAATGTTATATCTTATCATTTCAAGGAACAGTGCTGATAAATTCTGATAAAAGCATATATATATAAATGACCATACCCTGTGCTCTCAAGGAATTGTGTCAAAGAAGGAGTCAACTACCATCATCCAGATGTGGAATTTGTTGCCATGGTTGCTTCTTATCCAGCCTTTTGTTTTACTCAAATCTCAAATTGTAACACTTGCAATAGCTATTTGGTTTCTGCTACATGAAAAATAATTGTAAAATGCTGTTTCTGCCACATGAAGAATATTGTAAAATGACTCTGTATTTTCTGAACTCCCAAAATGTTTCTTTTTCTTTAAAACCTGAAGTACATCAGGGTAGTTGTTTATGCATGGGACAGGATGGAGGATTTCACAAGGAGGTGACACTGCTTTCATCCACAGATCAAAGACCACTATCTCAGGAAATGGGCTGTTTGCGAGAAGGGTTATGTAGATTTCTGTATTAAAGATTTATGGTTATGCAATTTGGGGGTTTAGCCATTTGCTACTGATATTTTGGGCATCACTTCATGGAGGAGGGGACATGTCCATCATTCATTTACCATGTGATCCTGTTTGGACCAATTGAAATTGTCTGGATTTTTGAATTGTTTCATCTATAAAGGAAGGGTTTCTTGAGACTCTCGGCCTTCTTCTGCACCTTCACCTTCTCACTCCCTGATCCATCGTGGTCAGGATGGCTTTCTCTCCCCCCCCTCTCTCTCTCTCTCTCTCTCTTCTCTCTCACTCTTTCTCTACCTCCAGCAAGCTTTCCCTCCATATCTCTTTCTTTTCCTTAGGCAAATCTTAAGCATGTGATTTCTAAGCAATCTTCTCTTCCTTTCCCCTGCTTCTAATTTTCTCTGCTTTTCTTTATTCTTTCCTTTTAAGGTCCATTCATTTCTAAGTAGGCCTTTAAGTAACTACGTTGTTTATTTCAAAGTAACTTCTTTACCTTTAAGTAATTTCTACCTTTATGTAAGCTTTTCATTTATAGTAACTTCTTCATTTATTTTTATTCCTGAGTAACTCCATATGTCTAAGTATTTTTTTATATCTTTTTATTAAATTTTTGACAGACATACAAAAAGAGAAAAACAATAACAATACAATATAATGATAAATCAAAGACAACATCAATACAATGTTGGCTCAAATTCATAGGAGCTAGGACATAATAATACTTAAACTAATTATTTACCATATAACCACCAATACTAGATACCACATTGTAAATTATTACACAATCATAACAATAAAAGCTTTCTGTGCTACCACTATTATTATTTTTTAATAGTTACACATCACCCTGTGAATATATACAATGCCCGGAGAGTTTAGTTTCTATTTCAACTCCAAAAACCTCTTTGAGATGGTACAGGTCCTGAGCTGTCATTTACCATAAGAGAATGATCCACGAACGGTTTCCAAATATTCCAAAACGTATTGCAGGCGCACCCCCCAAAAAAGACTCAGACACCGGTATATGTGGATAACGGCATTGGGCCACATTTATTGATTCATGCCCTAGTCCGAATTATAAATTTCAATTGGTACTCAGCCAATTATAATTCTTAAGGCAAGCAGGCTGCAGTAACACTGGTAAGGTTCCTCCCAAAATTGCCAATGGCAATTGGCTACAATGTATCCATTTGTATCAATTTGTTTGTTTACAACTAACAAATTGTTGACCGTAGTCAATAAACTATCTACTGACCCCACCCTCTGACGTGTATCCGTAAAATCACGGGGTGATGCATGCTGAAGAGCTCCTGCCATCACCCCATTGCCTGGTTCGTCGTTGACCGGTCAACGTTAACAAACTTGTACCTATCTAGTGTTGGCCAGTCAATTGCGAACCTGCCGGATACCTGTGGGTCATAAATATTTACCTTACCAGTGCTACCCGCCCATGTGACCAAAGTCAATAGCAAAGCCCCTGTATCAAACCATAGCAACAGTGTGGGATGGGCAAAAAAGCCAGAACCAGGAGGCCAATTTTAGGTTCCAGTCAAAAATTCCCACCCGGCCCCGAAGCGACCAAAATATCACACTGTTCACTAGGGAGGGGGTGGAGGGAAAAACTTCTCCTCTCCGTCGCTTTTCCAAAATGGCAGCTCGGCTGCCTCGTGGCCACCCCTTTTATAGAGGGGTGGCCACACCCCCTAACTCACCCGGATGTCTGAGTCCGGGTGGGGGGGCCCCACAAAGAGCGCGGCGGCCATTTTGGCACCGCGCTTTCATTGCAGGCGCACCCCCAAAAAAAGACTCAGACACCGGTATATGTGGATAACGGCATTGGGCCACATTTATTGATTCATGCCCTAGTCCGAATTATAAATTTCAATTGGTACTCAGCCAATTATAATTCTTAAGGCAAGCAGGCCGCAGTAACACTGGTAAGGTTCCTCCCAAAATTGCCAATGGCAATTGGCTACAATGTATCCATTTGTATCAATTTGTTTGTTTACAACTAACAAATTGTTGACCGTAGTCAATAAACTATCTACTGACCCCACCCTCTGACGTGTATCCGTAAAATCATGGGGTGATGCATGCTGAAGAGCTCCTGCCATCACCCCATTGCCTGGTTCGTCGTTGACCGGTCAACGTTAACAAACTTGTACCTATCTAGTGTTGGCCAGTCAATTGTGAACCTGCCGGATACCTGTGGGTCATAAATATTTACCTTACCAGTGCTACCCGCCCATGTGACCAAAGTCAATAGCAAAGCCCCTGTATCAAACCATAGCAACAGTGTGGGATGGGCAAAAAAGCCAGAACCAGGAGGCCAATTGTAGGTTCCAGCCAAAAATTCCCACCCGGCCCCGAAGCGACCAAAATATCACACTGTTCACTAGGGAGGGGGTGGAGGGAAAAACTTCTCCTCTCCGTCGCTTTTCCAAAATGGCAGCTCGGCTGCCTCGTGGCCACCCCTTTTATAGAGGGGTGGCCACGCCCCCTAACTCACCCGGATGTCTGAGTCTGGGTGGGGGGGCCCGCAAAGAGCGCGGCGGCCATTTTGGCGCCGCGCTTTCATTGCAGGCGCACCCCCCAAAAAAGACTCAGACACCGGTATATGTGGATAACAGCATTGGGCCACATTTATTGATTCATGCCCTAGTCCGAATTATAAATTTCAATTGGTACTCAGCCAATTATAATTCTTAAGGCAAGCAGGCCGCAGTAACACTGGTAAGGTTCCTCCCAAAATTGCCAATGGCAATTGGCTACAATGTATCAATTTGTATCAATTTGTTTGTTTACAACAAACAAATTGTTGACCATAGTCAATAAACTATCTACTGACCCCACCCTCTGACGTGTATCCGTAAAATCACGGGGTGATGCATGCTGAAGAGCTCCTGCCATCACCCCATTGCCTGGTTCGTCGTTGACCAGTCAATGTTAACAAACTTGTACCTATCTAGTGTTGGCCAGTCAATTGCGAACCTGCCGGATACCTGTGGGTCATAAATATTTACCTTACCAGTGCTACCCGCCACACAGGGAGGCTTAATAAAGACTCACCGACCGCCCCCCAGACCGTCAGCTCAGTCAACAGGCCTGCTTGCAAATCTTCCAAAAAGAGGTTCATACCTCTGGGCGACAGATGGACCCCATCCCCTGTGTAAAGATCGTAATTTTGGAGACTAATGGTGGGGTGTCGGATGACCCGCCCCAAACCCTTGTCAGCAAAGAACTGGGCCACTGCCCTGTTCACCGAGCGACGAGCGCGGTCAAGGGCCTGGAGCTTGATACCCCCCCTGTAAGCGTGACGCAGTATGATGTCCGACCATAGCAGCGTTGTGGCAGGCCACACATAATGCAAATAAGCTAGGTCGCTGCAGATCGTATGTTTTAAGGAAAGGCCAGTGACCTGGCCCAAGTCATTGCCCCCGAGGTGCAGCACCAGGACATCAGGCGGTTCAGCATCCCTGATGGAGAAAAGGAATGGCAACAGTTCCCGCCATAACATTCCGCGCTTACCATACCACCTGATACATGCGGGTCCCCACTCTGTCGCCGCAGCGTACTGCGCTGCCCAGTGCACATATGGCCCACCAGCCATACTGCCACCGGTGTGCGGGGACACACAGGGTCTGTAAGATAAAAAAGACAGGACAGTGACTTATCTGGTACTCATACTTGAAGAGGGCGAACATATAATTCAAAACACTTCGATCCCCACCTCCCCATACAGCGTATATCAGCCTCAGAGTACCCAAATGCAGCTGCAGTAGAAGCAGCTCCTATTCTAAAAGAATGGGTGCAGTAACGAGCCCCGGGGAGGCAAACACTGGACAGTGCCTTACCGGTCACCTTCCAAAATTGAAATTTAGTAAGGGGAGACCCATCTTGGTGGCAGAAAAACAGGCCAGGGTGCGTGCCACGCACTGCAAGGACTCTTGTAGGGCACCAACTGGACAGATGTCTGCAATGGAACATCGTAGCAGTCTAACACCACTGCCTACACCGTGCTGATCGACTTTTGAGGACCGTATCCTCAACTGAGCCCACTCATTGGAGACATAGACATCTTCGAGTTCCAGTGCCCTATGAGCCGCATCCGCCTTAGACAGTAGCCCCAACTCACTGATGCGGAGCGCTCCAAAAAAGGCCACCGTGGTAGCCGCATGAAACAGAGCTGCCTCATACCTGTCAAAACACAGGTCATGCCAGCCTCGTGCAAGGTGGGTAAGAACCCCTGGAGAAATAGGGTGGTGATTGTCCGGGCGGCGTCCACGTTCCCGTGTCCACCCCTCCAAAACATGTCATATCCGGAAATCATTCGTGTTGTCAGCAGAGCCCCTCACTTTGGCCATGAATGCCAGTGCTGACAGCCTGGATGCTATGGTGCAGGGAGCTAGGCCCTGACTGTGTAGGTAGACCATAAATTGGAGAATGTGTGTAACTGGAATGGGCCACACCTTGGGCAACTGGAGTTGCACACAAAAATTTTAATTTGACTGAATGCATGGTGATACGCCTTACGCGTGCGGGGCGCCAGCGACATGCCGATCGCCCGGTTCACCTCTCCTTGCCAAACGTCCAAATCTCGTCCGGGAGCGGCGAGGGGAATTCCTCTGCGTCCGGAGCCAAGGCGCGGAACCGGGGGATCTGCAGGCGGGATAAAGCATCAGCAATATCGTTATTAATACCTGTTACATGTCTGGCCCTGAAGAGCACATTGAGGCGTAGGCTGTGCAACACAAACTGGCGAACTAACTCCATGACCTTGGGCGATTTAGATGTCTGGGAATTGACAATGTGCACTACCGCAGCATTGTCACACCATAAATGAACCACTGAATTGGCCCACTCCTCACCCCATAGAATCAAAGCTCCCAGTATCAGGAAGAACTCAAGGAATGTAAGCTCGCGTAGACGATCCGTGCCCCTCCATGCTGGAGGCCATCAGCCGTAGGCTCACCTCCCCTCAAAGTAAATCCCATATCCCAGGGACCCCGAAGCATCCGACTGAACCTGGAACCTAGGGGAAACCAAAAGGTCAGATCTCCAAAATGACACCCCGTTGAAGTCCCTCAGGAACTTAAGCCAAACCAACATGTCAGCCCTCATGCCCTTGTTCAGTCGGACCCTATGATAGCACCTGGATAGGCCAGTCATGGCGTCGCATAAGCGTCGAGCAAAAGCTCTGCCAGGCGCAACCACCCTGCAGGCGAAGTTAAGGTGACCATGGAGAACCTGGAGCTCACGAAGTGACACCTTGCATTTGGCCAGTAAGGCCAAAATCAACGCAGTGATCCGGGTAACCTTATCCATGGGTAACCTGGATGACTGCGAGACCGTGTCAATTTTGATACCCAGAAATGTGAGCTTAGTTGATGGGCCCTCGGTCTTTTCGGGCGCTAACGGGACACCGAGTTCCTGCATTAGCATCTGAAATGTATTGAGGAGACGCGTACACGTGTCCCAGCCCCGTTCACCCCCGAACAAGAAATCATCGAGGTAGTGGGCTACAGACCGGGACCCAGACCTGCGAACCAAGGCCCACTGAAGGAAAGTGCTAAAACATTCAAATGCTGAACAGGAAATAGAGCAGCCAAAAGGCATGGCTTTATCAACATAAAATTTTCCTTGGAATTTAAAACCCAATAACTCAAAGTCACCCGGGTGCACTGGCAACAAACGGAATGCCGACTTAATGTCACATTTTGCCAGAAGTGCACCCGGGCCACAAGAGCGCACCATGCGCAGAGCCTGGTCAAATGATGTATACCTGACCGAACAAAGGTAATCAGGAATGGCATCATTGACCGAATGGCCCGCCGGGTATGACAGATGGTGAATTAAACGAAACTCCCCAGGGGTCTTATTGGGCACCAACCCTAAAGGGGAAACCTTCAGATTGGGAAAGGGTGGCATAGGAAAGGGGCCAGCAACCCTACCCGCATTAACCTCCTTAGCAATACTTAGGGCGGCCACCTCCTCCCTACCCTTCAAGGAAAGTAAGTTGGGGGCATCTTGGGGGCACCACTCCCCTTTGAATGGGATGCGAAAGCCCCCGCTGGAAACCCTCAAAGAGATACCTAGCACGCTCTCTCCTCGGGTAAGTCGAGAGCCACTGCTCCAACATAGCTACGTTAACTGGGGAGGGGGCCTTTTGAGTGACCAGCTCCATCAGCAGCAGGTCTGCCCGCTCCCTGTCCACCTCTACCTCTGCCCCGTGACCCACCGGCTCGCGGACACGCAGCGGCGGCATGGGGGCCAGCGCAAGAGGGACACTCATGTTTGTATTGGCACTGTTTTCTATTGCATACACCATTGGCCGAGAAACTCCAACACAGCATGCGGGCTGGAATCCCCTGCCCCGCCAGCTGGTGGGGAGCCTGTGTTGGAGCAGCTCGTTGGACCGCATGGCCACAATGGTACCTCTCCCCAGGCGCCGGGCGCATGGGGGTCATGTATAAAAGCCACAGTTTTTGACATGGCTCATCCCACCTCATCTCGGGTGTAAGGGCACTCTTATTCTAAATTCCTCATCGTAAGCCAACCACGATGGGCCAGGAAAATCCACCATTGCCCTGTAAATATTGTCCAAATATTGGACCATAGGAATGGCCAGGTCAGGCCGAGCCCTGAGATACA
This sequence comes from Bradypodion ventrale, assembly GCA_035047345.1. NCBI lineage: Eukaryota > Metazoa > Chordata > Lepidosauria > Squamata > Chamaeleonidae > Bradypodion > Bradypodion ventrale. Next base: position 369,876,599 of record JAWDJE010000001.1, on the reverse strand, counting down.
CCGCCATATAGATGAGATATGTGGGTAACCAGTTGGCTCAGGTGCGTGGTGGCTTGCGACGGTGAGACAGCTCTTTGTCCTTCTCATCCTGCCCCTCTTTCTCCTCCTTGGTGGGTTCCCTGTTCAATAGGGAGAAAATATCGACATACTCCCCCCGCCAAATCTTTTCCCTTGTGGCCTGGGCCAAATGATCCCCGAGGGGCAAGGAATACCCGGCCATCGGCAAAGCCGACACCGGCACAGTATTAACACGGGGTATCAGGAGAGGAGCCTGGACCACCCCTGCGACACCCGGTGCAGCCCCGGGGGCGGAACCCCCCTGCCGCCCAATGTTATGCCAGTATGGGACCAAGCTGCACCTGGGTAAGCTGGGAACTGATGCCCACCTGCCCCGACATTATGAGGCCATGGCAACTGAAACCTATCCCCGGAAGTGGAGTCTGCTGTGGGAACATTAGCTTGAACCTGATACTCACTGGGTGCACCCCCGTGAGCCGCCCCCACTGGGGGTTCTGGCCCACGGCGGGCGTCGGAGCTCGCGACCGAAATCGAGCTCTGAGGACACATCCGACCACTACCTGTCTGCAGTTCCTGATGTACGGGGAGCTGCGAGACCACGGCGGGCACAGGCCTGCGCGCCTCAAGCAACTCAACCCGACTGGCTGCCTGCTGAAGAGTGGCGGCTGTCGTGGTAGCAGGCTGGCAAAAGGGGGCCCCAGATGGCAATGAAGCCCCCCCATGGGGTTATTGGTGATCCCTAGGGATGCCTCTAGCGCCGCTACGCGGGCCAGTAATGCATCCACCGTCGCAGATCCCCCTGCATAAAGGGGGCAGGTGGGCCGGACGGCCCACTGGGCAATGGTCCAGGGCCCCCGACTTGAGAGCCAGGCCCCAAATAGGGCCATGCCCAAAACTCCGGCCCATGAGGGGCCGGGGGTAAGCCCTGCTGTACAACCGCACCAGGCCGCACTCCCCCATGCTCAAAGCCCATGGCTGGCAATTGCGGGCCGGGGGCCGAAGCCCCTGTATGGCCAGTCTGAGGCTGGAGAGCCGAGGGCCATGGCCTAAGCTGCCCCATCCCACCGGTCCCGGTGGGTGCCTCCGGTAAGGAGTCCTGTTGTGGGGGCGCAGTCGTGGTCCTCCGACCCGACTGCTGCCTCCTGTTTGGGCGAGCCTGAGTCGCCATAGCCTTCTTCTTAGGAGGCATAATGAAAGCACAATCCCTTTCCAGGGATCAGAACCCGATGGGTGGAAAGCCGAAGATTGAGAAGCAAAGATCCCGCTAAGGCTCTGCAGCCAAGCGCGGCTCTCTGAAAGAGACGAAGAGCGACGGAGAAAACTTCTCCTCTCCGTCGCTTTTCCAAAATGCCAGCTCGGCTGCCTCGTGGCCACCCCTTTTATAGAGGGGTGGCCACACCCCCTAACTCACCCGGATGTCTGAGTCCGGGGGGGCGCAAAGAGCGCGGTGGCCATTTTGGCGCCGCGCTTTCATTCTCTTTTAAGTTATCTCGTTTTACTTTAATCTCCCATGTCAATTTGTCGTTCAATGCTAAACTCCACATTTCTTTATACCACTCTCCAATCTGTATATCAACATCATTTTTCCAATTTCTAGCTATGCATTGTCTACCCGTAGTTAATACAATTTCCAGTAATTCTTTTTCCTCCTTATTCAAACCCAAACCTTCCACATTTGTTAGAAGAATGGTACCTGACACCAACTTAACGCTTTTACCCATTATTTCACCAAACTCCCCTTCTATTCTTCCCCCAAAATCCCTTATTTTTTTACAACTCCACCACATGTGTTCATATGTTCCATCCGTTTCTTTGCATCTCCAACATAATTTGTCTCTTTTATTATCCATCTGATAAAGTCTTAGTGGTGTCAAGTACCATTGCCACAACATTTTAAAATTGTGTTCTTTAATTCTTACAGACATTGTTCTCATAATCCTCTTTTTCCATTTATTTCTCCATTCAACCTCCCCAATTTTTATATTCAAATTTTGTTCCCACTTCCGTTTCAAATCTTCCTGTGGATCTTTACCCTTATTCAATATAGTATAAAGTTTGCTTACAAGACCCTTAATACTCCTTTCCCCTTTTCTGATCTTTATTACCAATTCTTCAAATTCCGTCTTTGTTCTATCTATCCCTACTTCTCTTCTATATTTTTTATTCCAGTTATCCACCTTTAATTTCTGAAACCAATCCAAATTTAACTTCTCAAATATATTTTTTCTCTTGATATCATCATCACAAGCTTTTAACCAGTCCTTCAGTAAGAGCATCTGATTTTTATCCAATATTTCCTTTTTTTTCCTTATCTAATTTTATTGGAAAACACACCATATCAGTCAATTCCAAAGTTGGGGAGAGATTTGGGACCATATCTTTCTTTACCTTTTTCCACACCTCCATGAGCCCTCTCATCATAGTATTATTTGACCTTTTCGGCTTGTCCTTTATTCCCAAGAAAATCATATTACCAATATTTCTATACTCTTTCATCTCCAATTCCTCCCAAATTGCCTTTTCTCTTGCCAGGATCTTCACAACATTCTTGATTTGGAATGCTCGATAGTATGCTAACAAATTTGGCATGCCCAAACCCCCTTCTTTCTGAGACAAATACCAAAGCTTCTTTGAAAGTCTAGATTTTTTACCTCCATTACAGAAACAATTAAACATCTTTTGAAATTCATTAATTTGTGGTATGGGGTAAGGGGTTGGTGGTGGCACGCCCAATGGAGAGTTCAGAGTTTAGAAAGGAGATAGGTTATGGGAAATATTAAAATATTATCATGGAATGTGAAGGGTACAGGTTCTGTTCTTAAGAGACGGAGGTTGGAACTGGCATTGAAGAAAGATAGACCCGATATATTGTTTTTACAGGAAACGCACCAGAAGTCAAAGGACACGAATAAACTTTTTTTGGGATGGATCCAACATTATGAGATGGCGTTTGGAACTTCAAAAGCGAGAGGGGTGGCAATCATGATTTCTAAAAAATTAGGATTTGAGATTACAAAAAGTATTGTTGATCAAGAGGGTAGATATTTGATTGTAAGAGGAAAAATAGAGGATGAGGAAATCATGTTGGTAAATATTTATGCTCCAAACGATCATCAAGCGGATTTTCTAGAAAAAGTTCAGAAAATAGTGGAATTAGAGAATGTTGCAAAAACTATTGTGGCGGGAGATTTTAACTTGATAAGGTCGGGGTTAGATTGCACGAATATAGCAAGAAGTGGAACCGGCTTGAAAGGGAAGGTGTTGGATAAATGGATGGATGCGATGGGTTTGAAGGATTCTTGGAGAGAGTTTAAGGGCTCTGAAAGGGCATATTCCTTTTTTTCACATGTCCATGGGACCTCCTCGAGAATAGATTATGTCTTTCTTACAGAAAACTTGATTAAAGATATAGAAGGAATGGAAATTGGGATCATTAAGGAATCAGATCATGCCAAAGTACTTTTGGAATTGAAATTACAAAAAGATACCCGATGTGGAAGAAGTTGGAGGTATGATCCTAATTTATTTAAAGATCAAAAATGTAAAGAGCAGATTATGGAAAGGTGGAAAGAAAGTTGGCAGTGGAACGATAATAACAAGGTTAATTTCAATGTTGTATGTGATACCATGAAGTCGGTTTTCAGAGGGGAAAGCATAAAGTTGGTGATTTTTAAATATAAACAACATAAGGTAGAACAGACAGAAAAAGAAAGAGAAATAAAACAGTTACAGGAGGATCACGCAAAAAGTAAAGATAAAAAAATCCTTATGAAATTGCAAAGACTTAAAGCAGAATTAATGGGTAAAGATATTGACAAAGTTAAACGAGACTTGATCTATTTAAACAGAGAATACTTTGAATTTAGCAACAGAAGTTCAAAACTACTAGCAAGAGCAGCTAAGGCCAAAAGGGGAAAAAAAGAAATTGGGGTATTGGTTAATAAACAAGGTTTAAGGTGTAATAAGAACAGAGATAAATGCAAAATTGTGAGGGAATTTTATCAAGCATTATATGCAAAAAAGGAGGTAGATTCAGAGAGGCTCAAAAAGATATTGGAGAGACAGGGAACGGAATAAAACAAGAACATAGAGAGAAAATGGAGGAAAGGATCAATGATAAAGAGGTTAATGAGGTAATTAGTGGGTTGAAGATGGGGAAAGCCCCGGGTGATGATGGATTATCGACAGAGTTTTATAAAGAATTCAAAGAAGTGGTGGTTCCAAAATTAGTGAAGCTATATAATTATCTTTTAGATGGAGGATCAATCCCGACTTCATGGTATAACACTATAATCGTTCTACTGCCAAAGCCTGGTAAGAACTTGGAAAGAGTGGAATCGTACAGACCAATTTCTCTTATAAATCAGGATGCCAAAATCTTCACAGCAATATTGGCCAATCGTCTAAACGGTTTTATGGGGGAATACATAAATGTTGATCAAGTTGGGTTTTTAAAAGGTCGGCACATGGCGGATTTGACTAGAAGGGTATTAGATTTAATTGATAATGTTAATCAAACGAAGGAAAAGGTGGGTTTATTATCATTAGATATTTTTAAGGCATTTGATTCATTACAGTGGTCTTCAATCAAGGAAATAGTTAAAAAATACGGGTTTGGGGACAGATTTGGAAGGGTAATAGATTTATTATATCAAAAAGGGAATGCTAGGATCAGAGTAAACGAGGAGGTTACTGATGTGGTAAAGCTTGAGGCTGGTACTAGGCAGGGATGTCCATTATCTCCTATCTTGTTTATCATGGCAATGGAGATATTAGCTAAAAATATAAGGGATGATTCAAATATAGAAGGGATAATGGGTAATAAAGTGAGCATGTATGCGGATGATACATTGCTTATGGTGAAACATCTGGAGTTGGTAATGGATAGGATTAAAGATCATCTACAGGTATTTGAAGCTATAACCGGATTAATGATAAATTGGGATAAATCAGAATTGATGCTGTGTAATTTGGGGGTAGGCGAGATGGGAAGGATAGTGGAGACACTTAATATACAAATTAAAGATAAGCTGAAATATCTGGGGATAATTATTTCAAATAAATTAGAAGAACTTAAACAATTGAACTACGACAACTTGAAAGTCGAATTTAAGAGTAAAATACAAGAGTTTCAGAAGTTGAAGCTGTCATGGTTCGGAAGGATTGCAATTTGTAAAATGATATTGCTACCAAAGATTAATTTTTTATTTGATGCACTAGCGATCCATTTGAAGGAGATGTCTAAGTATTTTTAAGTAATCTTCTGTATTTCTAAAGTGAACTCCATCTAACTGGATTTCTTATTTTTCTTATTTGGTTCTTTATTTCCTTATTTGATTCATAAGTAACCATCTTTAAATTTGTATCAAAACACTTTGTCTGTGAGTTTGTTCCTGATTCAACCCTGCCTGTGTATGGTCCCATAAAAGGTTGCCAGTTTTCAGGTAACAACGTGGTCAAAAGCAGCAGAAACTGAAGAATTGGTTACATACAGCTATAATCTTGATCTTAAAATCTTCCCTTGTCCATAGCTATGTCTGATAAGGTAGAATGTGTGAAGATTATCCTTTGGAGCAACTCATGGAGCTCTTAAATAGTTATTCAGTTTTAGTGAGCTAAATAAAATGAAGGAAGCAGGACTAGGACGTGTGAGGATCATAAATACTTAAATGCTTCCTTGGCCCCTTTCTTAATGCGTATCATCTGCATGCAAGAATTGTAAGATGAGAAACAAATTCTTGATATGCATTGAGCAAAAGAAAGCCCTAGAGCAAACATACCAGCAGGACAATTAGATGGTTAATCATAATTCTGTCTAAAGGATTCTTTCTCCATTTTCCCCACTTCAAAGAAACAATGATTTATAAACAATGTTGTCTTTTCTCAAGAAATGACTCACTTTTCAGCCCACCCTGGGGTTACACATACACCGCTTCACATTTCAGGGTTGCAATATGGAATGCCAGCATATACAATGGTACATTGCTGAGATTCTTTCTAGAGTATCTCATTAGTGCTTCTGGGTTTTGGATTGCTTCCATAATTGTTATGGAAGTAGGTCCAGAGAAGAATATTTGCTTAAGCCAGGGTGCCCAAACTACGGCCTATGGGCTGGATCTGGCCCCCAATGCCAATTCATCCTGCCCACGCTGCCCTTGTCACTCCCAAAAGTGGAAGTAAAATGCGCCCATATGGGCGCATTTTACTTCCACTTTCAGGAACAACTAGGGTGCTGTGGGCTGGATGAATTGGCATCAGGGGCCGGATCTGGTGCACGGGTCATAGTTTGGGCACCCCTGGTTTAAAAAGAGAAAATTACAGCCTAAAATCTATCTCATCCTGTTGCAAAACAGATTGCAAGGCACATTTTACTTTGACTTCCGGTGGGAGGAACAACATGACCGGCCCACTGAACCATGTGACCGGCCCATGGTACAAAAAGTTTGGGCACCCCTGGTTTAAGTCAACAGAGAGGGATATTCTGGATGTTTACTGACTGCAACTTTTTTGTTTAAAGGTAAAAGATGTTGGGCAGGATCTTCATGCTTTGTTTGTGTGTTGTAACTATTATTCTTGAGGGTGATAAATCATGAAGAGTACTGTATTCTATTTTAGTAAGAGTTTTTAAGCTCATTCAGCATTTCATCCAGCTTTTCATTGTGAAAACTGATTAGAGGATGGTATCATTTAAGACCCCTCGACACCCGATGGGGTAAAAAAAGGAAACAAAGAGAGAGAGAAATTATTTAAGACAGTACTGTATATCCGAATAAAATTTAAGAGTGTTACAAAGTAGCAGTTTCAAGTTCCATTAATTTCAACAGAATTTGCCTCCAAGTCAAGATGTGTTTACTCAGTAACTTAGCCAAGTCTGAGACCCCATTGGGTCATCTCAACCTGATTAGTGTACACACTGATGGGTATATGTGTTTCATGAGTTATGAAGGGCCGTTCATAGATCAGGATACCTAAGAGACCACGTCACCCCAAGAACATCTGTCCGTCCAACCAGAGCGGACTGGGGGGAGGGGGCTCCCTAACTGTGCCATCAGCTAGAGGAGCCTGACTCTCTAGCACAAGGAGGAGGGCCTTCTCCATGTCCGCCCCAGCCCTTTGGAACCTCCTGCCGGCAGAATTACGGCTGCAGACAGAACTACTGCCCTTTAGGAAGGAACTTAAAACCTGGCTGGCAGGGCAGGTGTAGGGCATAGACGGGGAGGTGGCCCCCGCCCGTTGGCTCATTTAGATAATTTGCACCTTTTTTCAGATGGGGTGGGTAGGTTTTTAATGGGTCTTTTAATGTGATGTTTTTATGTTTTTAATGAATGTTTTTATGTTTCTATGCTGTGGTAAGCAACCCGGAGTCGCTCGGGCAAGCAGGCGGCAATACAAATTCAAATAAATAAATAATGAGTTTATACTGTACTTTCAAATGTTTGCAAGTAGTGTGTGGGAAAAGCTGCGACAACTCTCTAAGAGTAATCAATCCTTCTAAAGCTGAACTTGGGCAGAACTTGATCATTTTGAATTCAAATAGGGCCACTCACAAACTGTCAGAAGTTCCACTATACCAGCATAATCCTAGAGGCTTGCAAAAGTATTTTTAAAATTGGCTGAAACTGAAAAAGGGCTCTTTCTTTCCACTGTCATTTGCTCCATCTTCATTCATTTATTACTCAGTAGTATCTGTTTGGATAGCTAGTGTGCTATAGTGGATACAGTGGACTTCAGGGTTCAAATCCCTATGAAAACTCATTGAGGGTGTAAGGGTAAATGTAAAGGTCACCCTTGCTTGAAATCCAGTTGTATCCAACTCTAGGGTTCAGTGCTCATCTCTGCTTATAGACAAAGAGCCATTGCTGTCTGCATTTGAAGACGATTCCATGGACATGTCGCAGGCATGCCTAGATACCAAAGGGCCCGAAAACTGTTTACCTTCCTACCAAAGTGGTCCCTATTTATCTACTTGCAGTTTCTTGCTTTCGAACTGCTAGGTTGGCAGGAACTGGGACAGAGACAGGCACTCATTCTGTCATGCAGTACTTGGGTTTTGAACTGCTGGCCATCTGCCTCCCAGTCAGCATCTTAACCACGTGAGCCACTGCAGGGTGTAGAACTGGTTAAAACCATCCCTTAAATATCCTTAAATATCTTACTCACACAGAAAGCCCTATTAGGGTTGCTATAAGTCAGTTCTGATTTTGTTTAGACAAAACTCATAAACATTAACTAAGGCCAGAAGTTTGATTACCCATTTGCACTCTAATCTAGATAAGAAATGCATAATAACAATGGCTCATGCATTGGTAGTCTCAAAACTTTACTACTACTATGCTCTCTGTGTAGGGCTGCCCTTGAAAACAGTACAGAAACATCAAGTCCAAACTGTGGCAGCCAGACTGATTTCTGGCACTAATTAATTTGAAAACATTCTCACTCTCTGTGAAGTTGGTGGTCACTGGAAGTAGCAAGGAGGACCCTCGCTAGCCTGCCTTGGTGCTGTTCTCAGCCCCCCACCCCCACCCCGGCTGCCCCCCAGTTATAGCATCAAGCCAGCCAAGGGGAAAACTCACCCTCCTGCTTTTCCTGCCCAATAGCCAGAATGCACCAAAGGGAAAGGTAAGCACTGGACAAGGTCTAAATCAGTGGTTCCCAAAGTGGGGCACACGCACCACAGGGGGACTTCCATTCCCAGAAGCCTGCACCAGTACATTGGCTGATCAGTGCTTTGAGGAATTGTTATGTATGCATGTTCTCGTACTGATAAGAATGTAACCACTCCAAATACAATGTATCTCAGCTGTAAAGGAACGCGAGCAAGCAGCCCATAGAGGGCAGCTGCGAGCGTTCAGTCTCACATGGTTCACATTGCTCAATCACGGACAGCCACGGGAAAACCTTCCCCGCATTCAGCAGCAGGAGAAAGAACTACTGAAGAGAGGCGTGCCTGGGCGAGGCCACGCCGGTAGCGGCCAATGAGCTACCGTGCTACAAGATTCAAATGTATAATGCTACTGTATATATAGAGATGTATCACCGCCATTACCTCATGTTCCACCGGATCATCATGCAATAAACCTGTGTTAAGCCAACCCTTCGGCTGTTCTGTTGTCTTTGGTCCCATACACTAAACTGGCAACGAAGGTGGGATAATGGCTGCCCACGGGACCAAGACATGCGCCGGCTACGAGATCAAGAAGCCGGGAGACTTGGAGCTGTTTGAGATAGACTTCAATGGAGCGCTGGTGGAGCTCGAAGTCTCAGATGAGGACAAGAAGAGGGCCATCTTCGTCCGCATGCTCGGACACGAGACCAAGAGGACCTTGGTGGACCTGATCGCGCCGAGGCGGGTGAGCGACTTCAAAGCCAAAGAGCTCCTGGCCGTGCTGCGCACCCACCTCCGGCCCGCGATAGCCATGTTCCCCGCTCGGAGCGCGTTCTGGAGGCGAGTCCAAGCGCCCGGGGAATTGGTCGCCGAGTTCGCAGCGGCCCTGCGACTGGCCGCCGGCCCATGCAAGTGGGAGACCCCAGAAGTCACCCTCCGGGACTGCCTGCTCTGCGGCCTGAGGGACACCGAAACTCAGCGCGCGCTGATGAAACAGGAGCCGCCCCCCACGCTGCAACAAGTCCTAGACGCGGCACAGGCTGCGGAAGCCACGACGGCCGGGGTGCAAGAGCTCCAGGACTGGCGCCCGAAACCCGCCAAGGCAAAGAGCTCGGTGCGCGCGGCACGGCGAGTTTCGAACTCGTCCGCGGAGAGCGGCGACGACGAGGACGTCCGGAGGGTCCAGAAGGAGGGCCGGCGCTGCGACGGCTGCGGCGCCGCCCACGCCCGCGCCAAATGCCCGTTCCGCAAGGCCGAGTGCCACAACTGCGGCCGGCGCGGGCACATCGCCAAGGTCTGCCGGAAACGGCGCGAGGCCAAGAGGAGTTCCCCAGACCGCTCGGCGAGGCAGGACCGCATCACGAGGCCCAAGGACGGCACCCGGACCACGAGGAAGCGGGACGGAGTAGGGCGCATCTCCGACGACAGCGAGGACGACGCTCCGGTTTTCAGCGTATCCACGGAGCACCCCCGATACTTCGTTGAGGTAGTAATACAAGGGGCCCCTGTTAGGATGGAGGTGGACTCGGGTTCCTCATACTCTATCATTTCCCAGGGAGAGTTCCTGAAAATCGCCCCCCACGTGCGGCCCAAGCTCAAAGCGTTGAGGTCCACGCTGAAGGACGTGCAAGGGAACCGCATCCCGGTGTTGGGGGTTGGGAAGTTCCAGGTCCAGTTTAAAAAGCACGCCGCAACGCTTCCCCTAGTCGTCCTCAAGGGAGGTAAATGCAGCCTCCTCGGGACTCAATGGTTCCAGCCCCTGGGGTTGTTCATTGGGGGGGTGCACGCCGTGGGAGTACACGCCGCCGGGACTGATCCAATACAGAGCATGTGCGACGCGCACCCCGAGGTTTTCAAAAGGGGACTCGGAAAATTCAAGGGCCCCCCAGTGACTTTCGACCTGGACCCTGGAGTACGTCCAATCAGACTTAAACCGCGCAGAGTGCCTTTCGCACTCAAGGACAAAATAGAGGCGGAGTTGGACAAATTGGTGGGCCAGGGGATTCTTGTTCCTGTTGATTCTGCGGAGTGGGAAACTCCAATTGTAACAGCGCTCAAGGCCAATGGGGAGGTCCGCATATGCGCTGATTACAAGTGCACCATCAATAAGGCAATCCGCCCTAATGCGTATCCGGTGCCGGTAGTCAGCCACTTGTTGGCCAGGTTACACGGGGGGAGGTGTTTCGCTAAACTTGACCTGGCCCAAGCCTACCAGCAACTCCCGGTGACCCCCGCCGCAGCTGCTGCGCAGACCATAGTCACCCACAAAGGGGCGTTCCAGGTAACGCGCCTCCAATTCGGCGTGAATTCGGCGCCTGGGATCTTCCAGTCACTCGTGGAACGCCTCCTGAAGGGGTTAGAGGGGGTGTTACCCTACTTTGATGACGTATTGATTACAGGGGGGAGCCGGGCCGAATTAGCAAAAAGGTTGGGAAAGGTCCTGGCAATATTCGAAAAGGCGGGGTTGCGGTTGCGGAAAGACATGCGTTTTCTTCGCAACCGAGGTTGAGTTCCTAGGGTTCCGTGTTACTCCCGAGGGAATAAGGCCATCCCAATCCAAGGTGGCCGCCATCAAGAAGGCCCCTCGCCCCACCTCCAAGCCCGAGCTGCAGTCGTTCCTCGGACTGCTCAACTTCTACCACTCCTTCCTTCCTCGGAAGGCAGCCGTGGCGGAACCGCTACACAAATTGTTAAAAAAGGATGAGGCATGGAAGTGGGGCGACGACCATGAGAAGGCTTTCAATGACCTGAAGCGACTCCTGGCATCAGATGCTGTACTGACCCACTTCAATCCCAAACGCCCAGTGGTCCTGATATGCGATGCATCCCCGGTGGGGGTGGGGGCGGTGTTATGCCACGTGCTGGAGGTCGGGAGGGAGGCCCCGATAGCGTTCTACTCTAGGTCCTTGTCCCAAGCGGAGAGAAACTACGCCCAGACAGACAGGGAAGCACTAGCGATAATCGCGGGGACCAAGAAATTTCATGATTTTGTGTACGGCCGCCCCTTCACCATAGTGACTGACCATAAGCCATTGCTAGGCATTTTCACCGCAGATAAGCCCACACCCCAAATCCTGTCCCCGAGAATGCTCAGGTGGGCCATCTTTCTCAACGCGTATCAGCACGCGTTGGTGTACCGGCCCGGGAAGGAGATCAGTCATGCGGATGCCCTGTCGAGGTCCCCCATTCCCCGGGATTGCTGCCACGTGGGCGAGGAAGAGAGGGACCACCAGGTCTTAATGATAGAGGTCCTAGACTCCCCTCCAGTAATACCGGCCGACATCGCCAAAGCGACCGGCAAGGACAAAACGTTAGCTACAGTTTGTTCCTGGGTACAGAAAGGGTGGCCCGTGTCTTCCCCAGCAGCGGAATTCGACACATTTTTCAAAAAAAAATTAGAGTTGTCCCTAGAGAGGGGTTGCCTTTTGTGGGGACAGCGGGTAGTGATCCCCACGTCCCTCCGGCCGAGGGTGCTTAAGCTGCTGCACGTCAGCCACCCGGGGATCGTCCGCTCTAAGGCGCTAGCCCGCAGTTACTTCTGGTGGCCCCAGCTAGACGCCGACATCGAGCACATGGTCGGCACTTGCGAAGCGTGCCAGAGCTCAAGGCCAGAAGAGGCTCGGTTGCCGCAAAGAGAATGGGACGCAGCAAGGGGGCCCTGGTCCCGGGTACACGTAGATTTTGCTGGCCCGTTCAGAGGAGCGCTCTTCCTCCTTGTTGTGGATGCGTACTCCAAGTGGCTGGAGGTAATCCCAGTCTCGAGCACCTCCTCGGCCACAACAATTAAGCATCTACGGAGGGTCTTTTCCACGTTCGGTTTACCCGACACCCTCATTAGCGACAACGCTAGTTGCTTCACGTCCACCGAGTTCAGGACGTTCATGGGTCTCAACGCCATTCGGCACGTCACCTCCGCCCCTTTCCACCCGGCCACCAATGGCCAAGTAGAGCGCCTCGTGCGCACCACAAAGGACGCGCTGCGGCGCATGGGCCCCGGAGATCTTGACTTACAAGTGTGCCAATTCCTGCTAGGGTACAGGGTCACCCCACTAGCGTCAGGGTACTCCCCCGCGGAGTTGTTAATGCGCAGGAAGCTGGCCACGGTAATCTCCAAACTAGACCCCACAAGGGTAGAGGACAAAGGGCGGAATGTAGGGATGGATCCCACAAAGAGCTTCAGCGTAGGTGCCCCCGTACATTGCAGGAACTACGCCAGCGCGGGACCAGCCTGGGTGCCCGGCATTGTAATAGAACAAACCGGCCCCGTTTCATACCGCGTGGAGACCAATACAGGCCTCCTGTGGAGGCGGCACGCGGATCAACTCAGGCGCAGAATCCCCGGAGAGCAGGATGAAGACGAAAATAGCCACGAATCAGCGTTAGGGTACTCCCCCACCCGCTTAGCCCAAGGGGGAGAAAAAGGGGGACATGGGTCCCCACCAAGGGGGGGGGAAGGGAATCGATCCTCAGAGATGTTTTGCGGGAGTTTGCGGCGGAAAGGAAGAACCCCGATCTCACACATATCCCTCGGAAGTGTCCCCAAAACACAGATTCCCCAAAAAGTTTAGACCTTGATTTACAGTACCAGGGGGAGTTAGCGGAGTGGTCCCCCACCCGTCCTAGCGAAAAGAGGGGTTTCAGTTCAGCCCCTGGTACTTCCAGTCCCAGTAGCCCCTGTGAATTAGAATGCAACATAGCACCAATTTCCCGGAGACCGACACCCCCAAGACAGGAGGCGATGGCGAGTCCGCCCACCACAGTCTCAAGGTCCCCCGAGCGGGGAACAGAAGGTAGTAGAACCACTAGGGCATCCTCATCGGTTCCGCGGTTCACAATAGGAGGGTCCCCGGGGTCCGAGAGCAACAGGCAGGGGTTCACTTCCCAGCTGTTCATTCCATTCCCATCCCCCAGCGCAAGGCAGGCACGGACGCCTCACAGAGCCACTAACGAATCCCCGTTTTCCGTTGCAGGGCAAGCACCCACGGAGTCAGGGATCACAGGCTCTCCTGTACTAGGTCAGGCACAAGCGCGCCCCAAGCGCACGTGCGGCAAGCCACAATGGTTGCGGGACTTCGTCCCATCCTAGGGGGGAGGGATGTTATGTATGCATGTTCTCGTACTGATAAGAATGTAACCACTCCAAATACAATGTATCTCAGCTGTAAAGGAACGCGAGCAAGCAGCCCATAGAGGGCAGCTGCGAGCGTTCAGTCTCACATGGTTCACATTGCTCAATCACGGACAGCCGCGGGAAAACCTTCCCCGCATTCAGCAGCAGGAGAAAGAACTACTGAAGAGAGGCGTGCCTGGGCGAGGCCACGCCGGTAGCGGCCAATGAGCTACCGTGCTACAAGATTCAAATGTATAATGCTACTGTATATATAGAGATGTATCACCGCCATTACCTCATGTTCCACCGGATCATCATGCAATAAACCTGTGTTAAGCCAACCCTTCGGCTGTTCTGTTGTCTTTGGTCCCATACACTAAAGGAATTGACTTAGGCTTCTGGGAATTGAAGGGACTGCTGTGGCTCAAGTGGCTAAGACGCTGACTGAGATGCGGAAGGTTAGCAGTTTGATTCCCAAGTACTGCAGGACGGAATGAGATACCGTCTTTGTCCCAGCTCCTGCCAACCTAGCAGTTCGAAAGCAAGAAATTGCAAGTAGATAAATAGGGACCACTTCGGTGGGAAGGTAACAGCGTTAAGAACATAAGAACATAAGAACAGCCTTGTTGGAACAGGTTACAGCCCATCTAGTCTAGCATTCTGTCTCACACAGTGGCTCACCATTTGCTTCAGGGTATTCCCAAGCAGATGCCTTCACGGAGTGTTCCGTAAGCTCCGGTGTCTAGTCATGCCTGCCACATGACTACGGAACGTCTGCAGAAGCAAACAGTGCTGGCTCTTCGGCTTTGAAACAGAGATGAGCACTGAACCCTAGAGTTGAATACGACTGGCTTTTGAGCAAGGGAAACCTTTACCTTTACCTCTGGGAATTGAAGTCCAAAAAACAAAGGTTGGGAAACACTGATCTAAATGTAGCAGTTCCAAATGACCGCCACACTTCATCTACCCAAATGAGTGAGAGCCAAGGCCCCAAGGTCTCAGAAACTGACTTTAGCTTGCAAATAAAATTGTATTAGAGAAAACAAAACAGAATAGTAAAAATAGTAGCCCCTTCTTTCAAAAGCCATTGCTCGATCCCACAGTTTTAACAAATTTTAGACCAGTTTCCAACCTCTCCTTTTTGGGGAAGGTGCTGGAAAAAGCAGTGGCACGGCAGCTCCAGGGGGTTCTGGATGATATGGATTATCTGGACCCATTTCAGTCAGGATTCAGGCCTGGTTATGGTACTGAGACTGCATTGGTCGCATTCATGGATGATCTCTGGCAGGTGCGAGACAGGGGAAATCCTTCTGTTCTTGCTTTACTTGACCTCTCAGCGACTTTTGATACTGTCGATCACGGTATCCTTCTGGGCAGGCTCTGAGGATTGGGGGCCCAAGGCACTGTGCTGTCCTGGTTTTCCTCATTTCTGACGAACTGGACCCAGTCGGTGTCTTTAAAGGGCGAGCTGTCCAGCCCTAGGTCTCTCCAGTATGGGGCGCCTCTTCTATTTAACATCTACATGAAACTGCTGGGTGAGATCATTCGCTCCCACATAGGGATGCCATATTTCCCTCCCACAAAAACAGGACAGGAGTAAAGGTTGCCCTTGCTCAAAAACCAGCTGCATCCGACTCTAGGGTTCAGTGTTCATCTCTTTTTCAAAGCCGAAGAGCCAGTGCTGTCTGCTTCTGCAGACGTTTCCATGGTCATATGGCAGGCATGACTAGACACCGCAGAATCCCCGACCAGCAGGGGATTGAAGTTGCCCTTCCTCTCCCTAAGGTCACCTACCCCTCACACACACACACACACACACACACACACACACACACACACACACACACACACTGGGTTGGACTCACCTTCAAACCCCACACAAAGATCTCTTGGGAGAAAGTCTGGAACGGAAAAGTCTGGAATGGAAATGCAGCCCTTGGAGTCCCCCCTTTCCCTCCAGAAGGAGAAAAGGAAGGGACTTGTTTTGGAAGAGGTCTTTTGTTAAATGCATAGAGTCAACATTGCTAGAAAGGAAGGAAACACTGTAGATAGGAAGTGAGACAACTCTTCACTTCCCTTCCACTCTAGAAATGCTGACTCTATGCATCTAACCCTTTGCAGTCTGAAGGAATTCTCCATAGCTTTGAACCGGGATTTTTATATGTTTTTACATGAAATTGACGGGACAGCTTGAATCTGTTAAAATTACAGAAAAATGTGACTTATGGCATCCCTATTCCCACGGTGTGAGGTATCACCAGTACACCGACGATACCCAACTGTACATCTCGGCCCGTTGGGACCCAAGTGATGTGGTCAAAGTTCTAACCAGGTGCCTGGAGGCTGTTATGGTCTGGATGGGGGACAATGGGCTTCAGCTGAACCCTGGCATGACTGAGTGGTTGTGGGTCCAGGGCCCCATGTTATCCTGAGAGCTAACATCTTTGGTTCTGGATGGGGCTATTTTTCCCCAGACAGACCCGGTGCATAACTTGGGGGACCTCCTGGACTTGTGACTACTGCTCAAAGAGCAGGTGGCAGTCATGGCCAGGAGGGCTTTTGCACAACTTTGTGTAATTCGCCAGTTGCACCCGCTCCTGGACCGGGACTCATTGCTCATGGTCACGCATGCTCTGGTCACCTCCAGACTAGATTATTGCAATGCACTCTACATGGGGCTGCTCTTGATGACCATTCAGAGGCTGCAGCTGGTCCAGAATGCGGCTGCCTGGGTGGTGATGGGGTGTGGGCATTATGCCCATGCCTCGCCGCTGCTCCGGGAGCTGCACTGGTTGCCAGTGTGCCTCTGGGTGCAATTCAAGATGCTGGTTTTGACCTTTAAAGCCCTTCATGGCAGTGGACCAGGATACTTAAGAGACCACATCACCCCAAGGTATTCAGCCCATCCTATGAGGGCAAACCAGACAGGCTCCGTAATGGTCCCATCCGCAAGAGAAGCACAAATAACTGACAGCAGGAGGAGAGCCTTTTCTGTGTCTGCCCCAGCTCTTTGGAAACTCCTGCCACCTGAGTTGTGCCTCCAGACAGAGCTGTTCCCCTTCAGAAGAGCACTAAAATGTAGCTATGCCAGCAGGTGTGGGGCATGAATGGCTCCACTTCCCAAGCCCACTGGCTTGTTTAGTCTGTGTGTGGATGTTCTGTCCTGATAGCCTTTTAATGTGGGTGGAGGGAGGTTAAGGGTTTTTTTATCAGATGGTTTTACTGGGTTTTAAACAGTTTTAGATGGGGATTTTATTGATGTTTTTATTTGGTTTGAGATGTTTTATAATTATGTGATTTTGTAATTGTTTGGGGTCTTGTCAGAATATTTTCTGTTTCCTTTTGGGGTTATTTTTTATTTGTATTATTACTGTATTTTATTGTATTGTATTCTTTTGAACTTATTGTATATTGTGTATTATATGTTGTAAGCTGCTCTGAGTGCACCAGGAGGGCGGGGTATAAATAAATAAATATAAATAAAATAAATAAATAAATAAAATAAAAAGAGCAGATCCTACACTCAAACAAGTGAAGAAGACCTAAAGAGCCTCTTGATAAGGTTGAAAGAGGAAAGTGCAAGATCTGGCTTGAAACTCAACATCAAAAAACCAAGAACATGGCATCCGGTCCCATCACTCTTTGGCAAATAGAAAGATAAGAAATTGAAACCATGACAGACTTGACCGTCTTCGGATCTAAGACTACTGCAGACAGTGAATGCAGCCATGAAATAAAAAGATGCTTACTCCTTGAAAGGCAAGCTATGGCAAACCTAGGCATCATAATGAAAATTAGAGACATCACCCTAATTCCTTTGCTAGTACTACAGGATAGAATGAAGACTGAGTACAGCCATATGCTTTCAAATGCCAACAAAAATCTGCATAGTAGTAGTACTAACAGTAGTAACATATGGCTGTGAGAGCTGGACCATAAGGAAGACTTGAGTGCAGAATAGGAGATGCCTTTGAACTGTGGACTCTTGAGAGTCCCCTGGACTGCAAAGCGGTCAGATCAGTCAATCCTGAAGGAAATCAACACTCACTGCTCCTTGGAATGACAAATACTGAAGCTGAAGTTCAAGAACTTTGGCCATCAAATAAGAAAAGAGGACTCACTGGAGAAGGCCCTGATGCTAGGAAAGATTTCAGGCAAAAGTAGAAGGGAGTGTCAGAGGATGAGATGGTTAGATAGCATTGTTGACACAGTTGGCACGGATCTGGGTGGACTCCATGAGGATGGCGGCTGACAGAGAAGCCTGGTGTGTTGTGGTTCATGGGGTCACAAAGGGTTGGACGTGACTGTGTAGCTGAACAAGAACAGCATAGGATGGCAGATTTTGCCCTTTTGAAATGAGACCACTAAAGACTTAAAGTGCCCCTGAAATATTTCCTTTATTTGCAAATGAACAGTATTGCACAAGGCGAGACAAGCTCACACTCCAACAGCAGCCAGACAAACTCCAGGTCAGGTGTGTAAATCCTCCCTTAGAGCTGCAAAGTCTGGTCTCTGTACCCTGCAAAAGATGAAATATTCTGAGGTGCATTCGAGACCAAGACTGACAGCCAGAACAATTGCATTCAAAAAACAAGGAAGATTGCATAAACAACACTTCCATGCAAAGAATACTGTAGTGCAAATTAACACACCATGAACAGAAGATGACAATGACATAGCGGTGTTGCTTGCATCTGTTTCTAAAAAGTGAGCCAGGTCTTCTGCACTTGTTCTGTGTGTGGCGCTTCTCAAACTGAAATGACACCATTTTTGGTCCATGCAGCTTGTATAAATTACAGAGACGTGCTTGAGGAAAAACATTTGTATTTCTTCTCTTGCTCTAGCCTGGACTTGAGGTTTTCTTAAGGGGTTGAAACTTCCCCCATCTGAGTGTCTTTGTGAATCACAATAACCTGAATCAATGAGAACAATGAAATTAGTGAAAATTCATTACATTCCTATTCCAAGGGGCATCTTATACCACACCTGAAATATCAGTTCCAGCTGCCTCAACCATCACCCTCTGTGTCTCCCAACCTATTCAGACACATCTGCTTACTTGCTTGTTTATTAAGGTGGTATGCACACACACATACACACTCACATACACAAAAAGGAATGTTAAAACACACTGAAAACAACAGACTACATTATGAGCAGCACTATTAAAGCAGTGATGTGCTGCAAAAAAATTACTACCCCCACCATGGGCGTGGCTAACTCTGTGGGCTTAGCTAACTCTGTGGGCCACACCCACTTGGCCTCCCTACACCATGGCCTGGGGTAGGGAGGTAGGCATGGCTGGCCAAGTGGGCATGGCCTGGGGGAATTTCCGCTAATGGTGCCCGGGCACCTGTGGGCACCTGTAGCAGCGTAACATTGTATTAAAGCCATTCAGAGCCAAAGAGAACAGAAATGCCTTCATCCATCCTCTTGGAGGTAGTAGGGATTCCATATCTGGAACGTTTCTCCTGGAAGGCTACGCGGTGTGTCCATCAATCTAACATGTCTTGGTGGCAAGAGGGTTTCCAAAGAAGGTACATAAGAACATAAGAACAGCCTTGCTGGAACAGGCCACAGCAGCCCATCCAGTCCAGCATTCTGTCTCACACAGTGGCTCACCATTTCCTTCAGGGTATTCCCAAGGAGATGCCTTCATCTGCTTAGGATTCCCTGGAAATGGCATTGAGAGATATCCTGCCTATCTCTCCAACCCGGAGGGTGTCCTTAAGTATCCATAATTATAGCCATTGATACCCTTGTCCTCCATGAACCTGTCTAATCCTTTCTTAAAGCTGTCAAGACTGACAGCTGTCACCACTTCTTCTGGCAGGGAGTTCCATAGACCAGTAATCCTCTGGGTGAAAAAGTACTTTCTCTTATTTGTTTGAGAACTAGTACCCAAAAGTTTCATGGAGTGTCCCCTATTTCTAGTGTTATACGATAGGGAAAACAGTTTTTCCTTATCTACTTTGTCCACACCGTGCATGATTTTATAAACTTCAATCAGGTCACCTCTTAGACGCCGTCGTTCAAGAGTGAAAAGGCCCAACCGTTGCAGCCTCAGATGGTAAGGAAGGTGTTCCAGTCCCCTAATCATTTTGGTTGCCCTCCTCTGCACATTCTCCAACTCCATAATATCCTTCTGGAGGTATGGCGACCAGAACTGTACACAGTATTCCAGATGGGGCCTCACCATAGATTTATAAAGAGGCAAAATGACATTTGCTGACTTATTTTCTATACCCTTCCTAACGATCCCTAGCATTGAGTTTACTTTTTTCACTGCTGAGGCACACTGGGTTGACACCTTCATTGAGTTGTCCACCAGGACACCAAGGTCCCTTTCCTGGTTTGTCGCAGAGAGTTCAGAACCCATCAGTTTATAAATGTAATTGGGGTTTTTTGTCCCAACATGCATCACTCTGCACTTACTGCACTGTTGAAGCTCATTTGCCACTGCTTTGCCCACTCCCCCAGTGTCAAGAGATCCCTCTGGAGCTCCTCACAATCTCTCACAGTTTTCACTACCCTGTATAATTTAGTGTCATCAGCAAATTTGGCTACCTTGCTTTTTACTCCTACCTCTAGATCATTTATGAAGAGGTTGAAAAGCAGGGGTCCCAGTACTGAACCTTGGGGGACCCCACTCTTTACTTCCCTCCACTTGGAGAAGTGTCCATTTAGTGCTACCCTCTGTTTCCTGTCCCTTAGCCAGTTGCTGATCCAGGACAAGACCTGTCCCTTTATTCCATGACTAGTAAGTTTATTCAAGAGCCTTTGGTAGTAAACTATTGGAAGATTCTTTAGGTACCATTCTTATGCTTCCACTCCTGAGGTAGATTGTCCCGTCAAGGTACCTGCAGCCATTAGGAAAGGAAAGGAAAGCTGTCTTTCTTTTTCTTTTAATTCAACTAATAAAAAGACAAATGCAAATAAAATATTACATCCAATAAACATACAAGTATCTAAAAACTACGACCACCACCTTCCAAAATCTACATACACTGTGTTCCACACCACTTGGACCATTTGAGAGTAACCAACTATACCATTTATCCTTGTGGAGCCTCATTTACCTTCCAATATTGTATGGACTCTTATATCGGGTGTTGTCTCTTCTACTTTATTAAATTGATCAACCCATGTCTATACACAAATCTCTGCCAAATATTCCCTCTTAACTTTTATGCTACATGTGAGTTTACTGTTGATTGCTATATCTCAGGCTCCCCTATTCCAATCACTTAACAGAATATTATAAGCTGTTTTATATTTCCTATCAATAATCCTTCTACCTGATGTTAGCAAACTGAAGGCTAGTTTTCTATTGTCTGATTACCTAGATTACTTTTAAATATTGATGAAAACACTATTTTAAGACATACAGTTAAGTTTAAATTATCTGTTTCATTTATTTTCTTAAACATCAATTGCCACAATATCAATATGTTCTCGCTTCCCACCACATATGAAAGTAAGTACCTGTTTTCTTGCTCTCTCTAAAGGATATCTTACAGTTATTACCATCTATTTCGTTAAGTTTCACTAAAGTTAAATACAATTTCCAAACTAACTTATAAAAATTTTCTTTTATCCTTATTGGCATGGATATCTATAGAGCTCCATATTTTTCCACGCACTAGAACTTATTTCTTCTCCTATTTCAAGTTCCTGTATTGTTATCATTAAGTCCTCCAGATCTTCTGCTTCCAATAAAAAAATTAAATTTACTTATTATACCCTTCAAAACCTTATTATTACTTTTACTTTATTTTTGTAATGTAATTCCTTCATTTTTTATGACTTCCCTACATTTAGTGTTTTTATCCAATTTTGGGCCCTCTTCTAATTTCAATATACTTCATCTTTACCTATCATTTATTTTATTAGCTTTTTGTTCTTTCTTTTTTCTAACAAATCCTTTGTTCTAATAGGTTGTTTCTTCATTAACAGTTTCTCAAACAATTTTCTCAGGTTTACTTGGAATTTCTCCAGCTCTGTCTCTGGATAAAATTAGGATATAGATAGGTAATTTTCTATATCCATTCCAAGTTATTATCATGTTTTAAGGTTTTTCTATATTTTTACTTTACATTGATCATGGTATTGTACTTAATAGCCTCACACACTCCTTCCAGCTCAATTATTCTATTATTCTATATTTTTATTATCTTGCATGAAGAGAATATTTGATGAATTCAAAGGCAATTCTTCTGTTTCCATGTTTAACAATATTAGTTTGTTAGACTGGGATAAAGGATGTATGTAGGGTAAAGGTAAAGGTTTCCCTTGCTCGAAAGCCAGCCGTATCCGACTCTAGGGTTCAGTGCTCATCTCTGTTTCAAAGCCAAAGAGCCAGCATTGTCTGCTTCTGTAGACATTTCCATGGTCATGTGGCAGGCATGACTAGACACCGGAGCGCACGGAACACTGTTACCTTCCCACCAAAGTGATCCCTATTTATCTACTTGCAATTTCTTGCTTTTGAACTGCTAGTTTGTCAGGAGCTGGGACTAAGACGGGAG
Source organism: Bradypodion ventrale (assembly GCA_035047345.1). Classification (NCBI taxonomy): domain Eukaryota; kingdom Metazoa; phylum Chordata; class Lepidosauria; order Squamata; family Chamaeleonidae; genus Bradypodion; species Bradypodion ventrale. Next base: position 369,854,338 of record JAWDJE010000001.1, on the reverse strand, counting down.
CTCATTCCGTCCTGCAGTACTCGGGAATTGAACTGCTGACCTTCCACCTCCCAGTCAGAGTCTTAGCCACTTGAGCAATCTTAGGTAATAATCTTCATTTTACATGCTGCAATTCTGTCAAACCATGATAATCCATTTTTCTTTAAACATCAAATCTATTCAAATTAACTTGTTTCAATGTTTCAAAATTCTCTTCTTTCAGTCTTTCCATAACCTAAAGATATTTATACCAAAATATTTAATAGTCTTTCAAACATTAACATCCATTTATTTTCTGATTTTTCCCCTCTTTCCTCTTTTGTTACAATCAAACACCATCATTTCTGATTTACTGTATGTCAATTAATCCGCAATACGGATATCCCTCCCATTGTTCTTTATTTTACCCAGGATTAGTGCATGCAATATTGCTATTATATCAACTTGTGTTGTATGCGAGGTTGGGCCAAGAAGGATTTGGATATGCAATGTTTTGGGAAATTTACCTCATACTCTTTTCCATCTCCACCACTTCATTTGCTCCGCTGCCAGCTGATCTCAGCCAGCAGTTGTGCCAACATATTCAGTGGTGCTAGCAGAGCTGAAATCAGCCAGCACATGGGATGTTTTGCCAATGGTAGGACAACTGTATCAGCAAAAAGGGTGTCTGCCAATTCCAAACTCACCACAGCCGGCATATTTTGTAGTTTAGATGGCACTTCCCATCTCTCTAAAATTACCTCATCTGACACTCTTTTTCTTTACAGCAATCTGAATTTGGCTAATCATGTTATGTATTTTTTTAAAATTACAAAGGTTAAACATTGTGACTTATGTGCATGGAAAAGAAAGTTGAGTATGGCATTTTAAACACAAAATGTACTCACCCATCCCCGAGATCTTAACATTTCTCTGATGTTTTCCCACCTAGAACTGCATTATGATTCTTCTGTACCACCACCACCCCTACCATTTTTTCTGTCGGCACTGCTGTTGTTAAGGCATACCTGTCAAGTTTTGGGAAATTTCAGTCTTACCCAAGACCAGCACAAGACATTTTGGTATTAAATGGAAAAACAGAGAACATAAAAGCTCTGCATGTATAATCTTTACCTATAAGAAGGGGGTTGGGCCCTGCATGTCTGCCATGCGTGGCCACACCCGGCCCAACCATCCTTTACCGAGCCGGCCACAATTACCTTAAGACCCTACGAGCATCGCCGCAAGGGTCCGACAGCCGAGCGTAGGGCAACTGCCCCACAAACCAGAACAAAAAAAACTATGCCTCCCAGCGTCCTCCGCACCACGCCACCCCTCAGCCAATCAGGCTGAAGGATGCGCGCGTGGAGGAGGTGGGGCAAGTGGCGCTCACTTTAAAAAACAGCCAACGCGCCTGGAAGAAAAAGGCCAAGAAAGGCACTCCAATCTTGGCCTTCGATTGCCAGAGGTAAGCCTTACACGGAGGGCGGGGGCCAAAAGCTGCCCACCGAGGAAAATGAACCACTTCCCTCCTGGAGACAAAGGCCAAGAACGGCTCCATAATTGAAAGAAAAATTGAAACAAATCATAATTCTCATCAGGCTTGCATATTGCTGTCAGGAAATGTGTGAAAGCAGGCTGCATTAGGGGGGATCTCTTTATTTTTGATAAAACAAGAAGTTTCTATTTACCTGAGGTGGGGCAATGCCCCCAACAGATCCTTCTTATTTCATTCAGCATTTGTAGGGTTGAGAAAAATGGCCCATGATTTGAATTGAAGAAAGAACAGTGAACTCCTTGTACAAAATGAAAATGTGAGTTAAAGTTAACCCTTATCTACACTCTAGGAGGACTAAGAGCTTCCCTAGATGCCCCAAAACAGAGTCACTATGGAATATTTGGATGATATTGCCATGCATTGTATATTTTCTTTCAGCTGTTCCCCAAATTTGAATTTAACTTATTTTTATTTTATTTTTTTTGACAGAAAACCAGGGTCTGTCATATAATGGTATGGACTGAAATGACAGGGCAGATCGTTCCCAATCTATATGCTATATGCTTTACTCAGAGTAAAGTAGGAATCTTCCAAACATATCTTATTGTCATCATCATAATGACTTAATATATTGAATATCAAAAAATTCAGAGACATATCAATTTGTATTAACATGCTCTGTCTCATTCATAGGCAGAACTGGTGGGGGTGGGGGGGATGGAGAAAATTCCCTTTTTATCATTCTTCCATATCTAGGCCAGATGTGAAAACTGCCAAAATGAAGGCACCTTTTTGTGAATTCATTCTGCAGTTCCTTTTGCCTAACCTAGTGTGAGAAAGATTAGCTAGCACAACAAGTTTGCTGTTGCCCAGGGTACACCCAATTGTGGTCTAGACAGAACTCTTGTTTTGCATCTGGCCAGAATCACTTGATAGTTTTCTTTTGTGCTCCATTCTTTCCTGCCAATGGCACCATGAAGATCCTATATCAGTGATGGCAAACCTTTTAAAGACCGAGTGCCCAAACTGCAACCCAAAACCCATTTATTTACCACAAAGTGCCAACACAGCAACAGGAAGGAAACACTCCCATTGCATTGCTAGGCAGAGGGGTGGGGTGAACTCAGTGCCGGGGGGAGGGAAGAAGTGCTCCCATTGGGCTGTTGGGCAGAGGGGTGGGGTGAACTCTGTGCTGGGGGAAGGAGGAAGCACCCATTGGGCTGCTGGGCAGAGTGGCAGGGCAAACTCTGTGCTGGCATGACTGCATGGGTGCCCACAGAGAGGGCTCCAAGTGCCACCTCTGGCACATGTGCCATAAGTTCACCACCACTGTCCTATATCTTACAGTGGTAAAAGGCCTCTTCACATTTGGTCTCCTACCCTAAGCATGGAAAAGGTACTTTAGGAGGGGGGACTTCCAGAATCCCCCACATAGTTCCTGAGAGCTATTGCCCAAAAGAGTCATTTCTCCCATTTCTAGTCCTAGTTTGACTTCTCCTTTTATTTTTGCCTGCCTTTTGTGTCTGCATCAGTACCACAACTTTTCTGCTATACAGATTGACACTAGGAAGGCCAAACGTTTTGCAAGTTCTGTCATTTTTGGAATAAGAGCTTGTAGAAAGTTACCTTTTGCACTGACAATACCCAGAATATACCAACAACAATAACCCCTGACACTCAGAGGGCTGTAGACCAAAAGAGTAAGGCATCTAAGGCCTATCTGAAAAGTTTAGTCCGAAAGACAGTGAATGGAAAACTGGGAAGGGTAAATAATGTTGTAAACACAAGCAAACCAGCAGCTCCAAAATGTAAGAAACACTTTGTCTGGCATTCTTACCCTTTGAGATTTTTAATTTATATGATTGTCAGGTTGTTGTTTTTTTTTAAAAAAACACACATTTATATAACCAATCATCCAGATAAACAAATGCTCTTTTTGGCTGCATAGGAGTATAATGCTAAAGAACTATATGGCAGATGGAATGGGAAATTCTGCCAAACCAGCTAAGTTTATATAATGACAGCATCAGGGTCCAGGAAAGCTAGCAATAGGAACTTTTCTCATTGTCTTCTCCTGCCTCTTATGATGAGAGGTCAGAGTGGTCATATGACCTCATGTACAGAGTCTTCTTTTTTGAGATGAACTTATTTAAAGGGTTTAGAGATATAGGACTAATAGAATGAGCAGTAGGGGCCCAGAGGTTGTTTGTGGACATTTAGCTCCTAAATATCAGAATGAAGAGAAGAAACCTCTTCATCCTTCTTATAAGAAGTATTGTATTTTTTCTGGAATTGTAGCATGTGTGTGTGTCTTCTTTTGTTCACTATTTGAATATGCATTTCTTCCTTCCAAGCAATGTATTATGAGACATCAAGAACTTCAGGCCAGAGGTTACAAGGCTCATCAAAGCTTGACAACACATCCTAATAAATCCATGGACTTGAGAAAATCCTGACCTGCCAGTGTCCTTAAACTGCCTTTCATAAAACAGAGACAAGGAAAGGGTTAGTTACTCCTTTCTCTTCCATTACTTATTTTATGTAGCTCAAATGTGGAGAACTCAAATGTACATCAAATATTATGTACATCAAATGTTGGGGAACTCAAAAAACAAATAACATATGTCCCCAGGGCTGTACTTTACTCACATTTGATGTACATAAAATACCTTTATATATATATTCATTTATATATATATAAAGGAAAAACGTGAATTCATACAGGAGTGGTGATGCAGATCACAGACCTTCTCCCACACCATTTATTTCCCCTAAATAATTATTTTTCAATGGAGCCCCATTTTAGTATCCTGGAGCAAAAAAAATAAAAAAATTGGCCCGCAGTTTTACCAAAGTTGATCACAATTGATTGACTATGATCACACCAGGGCGTCCTGTAAGAAAGAACTGGTTGTCAGAGCTTTCTTTTCTGAGGGTGAGGAAGAACATGAAGGTCAGGGGAGAGCAGATTTTAGCCATGTGGGACAGGCTTTGTATCTTAATAGGACCCTGGCATCTACTCACTAGAGCCTGGGACAAAATACATGCATTTACAGTATATGGTGCATTCAATCGCCTCCAGAACACTGTGTTGGTTTTGAATGTGAGACCTGAGTTGAGCTCACCACAAGCTTTCTTTCAACTTCTATATGGCTAATATTAATCTATTTGGGAAACACAGTTCTTTGCCAATCACCTAGAGGTCTACCAGTAATGCCCAGTCTGCCTCCTGCCTACCTCTGAAGAAACCCATGATTCAAGGAAAAATTATGTTAGTTTTCTGTCGCAGAAAAATAAGCAAGTGCTTAACCATTTTATAAAGATCAGCAAGTAATTCCTAAATCAGTGACATAATTGGGGGAAATACCCCTGGCACTCTGGTGTTTCATCTCCTAATCTACCTTTCATCTCCTAACACAACCTTTCACTGCTGCACAAGGAAGTACAAAATCCACGTCACATAGAAACACTTGCCTTAATCACCAGCCCAAGAAATCCACTGCTTCTTCAGACATGAAACTACCAAAATGAAGGCACTTTTTGGTGAGCTCATTCTGCAGTTCCTTTCGCCTGACCCAGTGTGAGAAAGATTAGCCAGCAACACAAGGCTGCCATTACTAGAATACGCCTGTTTGTGGTTCAAACATACAACAATATTCAAGGAGGCACTTTCTGTGTACCCCAATCCACTGCTTAAGAGACAGCCAGACCCAGGGAGAACTGTTGCACAAGTATGCTGGGCAAATGGTACTAAAACCTTGCTTCACTCAGCAATGTTTATGCAATAAATTGTAAAGGAGCCCAAAATGTAATATGCTGTATGCAAGCACAAATAGAACTTTAGCAAATAATAAATAACATATGCCATATTTGTAACTCTTTCTCAGTGATCAACGACTAACCATTCCAGGCTCCTTGCTCCCTCATTGCACATACAGACACAGGCAGTCATGCAGACAGTCACACAGACACAGACACACACACACAGAGTGAAAAAGAGAAAGAGTGTTCTATTCAGGTAATACCCTTTCCATACATCACCTAACGTGTAACCATCACCATTCCTGATTATATCATGTCACACCTAAACAAGAGCAAGGAACACAACATTGAAAATGATTACAGGGAAGGAATAACCTTATAAAAAGAAGTCAATTCTCATTGATCTGCCTATGGGTATTCATCAAATAATCCTGTGGCAGCCTAAAGACTTCCAAATTTTATTTAGAATAAGCTTTTGTGCACTGCAGCTCAGTTCTTCCAGGACAACACCTGAAGAAATGGGCAGTAATCCATGAAAGCTGATGCCAAAGAAAAAACCTTTTCAACTCTTGCAGGTGATGCAAGACTGTTTGATGTTTTTACTGGGACAGACTAACCTGGCTACCCTTCTGGAAAGAGTTCAGAACAGCTGTCCCCCAAGAAACAAGATAGCCAAGTATTCTTTTACTAGCTTGCCAGACCTAAGGGTTGGCTCCAAACCTAGTCTGCACCTACAGAAATCTATGGAACTCATTTTAGGCATGATTAATTTGTCTCACAGATTTCAATAAATCTACTCCAAGCAGGGCTATGTTGGGATCCAGCCCCGAATATTTAAAATGGAATCCAATGAGGATTCCTGTACAATGGACAACTTCTAGGAATTTTACCTGCTTCTCTAAAGAACCAGCCAGCAGGTGCTAAACTTTAACATTCTTTAACCATGATAGTCTTGAAGCAGGCTTCTTCTAACTACATTGTCTTTTTCTGTCAGCCAGCTCTGGTGATCTAAACTGTTTGGCTACTCAGCCTTTGGAGGGCACCAGCTCAGACCCCTGAGGTACTGTGAGATTTTGTGTGTGGCTTGAGATCCTAGGTGAGCCTACTCTTCCTGCAGGGCTTGGCCACTGCCACTATTTACTTTGGGTCACCCTTCCTCTCCAACCCCTGGAGGTGCTCTTCTGGCCAATAGCCTCCCATTTCTCCAAGCCTCCGATTCCTATCTCCTTCACCTCAAGTGACTTCACCTCAAGTCACTCCACTCTATCCTTCCTCCACACTGTTCCTGTCACCTCACACTGACTTTTGCCGTTTCTTATCCTCTGATGCTGTACTCTTGGCCCTTTCCATTACTGCCACATTGGCAATGTCACTCCTTCCATCCTCATGACCCCGCTTGCCTGTCTTCTCTAATCCACATCTCTTCCTTGCTCCTGTCTTGTCATAGAACTGTGCCCTCTGCTAGGCCTGCCCTGCCAGGCCTTCTTTTCCCCCACTGCTTCACTTCTCATGTCACTCCTATCACCCTGTCTTCTACTTTTTAAAGCTTGCACCTATGCCCCTGTTTACTGAATCACCTGGCAACAGTTTGTCAAAGCAGCACACACCAGTGCCCTCTTCTTTGTATGCTTTGTATGCTCTCCCTAAGTGGAGAAAATGCCACTGGAAACCGTCATATTGGGCCCAACAGCAAAATGAGCGGAGGAGAAACTCTGATTCCCAACGGTCCTGGAGGCGGAAGAGGCCATGCCAGATGAGAAGGCACACCATGTCAGTATCTTCAAGGCTGGGGCAGTCCATTTCAGTCCCAGTGTGGAATCCTGCACATCTCATTTTATGTGTGCTGCAGGGGATGGATCCGAGATCATAGTGTGTGGGTGGGTCACTTCATGGCAAGCTGAGATTCACCTTAAACAAATTCACGCCAATGACATTTTTCCTGCTTCAGGAAAAAATGCATTCTCAGATATGAGTCGCAGTCAATGATGATGACTACTGTTTGTGACTGGTCTTCCTTGTCAGCCAAAGTGGCAAGGGCAGGACGTGGAGCAGCAAACCCAAGAGTGACTCTGTAATTGAAAAGTACAGGGTAAGAGCTGCCTGTAAGCAAAAGGGGAGCTGACACAAGTCTTTGGCTGTGTGGATCATGAGAAACTAGTGGTTGTACTGAAAGAAATAGGGGTGACTGTATTGTGGACAAGAAGCTATATAGAAAGAGAATGGTTTCCTATAGGCAAAGGTGTCAGACAAGAGTCCATTTTATCTCCTTATCTGTTCATTCTGTAAGCAGAACACATCATATGGAAAGATGGACTAGATTCAGATGAAGGAGGAGTAAAAATCGGGGTTTAGTGTATGCAAACCAAGACACAGGACACAGCCTCGGGCTGGGTTAACTCAGGTTTATTGCATCGTGGACAGAGGGAACATGAGGTAATGGCGGATCGATAGCTCTTTATATACAGTAGTAATACATTTGAACGTGGTGCCATGGTAGCCCATTGGCTACTGACTGCGTGACGTCATTGCTAGTCACGCCCTTCTTGTCCAGGTGTAGGTGGTGGCGGGAAATCTTCCCGCGCTGTTGCCTTTGATGAATTCTGACCAAGAGAGCTTGGACGCTCGCTGCTGCCAGCTGGTGGTCATTAGCTCGCGTCCTCATGCAGGGTTCATATGATACAGCTGAAGGTTACATTGTTGCTATAGGCAAGGTTACATTGGTTCAGATACATTGTAATCCATGTGGACGGTAAAACCCTTAGAACACAACATCCCTCCCCCCTAGGACGAGACAACGTCTCGAGCCCATGCTACTAGACACTCCCCCCCCTAGGAGACAAAATCTCTCAGCCAAGATGGCTTGTTTCGAACACGCTGGGGTCTCGATGCGAGCTGCCTCTCCCCGGGTTCGCTACCTTCTCTTTGTCCCCTGGCTTCCTGTCCTGTAATTTGAGAGGGAGACTTGTTAGTGTCTTGCCGCGGCTCCGCGGCGTTGTTGGGAGGTGTGCTCTTACTTAGGGAGGAACCGGGGGCACTGGGGACTAACGAAAAACCCCTCTTCTCGCTTGGATGGGTGGGGGAACACTCCTGAAAACCCCCCCGGTTTGCTAAATCAAAACCAAAATTCCATTCGGGGGCAGCGGTCGCGAACTCCTCTCCCCCTTCCCTGGCCTCTGATGGAACTGGTTTATCAAAAGGGTATGAGTCGGGGCCGCTGCATCTTCCTTCCCCCCTTGCTTGGGACTGTTGCCCGCTGCTGTCTCCCCCTTGGGTTAAACGGGTGGGGGAGAACCCTAACGCTGAATCTAGTTGGTGATCCTCACTGACTGGCCCACTCACTCGGTGCCTCAGTTGGTCTGCGTGCCTCCTCCAGAGGAGACCGGTGTGGGTTTCGACTCGGTACGACACTGGCCCCGTCTGTTCTACAACCGTCCCCGGCACCCAGGCTGGCCCCGCGCTGGCATAGTTCCTGCAATGAACAGGGTCGCCGGCGGCGAAACCTTTCGAGACTGCCAACCCTACGTTTTTCCCTTTATCCTCAATTCTTGTGGGGTCTAGCCTGGACAGGAGCGTAGTCAGTTTTCGCCGCATCAATAGCTCTGCCGGCGAGTAACCTGACGCCAAGGGGGTCACCCTATACGCTAGTAAGAACTGACATACTTGGTGATTTAGGTCCCCGGGGCCCATGCGCCGGAGCGCCTCCTTTGTTGTACGCACCAACCGTTCCACTTGGCCATTCGTGGCCGGGTGAAACGGCGCGGATGTGACATGCCGAATGGCGTTTGCCTCCATGAACGCCCCGAACTCTGAGGAGGTGAAGCAACTCGCGTTATCGCTGACTAAAGTGTCGGGTAAACCGAACGTTGAAAAGACTCTCCGTAGCTGGCTAATTGTAGTGGCGGAGGACGTGCTCTTTACCGGGATGACCTCCAGCCACTTCGAGAATGCATCCACCACCAGGAGAAACATGGTTCCTCGGAAAGGGCCAGCGAAATCTACGTGCACTCTGGACCATGGCCCCCTTGCTGTGTCCCATTCCCTGTGCGGGAGGCGGGCCGCCTCTGGTCGGGACCCCTGGCATGCCTCACAAGTGCCAACCATGTGCTCAATGTCCTCGTCCAGCTGTGGCCACCAAAAGTAGCTGCGGGCCAGCGCTTTGGAGCGAACGATGCCCGGGTGGCTGACGTGCAGCAGTTTGAGCACCCTCGGCCGCATGGGTGTTGGGACCACCACCCGTTGGCCCCACAACAGGCACCCCCTCTCTAGGGACAACTCTAGCTTCTTCCGAAAGAATGGGTCGAATTCCTTGCTTGGGGACGATGCTGGCCACCCTTTCTGCACCCATGAGCTGACTTTCTCCAGCGTCCTGTCCTTGCCTGTTGCCCTGGCTATATCGGCTGGTACTATTGGGGGTTCGTCTAAGACCTCGATTAGCAACACCTGGCGGTCTCTCTCTAATCTGGCTTTTTGGTCGTCCGACAAGGGCAAAGGGGATCTCGAAAGCGCATCAGCGTGGCTGATCTCCTTTCCGGGCCGGTACTCCAACTCGTGTTGGTATGCGTTAAGAAAAATGGCCCATCGCAACATTCTCGGGGACAGTATCTGCGGCGTGGGCTTGCCTGCCGTGAAAATCCCTAACAGGGGCTTGTGGTCCGTTACAATTTTAAACGGGCGGCCATACAGGAAATCGTGAAACTTTTTGGTCCCCGCTACTATTGCTAATGCCTCCCTGTCGGTTTGTGCGTAATTTCGCTCTGCTTGGGACAGGGACCTGGAATAAAACGCAACTGGGGCCTCCCGACCGTCATCCAACACGTGGCAAAGTACCGCCCCCACCCCCACCGGTGAGGCATCACAGACTAAGACCACCGCCCGTTTGGGGTCGAAATGCGTAAGGATTGCGTCCGATGTTAAAAGTTGCTTGAGCTCATTGAACGCCCTCTCGTGCTCGTCACCCCACATCCATGTCTCCTCCTTTTTAAGTAACCGATGAAGCGGTTCGGCCACGGAGGCTTTCCGCGGGAGGAATGTATGGTAAAAATTGAGGAGCCCCAGGAATGACTGTAGTTCGGTTTTGGATGTGGGGCGAGGGGCCTTCTTGATGGCTGCTACTTTGGATTTGGACGGCTTAATACCCTCTGGTGTGATCCGAAACCCTAAGAACTCGACCTCGGTTTCGAAAAAAACACATTTGTCCTTCCTCAGTCTCAGCCCCGCTTTCTCGAATACAGTTAGCACTTTATCCAATCTCCTTGCTAGTTCGGCCTCACTCCCCCCTGTTATCAATACGTCATCAAAGTAAGGCAACACCCCCTCCAGCCCCTTCAGGAGGCGTTCCACAAGCGACTGAAAAAGGCCGGGTGCCGAGTTCACGCCGAACTGTAAACGCGACACCTGGAACGCTCCTTTATGTGTGACTATCGTTTGTGCCGCGGCCGTGGCGGGGGTTACGGGGAGTTGCTGATAGGCTTGTGCCAGGTCGAGCTTAGCGAAACACTTTCCCCCGTTTAGCCTGGCCAAAAGGTGGCTGACCACTGGCACCGGATATGCATTAGGGCGAATCGCCTTGTTAATTGTACACTTATAATCAGCGCAAATGCGCACCTCCCCGTTAGCCTTCAGAGCTGTTACAATTGGAGTTTCCCACTCCGCGGAATCAACAGGAATAAGGATCCCCTGGCCCACCAATTTGTCCAGTTCCGCCTCTATTTTGTCCTTTAGTGCGAAAGGCACCCTGCGCGGTTTGAGTCTTATCGGGCGGACCTCCGGGTCTAGGTCGAAAGCTACAGGGGGTCCGTTGAATTTCCCAAGTCCTTTTTTAAAAACGGCGGGGTGCGCATCGCACACCGCTTGTATTGGATCCGCCCCCACTGAATGTACTCCCCCTATGAACAGGCCCAAGGGCTGAAACCACTGTGTCCCTAGGAGGCTACAACTTCCCCCCTTGAGGACAACTAGGGGCAGTTCCGCAGAATGTCTCCTAAACTTAACCTGAAATTTCCCGACCCCCAACACCGGAATGCTGTTTCCCTGTACATCACGTAGCGTGGACCTCAATGCTTTAAGTTTGGGTCGCACGTGGGGGTCGATTTTCAAAAACTCCCTCTGGGGAATTATAGAATAGGAGGACCCCGAGTCAATTTCCATCCTGATAGGGGCCCCTTGTACTTGTACCTCAACAAAGTAATGGGACTGTCCCGCGGACACGCTGAACACTGGGGCGTCGTCCCCGCTGCCGTCCGAGACGCGGCCCACGCCGTCCTGCTTCTTCGTGGTCTGGACGCCATCTTTGGGCTTCGCTGGACGGTCCGGCCTGATCGAACGGTCTGATGACTGCCTCCGGCCCTCTTTCCGTTTTCTGCATGCCCTGGCTATGTGCCCCCGCCGGCCGCAAGTGTAACATTCGGCCTTTCTAAATGGGCACCTCGCGCGCTCGTGGGCCGCTCCGCAGCCATCGCAGCGGCGCCCCCCCTTTCGGACCTTCTGGACTTCCTCGCCGTCGCTGCCTTCCGAGGACGATTTTGAGGCCCGTCGAGTCGCGTGCACCGTTTTTTCCGCTTTGCCGGCTCTGGGACGCCACTCACGCCACTGGTGCATCTCGTCCACTCCGGCATTCGTGGACTCTGCGGCTTCTGCGGCCTCAACGACCTCTGCCAGCGTGGGTGGCGGCTCCTTGTTCATCAAACTGCGCTGCACCTCCTTGTCTTTCAGGCCGCACAGCACGCCGTCCCTGAGGGCCATTTCTTGGATATTGCCCCATTTACAGGGGACGGCGGCTACCCTCAGGGCGGCCACGAATGCCTCAACCGACTCGTCCGGCGCTTGGACTCGCCTCCAAAACGCGCTCCGAGCGGGAAACATCGCCCTCGCGGGTCGGAAGCGCTCCCGTAGCAGCTTCATGATTTCGTCCGCCTTAAATTCGCTCACCTTCTTCGGGGTGATGATGCCCACCAGCGTCCGCTTGGTGTCCATCCCGAGCATTCTGGTCAGGATGGCCCTCTTCGTCTCCTCATCGTCTTCCTTGACTTTGAGCTCCACCAGCGCCGCATGGAAGTCCATCTCGAACAGCTCCCAGTCTTGCGGTTTGGTGATGTTAAACCCGCTCTGTGCCCTGGCTGCTCCTTGGGGATCCATTATCCCACCTTCGTCGCCAATTTAGTGTATGCAAACCAAGACACAGGACACAGCCTCGGGCTGGGTTAACTCAGGTTTATTGCATCGTGGACAGAGGGAACATGAGGTAATGGCGGATCGATAGCTCTTTATATACAGTAGTAATACATTTGAACGTGGTGCCATGGTAGCCCATTGGCTACTGACTGCGTGACGTCATTGCTAGTCACGCCCTTCTTGTCCAGGTGTAGGTGGTGGCGGGAAATCTTCCCGCGCTGTTGCCTTTGATGAATTCTGACCAAGAGAGCTTGGACGCTCGCTGCTGCCAGCTGGTGGTCATTAGCTCGCGTCCTCATGCAGGGTTCATATGATACAGCTGAAGGTTACATTGTTGCTATAGGCAAGGTTACATTGGTTCAGATACATTGTAATCCATGTGGACGGTAAAACCCTTAGAACACAACACGGGGAAAGAAATATTAATTATTTGATATATGCAAATGAACCTATCTGACTGGCAGAAGATAAATGGGTCCTAGAGCAAGTAAAACAGAACCATCTCTGGAGACAAAAATGATGAAATTGAGGCTGCTCTACTTCAGGCACATTGTGAGAGGGGAAGACTCTCTGGAAGAGACAATGTTGAAAAGAGGTTGTCACGGCTTTCCCTCCAGAGGTTGAAAAGGTTTTGAAAAATAAAACTCTTTAAAGAAGCTTTTGCAAATATACTCCCCAAGTAAAGTCTCTGACCTGCTGTTGGCATTAATATCGGCTTCCTTTTGTGGTTAGTTGTCATCTTCTAATCGTTTGCTGTGTTTAACCGTTTATTTTTTAGTTATGATTTGTTTTTCTGTATTTCACAGATTTTGATGGGTGGAGGCATTAATTTTGATTTGTAAATTGCCCAGAGTAGCAGATCTCACTAGACAGGTGGCATAGAAGTTTAATAAATAAATAAGAAAGAAAGAAAGAAAAAAAGGCCACAGGAGATGGGGCAGAAGCATGGGAAAGCTAATTTTTGGGCCATACCTTTTAGAATCCTCTGCCAATGAGAGTCATAATATATGGGAGATTCAGCAAAAAAGTACCTTTTTGAAACATAGGATCAGACCAATTTTCAGCTTGCCTATCTCAATGTCTTGCGGTGCTGTAGATTTGGAAGACTGGAGAGAAATTTGAATTTTACAAGCTGTAAAGTTTTTTTGAGCTATGAGCAAACAGTGTTCCTAAAAGGCCTATAATTCTTGTGACTGGGGGTTGATGATGCCCGCCTATTTAAAATCAAAGCTTCCCCTGCAAAATCCTATCCACTGCCTTTCTCCAGCTCTCTACTTGATTTACCATGAACCTTACTCCTTTCCTCTTTCCACTAATATCTATATTCTTCCTTTAATATCATTTATTATTTTAATCATGCCTAGAGCCCCCCCCCTCCCCCCCAAAAAAGGGATTAGGTCACCATAATATAGGAAGCTATGCAAACACATAGTAACACATTTTCTGTGCCTGCAGGGAGCTCACAGTTGAAAATGAAAAAGAGCAGGAGGTTGGCAGGGGGCAGGCTGAAAAGCAAAGACTGAAAAGCTTTGAGCAGGTTACCATAACATTTCCTCTGTTTTTCAGTTCAAGAGTTTGAAGCCCAAGAGACCACCCGGCTTCGCTTCTGGCTGGCATACTTCTTCTTCCCCACCATCCTCTCTGCAGCAGCAGGAGTTTGGGTCTACCTGCAATTGCCCACAGCAGCTGTAGCAGTGCTGATGGCTTGCTCTACCCTGCCATGCCTCCAAGGCACTTGTCAAGGTTTGGATAACCATCTCTAGATTTCCTCATGGAACGTGCTGTTCCTCTTTGTACTATTCCTGTTCGTACTATTAACCCTGATTTTCCACTGCAGTAAACAATAAAAAGGCAAGACAGATAGCCCTTCAGACTATTCCAGCTGGGCAGACACACTTGAGCCATTATCCATCTTTTCATTCCTCTTCCCCCACTCACAGCCTCATTTCCCAGATCTGTTCGTCTCTCTCTGTGTGTGTCTGTCTCTCTCTCTTTCTCTCTCCAGTTCATGTTCGGCTTCATGAATTGATTTGCTTTGCCCTTTTCACACAAGGCATTTCTCAATAGGGCGGGGAATCCTATCCAGCTACTCAGTATAAAGAGGGAAAGCTAGAAGGACCCCACAAGCCTATTCCGTTCGCCCAAGGAAATCTGAAAAGCAGAAGTACTAATAAGAGATGGGTGATGAGAAAATATGCCAATTTCCTTCCTACCAGTGTGTTTGTGAATTATGTCCTATTGTGTCAACTCTGCTACGCTTAAGGGAAAGGCAGGAATTTTGCTTTGCTGGGGTGGGGAGCCATTATTTTATTTCTCTAGCAGAGCTATAAAAAGGGAGCTATAAGATACATTTTGTAGTGGAATACCATGTATTTAAAGAATTTGTAGATATATTAGGACAGGGGTTCGCAATCCATGGGCTAGACATACCCCCCCCCCTCAGACAGATGTGCAGGCTGGAGGCATGGTTCCTCCCACCGCTTCCAATGGTGCATCCATTGTGCATTTTCTGGTTTTTTTATTTTATTTTTTGCTGCTCTCACCACTTCCTGTGGCAGCAGGAGTGAGGGTGGTGTATTTCTGGTGCTTTTCAAGGCAGGTGGGTTCTGCATGTTTTTGACAGTTTCAGAGCATTTTTGGTGCTTCTGGTACATTTTTGGTGCATTTTTCATGCTTTCAGCATGCTTCTGGCGTGTTTTTCACACTTCCGGCACATTTTCGGTGCTTCTAATGGCAGTGGTGTGATCTCTTAATGACCAAACTCAATACAGTTCTATAGCAAGTGAGCAGGTATTGTGTGTTGCGTAGTGCATCTTGTGGGGCTTTTCTACAACTGTTGGGGTACACTTAACTCACTCACATTTGTGAGAAAGCAAATCTCAGACCACACTTAACATACAGTTTAACTTACTAGCAGGGTCTAGGATTTAATTATTATCATCAATAACTTTGACAGAGCCAACTTGGACAGCTAAAAATGAATGTGAGCTGAAGAAGGAGACCTAGGATTTTTTTTATTTTATTTTTAAATTTATTATTTAGATTTGTATGACTGCCCAATCACCGAAGCAACTCTGGGTGACTCACAATTCCATTGCACACAACCCCGTTTGCTGAAACTAAAATTCATTTTGCCAATCTAAGCATGAATTCTCATATTAAATGATCCTGAATTTTTCATATTTAAAGACATTGATTGTTATGGAAGCAAATCATATAACACTGCTTACACATGACCAAATACCAGATTACTTAAGTATGCTTTCCTATGCTAACTGTTCAAAATGAGAATATCAAGGAAATCAAATCAAATCTTTATTACAATCTAAGACCAGAATAGTACAGCAGAACAGAAGTTGAGAAGAGGGTATGTAAAATATATTTTAAAAGGAACATTTAATATCTATGTTAAGCTGCTGGGAGGGCTCATCCAGGGATTTGGAGTGCAGTGTCATCAATATGCGGATGACACCCAACTCTATCTCTCCTTTACATCTCCTGCAATGGAGGCTGTCTGGTGCCTGGACAATTGCCTGGCCACCGTAATGGCATGGACCAGAACTAACAAGCTGAGGCTAAACCAAGACAAGACAGAATTTTGGGTGTTGGGAGGCTTGTCTGCCCGACTGGGAGATCTGGTCCCTGTGATGGGCAGGATGGCTCTCTCCCCGAGGGACCAGGTATGCAATTTAGGGGCTATATTAGGCCAGCATCTGAGCCTTGAGGTGAAGATTGCTGTGGTGTGTAAAGCTGCTTTTTTCCAGCTACACCAAATTGTTCAGTTGTGTACCTTCTTGGGGCAGTTGTGTACCTGAGGGACAGTCCCTCATGACTGTAGTTATCTCACTGGTAGTCTCTCACTGCTGTAATGCTCTCTACGTGGGGCTTCCCTTGTCTCTGCTACAGAGACTTCAGCGAGTCCAGAATGCAGCAGCCAGGCTGATTACAGGAGTGAGAAAAGCTGAGCATAAATTTGAGTAGCAGGCTACCTGTCCCTTTCCATATCAGATACAAGATGTTAGTGCTAACTTTTAAAGCCCTAAATGGTTTGGGACCTTCTTACCTTGTGGAATGTCTTCCCCTCAGGACAGTAGCCCACATCACTTGTTCCTCAATGTCAGCACAGCTTTATGTGCCAACCCTGAGACTGGCTAGCAAGGCAATGACGAAGAGAAGGGCCTTCTTGGTAGCAGCACCAATGCTGTGGAATGCCATGTCAGCTGAGCTCCACCAGGCTCCACCCCTGCATTCTTTTAAAAAAAACAAGTAAAAACTTTGCTCTTTGAGAAGGTCTTGGGGAATGTGCTGCCTATTTCTGGTTGATAGATATTCTGCCCGGCTCCTTTTCATCCTAAATAGGTTGCATTTTAAGGGTCCTTGATTGCGGTACTTTTTGGCTATTGTAATGTGTGGTGATGATTTTATTGGGAGTTTTATTGTGTGTAATTTTTAACTTTTGATTGTTATCTGACTGGTTTTATGATGTTAGCCCCCCCCCCCCCCAGTATTTTTTCCCCTAGAGATATAAGTGTAAATAATAAATAAGAATAATAAAATTTCTGCTCAGAGTGAAGGAGTAATAAAAATTACTACTTAAGCTTACTAGTACTACAACTACTACTAAGCCTATGATGTTGTGCTGATAGTTTATTTAGCTAGGGACCTTCCAGGATTGTTCTTCTGATCTTACATGCTGTGGCACAGAGCCTGGCAGTGTTGTGGGTGAAGGCGGAGCTTTCATCAGTTAACAACCAGTGGGTGTATGTGCTGTTTAACCAACCAGGATACTTGCAGAGCAGCTGAGATATGAATTTGTTCCAGATGTCTCTTTTAAAAGGACAGATACAGAGAATGTGTTTTATGGTTCTGAGTTCTCTGGTGACATAGGGGCATTTTCTTTATGATATTGGTGTCCTTTGAAACTTTCCTTCAAGAAATGCAGAAGGAAGAGCCTGACAGCAGGCTAGCATAAATACCCTCCGATGACTAGGTGTCTCATGTTGTACCAAGCCAGGGCAACAGTGTGTCTCTAAGACTCTTGAGCCAGGAAGGCTGGTGCCTTGGTTAGGTTGTCTTGCCTTTCCATGTCTAGTATTCTCTGTTTAATGTCCTGTTTCGCCTGGTTGTGACTCATGGCCTGTATGAGAGGTTTGGAGAAGCCAAGATACTGCAGCCTGAATTGAATTGTTATTTTCCTGCAGAGTTAGAGGAGCCAGGCCACTGGGATTAAACAAAATTTTGAGCCAAAGGTTGAGGGTAGCTAACCACAATCTCACCTTAACCTTTATGATGCCTATTTTTATGCGAAGGGTGGCATTGGATACACATCGGGGGATCTGGGGAGCTGCACATAAGAATTTGGATTGCACTCTTTCTATAAGGGCCAAGTTGCTAGGTGGGCCTGATTGGACTCCATAGAGTAGCTGCGGCAGGATTTTGGCTTCCAATAGTTTGAATGCACTAGGGATGTATTGGCCTCTTTTTGTCCTCAGGAATTTAAGAATGGTGAAGGTGGATCTCTGGACTGTAAGAACAGTGTGTGTGGTATGGGTATTTCTTGAGCCTGAATCTTGGAGGACTGTTCCCAAGTATTTAAAACTGGTAACTTGTTCTATTTTATGAACATTTATTCTACAGGTGTATTTCTTAGGCCTTTTAGCAAAGGTTATAACTTTGGTTTTCTAATAGTTGATCTCTAATTGGTTGCTGTTGCAGTAATGAGCCAGAGAAGCTAGCGATCTTCGGAGACCTATTGGGGTCCTAGAGAGAATTACGGAATTGTCAGCATATAGGAGTATGTGTATGGATTTGTCAGCCAGCTTGGGGTTGGAGGTTACACAGAAAGAGTCTCCTCAAAGAGTGTGCTATTTTAAAAGCACAATCAGGCGTACCCTGATAACAGCAACCTTGTGTTGCCAGCTAATCTTTCTCACACTGGGTCACGTGAAAAGAACTGCAGAATGAACTCACCAAAAGGTGCCTTCATTTTGTCAGTTTCACATCTCACCTAGACGTGGAAGAAGAAGAAGAAGCAAGCTTGGGAGGGTAGAAGGCAGGGCTTCTTAGATGGTCAGCCATATCCTTGATCCTTCGGGGTCAGTACGAATCCTTGTTTGATGATCTTCTGTGTCGGTTTTAGCTCTGTATGGTGTCCCTGCTGGGAGCATCTGACCTTAAGGTTTGCGTTGGTGTGGAGAGCACAGATCAGGTGGAGCAGCTGGTGGTCAATGGAAGATTCCTCTAGTTTCTCCTACAGTTCAATCCTGGAAACTGAGTCAAAGACAGTCTTTAAATCGATGAAGACAGCATACAGAAATACTGGGGTCCTGGAGGAGTATTTCTCAATGAATGTTGGATGACTAAGCAGTGGTCTATTGTAGAATATCAAGGAAAACTGTACACTTACATATATGTTGTAAATGTTCTTATTTCAACCCATTTCAAAATATCCTCTGGCATGTGTTCCCTGGGCTCTGTAGCAGCCCCAGTCAGCCATCAAGAAGCTAAAATATATGGTAGGTTCCTTATCCTGACTGTTTTTAAACCTTAAGCATTCCTGGCCATTTTCCATCTTCTGTAATATGGGCCAATCAATATTTGAGGCAGGGATTGGAAAATTCAACCAGGAAGGCTTAAACTAATATGTGTCTCCGTTTCCAATTCTGTTGATGGCAGCAGATGAAGACCAAATTGCCATCTTTGGGTCTGGATGGCCAGGAACTACTTATAACCTGGGGTGGGATAATAAATGTGCAAGCAACATTTCATGTAGGGACTACTGGGATGTTTGAATGTCAGTCCAAACATCCCAGTAGTCCCTACATGAAATGTTGATTGCACATTTATTTTCCCACCCCGGGTTATAAATTTGAATGTCAGTCCACAGGGGCGTGGCTAAAATGGCCGGCGAGTAACACACAGATTTGTGTGCTCGTGCTTTATAAAGTGGAAATCAATGGGAAACCTGAATAAAGCTGAATAAAAAATCGAAAATTCTCGCTGTGAGAAGATTCTCTTTCGTTTGCCTGGAAAAATTGCCGTATGGCGGTTGAAGTTCGGGAGGTATTCTTGGCTGGAGTGGTGTGCGACGGAAGCCGCGGCTTCTTCGGTTGAGGAGCTGAGAACGGGACCAGTGGGACGAACGGAGGCGAAAGTGAAAAACAGTGAGAGAAATCAGCAAGAGAAATCAGCGAGAAAGCAAGACAAGCAGCTGACGCAGAGACAGTGGTCGGAGGGGGCTGTCGATTGCTTTGAAAAGACTGGAGAGTAAGCGAAAGTAAGTGAAAGAAGAACAGAAGGGTGTTAGAAGGGATGATAATGGCGGTGATGATGGAATTCGAAAGTTGAGAGATTGCCTGGTTGGGGAAGAAGGAGGAGGGGTTCCCCCCTGGCCATTTTCCATCTTCTGTAATATGGGCCAATCAATATTTGAGGCAGGGATTGGAAATTTCAACCAGGAAGGCTTAAACTAATATGTTTCTCTATTGGCCTTGATCCACAAATTTCCTCCCCGGGTATGACAAACACTCAATGAATGTAGCCATCAGAGGAAAAATACACAAGATAACTAGTTGCTTTATTGGCTCTAAACTGAGGGATAGAGACTTTGAAATCAGAAGGCAGAATATAAAGCAAGCCAATTTAAGTCAAAATCCATCACAGAACTGATCCCGTGGCATTACATCATGGCTTTCCACGTGACATCAAGAGTTACTATTCCTCCCTGCACCCACTCTGTGATGTAGACTACCAATGGCATAGGGCAGGTTGGAGTAAGGTGGTATACAAATATAATAAATAAATGGAAATAAACAGTCATTACATCACAATATGAATTAGTTTCTGTTAGATGTAATGGAAACAAGCAGACCTAGATATTTTCTGCAATGGACAGCCCTTTTTCTATGACAACTAACTTTTCATTCATATTTCTAATAGTAGCAGTAGCATTCGTAATATATAAAAATACAATTAGAGATTACTTGTTCAGATCCTATTAAGCACTTTAACACTGCAACGTCATAGCACAACCACATAATAACCCAATCTGACTTGCAAGATGATGGTGATGGTGATGATGTCAGCCACTGCTTTATATAGCTACAGGTAAGCTGATTTCATGCTAGTCAGCCATGAGGTACTACTGAAAACCATAACTGAGTGTTAGACTATAGATGCCTGACATCCTAATCATCATATACATAGGCAAGCACCACAGGTGTTAATTCTTTAGCATCAGTAGGTTTGCCCCTCTCTTGGTTGCTTGCTCAAATACAGTGAGGGTATCTCCCAGTGCAGATATCTATGCTAGATATTTTGTGCAATTATTCCTACATTTATTACAACTAGTAAAATACCACTGAAGAGCATTCACTATTGCGCTTATTCTTGTTGTCCTTGAAATGTCCTGTTGCACATCAAATACCACAGTTTCTAATCTCTGTAGTGCTTCATTACAAGGTGTGGGAAAGTTCCATATATCAGTGATGGCAAACCTTTAAGAGACCGAGTGCCTAAACTCAACAGGCTGCTATCCCTGCTGCAGAGGGGCAGGGTGAACTCTGTGCTGGGGAAAGGGAGGAAGTGCTCCCATTGGGTTGATGGGCAGAGGGGGGTGAACTCTGTGCTGGGATGATGGAATGCATGCCCACAGAGAGGGCTCTGAGTGTCCCCTTTGGCACGCATGCCATAGGTTCGCCACCACTGCCATATACCATCCAAATATATGTGTCGTCCATACTGGATCAGCCAATAAAGTGGAATCCTCTTGTCTCCCTTAAAGTTATTCTCAGTGGTGGTGAATGAAATAAATTACTTTACGTGGAAAGTCTTAAAACAAGATCCCAGTGAGAACTGGGGTTTGATCCAAAAAGAAGGGTGAATAACCCCCCACCCCCACCCCACCCCACCCCTACCAGGAAGCCAGGAAGCTTATCAAGGTCTTTTCTGTTTCTAGAAAAGCTGGTTTTCATTAAAGAAGGGACTAGCCCCAGCTCTCCTCCTCTTCATCCCAGTAACACACAACACATTATCCTTGATTCCTTCATTACCAGTTTCCTCTAATAAAAAACAGAATCACACCTAGGAAGGAGGGAGGGAGGAATCCATATTGTACAACAATAGCCCCTTCGCATTGTCATGCATATTGGACACATTAGCCAGAACCCACACACATGCATAAAGAAGTTTAGTCATTGTCTGCAAATAGGAAAGATCTAGCTGTTTCTCTTTGGTGCTTTTTTTTAAAAAAAAAGATGAATCACATGTCCCTACTTTATAGAGGCCATCTCTCTCTTTGAAAGGCTGCCCTCTATATTTTGCAGCTGTCTTTAATTTGGAAGATCTATCAAGTCCAAGTCCTGAAGAAACATAAAGAATGATAAGAAAAGAGACTGAGCCTTGAAGTTGCTCATCAGCAGCTAATACTTGAACAGCAGATTCCACAAGCAGATAGATTACTGTTGTGTTCTAAGGGTTTTACCTTCCACATGGATTACAATGTATCTGAACCAATGTAACCTTCAGCTGTATCATATGAACCCTGCATGAGGACGCGAGCTGATGACCACCAGCTGGCAGCAGCGAGCGTCCAAGCTCTCTTGGTCAGAATCATCAAAGGCAACAGCGCGGGAAGCTTTCCCGCCACCACCTACACCTGGACAAGAAGGGCGTGACTAGCAATGACGTCACGCAGTCAGTAGCCAATGGGCTACTATGGCACCGCGTTCAAATGTATTACTACTGTATATAAAGAGCTATCGATCCGCCATTACCTCATGTTCCCTCTGTCCACGATGCAATAAACCTGAGTTAACCCAGCCCGAGGCTGTGTCCTGTGTCTTGGTTTGCATACACTAAATTGGCGACGAGGATGGGATAATGGATTCCCAAGGGGCCAGGACACAGAGCGGGTTCAATATTACCAAGCCGCAAGACTGGACCATCTTTAACATGGATTTCAAGGCGGCATTGGTGGAACTCAAAGTCAAAGATGACGAGGAAAGGAAGAGGGCCATCCTTACCCGAATGCTGGGTGTAGAGACCAAGCGGACGCTGGTGGGCATGATCGAACCGAAGACGTTGGACGACTTCAAAACCGACGAAATACTGAAGTTGCTGCGTGAGCGTTTCCAACCCTCGAAGGCAATGTTTCCCGCTAGGAGTGCGTTTTGGAGGCGAGTCCAAGCGCCGGATGAGTCGGTAGAGGCTTTCGTGGAGGCCCTGAGGGTAGCCGCCGTTCCCTGCAAGTGGGACAACCTGGAGATGATCATGAGGGACGTCGTGCTGTGTGGCCTGAAGGACAAGGAAGTGCAGCGCCGCCTGATGAACAGGGAGCCGCCACCCACGCTGGCCGAGGTCGTAGAGACCGCGGAATCCGCGGAGTCCACGAATGCGGGAGTGGACGAAATACACGAGTGGCGTGAGTGGCGTCCTAGGGCCAGCAAAACGGAAAGCTCGGTGCGCGGCAAGTCAGGACAGCCGGTGCACGCGACCCGACGAACCTCGAGATCCTCTACAGATGGCAGCGACGGCGAAGAGGTACAGAAGGTCCGGAAAGGGGGGCGCCGCTGCGATGGTTGTGGGGCGGCCCACGAGCGTGCGAAGTGCCCTTTCAGGAAAGCCGAATGTTACAGCTGTGGCCGGCGCGGGCACATCGCCAGGGCATGCAGAAATCGGAGAGAGGGCCGGAGGCAGTCGAAAGACCGTTCGGCCAGACCGGACCGTCCAGCGAGACCCCAAGATGGCGCCCGAACCACGAGGAAGCAGTACGGCGTGGGTCGCGTCTCGGACGGCAGCGAGGACGACGCCCCCGTGTTCAGCGTGTCCGCGGGACAAAACCATTACTTCATTGAGGTAATAGTACAAGGGGCCCCTGTTAGGATGGAGATTGACTCGGGATCCTATTATTCCATAATTCCCCAGAAAGAGTTCTTGAAGATCGACCCCCAAGCGCGGCCCAAACTTAAGACTCTGAGGTCCACGCTACGGGACGTACAAGGGAACAGCATTCCAGTGCTGGGGGTCGGAAAATTTCGGGTTCGTTATAAAAGACATTCCGCAGAACTCCCTTTAGTCGTTCTCAAAGGGGGGAATTGTAGCCTCCTAGGGACGCAGTGGTTTCAGCCCTTGGGTTTGTTCATAGGGGGGGTGCATGCCGTGGGCGCGGATCCGATACAAGCGGTGTGTGACGCGCACCCCGCCGTTTTTGAAAAAGGACTTGGAAAATTCAAGGGACCCCCTGTAGCCTTCGACCTAGACCCGGAGGTCCGCCCGATAAGACTCAAACCGCGCAGGGTGCCCTTCGCACTAAAGGACAAAATAGAGGCGGAACTGGACAAATTGGTGGGCCAGGGGATTCTTATTCCTGTTGATTCCGCGGAGTGGGAAACTCCAATCGTAACAGCCCTGAAGGCTAACGGGGAGGTGCGCATTTGCGCTGATTATAAGTGTACAATTAACAAGGCGATTCGCCCTAATGCATACCCGGTGCCAGTGGTCAGCCACCTTTTGGCCAGGCTAAATGGGGGAAAGTGCTTCGCTAAGCTCGACCTGGCACAAGCCTATCAACAACTCCCCGTAACTCCCGCCACGGCCGCGGCACAAACGATAGTCACACATAAGGGAGCGTTCCAGGTGTCGCGTTTACAGTTCGGCGTGAACTCGGCACCCGGCCTTTTTCAGTCGCTTGTGGAACGCCTCCTGAAGGGGCTGGAGGGGGTGTTACCTTATTTTGATGACGTATTGATAACAGGGGGGAGTGAGGCCGAACTGGCAAAGAGATTGGATAAAGTGCTAACTGTGTTCGAGAAAGCGGGGCTGAGACTGAGGAAGGACAAATGTGTTTTTTTCGAAACCGAGGTCGAGTTTTTAGGGTTTCGGATCACACCTGAGGGTATTAAGCCGTCCAAATCCAAAGTGGAAGCCATTAAGAAGGCCCCTCGCCCCACATCCAAAACCGAACTACAGTCATTCCTGGGGCTCCTCAATTTTTACCATACATTCCTTCCGCGGAAAGCCTCCGTGGCCGAACCGCTCCATCGGTTACTTAAAAAAGAGGAGACATGGATGTGGGGTGACGAGCACGAGAAGGCGTTCAACGAACTAAAGCAGCTTTTAACATCGGACGCAATCCTTACGCACTTCGACCCCAAACGGCCGGTGGTCTTAGTCTGTGATGCATCACCGGTGGGGGTGGGGGCAGTGCTTTGCCACGTGTTGGATGATGGTCGGGAGGCCCCAGTGGCGTTTTACTCAAGGTCCCTGTCCCAAGCAGAGCGAAATTACGCACAAACCGACAGGGAGGCATTGGCAATAGTAGCGGGGACCAAAAAGTTTCACGATTTTCTGTATGGCCGCCCATTCAAAATCGTGACGGATCACAAGCCCCTGTTAGGGATTTTCACGGCAGGCAAGCCCACGCCGCAGATACTATCCCCGAGAATGTTGCGATGGGCCATTTTTCTTAACGCATACCAACACGAGTTGGAGTACCGGCCCGGAAAGGAGATCAGCCATGCTGATGCGCTTTCGAGATCTCCTTTGCCTTTGTCGGACGACCAAAAAGCCAGAATAGGAAGAGACCGCCAGGTGTTGCTAATCGAGGTTTTAGACGAACCCCCAATAGTACCGGCTGATATAGCTAGGGCGACAAGCAAGGACAGGACGCTGGAGAAAGTCAGCTCATGGGTGCAGAAAGGGTGGCCAACATCGTCCCCAGGCAAGGAATTCGACCCATTCTTTCGGAAGAAGCTTGAGTTGTCCATAGAAAGGGGGTGCCTGTTGTGGGGCCAACGGGTGGTGGTCCCGACTCCCATGCGGCCGAGGGTTCTCAAACTGCTGCACGTCAGCCACCCGGGCATCGTTCGCTCAAAAGCGCTGGCCCGCAGTTACTTTTGGTGGCCACAGCTTGACGAGGACATTGAGCACATGGTCGGCACTTGTGAGGCGTGCCAGGGGTCCCGACCAGAGGCGGCCCGCCTCCCGCATAGGGAATGGGACACAGCGAGGGGGCCATGGTCCAGAGTGCACGTAGATTTCGCTGGCCCTTTCCGAGGAACCATGTTTCTCCTGGTGGTGGATGCATTCTCAAAGTGGCTGGAGGTCATTCCGGTAAAGAGCACATCCTCCACCACTACAATTAACCAACTACGGAGAGTCTTTTCAACGTTCGGTTTACCCGACACGTTAGTCAGCGATAACGCGAGTTGCTTCACCTCCTCAGAGTTCGGGGCATTCATGGAGGCGAATGCCATTCGGCATGTCACGTCCGCGCCGTTTCACCCGGCCACGAATGGCCAAGTGGAACGGTTGGTGCGTACAACAAAGGAGGCGCTTCGGCGCATGGGCCCCGGGGACCTGAACCATCAAGTATGTCAGTTCCTATTAGCGTATAGGGTGACCCCCTTAGCGTCAGGTTACTCGCCGGCAGAACTGTTGATGCGGCGGAAACTGACTACGCTCCTGTCCAGGCTGGACCCCACAAGAATTGAGGACAAGGGAAAAAACGTGGGGCTGGCAGTCTCGAAAGGTTTCGCCGCCGGCGACCCTGTTCATTGCAGGAACTATGCCAGCGCGGGGCCAGCCTGGGTGCCGGGGACGGTTGTAGAACAGACGGGGCCAGTGTCGTACCGGGTCGAAACCCACACCGGTCTCCTCTGGAGGAGGCACGCAGACCAACTGAGGCACCGAGTCAGTGGGCCAGTCAGTGAGGATCTCCTACAAGATTCAGCGTTAGGGTTCTCCCCCACCCGCGTAACCCAAGGGGGAGACAGCAGCGGACAACAGTCCCAAGCAAGGGGGGAAGGAAGAAGCAGCGGCCCCGACTCATACCCTTTTGATAAGCCAGTTCCGTCAGAGGCCGGGGAAGGGGGAGAGGAGTTCGCGACCGCTGCCCCCGAATGGAATTTTGGTTTTGATTTAGCAAACCGGGGGGGTTTTCAGGAGTGTTCCCCCACCCATCCAAGCGAGAAGAGGGGTTTTTCGTTAGTCCCCAGTGCCCCCGGTTCCTCCCTAAGTAAGAGCACACCTCCCAACAACGCCGCGGAGCCGCGGCAGATCACTAACGAGTCTCCCTCTCAAATTACAGGACAGGAAACCAGGGGACAAAGAGAAGGTAGCAAACCCGGGGAGAGGCAGCCCGCATCGAGACCCCAGCGTGTTCGAAACAAGCCATCTTGGCTGAAAGACTTTGTCTCCTAGGGGGGGGAGTGTCTAGAAGCATGGGCTCGAGACATTGTCTCGTCCTAGGGGGGAGGGATGTTGTGTTCTAAGGGTTTTACCTTCCACATGGATTACAATGTATCTGAACCAATGTAACCTTCAGCTGTATCATATGAACCCTGCATGAGGACGCGAGCTGATGACCACCAGCTGGCAGCAGCGAGCGTCCAAGCTCTCTTGGTCAGAATCATCAAAGGCAACAGCGCGGGAAGCTTTCCCGCCACCACCTACACCTGGACAAGAAGGGCGTGACTAGCAATGACGTCACGCAGTCAGTAGCCAATGGGCTACTATGGCACCGCGTTCAAATGTATTACTACTGTATATAAAGAGCTATCGATCCGCCATTACCTCATGTTCCCTCTGTCCACGATGCAATAAACCTGAGTTAACCCAGCCCGAGGCTGTGTCCTGTGTCTTGGTTTGCATACACTAAAATTACTATCTTCTCCACTTTGGCAAGATGCACTGTACTTCTCTTTAGATTATACTCATTGTCCAGTATCCTACTGAGAAAACCATATACATAAAGGCAATTTCCCATTAGCTGTCTGCCTGTTATGTGACCAGTTGCGCAGTTTGGGTGTAACTTCAAGTACAACTGGCAGCATGCAAAATATTGCATAACTTAAAGCAACAGAAGTCTGTCCATTATGTGTATATGTACATCTGTACATATGCATGCATTTTATACCAATCGCTGCCCACCTTTGTCCTCTTCTTTCTCTTTCCAGGCAAGGCATAAGTGACGGTGTTATCAGACCCTTGACATGTCTTCAAGTGGAATGAGATGGTCACATCAGAAATACCCCATAGAATCTTTGCATACAGAGGTGGTAATTTGTCATTTCTGACCATTATGGGGAAATATGGTGTGTGGATGGAAGGAAGCATGGGATATGAAAGATCATGTTTATGATTTAACAAGAGGATAAAAAAATGAAAGCAAGTATTCAGATGCTTAGGACATGTTTATAAAAACATGTACCACATGAATCAAGGTAGCAATAAAAAATGAATAGGGGACAACCTCAAAACCTCTCTCCAAGACTTCAAGTAGAATGGTTAAAGGTCTTTATCTGGTATATTTTTATCCCATGTACTATCCCATGAGCTCAAGGCTGTATTGTTCCCTCCTGAGATACATAAGGTTGAGAAACAATAAATGGGCCAAGGTTGCCCACTGAATTTCATAGCTGAATTTGTGGTAGAGGAAGCTTGGATGTGGATTTCCCAAATCCCAGTCTGTCATGCTAAACTATGCACCACATCGGCTTGGCATGGCTTTTCTTTTACAAGGGATGAAAAAAGCTGACACTGAAAACCATAGAAGAAATCAGTGCTACAAATAAAAAAAGGTAAGAAGTAAATCTCCAATTCTGCTTTTGTTCTCAAATTCTACACATAAATTCCCATGAAAAAAGGGAAATATTATGAAGTGTTGTGCTTCTGTAAAAAAAAATCCTGCAGGAGGCCAGGTGTGACTTCTGTGGTGCACATATATTATACTTTGTTGTTGGTCAGTCGCACAGTCGATTCCGACCCTTTGCGACCCCATGGACCATTTTCCTCCAGGCGCCTCTGTCCTCCACCATCCCCCTAAGCCCTCCCAGTTCTGTGCCCATTGTGTCTACAATACCATCTAGCCATCTCATCTTTGGCCTCCCCCTTCTTCTTTTGCCCTCCACCTTTCTCAACATCAAGGCCTTCTCAAGTGAATCCTCCCTTCTCATTTGATGTCCAAAGTACTTTAGCTTCATCTTTACTATTTGACCTTCCAATAAGCAGTCAGGGTTGATTTCTTCTAAGATTGACCTATTTGTTCTCTTTGCTGTCCAGGGGACTCTCAAAACTCTCCTCCAACACCACATTTCAAAGGCATCTATTCTTCTGCGTTCAGCTTTCCTAATTGTCCAGCTCTCGCATCCATACATTATATTATACACAGTAGCCCATTTCCATTTTTCCTGTAGTGTATGTTCTTTGAGTTCCTGTGAAGAGATCCCAGAATGCCCTTCTGCTCTGTGATGCTCCTTTCGGAATCAGAGTCTACTCTAACAACCTTCACACAAATAAACAATTGTACATGTTCATTTTTGAAAGAGAAATACCTAAATCTATTTCCTTTTCACTTTAGTCCTTCTAATCACTGTACAGTATATGACTCCTGTTTGTCAACTGGTACTGAATGGCTGTGCAGATACTGTATATTCACAGGTGACTTCTACCATCCTTAGTATCGGCTTATGTTGTGAACAGTTCCTTGAGTGAGGTAAAGCAAGGCAAAATCAAGGCCTTGTATGTAAGCACCGCTGAGTCAGAACCCAATGGCATTTGACACCCATTGCCTCAGGGCTACCATCAGAAATTTCTGGGCCCCGTAGTGAGTAATCCTATTTCCCCCCCCCCCCCCCCCCCCCACACACACACACACACACACACACTTTTCTCTCTCCTCGCATTGGGGTGGCGGCAGCAGCTGGAATACACAATTTCCCAAAAGAAATCTATGGGCAGATGTATCCAACTTTAGAGTTCAGTGCTCATCTCTGATTACAGCCAAAGAGCCAGTGGCTTTGATCCACAAAAGCTCACATTAAAATACAGCAGTTAGTCTTTAAGCCTTGCTTGAAAGCCAGTTGTATCCAACTTTAGAGTTCAATTCTAATCTCTGATTACAGCCAAAGAGCCAATGGTGTCTGTATTCACAGATGTTTCCATGGACATGTGGCAGGCATGACTAGACACCGGAGTGCATGGAACACTATTTATGTTCCTAATGATGAGCTCCCATCATCCCTCCCAGCTCTTTCCAACCTAGCAGTTCGAAAGCAAGAAATCGCAAGTAGATAAATAAGGATATCTACTAGCAATTTCTTGCTTTCGAACTGCTAGGTTGGCAAGAGCTGGGACTGAGATGGGAGCTCATCATTACACACACACACACACACACCCTTCCCCCTCCATTCCCCCCCCCCATTTTACACACTCACACACAAACGAACGAAAGTAAACAAAACAAAAAGACAGACTTACTCAGAGGAGGCAGGTGGCGGAGCGCCCAGGCGCGTCCCTCTTCCTCTGGGGACCAAGGGGATGGAGAGGCAGAAGGAGCGTCTGCCACCTCCTCTTGCCCAGAGTGGCATGACTTAAAGGACCTCTCACCATGCCACTCTGGGATGCCACGCCAGGCTCAGGAATCACCTCGGTGTTCCTCCTGACAAGGAGGAAGAGTCCCTAGCAGCCAGGCTCACCATCATGATGCACTCTCTCACCTCTGAACTTACCACATGCCTTCGGGGGGTGGGGGGTGGGCAAGGTGCATGGGAAGCATTGCCCCCAACTTGCCTGCTAGTTCCCTAGACAACTGGGGAAGAGATGATCCAGAGGGGGCTGGGATATTTATAGTGAGGGAAGATCATTTGATGTGTTTGTTGGGAGGGGGCTAGAGGTAGGATGGCAGGGAATCAGAAGAGAAAGGGTTGAGATAAGTAGAGAAGAAGCTGGAACTAATGAGGGTACAGGGCCGTAGCCAGAATTTTAGTTTATTTTTATTTATTTTTTGGGGGGGTTAAAAATTTTCAGGAGGGGCAACAATGTCACATTCACATATATAACATTGGCGTCACGGAGTGGGGTGGGGGGCGAAGCCTTCATATTGGCGAGAAATAAAAAGGCAAGAGGGAAGAAGAGAGGTAGCCAGAGAGGAGGCAGAGTGACATAGGATGGGACCCCCCAAAAAACTGGTCAAAAATTAGGGGCCAGTGAAACCACCTATTTGCCTTCACTGTCATTGGCATGTTAGTGATTGTGAAGGACTTTGGGGGAATGGATGGAAAGACTGTCATGAGGGAACACACAACCTGTATTTGTTAATGTTTTTGAAAGTTCTGCATTTAAATTAGAAGAGTATTCCTCATTTTTTTATATAATAAAGTTGATGTTGCACCATAAATAAAGTGTGGAAGGTTTTGACCTAAGTTGGAGGAAGGTGGGTGGACCAATGCACCCTTAGTCAACGGTGGCTGCAACTCGTATCCGAGAATACATTTTTTTCCTGAAGCAGGAAAAATGCCGTTGGTGTGAATTTGTTTAAGGTGGGTCCCAGCTTGCCATGAAATGACCAACACACTGTGATCATGGAGCCATCTCCTGTGGCACATATGAAATGAGACATGCAGGATTTAACACCGGGACTGCAATGGACTGCCCCAGCCTTAAGGATATGGACAAAGTGCACCTTCACAGCCAGTCCATCTGGCATGGCCTCTTCTGACTGTTGGGAATCAGAGTTCCTCCTCTGCTCATTTTGCCATTGGGCCCAATATGATGGTTTCCAGTGGCATTTCCTCCACTGAGGGGCCATCACCCCACCTAAAGGGGCTCATCCACTCATAGCCATTAGCTACTTTAGGGAGTCAGTTTACTGTATTTGCCACTGCTGAACACTCAGCATTGAGTCGCTGGCTGTACATTCTACTCCATTATCGTACTAAGCACCATTAGTATGAGCAGAACAGGTCTATTAAAGTGAAACAAGTGTTTGCTTAAGCATGGCCTCTCTGTCCATTTCCATTAATTGCACACTTTGGCATGCATTACAATATTAGTATAATCCTCTAATTTCTCCTGCTATAGTTAATATCTGAAGAAATACATTTATCCCCATTCTTTTTCTTTCTCCTGTTTTAAATGTTGTCAATTTACAATTATTTAGCCACAGATAAGATCAATGCACTTTCATGATCCCTACACTCTGCCATCTGAAAAAGCCACCTTGCTATGCCTAATGGTTAGGGATGGCCCTTCCTTAGAACTGCTCTCCCGTGGTGTGTGAAATGAGAGCATTAGAAGACCTGGCAGGTACTACAGGATGTGATGGCCAGGTGAAGGTTATTGGTTTTAAATCTTTGAAGGTAGCAGCATGTGATACACAAGATATCAAAAGTCTCCCTCTTACTTGGAGCTCAAACAATCTAAATGTCATGTTGGAAGAAAGCATGGTGGGAAATTATTTATAAAAATGACAATTCATGGTCAAGTCTTTGTTTTGAATTTCCTGCTCTGGTAGTGAGGGAGATAATTAACATTGTTGAAAAGAGAAAGAAATGACAGTTTTCCTCCTTTTTTGGGGTGATTTGGGGTAAACACTGAGGATTTTGAAATACTAACATATATTACAGCATTTAAAATATAGGTTCAGGTGTTCCTAAAATAATAAACATGAATTGTGTATCTGAAACATTGATGGATTGAGTGATTTGATTCATAGCCAACCTTTCTTCCAGAAATAGAACCAAAATGAACCACAACTTTATTTTTTAGAAAGTACAGTACACATACAAAAACAGGAAATCATAGTATAAAAATATAATTATTGCCAAAGGTCATCAGCGTCCTATTCCCTAAGATTACAGGGTCAAATGATTTTTCTTTTAAGAGCTTGCTTTTCTGTGATATCACAGGGTGGATTTTCCATAGCAATTGCAAAATTTCAGTCTGGCCAGATTATTCTGATATGGTAATAGAGTAAACCATATGGCCAGTGACTCAACACTGATTGCCAGGTGATGGTTAACTAACCTGACAACCCTGAGGACTAATGGCCTTGGGTGGCATAGTCCACAGGGAAGGGTGATGGTCCCCAAACAGATTAAATCCCACTTGAATCCTTCTTGATGGATGGCAGCAGCTTCATCAATATTGGTCTGGGGCTGGTGAGGACATTGTATGCCAAAGGGGCTCAGAACCAGAAAAGGACTCATGGAACTGTTTCAGTGGTACATGTGTCACGCTACAATACAGAATGCAAATGGTAGGCCACTGCATTCTATTGTTCCCAGGAGTCGGATATGGCACATGAAGAAAAATTGCAAAATGGTATGTGTGTATTTGCATGACAGACAAATAATGTGCATTATGAGTAATTTAAATGGTCATGATTAATTTAATGTCAATGTGCTAATGAAGAAGTTAAGTACCAAAATATATATTCCAGTAGCACAAGAACCAGTAGAGCATGAAAAGTAGTGGGGGGGGGGAGGATATATCTGATTATGTGTCAGAAATAATATCAGAATTTAGACTGTCAAACTAGTAGTATCCCATTTCTTCAGTAGTATCCCATTTCCTCATGTCATAGAGACCCACAGCAACAGAGACTGAAGAATCTCACAGCATTGCCTTCTGGATCAGCTCTAGGAAGGACTTGAGACACCACAAACCAGTTCCTCCAAGTCCCATCACAGAGAGGTGACTCGGAAGAGTGTCATGGCTAATGGAATCAAAAGCTGCCAAGAGATCCAGAAGAACCACTGGACTTTCTTTCACAAGTTCCTAGCACAGATTGTTCACCAAGGCAACTAATACCTTCTCCATGCCATCACAATCTGGCCTAAGGCCAGATTAAAATGGATCTAGATAATACATCTCATCTAAGAACTAGAGCTGAGAGCCCAAAATCTCTCTGTGTGTTCTATCCCCCTCTCCCTACTCCTGACCCAAAATCGCCACTCTTTAACACCACCCATTTGGCTGTCATTCTTCTTTCTTTGGCAGGGTGATCCACCTATAGCCTATATTCTCTTTGTGAGCTGTTCACTTTGCCATCTTGCAGCTCATTGCCTGAGACTTGGCATCAACTCTGAGCAACATTATATTTGCCTATTGCTAGGTGACTGGATGCTTTAAAAGGAGGAGATGAAGCAGTGACAAATAGCCAAGAGAAGTCACTCGCAGTTCAGTGTTTCAGGATAAACTAATCATTTGTTTTAATGTTTGTGAGCCATTCTAGATTCATAAACATTTTTTTCTTCCTACTAAAAGGTTATCCAAGTGCAAGTAGTCACAGTTATATGACTCCGTAGAGACCACCAGCAGGGCCTAGTCAGATGCCTGTTTGCTAATGTATTTACGATTCTGTTTTTCATTAGCCCAAAAATGTATTTGATCCTGTCCCCTTTTGAGAAGAAATTATAGCATAAAGTGCAAAACATGTTTTAAAGTGTCGTTATCCATCAGAGTGACCTCCAAATGGGTACATGACGACTTTCTGTGTGCAGCTTACTTTGCAGCTTGGCATTGTCGTCATCTCTTTCTGAGATGTCAAATGACAAGGACCATAAACCAGCTTTATCATAAACATCAGCATCCTGTCTGTCGATTTGGAGGCT
Source organism: Bradypodion ventrale (assembly GCA_035047345.1). NCBI lineage: Eukaryota > Metazoa > Chordata > Lepidosauria > Squamata > Chamaeleonidae > Bradypodion > Bradypodion ventrale. Next base: position 369,820,558 of record JAWDJE010000001.1, on the reverse strand, counting down.
TGTAAAGGGGAGGGAGACTCAGGGAAGTTTAAATTCATGGCTAGGCCCATCAAACTCGCTAATGTTACAGTGTTTCTGAACAGACTGGGCCTGATTCCAGGCGTGCCAGAGGGGATTGAGGAGGGGGGGGATTGACTAAAACCTTTTGCTGTCTCTTTTCAGCACCATTGCAAAATACTGCTTGAAATGCAAGCTTAAAAGTTCAAATTGCCATCTTTTAAACAAAACACAGTGTTTTATTGTACTGTGCTTCTGAAATGGGAGCTGAACTCAGGAATTTGTAGACCTCTGGGGGTTTAAGCTATACAAACTCTGGCTCCACAACTAACCAGACCTAGATGTTTTGAAGTCATTCTCTTCTCTTCTCTCTCTCTCTCTCTCTCCCCCTTTATGATGGCAAAAACAGAAAGCAGTCCACAGCAAAATTTCAATTAAAATGGTCTCTTGTAGTTTGCCTCCACACAGAGCAAAAAAATATAAATGTTAAAAGTCCATCCATGCATGTTTGAGTACACATATGTGAACAGATTCTTCTTTCTTTCCTTCAGGGTTTCAAAAGGAAATTAGAAACCCTTGTTTCCCAAAAGTTGCCTCAGTTACTTTGCAGAATGTGTCAACATGAGTAATGATAGCAAAATATCTGCCAGAAGGACCATAAGAAAGGGGGGGGGGGGTGCACACAGAAACCTCAACAGTCTGACCACTTATGCACAAGGTATGCCTTAGCTTGAAAAAATTGTACAGCAAGTATAGACACATACAGAAGTATAAAAATAACCCCATACATAAAATTATAAAAGCTATTCTTGGCTTGCAGAAGATACATATGGTGCTTTTTGCTCTAGAAATCCTTCCTTTTCTGCAGGGAAATGTGGAAATTATACCTCTGTGAGGTGAGAAAGGAGCACATTGAGAGGCCAATGCCTAGTTCTGACCTCTCCATCCCTAGCCTTATCAGCCTCCTACACACAAAGGGTGACATATCTAAATAGGGACAACTCCATGGGGAGTCTCTACCAAGCACCTCTAAAGGTTATATGACTGTGGGAAAGACCTCTCCAGAAAATCTCAAAGCTTAAACCAGCATGTATGGGCAGATATCATGGTTCAGATAGCCTGGACCCAAATCATATAGGAAATTATAGGTCATGACCAAGCTCGCTGACGCGGAGCGCCTCCAAAAAGGCCACCGTAGTAGCCGCATGAAATGGGCTGCCTCATCTATCAAAACAGAGGCCAGGCCAGACCCGGGCCAATTGGGTAAAAACCCTGGGAAAATCTTGCAACCGCCTTACTCAGCATCTCAAGCTCGCCGATGCGGAGCGCTCCAAAAAGGCCACCGTTGTAGCCGCATGAAGTGGGCTGCCTCATTTATCAAAACTGAGGCCAGGCCAGCCCCGGGCCAATTGGGTAAAAACCCTGGGAAAATCTTGCATCCGCCTTATTCAGCATCTCAAGCTCGCTGATGCGGAGCGCCTCCAAAAAGGCCACCGTAGTAGCCGCATGAAATGGGCTGCCTCATCTATCAAAACAGAGGCCAGGCCAGCCCCGGGCCAATTGGGTAAAACCCCTGGGTAAATCGGGTGGCGGTCGCCCGGGAAACGCCCGCGCACGCACACCCACCCTTCCCAAACATGTCTCACACGGAAGTCATTGGTGCTGTCCACACGACCTCCCACTTTGGCCATAAAAGCCAACCCTGACAGCTGAGATGCTATGGTGCGTGGTGCAAGGCCCTGGGCATACAGGTAAACCATGAACCGCAGAACATGGGCTCCTGGGATCGGCCAGGTTCCTGGCAGTCAAATTGGGTACATAATGCTCTGAGGGAACTAAATGCGTGGTGATACGCCTTACTCATGCATGGCGCTAGTGACAGGCCAATCGCCCGGGTCACTTCTCCTTGCCAACGTTCCATCTCTCGTCCGGGAGTGGCGAGGGAAAGTCCTCCGCATCCGGGGCCGAGGCACGGAACCGGGAGATCTGTAGGCGGGACAAAGCAGCAGCAATATCATTATCAACCCTTGGGACATGCCTGGCCCTGAAGAGAACGTTGAGGCACAGGCTGCATAACACAAACTCGCGCACTAGGTCAATAACCCCGGGCGATTTGGAAATCTGTGCATTGACGATGCGGGCAAGAGCCGCATTGTCATGCCAAAATTGCACAACCGAGTTGGCCCACTCCTTGCCCCATAGCATCAAAACACCCAGGATAGGGAAACATTCCAGATACGTGAGACCATGCAGGCGACCCTTGCCTGCCCAGGATGGTGGCCACCCACCATAGGCCCACTTCCAATTGAAGTACATCCCATAACCCAGGAATCCTGAGGCATCGGACTGCATCTGAAAGCAAGGGGGAGCCAGGAGATCAGACCCCAAAATGACACCCCGTTGAACTACCTCTGGATCTATGGCCAGACAAGCACGTCTGCCCTGATATCCCGGGTAAATCTAAGCCTATGGTGGGGCCTGGATAATCCTGCCATGGCGTTGCACCAGCGCGGAGCAAATGCCCTGCCCGGTGCGACGACCCTGCCAGCGGAATTGGGGTGACCATGTAGCACCAGAAGTTCCCTCAGTGATGCCATGCGCTCGGCCAGCAAGTACGAGATAAGGGCCACTAGCCTTGACACCTTATCCCGCTGCAACCTAGAATCCTGCGCTACCGTGTCACTCTCCACCCCAGGAATACTAGCTGTGGAGATGGGCCCTCGGTCTTTTCGGGCGCTAAAGGGACACCAAGTTCCTCCATTAGCGTCTGAAATGTGTTGAGGAGACGTGTGTACGTGTCCCAGCCCCGTTCAGCCCCGAATAAAACCATCCAGGGAATGGGCTACAGACCGGGACCCTGACCTGCGGACAAAGGCCCACTCTAGGAAAGTGGTGAAACGCTCGAATACCGAGCCCCAATGGAATAGCCAAAAGGCATGGCATCATTGAAATAATATGCTCCCCGGGACGGGGGTGCAGGGACAGGGCCAACGACCCTGCCCGCATAGACCCTCTTGTCAAAGCTGGCAGCAGCCACCTCCTCCCTCCCCCCAAGGGATAAAAGATCAGGGGCATCCTGAGGGGACCTGTTACCCATGAAAGGGATCCGGAACCCCTGCCTAGAACCCTGAAGGAGATAACCCGCATCCTCTCCCTTCGGGTACAATGTGAGCCAACGCTCCAACATGCCCACCTTAATTGGGGAGGGAGGCCTTCGGTGGACTAGATCCATCTGCGGCAGTCTTGCCAGCCCCCTGTCTGCCCCACCCTCTGCCCCGCATCCCTCTAGGCCTGGGACAGGCAGAGGCCGCATGGGGGCCAACACAGGTGGGACACTCCTGTCTGTATTTGCCATTCTTCCCATTGCAGGAGCCATTGGACAAGAAAGTCCAGCACCGCAGGCGGGCTGGAACCCCCCGCCCCGTCCCCTGGCCGGTGACCTGTGCTGGGGCCGCCTGCTGGACCCTAATCTCGGGGTGCGGGGAAATCCGCCTACGGCATTACACGTCACAAGCCAACCACGATGGGCCCGGAAAGTAAACCATCGCCCGGTAGACGTTGTCCAAATACTGGACCATCGGAATTGCCAAATCCGGCCGGGCCCTAAGGTACACCGCCATGCATATGATGCAGGCCGGCAACCATTTGGCCCACATACTTGGTGGCTTGCGACGACGTGCCTGCCACTATCCTTCTCATTCTGCCCCTCCCTCTCCTCCTTGGTGGGCCCTCTGTTTAGGAGTGAGAAGATATCCACGTACTCCCCCCGCCAAATTTACTCTCTGTTGGCCTGTGCCAAGTGGTCACTCAGCGGTAAGGAATAGGGGCTTGGACCAACCCGGCCACCCAAAACATTCCCCTCGGGGTAGGGAACACCCCCCACCACGGGGCCCTGGGTGGTAGTTGTCATCGCCGGGTGGGGCGTCAGCGGGTGCACCGCCGCACCACCCACGCGAGGCCAAGGCCATTGGAAAGCCCCCCTCCAAACGTGGCCACGTGTGTAGGTGCACTAGTTTGGACCGCATACTCACGTGCTGCACCCCCGCGGCCGCCCCCACCGGGGGTTCCGGCCCACTGGGGGCGTCGGAGCTCACGACCGCCGTAGAGCTCGTCACTGGGGGCTGACCCACACCGGCCTGTTGGTTGGGGAGCTGCGAGGCAGTGGCCGAGGTTGTGCCACGCCTCAAGCAGCTCAACCCGTCCCGTCGCCTGCCGCTGCCCAGCAGACGATGCGTCGAAATGAACCCCAAAGGGAGCCCCAGCATGGCTGGCCCGAGCCAAGGACGCCTCAAGGGCCGCAACACGGGCCAGTAAGACCTCCACGCTGACATGGGGCCAAGGGCCGGCCGGCCCTCCTGCTACAGGCACAGGTACAGGTCCCTGTACCCCGGGACCCTAATAGGGCCATCGCCCCACGCCGAGGCCCGGTAGGGCCGATGTAGGTACCTGCCAGGGCAAGGGGCCACACCACCCCCCAAGGCTAGAAGGCCCCGGGGTGAGCTGCGCCCCCGCTGCTGGAGGCCCAACAGGATGGGAAGCACCAGGAGCGGCGTCCACCGCTTGCGGGCCGCGGGCCACAGCCCTCACTTGACCCATGCTCGGGTCCCCCGCCTCCGGGCAAGGGGGAATAGACCCCATTCCACCGGTCCCGGTGGGTACCAGCAAAGGCGGCTGCCGGGGAGGCGCAACCGCGGTCCTCCGACCCGGATTGCGCCTCCTAACTGCGCGAGCCGCGCTCGCGGCCGCCCTCTTCTTCGCAGGCATCGCAAGGAAATCTAAGGGAAGCCAAAAGAGAAAATTCGCCGCCAAAAAGGCTTCCCTGGCAAGGTAAGAGCGACGGAGACAAGAGGGGAAAAACTTCTCCGCTCCGTCGCTTCGGAAAATGGCAGCTCGGCTGCCTCATGGCCACCCCTTTTATAAGGGAGCTGGCCACGCCCCTAACTACCCGGATGCCTTCGTCCTATGGGGGGGGCCCGCAAAGGGCGCGGCGGCCATTTTGGCGCCGCGCTTGCATTCTCTTTGTTGAAAAAGTTGTTTTTCCGACTATATCTCCCTGAATGTTCCTGACAGCATGGACAGTGGCTAAGCTGCTTATGTGAGTTCTAAGAGTTACATATTAAGTCCTTGCTAATATTTGGAGTAGGGACTGTGGTGGCTTAGTGATTAAGACACAGAACATCATGACCAGCCAGCAGTTCGAGACCCAAGTGCTGCATGACAGAGTGAGCTTCCATCTCTGTCCTGGCTTCTGCCAACAGTTCAAAAGCAAAAAATTGCAAGTAGATAAATGGGTACCACTTTGGTGGGAAGGTAAACAGTGTTCCGTGCACTCTAGTCATGCCTGCTACATGTCCACGGAGACATCTGCAGATGCAGACAGTGCTGGCTCATTGGCTATAAACAGAGATGAGCACTGAACCCTAGAGTCAGATACGACTAGCTTTCGAACAAGGGTGACCTTTACTATTCAATACATATTATTTTTCTTTGCTTTAGTAAGGGTTAATTTATCTTTCTCTTCATCCATGTATCTTTCTCTTTATCTCAACATTACTACATATCAATCACATTCAGAAATTATACTCTTAATCTATTAATCATAACTATTTACTTTTATTTCTCCCTTCTGGTCCCAAATTGAGGAATGAAACCCAAACTGCCTAAAAATTAATATACAAATCCCCAATCCCATCACCCACACACCATCTTCCCTTCCCTTTCATACACCAAAATTCCTTCATCCTAGTTACTCTCTGTTCCCAAACACAACATGTGGTGAAACTGTCCATGGCCTCTATGCTACCAGCTATCCAAGCCACCCCAATCATCTATCTCAATTTCTAATTTCTTATTCCCCTAATATTATACATCGTCCAAGAACTATTTCATATTTTATTACTATTTTCTTCCCCTTCTAATATATGTCTATTCGAGTGATAGCCTTCTTTTTCTATACTTTTTCTTAATTTATTACTGTCACTTTCGATCTATCTTTAGGGTTAGCTACTAAAAATTGCTTTTTTAGGTTAACTTTTTTATTGTAATCTTATTTTATTAATCTGCTATGTAAAAGCAAAAAAGCAACGCAATCACACTTAAACAGTGCCTCATAACAGTGCACTCTGTGGGCAGTTCACAAGTTAATTAGCATTTTTGCCCCCAAGATGCTATGTGCTCAGTTTACTGACCTTGGAAGGATGGAAGGCTGAGTCACCTTTGAGCCCTGGTCAGGATCAAACTCAAAACCTTTTGGTTGCAGAACAGCAGCTTAACCACTGTGCCAGCAGGGCTTCTATGCCCTATATGTACCTATGTACCATCTAACTCTTTAATATTTAAAATTTAACTCATACCTTGCTCCTGTCTAACTATTACTTCCTTAGCTAGCTCTATCAGAGGTTATGTCCAAACGTAAGCCCTACTACAGTGGTAGGGTTTCCTAGTGTCAATCTGTATAGCAGAAAAGTTAGGGTACTGATACAGTTTCGTGTTCAGGGAATGAAGAAGCAGACGAGTGAAGTAGTGAAATTCAGCTCTTTAATAGTGGGGTTTGAAGTTTGGATGGGGCAAAGCTCGGATTTATATACACTATAAACATTAACAATAACAATAATAAAACAAGCCCATTGGCTAACAGAGTGTGCACATTTTCGATCCACTTATTTGCATAAGAATAGATACATGAGAAAAGATACTTTCCGCTCCTATAAGCAGTAACAATAATACAACAAGCCCATTGGCTAACAGAGTGTGCACATTTTCAATCCACTTATTTGCATAAGAAGAGATACATGAGAAAAGATACATTCTGCTCCTGTCAGAAAACACAGTTAACATACATAACATTCTAGATAAAAACAAAATCCTTTAGCCAGGATGGCGGTCTAGTTTCCCTTCTGGGTCGGACGCTTGGCTGAGCCGGCTCAGGGGCTCATAGGATGGGCGACCCGACTGGAGTGAGGGATTGACTAGAGGGGGATGATTGTAAACCCGAATTAAAGCCCCGTTTGTCAGATGGAGGAGCAGGGGAATGCTCAAAAACAAAATCTAATTCTGTGGATGAACAAGACAACTCAGGTTCCCTCCTGTGTGTACTAAGAGTGGAGGGCAACTCCAAACAAAATTGGTCATCATCAATAAAGGAATCCAGAGTGCTAGGCTGGGACAGTGTAGGGGTACACCTGGCCGGAATAGGGGATCATTCCACAAATTCCCCTTGAAATCGGTTCCTAGAAGACACTTCTTGGTCAATGTTGGCTGGCTGCTGACTATTACCTCTGCCCCCTGGGTTTAAACGGGTGGGGGCCAACCCTAGCATTGAGTGTCTGTATTCGTCTTGTGGGTCCAGTACTCTGGGTCTCAATGGATCCGCATGCCTCCTCCAGATCAGACCAGTGGCTGTTTCAATTCTGTAAGAAACAGGACCTGTCTGATTGATCACAAACCCGGGCACCCACGTAGGACCACCAGCTGCATAATTGTGGCAATGTACAGGGTCTCTGGACAAGAAACCCTTCTGGTGTTGGATTGCTATATTTGTGTCTTTGTCCTCTAACCTAGAGGGATCCAATCTGTCCAGCAAGGATGACAGTTTCCTTCGCTGGAGCAATTCAGCAGGGGACAGACCTGAGGCAAGGGGGGTGAGCCTATATGTGAAAAGAAACTGGCATAACTGGAGCTCCAAATCCCCTTCACCCATATGTCTTTAGTTGTGCGCACCTACCGCTCTACCTGGCCATTGGTGGCTGGGTGGAATGGGGCGGCAGTGATGTGCCTATTTGCATTCCTTTCCATGAAGGATTGGAATTCTGCAGATGTGAACGTGGTTGTGTTGTCAGACACCAGCACATCTGGAATTCCAAATGCTGCAAACAGCCTTCTTAGGTGCATTATCGTGATGGCTGAAGTGGTATTAGGCACCCTAATCACTTCCAGCCACTTAGAGAATGAATCCACAACCAACAAAAATAGGGCACCCCTAAATGGACCTGCCAAATCTATGTGCAACCTGGACCAAGGGCCCTGAGCAGAATCACATTCCCAGGAGGGAAGGTGGGATTACTCTGGGTGAGAGGATTCACAACTGGCACAAGTGCCAACCATTTTTTCTATGACTTGGTCCAGTTGAGGCCACCAAAAGTAGCTATGGGCAAGGGCTTTGGAACGGACAATTCCCGGGTGACTTGTGTGAAGCAGATGTAAAACCTTTTTTCCTGAGAGTGACAGGAATGACCACCCGCTGGCCCCATAGAAGGCAACCTCATTCCACTGACAGTTCCAAACGCTTGTGGTGGAATGTTCTGAGTTCTTCGGCTAGAGGAGAGACAGGCCAGCCTTTTTGTACCCAAGACATTACTTTAGTCAATGTTACATTCTTGGCCGTAGCCTTGGCTATATCTGAGTGGACAACTGGGGGTGAGTCAAAAGCCTCAATCATAAGAACCTGGTGGTCGCTTTCGATCTTGCAATTGGCTTCCCCGACCCCTGGCAGTGGAGAACATGACAGGGCATCAGCGTGGCTGATGTTCTTGCCGGGCCTGTGCACCAAAGTAAAATCGTATGCATTTAGGAAAATTGCCCAATGCAACATCCTTGGGGACAGAATTTGAGGTGAGGGCTTCCCATTCACAAAGATTCCAAGGAGGGGCTTGTGGTCAGTTATGATGGTAAAGGTCTTCCGTAAAGGTAATCGTGGAATTTCTTAGTGCCAGCCACAATTGCCAACACCTCCCTGTCTGTCTGAGCGTACTTTTTCTCAGGCTTTGAGAGTGAATGGGAATAGAATGCTATGGGGGCTTCCCTCCTGTTATTTAGTACATGGCATACATAACACAGCTCCCACACCCATAGGGGATGCATCACACACAAGTCCAACTTCCTTGTTCGGATCAAAATGAGTTAATACAGCATCTGATGATAGCAGCCTTTTAAGTTCTAGGAACGCTTTCTCCTGGCAATGGCCCCAGTGCCAAACAGTATCTTTCTTAAGAAGCCGATATACTAGTTCAGCAACTGAGGCTTTGCGATGGAGAAAAGCATGGTAGAAGTTTAACAATCCTAGAAATGATTGCAATTCGGCTTTACATTTTTGGCCTGGGTGCATTTCACACGGCCGCCACCTTGGAGTCAGAGGGCATGATACCTTGGGGTGTAATTCGGTACCCCAGAAACTTCACTTCCTGTGCCAAAAACACATATTTGGCTCTTCTGAGACGTAGACCGGCCCTCTCGAAACGTGAGAGGACTCTATCGAGCCTGGCTGCTAGTTCGACGGTGTCCTTAGCGGTGGTCAGGACATTGTCAAAATATGGCAGGACACCGGGCAAACCTTTTAAAAGAGTTCTACAAGAGATCTATTCCGCATTCACCCCAAATTCTAGTCGAGTTACCTTAAATGCCCCCCTATGTGTTACTATGGTCTGGGCTATGGCAGCAGCAGGAGACACAGTTAATTGTTGGTAAGCCTAGGCAAGGTCAAGTTTTGCAAAGCAATTTCCTCCATGCAAGGAGGCAAGAAGATGGCTTACCATGGGCACAGGATATGCATTCGGGCGAATAGCTTTATTGATGGTACACTTGTAGTCAGCGCATATACTGACCTCCCCATTACTTTTCAAAGCAGTCACTATTGGTGTCTCCCACTCTGCAGAGTCCACTGGCACTAGGATGCCCTGCCCCGCCAGTTTGTCCAGCTCGGCTTCTATCTTCTTTAAAGCAAAGGGTACCCGGCGTGGCTTCATCTGGATGGGCCGGACAGTTGGGTCAAGCTCAAAGTCCATAGGGGGTCCTTTGTATAACCCTAAACCCTTTTTGAACACCTCAGGATGTGCAGCACAAACATCCTGGATTGGGTCAGCGTCTATTGCATGAATGCCAGAAAGCCGGATTCCCAGGGGCCTAAACCATTGGGTCCCAATAAGACAGTTAGTGTCCTGCTTAACTACAACCAATGGCAAGGAGGAGCGAATGTTTTTGAATTTGACCAAGAAATTACCCACCCCCAGGACCGGAATCTGGCAACCTTGCACATCCGGGGGGGGGGGGGTTTAAAAGATTTGAGTTTGGGCCGAGAGGCAGGGGGAATTCTCAAAAACTCCCGCTGTGGGATTATGGAAAAAGTAGTACCTGAATCCACCTCCATCTTGAAGGGGAAGTCCTGTAGGCTCAGGTCTGTGAAGAAATGCTCGCTGACGATGCCCACTTGGCACGGCTCAGGCTCTGGTGACACTTTGGCAGTGGACATTTTGTGGTGATGACTCTTCTAGGACTCAGGTGCTGGAGTTCTTTGCATTCGCTGTTGGCATACTTTAGCAATGTGCCCTCATTGCCCGCAGTTGTGGCATTCTGTGGTGCGGAAGGGGCACTTCCTGCGGTCATGCCGGGCTCCGCAGCCATCACACTTGCAAAGGAATTTCATCTCCTGATCATCACAGTGCTCTCTGTGCTTTCATCGGACCGCTCGGACTTCTCCCTCTGTGTCACTGGACTCCGATGAAGAGGTGGAACCAGGCGAAGCTGAGGAGGATGAAGATAAATTTTGCTGAGCTTGCACAGTTGTGTTGGTGGCACTGTTGGTGGAGTGGCAATGCTGGAAAAGCTTGATGCCGGACCGTGCAGCCTCAGACGCTACCGCCTCTTCTAGGACAGCCTTGAAAGCTAGCGTCTTCCTGATCATGAGGCGACATTGAGCATCTTCGTCCCTCATGTCGGCCAGCAGATGGTCCTGGAGTGCTTCTTCGATGTTGTCCCACTTGCACGGGGTGGAAGCAATGTGCAGAGCGGCAGCGTAGTCTGCAATGGACTCCCCAGGTCGCTGCTCCCTTCTGTGGAAGGCCACCCTGGCCGAGAAGATCAAGACCTCTGGCTGCAGGTGTTTCCTCAGTGTGGAAATGTCTTCTGTGAGCGGCGCCACATCCACGTCCCTTGGGAGAACGAGGTGGGTTGCCAGCTCAAGTGTCTCAGAACCGCACTGAGCGAGGAAACAGGAGCACTTCTGATTTCCTTTGATGATCTTCTGCAAGGCCATTGCGTGGCGGAATCAGCGTTCGTTTGTTGTCCATTTCTCTGGACACGCTGGGTCAAATGAGCCAAGGTTGGTGCTGTGTGGGGATGCCATCCCATCCTCATCGCCAGTTTCTTGTTCAGGGAATGAAGAAGCAGATGAGTGAAGTAGTGAAATTCAGCTCTTTAATAGTGGGGTTTGAGCACAGTTTGGATGGGGCAAAACTCGGACTTATATACTCTATAAACAGTAACAGTAACAATAATACAACAAGCCCATTGGCTAACAGAGTGTGCACATTTTCGATCCATTTACTGTATTTGCATAAGAATAGATACATGAGAAAAGATACATTCCACTCCTATAAACAGTAACAATAACACAACAAGCCCATTGGCTAACAGAGTGTGCACATTTTCGATCCACTTATTTGCATAAGAATAGATATATGAGAAAAGATACATTCTGTTCCTGTTAGAAAACACAGTTAACATACATAACATACAGAGACAAAAGGCAGGCTAAAATAAAAGGAGAAGGCAGACTAGGACTAGAAATGTGAGAAATGACTCTATCAGGCAATAGCTCTCAGGGACTATATGGGAGATTCTAGAAGTCCCCCCTCCTAAAATACCTTTTCCATGCTTAGGATAGGAGACCAAATGTGCAGAGGCCTTATACCACTGAAAGATATAGGACAGTGGTGGCGAACCTATGGCATGCATGTCAGAGGTGGCACTCGGAGCCCTCTCTGTGGGCACCTGTGCAGTCACCCCAGCACAAAGTTTGCCCTGCCACTCTGCCCAGCAGCCCAATGGGAGTGCTTCCTCCCTCCCTCAGAACAGAGTTCACCCCATCCCTCTGCCCAGCAGCCCAAAGGGAGCACTTCTTCCCTCCCCCAGCACAGAGTTCTCTCCGTCCCTCTGCCCAGCAGCCCAATGGGAGTGTTTCTTTCCTCCCCTGTTGCTGTGATGGCACTTTGCAATAAATAAGTGGGTTTTGGGATTGCATTTTGGGCACTCTGTCTCTAAAAGGTTCACAATCACTGCCCTACTAGGACACTTGAAAAAGTTGGGGGCATTGGTGACTGCTGTGTTTTGGAAGTTGCAGTCAACTCTTCCCAATTCTGGAAAAGGGCTTGGCACTGCACTCCATCTACTTAACTTCAAATAGTGGGGAACTACTCAAAGAAGGACTTCTGGTGAATTGTGATATTAGGCAGGTACTTATATGAGCAAGTAAGACTTTACAGCTAGATCTTTGCCCGCCACCCCCGAGTGAAGAGACGGACACATGTCATGGGTTCAAATATGGGCCACTTTATTAAGCCAAAATAACTTATTGCAAACTATTGCACCGGGGACTAAGTAGTGTGAGTGCATGATAATAACTCAGGACAATACCGGAGAATTTGGATCCCAAATAGGGACAGCATAAAAGTTCTGTAGGCAGGCCAGCACTGTGCCCAACAGTGGGACCAAGTTATAAGACCAAGAAGCTGGCAAAGCTTCCTGATCAGCTGTCCCAGGTCTGTGGCTATTCAACAGCCGTGCGATACCCCAAGTGATAGTGCTGTCCAAGGTCCCAAATTACCCAAGACCCCAACTGAATAACTAAACAGACCATTCTGATTAAAATCACCCGCACTACCCGCCAAAGTGACCAGAATAACCTCCAGCGAAAACTCAACCTGCAGCAACAGTATGGGATGGGCAAAAAAACCACAACCCCAAGAGCCAAACAGTGGTCATGCAAAAATTCCCAGCCAGACCCGAAGTGACTGAATATCACACTGCTGTGCAAGGAAAGCGGGATAGAAATAAAACTTAATAATAATAATAATAATAATAATAATAATAATAATAATAATACTGAAGGAGGGAGGGTGAGATTTGTTTCTCCAATGCTGAGCAGTTAAAAAGGGCGAGGCAGGAAGGAACCACCACCTATAAAGGCTTCTTGACTCCTCCCTATCACACCAGGCAGGAAGGCCTGCAAGAGCACGAGGCCCATCTCTTCCCGGGGGAAGCAGGCAAAGCCAGCACGAGGGGGTATTTGCCCCCAGTGCTGGTCCAGTTTTCTTCTTTTCTCAGCTCTAAGTTTGTTGCATGATAGTTTCATTTACTTTCCTCAAAGAAAGATAATTTAGGTCTTTCTGCGTATACAGGTACATTTAAAACGTACACCTATAAATAAGTGTTTTTCAGCCTCTATCCACTGTGTACACTTCCACTCATAGGCTAAAGTACTATTGCGTGCAATGTAAAATGAAATTATTTTTAGCAAATGTATTTCAGGCTTCTTATGCTGTGTTTACATAGCTTGATCCACAGATGGTGATGGATAAGGTACAGATAAGCCTTTCATGTGGAACCAGAAACTACTGGTAGATAGAGGTAAGAGCATCTATACGGTGCTAAAAGTCACATCATCCAAAGACTGGATGCAAAACAAGTCACATGACTACTGGGAAATAGGGGTTACCATCTATTTGGATATCACTATCTAATTTCAATATTCTAAAGAGAGAGTGTTTTATGTTCACAGTCTGGTCACACTCCAACAACATCTGTTCTTCCACTACTGTAACATTATCCCCTTTTTGATTTTTCCAAGTATTTTCTCTGCAAAATTTCTCCACAGTTATTGAAATGTGTGTAAGAGTTCATACCGCCTTTCCACTTAGAACTGAGGATGTTTTCTCATATTTTTATCTTGATAGACAAACAAATTGGAACTGACACCAGCCCTGGAAATGTCAGAGATGTCTCCCTTAGGTTTGAGAGTGGAAGTGGCTAGAAATCTTCCTTCCTACTAGGGACACACTGTGGAATAACCAAATTAACTCAGAAGAAATTGTTTTAGGATACAGCCACGTTGATTTTAAAAATATGGGAAATAGTGAGCACTCCATGAAATAAACAGAAGAGTAAAATGCAGGCAAACAAGGTTACATAGTTATATCTGTAAGAAATAAATAATTGGTTATAGCTGTGAGAAAATTTAGAGACCCTCCCACTGTTGGCAAGATCTCTCTCTCTCTCTCTCTTTCTCTCTCTCTCTCTCTCATACACATTCATTTGTTGTCTAAAAACAGCTTAGTGCAAGTGTTATTGCACAAGGGCACCTACACATACCCTCAGAAAAGCACAAGAGGAGGAAATGAAAGGAAGAAACTCTTGTTTGTAGCATATTAAGTAGTTCTGCTGAAACTGCACCTCCTACAGGGCTGCAAGAGAGTTGGAAACATGCTGCAAACAAGGCCTTCCTCCTTTCTTCTTGTTTGGCCACAGATTCAAGAAAACCCAAATTCTCCAGTGTGACTTCACAGCGAAGTTCAGAAATGAAAATAAAAGATAAACTTTAACATTAAAAGCAACTATCCATCTTTCTTGGTTTGTATTCTAAGACCGGATGTAGAAGAAGTTAGGAAATTGTTGCACTTGTGACAAATAAGCAACCGTCTCATTCTTATAATATTTACTGTTCCCTATAATTGTGTTATCGTGTATAGCATTTCCCACCCACCCCCCCTCTGTATTTCAGCAGGTTTCATTTGCAGGGAATCTTGCTCCATTTTACAGTTGTAGAAGTCACTGAGAGGGAAAGAAAGAGATGCACCATTTACAAACTAACATTTCATTCTCACGTGAGGAAAGCTATGACACCTGAAACAAAAAAAAATCTCTTTTCAGGAAAAACTGACAAAGGACCACATGTTTTAACATTTTGTAGAACCTATTCTTTTACTGTTTTTATTTTATATATATTTTAAGAATGTCACATTCTGCTATGTCATACGATATAAATAAATAAACTATGAAGCCATAGACATACTTTTGCTTTGTCTATTTATAGCTTTTATATTTATATTGCTGAAACTCAGTTCAGTTTAACTTTCATGTATTAAGATTTTTTTTAAAAATTGCACAATATGAACTATGGAGTATTTCCCCAATCTCTCAACAGGTTGTAAGGTGTAACATTGTTCTACCTCCAAAGAAGCTTTTGAATGTAGAGACTCAAATGTGTTTGTTCTGCCAGTGCCTGGTACTGGAAAACACAAGGTAAAAGAAAGGTACAGTATAAGCAAAACATGATTGTGTTAGATGCTGTCATGTTCCTTCCAGTCGATGACGACCATATGAACTAATGACTTCCAAAAGGCTCTATTATTACCAATCCAGCTCAGATCTGGCAAATAAAGGGCCTCCTCCTCCTCCTTCTTCTTCTTCAAGTGCTGTATCCAATTCTGAATATTGGCTATCATCATGGCAATTAGCCATTAAGATTGTTGTGGGAGCAATATAATGCAGTGACCTTCCATTTGCCTTCCGCATCGCAGCATAACAACCAAACCACTAATCCAATTCTGCAAGTAACTTTCTGGTCCTGAGCCCTTTTGGCACACAAAATACTCATTGGCCCCAATGCAGTATTTATGAAGCTGCTGCCCTCCATTTAATCCATTTACAAACCATCACTCTTCCCTGTAGAGTTTGCCAGCCAAGGCTGTTAATCTTCAGGTTTGTCATGTTAGTTAACCACCACCTGACAATCAGTGTTGAGTTGCTAGTAGTATCGTCTACTTTATTACCAAAGCAGGATAACCTGGCCAGACTATCAGAACTCCTTGGCTGTCTTTATTCAGTCCATCTCATGCTAGGTCTTCCTTTGTTCCTGCTATCTTCAAAATTTCCAATGTTATTGTCTTTTCTAATGAATCTTCTCGTGATGTGTCAAAAGTACAATAATTTCAGATTAATTCACTTCTAGTGATCATTCAGGCTTCATTTCATTTAGATCCTCCTTATTTGTTTGAATATGCTTTGTGACCCAAAGATATCCGATGATGCAGCTCACAGAAGCTGTTTCAGTTTCTTTAGATGGGACTGATCTATTAAAAAGCAGAGCATGCCACTTGTTTTGCTTTGGGAAGACTTTTTTCTTATTAGTTGTGTGGAAAAAACCTAAATGTAGTAAGAGACTCAGCTTTGGAGATACTTTATAAATCTATAAAATCAATGATACTGGCATTTTCAGATTTATTTTTACATGCTTCAGCTACAGAGCAGAGGTCTGGGGGACCAAAATATCCCACCCTACTGCAAGAAGGTGAAACACTGTGTTTACATTAGTTTTGTTGTGTTTATTTTTTCAGAAAACATCTCTTTCCAAAGCCAGCTACCACACATTCTTCAAAACATACTTGGAGAAAGAAATTCCTTTGTTCCACAAGTTAGCATTATGCTGCCACCATCCAGGTCCACAAACCACAAAGGAGTCTGCCACTGACCCTCAAGATCAATTGCAACATATTTCTTAAGAATTAAAGAGAACACAATAACACCTTCCTCTGTAATCTACAGAGATTTAGCAGGTCCCTATGTCTTCAAGCAAAGGAAGCAAAGAAAAAGACCAATATTTTAATGCTGTATAAAAATATAATGACAATAATACCAAGGAAATGGAATTTCATCAAACTGGGTTGCAGTAACAATATGAGTCTGTCTTAAAAACCACAACCAGCCAAGAAATGCAGTCCTTGCCACTGAATTTCTGTCCTCAACTTGCCATGTGTTTCTCTGAGGTAAGCTGAGGACAGAGTTACAGTAGTGTTGCAGCTTTAATGAATTTCTTTAATTTATCATACTCTTGGCTTCACTTAACTATTATATTTTCAGCACTTCTCAGACTGAAGAATCAGGCATGTTCCCTTCTGGAACAATTTCACAGAACATCTCACAAGTAAAATATTGATAACTTTAGTGTATGAGAAACAAGACACAGGAACAGCCGAAGGATTGGCTTAACACATCTTTATTGCATGGTGGTCCGGGGGAACATGTGGTAATGGTGGACGAACAGCTCAATATATACAGTGGCTATACATTTGAATGTGGCTCCACGATAGCCCATTGGCTATCGCCCGCGTGACGTCATCCCTGGTCATTGCCACCTAGTGGTTGCTAGCTCGCATCCTATTACAGAAGGTTACAGTGTTACAGTTGATAGGTGTTACATTGTTGCAAAGGCATAGTATTAGGAACACAACAATAACCCAACAAGGAAATTATTAGCACAAGTTTACCATGAGTTCCACTGCAGGAAGAAAGATGGAATATAAATCGAATGAATGAATGAATGAATGAATGCATGAAGTATCATGGGGCACCTGGACCAGACAAAATGTTTAATTGGCTAAGTTAATAAATAAGTTAACAGTCAAACTTTGAGTTAAGAACAGTTCGACTTAAGAAAAACTCAAGATACATCTGGAAATTTTGGGAAAAACCAGGTATGAGATAAGAATTTGTAACAGGTTTTGTTTTGTTTGTTTGTTTGTTTGTTTGTTTGTTTTTGAGATAAGAAATTCAATGCATTCCTATAAGAAATAATGCATTCCTGTGGGAAATTCAAGATAATAATTTTTCGAGATACAACCAACCTCGAGGAATGAATTAAATTCGTATGTAGAGGTATGACTGTTGCTCCCTTTTCTTATTCTGTGTAAATATGTTGATGAGACTGATTTACTTCATCTGCTGACAGGGTAATTTATACTTTCATTATGGTAAACACACAGCTCTGTTCTACATCATTAGGCCCCGAACACATCAGGTACCCCTGATTGGTGTGGTGTGGCAGGCTGCATTGGGAGAATTTAGCTTTGGCTAGCTACTCTTTGAGGCATTTGCTATCGGCCTTAAGAACAGGATGGTAGGGAAACTAGCCTGTGAGGCGCAAGGCTCCAAAGGAAAAAAATGGAAAGGAGAATATGTGGACATCTTAAGTTTGCTGAATAGAGATTCGGAGGAGGAGGAGGAGGGGAGAGAAAAGGAGTAGTTCCACCATTGACACCAGGCAAGAACCTGGGCTAACTGGCTCCCTGCATTTCTTATCCATGAGGTCTTGGCAGGCCCTTTCATTGTTTTAGTACATGGATATTATTTATGGGGTATATGTTGATTACCTGGGGCATGCCTGGCTTATTTAAGACTTTTCATATGAGAGTAGCCATCCACCTTGGCCTTTGTTGAGATAAACAGACCCCCAGTTGTGGTTTCAGTTTATTTATTTATTTATTTATTTTTCACGCTTATATACCGCCCACTCAGGTACAACCCAACTCAGGGTGGTTTACATAGTGGACAGTAAATACATAAAAAGACACATGATAAAACAAAGTTTAAAGTTTAAAAACCCACCCCTAAAGGGTGCGCAAGAACCGAAGGGACCTTGGGGGAAGGCACACTTCTCTATACCAACCACCCAACAGTACCCCCATCCCCACCCGCACCCCAAACTTGGCCCGCCAGCCAGGTCTTTAGTTCCTTCCTAAAGGGCAACAACTCCGTCTGGAGACACAGTTCCACAGGCAGGAGGTTCCAAAGGGCCGGTGCGGACACGGAGAAGGCCCTCCTCCTTGTGCCAGAGAGGCGAGCCCCCCTGGCTGATGGCACAATTAGAGAGCCCCTCCAGTCCACTCTGGTTGGATGGACAGACGTCCTTAGGGCGATGCGGTCTCTGAGATACCAAGGCCCACTACCATGTAGGGCTTTAAAGGTCAAAGCCAGCACCTTGAATTGCACCCAGAGACAAACTGGTAACCAGTGCAGCCCCCGAAGCAGTGGTGAGGCATGGGCATAACGTCCACACCCCATCACCACCCGGGCCACGGCATTCTGGACCAGCTGCAGCCTCCAAATGGTCATCAAGGGCAGCCCCATGTAGAGCGCATTACAGTAGTCTAGTTTGGAGGTCACCAGAGAGTTCATGATCCCCCCCTCCGAGGCCTGTCTTAAGGGATAAGTTTGCTAGAGGGCATCTTGTGCAAAGGCCATGTCCTTCCACTGAACCCCATGTATTGGCAGGGCGGGTGGTTCAATCCCATCTAGTCTGCTGGGAATTCACATTGCAGGGGTGCTGCAGTGAAAAGCAGTGGTGTTCAAGTACAACTGTTCCATTTGTGGAGGACCACATGCTAATGCAGGGTGTGCTTGAGGTAGGCTAACAGGGGAGTTGGTAAGGACTCAGGGGAACAAGAACTTCCCTAGTGCTTCCTTTCTGGTTGCAAAAGAGTCCCAGTCCAGTTAAGGTGGGAGTTTTGACTTATTGGTTGAAAGACTACCTCAGGAAAAGGATGGAGTTTACTTGTTGAATGGTTTTCAGTTTGGTTTTTGTGGTAGGCAAATGCTCTGCCTAATGGGATGAAAATCTGAGTCGGTTCAAAGTAAGAAAGATTTGATTAAAGATAAGATTAGCAAGGATGTCAAAGAGGGTAGGGTTTGGGGCCCCTTCAGTTCCACCCAGGTCCCGATTTCAGGATCTCCTCCTTGGGAGTGGTGTCTAAAAAGTGTCCAAGGGATTTCAAGCTTATTCATCGTCTTTCTTACCCCAAGGACCCTTCAGTCAATGAATGAAATGGATTAGCCTTCATGACAGTTAAATTGAAGTTCCTACTACATACATGATAACTAATTAAGAGATGTTAGGGATGGGACTTGGGGGGTGAACATGAAACAAACAAAAAAGAGGCTCTTTCATTTTTAGTCTTTCAAGGCTTTGAGATTCTAAATGAGAATTTTAAAGAAATTTAAGAATTTCTTATATATTTCGTACTATAACCATGTGATCTTTGTATGCAAAAACATCTAATTCTAGCAAATTATAGTGCTACAAGTCTCATGAAGATCTGTCAGCTGCCAATTAGGATTCAGAGAACATTCTGAAAGAGTGAGAAGTATGAATATTTTAAAGGATTTCCAAAAGTTGAATGGCTACTTTGAGAGCTGCTTCAACTTTCATTTTGGATTGGATTTATTCCTGACTTGCCTATTACTGCTACTGCCACTGTTATTCTGCCATTGAGGATTACATATTTTTATAAAAATCTTACCACTATTTCCTATACAGTACTTTTGGGGTGATTTCAAGATTACTTGGATTACTTGCTTTTTACCCTTTTATATTGTTGATTTTAGAAGGATTTCCCCTACTTCCTTTATTGTTGTTTAGAGTACCTGCCTGCCTGCTCTTCACCTGTGGGACTACAGTCTGTGCTGCTGGACTGAAGTCATTAAAGTAGTGAAGAGAGCGCTGTCTTCCCCAACCCCCCATACTTTGGGCAGTCTGAGTTTGGAAGCTGTTGTTGTTGTTGTTGTTGTTGTTGTTGTATTGCTGTTAGTGGGTATGTGGTTTATTTTGATTACAATAGTGGTTTCTCTTTCTCATCTGTTGCATCTCCTGCTGACACATTGATGAGAATGGTGATGTGATAATAAACTTCAGCTTTAAAGTACTGTACTGTTAGTGCCTATATAGGTCTGCTCTTATGCACTCTTGAAGTAGATGATTGGTTGTCCTCTGCTTTGTCCCTGCTTTATAATTCTTCTTATTTTATAATTCTTCTTATTTTAACTAAATTATTTAGGGTTTGATTGACTCTGACACATAAAGCTAGTACTGTATGGGTAAACCAAAACACAAGACCAAAAAGATTCAGGTATTTCTGGTTTTATTGAAAGAACCCAAAGGCCAACCAAAAACACTTCTCCCTTTGCATCCCTACTCACCTTCACATGATGTAGTGATGCTCGGCAACTCAGATGGCTTTAAAAGAAGGTTGGGCAATCTCAGTGAGGATTATGCAGTGGATATAGCCACTGTGTAGTTATGGTTGTGGAGGGGTTTTCATGTTCTCTCCTCCATGAAACTAATGAACAAATCTGTTTTTTCTCTCTTGCTTTTTTGGCAGTATTTTAGCACAGCTCTTTCCCCTGATTCTGTAGTTCTACTATTCAGTCATTCCACCTTCAGAAAGCCTGAAGCCTCTCCCTGTCCTTTTCACCCATATGAACAATTCAGTGATACAATTATGGGTTGAAAATTGTGGTTCTCTAACTCCTTGATTAGGAAAAGCTTTTGGTGGAACACATCTAGAATGTGTTTCCCAGGTTGAAATTTCGAGCAGCACAGCTGTTGTTCAAAGGAGGGTGAAGATTTGTAAGTATCACTTTGCAATGTGTACAGCTACCATATTTCCTAGAAGGAAGGAATTCTTTGTGAGTTTAACAATTGAATCTTACTTTAGGAAATTAAAGAGTGGAGCCCACCTCTTGTGTTTACATGGGGTAGCAGTTAAGGTTTTAGATGGGTGCATCAGTGTGCCAATGTCTTGAGTGGAGGAGAGAAGTTTCATGTGTGGTTTGATCAGTTTCAAATATAACTTTTTACTTTAAAATGAAGGGTTATTTTTTCTCTCTTTTGGAAACAGGACTATAAAGAGCTACTAGTTTTGAAGAGTATATGCTGCCTCCCTAATAAAAGACAGCATGGTTCTGTATGCCAGCTGCTGGATAACTGTAGTTGTAGAGGATAAGTGTTCTCCTTACGTTCTGCTTGTAGGCTTCCCATAAGCATCTTTTGGCCACTTGCAGAACATATGAAAGTGCGGTGCCAAAATGGCTGCCGCGCTCTTTGCGGGGGCCCCCCCACCCGGAATCAGACATCCAGGTGAGTTAGGGGGCGTGGCCACCCCTCTATAAAAGGGGTGGCCACGAGGCAGCCGAACTGCCATTTTGGAAAAGCGATGGAGAGGAGAAGTTTTCTCCGTGGCTCTTCGTCTCTTTCGGAGAGCCGCAGTTGGCTGCAGAGCCTTAGTGGGTATTTTGCTTCTCAATCTTTGGCTTTCCAGCCATCTGGTGCTGATCCCTGGAAAGGGATCGTACTTTTTATTATGCCTCCCAAGAACAAGGCTATGGCGACTCAGGCTCGCCCGAAAGGGAGACAGCAGTCGGGTCGGAGGACCGCGACTGCACCCCCGCAACAGGACCCATTATCGGAGGCACCCACCGGGACCGGTGGGATGGGGCAGCTTAGGCCATGGCCTGCGGCTCTCCAGCCTCAGACTGGCCCTACAGGGGCTTCGGCCCCCGGCCCACAATTGCCGGCCATGGGCCTTGAGCATGGGGGAGGGCCTGGTGCGGTTGCACAGCAGGGCTTACCCCCGGCCCCTCATGGGCCGGAGTTTTGGGCATGGCCCTATTCGGGACCTGGCTCTCAAGTCGGGTGCCCTGGACCATTGCCCAGTGGGACGTCTGGCCCGCCTGGCCCCCTTTATGCAGGGGGATCTGCGACAGTGGATGCATTACTGGCCCGCGTAGCTGCGCTAGAGGCATCCCTAGGGATCACCAATAACCCCGTTGGGGGGGGCTTCACTGCCATCTGGGTCCCCCTTTTGCCAGCCTGCTACCACGACAGCCGCCACTCTCCAGCAGGCGGCCAGTCGGGTTGAGTTGCTCGAGGCGTGCAGGCCCCTGCCCGCCGCGGTCTCGCAGCTCCCCGTACATCATGAACTGCAGACAGGTAGTGGTCGGATGTGTCCTCAGAGCTTGATTTCAGTCGCGAGATCCGACGCCCGTCGTGGGCCGGAACCCCCAGTGAGGGCGGCTCACAGGGGTGCACCTAGTGAGTATCAGGTTCAAGCTAATGTCCCCACATCACACTCCACTTTCGGGGATAGGTTGCAGCGGCCATGGCCTCGTAATGTCGGGGCGGGTGGGCACCAGTTCCCAGCTTACCCGGGTGCAGCTTGGTCCCATACTGGCATAACATTGGGCGGGGGGTTTCCGCCCCCGGGGCTACACCGGGTGTCGCAGGGACGGTCCAGGCTTCTCTCCTGATACCCCGTATTACTACTGTGCCGGTGTCGGCATTGCCGACGGCCGGGTATTCCTTGCCCCTTGGGGATCATTTGGCCCAGGCCACAAGGGAAAAGATTTGGCGGGGGGAGTATGTCGATATTTTCTCCCTATTGAACCGGGAACCCACCAAGGAGGAAAAAGAGGGGCAGGATGAGAAGGACAAAGAGCTGTCTCGCCGTCGCACCTGGGCCAATTGGTTACCCACATATCTCATTTATATGGCGGTGTACCTCAGGGCTCGGCCTGACCTGGCCATTCCTATGGTCCAATATTTGGACAATATTTACAGGGCAATGGTGGATTTTCCTGGCCCATCGTGGTTGGCTTACGATGAGGAATTTAGAATGAGAGTGCCCTTACACCCGGAGATGAGGTGGGATGAGCCATGTCAGAAACTGTGGCTTTTATACATGACCCCCATGCGCCCGGCGCCTGGGGAGAGGTACCATTGTGGCCATGTGGTCCAGCGGGCTGCTCCAACACAGGCTACCCGCCAGCTGGCGGGGCAGGGGGTTCCAGCCCGCTTGCTGTGTTGGAGTTTCTCTGCCAATGGTGTATGCAATAGAAAACAGTGGCGATACAAACATGAGTGTCCCTCTTGCGCTGGCCCCCACGCCGCCGCTGCGTGTCCGCGAGCCGGTGGGTCACGGGGCAGAGGTAGAGGTGGACAAGGAGCGGGCAGACCTGCCGCTGATGGAGCTAGTCACTCAAAAGGCCCCCTCCCCGGTTAACGTAGCTATGTTGGAGCGGTGGCTCTCAACTTACCCGAGGAGAGAGGATGCTAGGTATCTCCTTGAGGGTTTCCAGTGGGGCTTTCGCATCCCATTCAAAGGGGAGCGGTGCCCCCAAGATGCCCCTAATTTACTTTCCCTGAAGGGTAGGGAGGAGGTGGCTGCCCTAAGTATCGCTAAGGAGGTTAATGCAGGTAGGGTTGCTGGCCCCTTTCCTATGCCACCCTTTCCCAATCTGAAGGTTTCCCCTTTAGGGTTGGTGCCCAAAAAGACCCCTGGGGAGTTTCGTTTAATTCACCATCTGTCATACCCGGCGGGCCATTCGGTCAATGATGCTATTCCTGATTACCTTTGTTCTGTCAGGTATATGTCATTTGACCAGGCCCTGCGCATGGTGCGCTCTTGTGGCCCGGGTGCACTTCTGGCAAAATGTGACATTAAGACGGCATTCTGTTTGTTGCCAGTGCACCCGGGTGACTTTGAATTATTGGGTTCTAAATTCCAAGGGAAATTTTATGTTGATAAAGCCATGCCTTTTGGCTGCTCTATTTCCTGTTCAGCATTTGAACGTTTTAGCACTTTCCTTCAGTGGGCCTTTGTTCGCAGGTCTGGGTCCCGGTCTGTAGCCCATTACCTCGATGATTTCTTGTTCGGGGGTGAACGGGGCTGGGACACGTGTACGCGTCTCCTCAACACATTTCAGACGCTAATGCAGGAACTCGGTGTCCCTTTAGCACCCGAAAAGATCGAGGGCCCATCAACTAAGCTCACATTTCTGGGTATCGAAATTGACACGGTCTCGCAGGCATCCAGGTTACCCATGGGTAAGGTCACCCGGATCACTGCGTTGATTTTGGCCTTACTGGCCAAACGCAAGGTGTCACTTCGTGAGCTCCAGGTTCTCCATGGTCACCTTAACTTCGCCTGCAGGGTGGTCACGCCTGGTAGAGCTTTTGCTCGACGCTTATGCGACGCCATGACTGGCCTATCCAGGCGCTATCATAGGGTCTGACTGAACAAGGGCATGAGGGCTGACATGTTGGTTTGGCTTAAGTTCCTGAGGGACTTCAACGGGGTGTCATTTTGGAGATCTGACCTTTTGGTTTCCCCTAGGTTCCAGGTTCAGTCGGATGCCTCGGGGTCCCTGGGATATGGGATTTACTTTGAGGGGAGGTGGGCCTATGGCCGATGGCCTCCAGCATGGCGGGGCACGGATCGTCTACGCGATCTTACATTCCTTGAGTTCTTCCCGATACTGGGAGCTTTGATGCTATGGGGTGAGGAGTGGGCCAATTCAGTGGTTCATTTCTGGTGTGACAATGCTGCGGTAGTGCACATTGTCAATTCCCAGACATCTACATCGCCCAAGGTCATGGAGTTAGTTCGCCAGTTTGTGATGCGCAGCCTACACCTCAATGTGCTCTTCAGGGCCAGACATGTACCAGGTATTAATAACGATATTGCTGATGCTTTATCCCGCCTGCAGATCCCCCAGTTCCGCGCCTTGGCTCCGGACGCAGAGGAATTCCCCTCGCCGCTTGGCAAGGAGAGGTGAACCGGGCGATCAGCATGTCGCTGGCACCCCGCACACGTAAGGCGTATCACCATGCATTCAGTCAATTTAAAAAAATTTGTGCGCAACTCCGGTTGCCCGAAGTCTGGCCCATTCCAGTTGAACACGTTCTTCAATTTATGGTTTACCTACACATTCTGGGCCTAGCTCCCTGCACCATAGCATCCAGGCTGTCAGCACTGGCATTCATGGCCAAGGTGAAGGGTTTTGCTGACAACATGACTGATTTTCGTATACGACATGTTTTGGAGGGGTGGACACGGGAACGTGGACGCCGCCCGGACACTCGCCACCCTATTTCTCCAGGGGTTCTTACCCACCTTGCACGAGGCTGGCATGACCTGTGTTTTGACAGGTATGAGGCAGCTCTGTTGCATGTGGCTACCAAGGTGGCCTTTTTTGGAGCGCTCCGCATCAGTGAGTTGGTGCTACTGTCTAAGGCGGATGCGGCTCGTAGGGCACTGGAACTCGAAGATGTCTATGTCTCCAATGAGTGGGCTCAGTTGAGGATACGGTCCTCTAAAGTTGATCAGCACGGTGTAGGCAGTGGTGTTAGACTGCTACGATGTTCCATTGCAGACATCTGTCCGGTTGGTGCCCTACAAGAGTTCCTTGCAGTGCGTGGCACGCACCCTGGCCTGTTTTTCTGCCACCAAGATGGGTCTCCCCTTATTAAATTTCAATTTTGGAAGGTGACCAGTAAGGCACTGTCCAGTGTTGGCCTCCCCGGGGCTTGTTACGGCACCCATTCTTTTAGAATAGGAGCTGCTTCTACTGCGGCTGCATTTGGGTACTCTGAGGCTGATATACGCCGTATGGGGAGGTGGGGATCAAAGTGTTTTGAATTATATGTTCGCCCTCTTCAAGTATGAGTACCAGATAAGTCACTGTCCTGTCTTTTTTATCTTACAGACCCTGTGTGTCCCCGTACACCGGTGGCAGTATGGCTGGTGGGCCATAGCTATGTGCACTGGGCAGCGCAGTACGGTGCGGCGACAGAGTGGGGACCCCAGCTTGGACTACGTGCCTCCGCATGTATCAGGTGGTATGGTAAGCGCGGAATGTTATGGCGGGAACTGTTGCCATTCCTTTTCTCCATCAGGGATGCTGAACCGCCTGATGTCCTGGTGCTGCACCTCGGGGGCAATGACTTGGGCCGGGTCACTGGCCTTTCCTTAAAACATACAATCTGCAGTGACCTAGCTTATTTGCATTATGTGTGGCCTGCCACAACGCTGCTATGGTCGGACATCATACCGCGTCACGCTTACAGGGGGGGTATCAACCTCCAGGCCCTTGACCGCGCTCGTCGCTCGGTGAACAGGGCAGTGGCCCAGTTCTTTGCTGGCAAGGGTTTGGGGCGGGTCATCCGACACCCCACCATTAGTCTCCAAAATTACGATCTTTACACAGGGGATGGGGTCCATCTGTCGCCCAGAGGTATGAACCTCTTTTTGGAAGATTTGCAAGCAGGCCTGTTGACCGAGCTGACGGTCTTGGGGGGGGGGGGGGCGGTGAGTCTTTATTAAGCCTCCCCATGTGGCGGGTAGCACTGGTAAGGTAAATATTTATGACCCACAGGTATCCGGCAGGTTCGCAATTGACTGGCCAACACTAGATAGGTACAAGTTTGTTAACGTTGACCGGTCAACGACGAACCAGGCAATGGGGTGATGGCAGGAGCTCTTCAGCATGCATCACCCCGTGATTTGACGGATACACGTCAGAGGGTGGGGTCAGTAGATAGTTTATTGACTACAGTCAACAATTTGTTTGTTGTAAACAAACAAATTGATACAAATGGATACATTGTAGCCAATTGCCATGGGCAATTTTGGGAGGAACCTTACCAGTGTTACTGCGGCCTGCTTGCCTTAAGAATTATAATTGGCCGAGTACCAATTGAAATTTATAATTCGGACTAGGGCATGAATCAATAAATGTGGCCCAATGCCGTTATCCATATATACCGGTGTCTGAGTCTTTTTGGGGGGGTGCACCTGCAAAGAACATAAGAGGACAGTGGGCTAGATAACCTCTGGTCTGACCCAACAGAGCTCTTGTGTTCTTAGGTATCTTGGTTAACTGCCTTAGCAATTAAATGGATTCCCTAATTCTCAAGCATCTAGAACTGTGGTTACCACAAGGGGCAATTTGATTTTTAAGGGGAACAATTTGAGAATGAGTTATTAACAGTGAATAGCCTTTTGGGCTTCCTCCATGTGAATAGGAGTTCATTTTTTTTTAATAATAAGAATTATATGTCACCGGGGTGGGGGCCTCAGGACTTTAGAGATGCTTAGGTTGGGCATTGCCCAAAAAAGGCTGGGAACCACTTATCTTGATTCTTCAAATGCTTGTGGCTATGGCAGTCTACAATCTGTGTGACAATACACAGTAACTACTGCAGTCTCCCATTCCAGCCTGTGTTTGCTTGTAACCCATGCTCAACATCACATTATCCATTTCTCACAGAGAGAAACCATATCAGTAATGTGCTAAACACAAACTACCTCTCAGTGCAGCTTACTGAAGTAGCAGCAATGTATTTAGCCAGCACACAATGAATGAAACAGCATCTTCCAAAAACAGAACTCATGAGTTTTGTTTAATTGACCCCCAAAACTAAATACAAAATGCAGTATTTGCCATACACAAGCAAAATTCATGCTTAATCCATTCCACAAATCATATTGTTAGCTAATATTTTATCCACAAAACTCTCCAAACTACTCATATGTTTTAGATATGCATGAAATGTTATCATGTTGTTGCCAAATTTGAAATTTGCCATGTCTGGGAACAGTTTTAGATACCTTATACTATGTTAGTCAGGAGCTGCAGGGGCTCAAGTGGCTAAGATGCTGACTGGAGGTGAGTAGTTTGATACTCGAATACTGCAGGACAGAATGAGCTCCCATCTTTGTCCCAGCTCCTGCCAAACTAGCAGTTCGAAAGCAATAAATTGCAAGTAGATAAATAGGGACCACTTCAGCAGGAAGGTAAACAGCATTCTGTGTACTCCGGTGTCTCGTCATGCCTGCCACATGATTACAGAAATGTCTGCAGAAGCAAACAGTGCTGGCTCTTCAGCTATGAAACAGAGATGAGCACTGAACCCTAGAGTTCAGATACAACTGGCTTTCAAGCAAGGGAGACCTTTACCTTTACTATGTTAGTCTCTTCTGAAGGACAATGTGACAGGACACAGTGCCCTAGATACTACATGTATGAGTAGGGTTTATAACACAATTTCTACTACCTTCCTTTTTTTTATCATTTCCCTACCTATTTACCAAGGAAACAAAGTTCCTGAGAATCAACCCTGTTTCTTGGACTTTAATGAGTTATTTTCTGCTTCAGCTCATCAACCCTGATTTTGGCACATGTTACCTTCATCAGTTTCACAGAATCCAAAGATGTCACTTTCATAGACCCCAAAATACAGGAAATAGCAATACAGAACATCCTTGAATTACTTACCTGTATGTGATATCACATGTTCAATATCCTTACTTAAATCAGATGTAAACCTCAATTAGTACCATCCAGTATAAGCAGGAAGCCAAGTGATTTGTCTATGGAGCTGTTTCTATTGGACTAGCAAATCTTAAAACTTTCCCCAGCTCTTCTCCAATGCAACTCAGCTCATGTTGATCTCTTGCTTTCTTAGGGTATTTTACATTATTTGTATTGAACTTTTCCTATTTATTATATTCAAATCACCCAAAGCCCATGGTGTCTTTTGTTTGTGAAACAATGTTCTGGTACATCTCAAGATACAATAATGTTTCCTCCTAGCCGATGTGTCAGAGGTCCTGTTAGATGATGATCTCAAATTAGGCCCAGATGTGGTCCTCTATGGACAGTGAGATCAAACTCATAACCCCCAAAAAAATCACATCATGCTTCCCTTGTGGCTTAAAGTAATTTTCAGGAATAAAAAGGATATTATTATGGGACTAATGAAGCTTGTGGCTGAAAAACCTCTTACAGCTTATGTTGACAGTCAGTAATCTAATTAAAATGCCAAGAGTGCTGGGCTTTACTGAGTGGTTAAACTCAGTCTGACAAAAGAGGATTTCATCTGACTATTCTATTGCTATAGAACAACTAGATCACATGCTGAAATGTTGACAGTACAGCTAATCATAGTTTGGAGAAAGAAGGAAAAAGAAAGACAGGAATCCTGACCCACACAAACCCAGCATTTTGATGGTTTATAGCACCATCCCCCTGGTGTGTACTATTGCTTGGGATTGGTTGGGCTGCTTACTAGTTGTTGGAATTCTAACAAAGAAAACTACACAACTGAGTTACACCTTAACTGTGAAGAAAGCCTTTATAAGGAACAATCTTCCTTTGTCAATTTTGAAGAGACGTATACAGTGGATTCTAGTTTTCAGAGGGATAAGACCAGACAAACCTTAAATCAGACCAGGTTCCCACCCCCACCCCCTTTAGCTCATGGGAGAACCTGATTTAAAAAAAGTTATCTGAACTGCAAAAGAGGAAGATATTTTCCGATGCTGTTGACTAGACATTTTACACAAAGTTTATAACCTGTGAAAGCTGAAAAATAATGCAAACAGCTGTGACATTGTTTCATTACTGTTTAGAAACTGGAAGCATCAGATGGTTTCCACAATTTGGTTATACCTTTATCTGTGTGTGTGTGTGTATGTGTGCAGGTCTGCGTGTGAGCTGAAGGCAAGGAACCACATGTGTCCTTCTCAGTGAGATAGCCTACACTGATAAACATGAGGAATTTACCAAACATATTCCATTTTCTTCATTTGAACATAGCACCTTCTCTATATACATTTTTTTTTTTGCATTCCTGATATGGTTCAAGAAAACTGTACACATTTCAGTAACTGGAGTCTCCATCCACAAAAGTGGGAAGGTTCCTTTTAAGTCCATGGGATCTGATCCAAATTGGGACCTCAAGTAAGGACTGGGGTTAAAGACTCCAGGTTACACTATAGCTCAGGAACTGATACTTTTATTGACTCTAATAAAGCCATTTATACAACTGTTAATTATGTGAATGGCATTTTTCCTAGCTCAGCCCTCTAACTGTATATCTCCATTGTTGTTGAGTTGTTGTTGTTGTTTTTGGGGGGTTATCACCAATTGTGTGTGTGTGTGTGTGTGTGTGTGTGTGTCTGTCTCTGTGTGTGTGTGTGTGTGTGTGTGTGTGTGTAAGGACAGGAAAATGTTTGAATGGGTTCTATTTGCATGCTACCATGTTATGCCTCTTCATCCATCATAAAGTGATTTTTTCTTATTTTTCTAATATTAGATTATATTCCTAATTCTGCAGCAACATCCTCAACCCAATTTTGGCCTTGAAACTATACCTTAAAAAGGCATAGCACTAAAAGAAATATATTCTGACCTTTATTGACTTTAATTCCTCTTCTTTACAGCTGTCTCTATGTTTGCCCTTCTGAATAGTTCACAAAATCTATCTGTCCAACAAACAGTCTAAAAAAACAGCTACAGTATTGCATTCTGAGAAGGTACTGTACATAAGAAATTGAGCTTCAAAAAGTTCCTTGTCTGGACTACTACTGCCAGAATCTCTAAGCAGCAATGTTTGTGGGCATGCTATCTGAATATTTCTGGGAGTGATCACACAAAGAAGTAGAAATTTCAAATCTCTAATAAATAACACAAAAACATAAAAGCCATGCTAAGGTAGACCAAAAATGTCATCTATTCCAACATTCTGTTTACCAGTGAATCACAAGAGGCCCACAACAAACACGTGAAGGCTACAACTCTTTACAGGATTAGTACCCAGAAAATGATTTTCAGAGTTATTGCTGGATCAAAGCCATTTCCCCAGATCTGTGGACTTCATGAACTTGATCTTTAAAGAGCTCATATTAAAATATAAGTCTTTAAGGTGCCACAGTGTTTTTGTCATTTTGTTTTGTTTTTACCTTTTCTTTCTTGTCTGATATATCTGCACAGACTAACACAGCTACCACTCCAAGATTTATTGTTGACTTTAAATTTAGCGGCTCCATATATTCAGCTATTTTCAGTCCGGCTGAACATTTCCATGCTGTCTCCAGGGATAATTATCATATAAGGTATCAGATTTTCTTTTGTCCGTTGTGAGCCTTCTGTCCTGGAAAGCACTTATGAACATTCTGTCAAAATGTCAAGTATTTTTGTTCCAAAGATGCATGCCTGTGGCTTCGTGATACATAGAATGGTCTATTGTGTTATGTAGTCCTCTTCTCCACCTCCACTCAAACCCCATAGCTCCCTAAGGGCCAAACTGAGTCATGGATGATTTTACCTACTGGAAAACAAACCAGGCATATCCCAAGAGAGCCATACTGAAAGCACACGAGCAGCATGCCATTTCTATGATGTTAGTGAATGGTTTGGGGTGGGAGTAAAAGTATTCAAAGACTCCTGGATCTGCAAGTGTAATTTATAGACAGTGGAGTGGTATTTCCCAAACCCTGCATTGCAATATCTTGGCATCTAAATTGGCATGCATTTGCACTGTGCCACGGTGTCACAGAAAACAATGTTCTTTCCATTTTGACCTGGCTCCTGTTATGAGTCAAGGTTTAGTTTTTGCAAGCCACCCTTTTTTAGGGTGGATAAGAGAGGATGGGAATGAGTTTATGAGAAGGGATTCATAATGTCACCCACATTTCAAGGCCAAAGCAGATCCTACTAGTGTGTTCCTGGTCCACACTGAAGATGTTTCAACACATATCCAATGTAAACCAGGATTATTCATGTTATTGATTTGTCACGGTGGAGTAACATTAGCCCTGTGCATACATTGCAAGCATGTATGTTGCATACATTTTGGGGAAGGGGGATTGTATAAACATCCTCTATTCATAAATTTAGCATTGAGCATTGAAAGCATTGTTTTGAGGCATACAAAATGGCCAGGGCCAGGCTCTGCATAACTGAGAAAACTGTGAAAAATACCCCACATACATATCTAACAGGAATGGAAACTTCAGGTTAACCGGAGTCTTTCATAGTTTCTTGAAAGAAAGCTTCTGAGTCACAAAAGATTTAGGATTATTATTATTATTTTTTGGGGGGGAGGTTAATTTAAAAAAGGGATTATTTGCTATCTTGTTTTTTTGACTACCCTGTTTTTTAGGCTTTTTATTTTATTAATGTTTGAAGGGGTTTCTCCCCATTTCCTTTATTATTGCCTACTTACCCTTTGCTTGATGGACCACATTGTTAGATTGAGTCTATCATAGTGGTAGAAGGAACAGCTGTCTCCCCATTCCACCGTCTTTGGGGATTTTAAGTTGGGAAGGTTTTCTAATATTGTCCTTACAGAGTGAGTGTATATATTTTTTAAAATTATGATCATGATTTCTCTTTCTGTTGTGTATGCAAGCAAATCATTAGTCACCGCACGCAACTCAGCTGCCAGCCAAAGAGCAGTGAGGAAGCTCAGCCCATGCGACCCCAATCAGCAACTAGCGCGGGAAACCTCCCCGCTATAGGTGATCCTTAGGAAGGCTTGCAATTAACTTTAGTTAGGTTAGGTGGACCTTAGGAAGGCGCGTGGTACATCCCCAATGATGTCACCGCCACTGCAACCAATGAGTGCCTTTCGGGGGAAATTCAAATACAATGTCTGCTATATAAGGAGCTGAGTCTCCACCATTTGTTTATGTATGGATTGACCATGCAACAATAATGCAAGCGCGGCGCCAAAATGGCCGCCACGCTCTTTGCGGCCCCCCCCCCCAGGACAAAGAATCCGGGTAGTTAGGGGCGTGGCCAGCTCCCTTATAAAAGGGGTGGCCACGAGGCAGCCGAGCTGCCATTTTACCTCAGCGACGGAGCGGAGAAGTCTTTTCCCCTGTGTCTCCGTCGCTCCTTAGCTTACCGGGAAGCCTTTTGGTAGCGGTTCTTCCTTTTCGGCTTTCCTTTGCTCTAGTAGAGATGCCTTCGAAGAAGAAGGCAGCTTCGAGTGCGGCTCGCGCTGTTAGGAGGCGCAACCCAGGTCGGAGGACCGCGGTGCCGCCTCCTCAGCAGCCGCCCTCGCAGGCCCCGGCCGGGGCTCGCGAAATGGGGTCTATTGCCCCTTGGCCCGGAGTGGGCGAACAGAATGCGGGCGCGGAAGGGGTTCCGGCCCGCGGCCCGTGAGCGGTGGACACCGCTCCTGCATCTGCCCACCAGGTTGGGCCTGCTGCTCTTGGGTCGCAGCCTCCCCCGGGGCCCTCTAGCCTTGGGGGGTGGTGCGGCCCCCTGCCTTGGCAGGTTTCTCCACCAACCCTGCCGGGCTTCGGTGTTGGCCAATGGCCATATTCGGGTCCTGGGGTACAGGGACCTGTACCCACGCCTGGACTGTGCGGGCCGGCCGGCCCTTGGCCCCAGGTCAACGTGGAAGCCTTACTGGCCCGCCTTGCGGCCCTTGAAGCGTCGTTGGCTCGGGCCAGTCAGGCGGGGGCCCCCCCTTCGGGGTTCCTTTTGCGGCGCTGTCGGCAGGAGGACAACAGCCGACAGGGAGGGTTGAGCTGCTGCAGGCACGTGGCGCGGTTTCGGCCACTGCCTCGCAGCTCCCCAGCCAGCAGCCAGGTGCAGGTCAGGCCCCGGTGATGAGCTCTACGTCGCTCGTGAGCTCCGACGCCCCCAGTGGGCCGGAACCCCCGGTGGGGGCGGCCCGCGGGGGTGCAG
This sequence comes from Bradypodion ventrale, assembly GCA_035047345.1. NCBI lineage: Eukaryota > Metazoa > Chordata > Lepidosauria > Squamata > Chamaeleonidae > Bradypodion > Bradypodion ventrale. The sequence continues at coordinate 369,786,859 of JAWDJE010000001.1, read as the reverse complement.
CATGTGAGTATACGGTGTAAGCGAGTACATCCACACACATTCCCAATATGGGGGGGGCTTTTCAATGGCCTTGGCCTCGCGCGGGTGGTGCGGCGGTGCACCCGCTGACGCCTCACCCGGCGATGACAGTTAACACCCAGGGCCCCGTGGTGGGGGGTGTTCCCTACCCTGAGGGGAATGTTTTGGGTGGCCGGGTTGGTCCAAGCCCCTATTCTTTACCGCTGAGTGACCACTTGGCACAGGCCGCCAGAGAGTAAATTTGGCGGGGGGAGTACGTGGATATCTTCTCACTCCTAAACTGGGTGCCCACCAAGGAGAGAGGGAGGGGCAGAATGAGAAGGATAGTGGCAGGCACGTTGTCGAAAGCCACCAAGTATGTGGGCCAAATGGTTGCCGGCCTGCATCATATGCATGGCGGTGTACCTTAGGGCCCGGCCGGATCTGGCAATTCTGATGGTCCAGTATTTGGACAACGTCTACCGGGCGATGGTTTATTTTCCGGGCCCAGCGTGGTTGGCTTGTGACGAGGAATGCCGTAGGCGGATTTCCCCGCACCCCGAGATTAGGCGGGATGAGCCAGGCCAGAGGCTGCGGCTTTTGTACGTGACGCCCACGCGCCCTGCGCCCGGGGAGATATACCATTGTGGGCATGCGGTTCAGCAGGCGGCCCCAGCATAGGTCACCTGCCAGGGGGCGGGGCGGGGGGTTCCAGCCCGCCTGCTGTGCTGGACTTTCTTGTCCAATGGCTCCTCTAATGGGAAGACTTGCAAATACAGACAGGAGTGTCCCACCTGTGTTGGCCCCCATGCGGCCTCTGCCTGTCCCAGGCCTAGAAGGATGCGGGGCAGAGGGTGGGGCAGACAGGGGGCTGGCAAGACTGCCGCAGATGGATCTAGTTCGCCGAAGGGCTCCCTCCCCAGTCAAGGTGGATATGTTGGAGCGTTGGCTCACATGGTACCCGAAGGGAGAGGATGCGGGTTCTCTCCTTCAGGGTTCTAGGCAGGGGTTCCGGATCCCTTTCATGGGTAATAGGTCCCCTCAGGATGCCCCCAATCTTTTATCCCTTAAGGAGAGGGAGGAGGTGGCTGCTGCCAGCTTTGACAATAGGGTCTATGCGGGCAGGGTCGTTGGCCCTGTCCCTGCACCCCCGTCCCGGGGAGCATATTATTTCAATGATGCCATGCCTTTTGGCTATTCCATTGGGGCTCGGTATTCGAGCGTTTCACCACTTTCCTAGATTGCGCTTTTGTCCGCAGGTCAGGGTCCCGGTCTGTAGCCCATTCCCTGGATGGTTTTATTCGGGGCTGAACGGGGCTGGGACACGTACACACGTCTCCTCAACACATTTCAGACGCTAATGGAGGAACTTGGTGTCCCTTTAGCGCCCGAAAAGACCGAGGGCCCATCTCCACAGCTAGTATTCCTGGGGTGGAGAGTAACACGGTAGCGCAGGATTCTAGGTTGCAGCGGGATAAGGTGTCAAGGCTAGTGGCCCTTGTCTCGGTCTTGCTGGCCGAGCGCATGGCATCACTGAGGGAACTTCTGGTGCTACATGGTCACCCCAGTTTCGCTGGCAGGGTCGTCGCACCGGGCAGGGCATTTGCTCTGGGCTGGTGCGACGCCATGGCGGGATTCTCCAGGCCCCACCACAGGCTCAGATTTACCCAGGGTATCGGGGCAGACGTGCTTGTCTGGCCATAGATCCAGAGGTAGTTCAACAGGGTGTCATTTTGGGGTCTGATCTCCTGGCTCCCCCTTGCTTTCAGATGCAGTCCGATGCCTCAGGATTCCTGGGTTTATGGGATGTACTCAATTGGAAGGGGGCCTATGGTGGGTGGCCACCATCTTGGGCAGGCAAGGGTCGCCTGCATGGTCTCACGTATCTGGAATGTTTCCCTATCCTGGGTGCTTTGATGCTATGGGGCAAGGAGTGGGCCAACTCGGTTGTGCAATTTTGGCATGGCAACGCGGCTGTTGTCCGCATCGTCACTGCGCAGATTTCCAAATCGCCCGGGGTTATGGAGCTAGTGCGTTGGTTTGTGTTATGCAACCTGTGCCTCAACGTTCCCTTCAGGGCCAGGCATGTCCCAAGGGTTGATAATGATATTGCTGCTGCTTTGTCCCGCCTGCAGATCTCCCGGTTCCGTGCCTCGGCCCCCGGATGCGGAGGAATTTCCCTCACCACTCCCGGACGAGAGATGGAACGTTGGCAAGGAGAGGTGAACCGGGCGATTGGCCTGTCACTAGCGCCATCCATGAGTAAGGCGTATCACCACGCATTTAGTTCCTTCAGAGTATTATGTACCCGATTCCGACTGCCAGGAACCTGGCCGATCCTAGTAGCCCATGTTCTGCAGTTCATGGTTTACCTGTATGCCCAGGGCCTTGCACCACGCACCATAGCATCTCAGCTGTCGGGTTGGCTTTTATGGCCAAAGTGGGAGGTCGTGTGGACAGCACCAATGACTTCCGGGTGAGACATGTTTGGGAGGGGTGGGTGCGCGTGCGCGGGCGTTTCCCGGGCGACCGCCACCCCATTTACCCAGGGGTTTTTTACCCAGTTGGCCCGGGGCTGGCCTGGCCTCTGTTTTGATAGATGAGGCAGCCCACTTCATGCGGCTACAACGGTGGCCTTTTTGGAGCCCTCCGCATCGGCGAGCTTGAGATGCTGAGTAAGGCGGATGCAAGATTTTCCCAGGGTTTTTACCCAATTGGCCCGGGGCTGGCCTGGCCTCAGTTTTGATAAATGAGGCAGCCCACTTCATGCGGCTACAACGGTGGCCTTTTTGGAGCCCTCCGCATCGGCGAGCTTGAGATGCTGAGTAAGGCGGATGCAAGATTTTCCCAGGGTTTTTACCCAATTGGCCCGGGGCTGGTCTGGCCTCTGTTTTGGAAATGAGGCAGCCCACTTCATGCGGCTACAACGGTGGCCTTTTTGGAGCGCTCCGCACCAGCGAGCTTGAGATGCTGTATAAGGCGGATGCAAGTTGTAGGGCACTGGAACTCGAGGATGTCTATGTTGCCAAAGACTGGGCCCAGTTGAGGATACGCTCCTCTAAGACAGATCAGCATGGCGTAGGCAGTGGTGTAAGACTGCTACGGTGTTCTTTGGCAGACATCTGTCCGGTTGGTGCCCTACAGGAGTTCCTGGCACTGCGTGGCATGCACCACGGCCCGTTTTTCTGTCACCAAGATGGGTCTCCCCTTACTAAATTTCAGTTTTGGAAGGTGACAGGCAGAGCCCTCACCAGGGTGGGCCTACCAGGTGCCTGTTATGGCACACATTCATTCCGTACTGGTGCAGCCTCTACAGCAGCTGCTTTTGGGTACTCTGGGGCTGACATACGCAGCATGGGGAGGTGGGGCTCGCAATGTTTTCAGTTTTATGTGCGCCCACTTCCGCCATGAGTACCAATCCAGTCACCTTACCGTCTTTTTCTCAATTTTTCTCAATTTTCTTACAGACCCTGGGTGTCGTATTACACCGGTGACAGTATGGCTGGTGGGCCACAGCTAGGTGCACAGGGCAGCGCGTTACGCTGCGGCGACAGAGTTGGGACCCCGACTGGGACTGGGTGAACACGCCAGTCTCACATGGCATGGTAAGCCTGGGATGTTATGGCGGGAGCTGCGGCCTTTCCTTTTTTCTGGCCTGAGTGCTGACCCGCCTGACATTCTAATCATCCACCTGGGGGGCAATGATTTGGGCCAGGTCACCGGCTTATCGCTCAAGCATGCGATTTGCGAGGACCTTGCCTACTTGCATTATGTCTGGCCTGCCGCAACCCTGGTTTGGTCGGACATTGTCCCGCGACATTCTTATAGAGGGGGCGTTAACCTCCTGGCCCTTGACCGCGCTAGGCGCACGGTCAATAGGGCGGTGGCGCGGTTTCTTGCCGACAGGGCTTGGGGACGGGTCAGTCATCACCCCGCTATTAGCCTACAAGATTATGACTTGTACGCAGGGTATGGGGTCCATCTGTCGCGAGGAGGTATGGACCTCTTGTTAGGTGATTGGCGAGCAGGCCTGTTGACCGAGCTGACGGTCGGGGGGGGGGCGTCAGGCCTTCTTTGAAGCCCCTCCGTGTGGCGGGTAGCACTGGTAAGGTAAACAGTATGACCCACAGGTATCCGGCAGGTTCGCAATTGACTGTGATTTCACGGATACGCGTCAGAGGGTGGGGTCATGAGTTAGATATTGACTATGGTCAACAATTTGTTTGTTGTCAACAAACAAATTGATACAAATTAATACATTGTAGCCAACTGCCGTTGGCAATTTTGGGGTGGTACCTTACCAGTGTTACGTCGGCCTGCTTGCCTTAAGAATTATGATTGGTCGTTTTACCAATACAAATTTATAATTCGGACTAGGGCATTGAATCAATAAATGTGGCCCGATGCTGTTATCCACTTTCAATGTTGTCTGTGTCCGTTATTGGGGGGGTGCGCCTGCAATGCAAGCGCGGCGCCAAAATGGCCGCCGTGCTCTTTGCGGGGGCCCCCCACAGGACAAAGAATCCGGGTAGTTAGGGGCGTGGCCAGCTCCCTTATAAAAGGGGTGGCCACGAGGCAGCCGAGCTGCCATTTTACCTCAGCGACGGAGCGGAGAAGTCTTTTCCCCTCCACCCCCTCCCTAGTTAACAGTGTGATATTTTGGTCGCTTCGGGGCCGGGTGGGAATTTTTGGCCGGGACCCATATTGGCTTCCGGGTCCTGGCTTTTTTGCCCATCCCACACTGTTGCTATGGTTTGATATAGGGGTCTTCTTATGTTCTTACTGTTGACTTTGGTCACATTGGCGGGTAGCACTGGTAAGGTAAACAGTATGACCCACAGGTATCCGGCAGGTTCGCAATTGACTGGACAACACTAGACAGGAATAAATTAGTTAAACGTTGTCCGGTCAACGATGAACCAGGCGACGGGGTGATGACGATAGCTAACCAGCATGCATCACCCCGTGATTTCACGGATACGCGTCAGAGGGTGGGGTCATGAGTTAGATATTGACTACGGTCAACAATTTGTTTGTTGTCAACAAACAAATTGATACAAATTAATACATTGTAGCCAACTGCCGTTGGCAATTTTGGGGTGGTACCTTACCAGTGTTACGTCGGCCTGCTTGCCTTAAGAATTATGATTGGTCGTTTTACCAATACAAATTTATAATTCGGACTAGGGCATTGAATCAATAAATGTGGCCCGATGCTGTTATCCACTTTCAATGTTGTCTGTGTCCGTTATTGGGGGGGGGTGCGCCTGCAAAGAAGTGTTTGGCCCACCTGCTGGCTCCGTGTGCAATCAATCTGCCTACATCAGACTTTCTCATCTGTATTCTTTCATGTTGTTGAATTGATGAAGAAGATGGCGAAGTGATGGTAGAAATAATCTTTACAGTTACTGCCTACATAGGTCTATGGATGATTGGTTTTTCTTATTCATTCACTATTGTTGTTGCCCATTTTTTTAGTGGATGATTGTCTGTGCCTTCTTCCTACTTTTATTTTATTTTGACATGCTTTGAAGGTTCTGTAGGGCTTATTTGGGTCTAGTGCCTGAAACCAGAATGTGGAATCTGAAACAAAAGACATTTTTGAGGTTCAACAAAAGGGCCTGTACCTGAAACTGAAAATTGAGCTCCTCCCCCAAAAAAGAACCTGAAACAAAATAAATACTAAGTTTTCCCACTGCACATTCCTAATATTCACCAGACACACAGACAGACAGAGAATGTATGTTGAGTACTGAAGCTAAAGGAATTTTTTGTCTTTTTCCACTATCAAACTAGGCTCCGTTTATGCTTTCAAAGAAGGCAAGGGAATGCACTTTGGTACAGCTCAAAGGACCAGCTGGGAAGAATCCGCCAAAGCTTGTGTATTTCGGGGCAATGTGCAATCTTGAAGTGACACATTTAGAGTTGGTAGTAAATGGGTAGTACATGATTTGCAGAAGGTAAGTTTTAAAGCAAGGAATACGTCTCCATTGTAGGAAATTACTCATCCTCTAGATCAGGGGTTCTCAACCTTTCCAAGTTGGGGGCCAGGTAACACTCCCTCAAACAATTGAGGGGGGCGGTCTGGTCCCTCTCCCCATTTATGGCTGCCATAAACACAATTGTGATGGCTGTAAATGAGTCTGTGGCTGATTCCAGTGGCAGCTGAAGCAAAGGCAGGGGACAGATTATTTGGTGCCATGAGCTGGATCCAGCTCATGGGCCGTAGGTTGAGAACTCCTGCTATAGGTCTTTGTTTGATCTCTAAGATGCAAAAGATTGAAGATCAGTGAATATCATTGGTGAGGTTCCAGGTCTCTGCTCCCTTTCCCTAGTAGTCCCAAGTCCCAATACTGTCCATGCAAAGTCATTTGACAATATCAGAGATAGTCATTTTTCTTTATTCCTTTCCTTTCCTTTCCTTCCACCATATCTTATACACAGAGCACCTAGGGCAGTGGTGGTGAACCTATGGCACGCATGCCAGAGCGGGCACCCAGAGCCCTTTCTGTGGTCACACCAGCCCCACTGGGCAAGCCCCATCTTGTGCCACCAGCACCAATGGCAGCACTGCTTTCCCACCCACCCCTCTCCCTCTGCCAATGGGGAGGCAAGAGGGTAGGTTCACCGCATTCCCCATAGGCTGCAATCCTATCCAGGAGGCAGGGCAGGGACAAGAGAAAGTGTGGTGTGAGTTGGTGTGAGAGGAAGGGAGGGGTGGGGTGGGATTTGGGCACTTGGCCTCTAAAAGGTTCACCATCACTGACTTAGGGAGTAAGGGAAATAGCCAAAACTGGGCACCTCAAGCAATGCTGTCTACATTAAGCTTTCTGTTTTGAAAACAAAAGCTGTCCTGCAGTCATTGCCAAGTGAATACTGGGGACTTTTTGCTGGATTGTTCTGTGGCTTGACTTGAGCTGGCCTTTATCAAGAAAGCCGTTTCTTCTTTCAGCCTTTTCCCAATGCATGTTTGTGTTTGTAAGTTTGAAAGTCCGTGGGATTTGTAGTCTTTGAAGAATAATCAAGCTGCCAGATGGAATCAGTCAGTACCTTCCACTCAGAAATCCATGGAAGATGAAGCAGGATGAATGGCGGTGTGAGGGTTTTGCCTGTGTATGTTTATGCTAGAGAAGTGGGGAGGGAGGGGCCTCACTCTCTTTTTGTCTCTTTACCAATGTTATTTCCCAGCATAGAGAGGCTAATGCTGTCTAGATAGGAGGAATGGGGAATTACAGGCCCTTAGTCTGCCTTAAAATAGCAGTATCTGATATGAAACAGGCACTGTGAATGTTGATATGGCTAGAATTTCCACCTGTCTCAAGAAGGAAATGACTCGAGCAATTGCTTTGTGTCATGTATACATTTTATGGACACTGAAACTCTGCTTCATAGGCAATGTAATTTTAAAGAGAAGAGCAAATGTGACTGTAAGGAAATGCACAACTGTAATACTAGAAGGAAGAGTATCATGATGCCAATCCCTCTTTACTTGTAAACAATAGGAAAGAACAGCCTGTAAAACACCTGTTTATGCTCACAGAATGGCAAAAGATTACATTTTCCACATAATTGCTGAACAATTGATTTGCTGATTCTAATTTGTCTTAACATCAATAATATGGAACAGGAGATAGTCTTTGTTACAGGATAACATGTGTTTGATAGAATATCCATGTTGGATATGCAACAGATTTAGCAAGGGCATACAATATATCATAGTTTTGTGACCGCACCAAGAAACTTTCATGTTTCCTTCTTTACGTGACTGAACACAATGTACTCTCTTGCTATGTGTGCAGTACATAAGCACACATAGCATATAGGCACCATGAAGGACTTGGATATTCAAGCTGATGATACTTTCTCAGGTTCAGTTCAAAATTTCATGGTCACCACATGAACCTGCCTAAGTTAATATATCTAGTACTGGTTGCAGGATATTGTTTGGATCAGGGTTTCTGTATGGGATTAGGGAACAATAAGGCCAGAGGAATTCTGTTGGGACAGATTGTGACTTGAGCAGTTTTGAACACACTTTCCATATAGGCATATGTATAGATTTCTACATCTACGTCTACATTTCTAGAAGGAGGAGAGAGAGGGAGAGAGATAGAGGGAGGGAGAGAGAGGGGGAGGGAGATCATGTCAATATGTGTGCATGTTTATCTATATCTATAAGAAAGGAGTTGGGCTGTGCAAGTCCGGAATGTGTGTCCACACACGTCCATAATGCACCGTGCACACATACCTTGCCAAACTGGGACCGTCGCCGTGAGGGTCCAGGGACTGAGAGTGGGGCCAATGCCCCACAAATGTGGAAAAAAGAAAAAACTACGATACCCAGTGTCCTCTTCACCACGACATGCCTCAGCCAATCAGGCAGGAGGACGTGAGCGCAGAGGAGGCAGGACAGCCGGTGCGCATGAGGAAAAAACGGCCAACTCGCACACCTTTCCCCCCTCATTACCTGCTCTCCAGCAGTCCTAAAAAGCCACCTCCCCACTGCCACTGCCGCAGCTGTTCCTGTTGCTGTCGGCCCAGCAGAGTTCACCCGGTAGGTCGGCTGGGGGAGAAGGAGGCGGAAAGGAGAGACCGACAACACCTAGGGTCTCTCCAGTGGCCCTAAAAAGCCACCTCACTGCTGCCCACGCTGCCGTTCCTGCTGCCGTCGGCCCAGTGAAGTTCGGCCAGAAGGTTGGCCAGGGGAGAAGAAGGCGGGGAGGAGAGACCTGCAACACCTGGGGTCTCTCCGGCAGCCCTACAAAAGCCAACTCCCCTGCCTGACATCAAGGGGGCCCTGCCACCAGCCCACCAGCCCTTTGGCCCCTACACTGCCAGAGAAGAGGGGCGCTGGAGATGGCTCAGTGGGGGCAAGACCTATTAATCGGGGGCGGGGGGTGTTGCATGAGTGTGTTATGTCAGATGTAGTGTGTGTGGTTGTGTTGTGTGTGTGTTGTGGGTGTGTTATGTGGGTGGGTAGGTGTATTGTGTGAGTGTGTCCTGTGTGGTTGTATGTTGTGTTGGTGTGTGTTGTGTGATGTGTGTTCTGTGGGTGTGCTGTGTCGTGGGTGTGGGTGTGGGTGTTGTGCAAATTGTTGTGATGTGTGTGGCTGTGGTGGGCGTGGGTTGTGTACCCCACCACCAACACACAATCAATACCTGCCTGGCAAGGCCGGGCATAATAGCTAGTCTATCTGTAGGACAATGACTTCCAGAATTTACCAGCCAGATTCAGACCTTCACACGAGACCTCCAGCAATAGCGGCTCCCATGACTTGATGTAAAATCCAGAGTTTTCCCCCCGAGGGTCCTAGGGACAATTCTTTTAAGTGTATGTATTTCCCCCTTAAAACAAAGAAATTATTTTGTGCATTTTCTTTTTTAAGAAGTTGGTGTGTATTTTTTAAAATATTTTTAAATGGTTGTCCTGTAGACTGCCAACAAACTTGAGAAACAGATTGATTTTGAGAGACAGCTCCATTCTTGTTCATATGTTGGGTCTGTAAATACAAATGCAGTAATTATGTACCTCATTAGTTGTTGTTGTTGTTGTTGTTGTTGTTGTTCAGTCGCACAGTCGATTCCGACCCTTTGCGACCCCATGGACCATTTTCCTCCAGGCACCTCTATCCTCCACCATTCTCCTCAGCCCACCAAGCTCTGTGCCCATTGTGTCCACAATACCATCTATCCATCTCATCTTTGGACGCCCTCTTCTTCTCTTTCCCTCCACCTTTCCCAGCATCAAGGCCTTCTCAAGTGAGTCCTCCCTTCTCATTTGATGTCCAAACTACTTTAGCTTCATCTTCACTATTTGTGCCTCCAATAAACAGTCAGGATTGATTTCTTCCAATATTGACCTATTTGTTCTCTTTGCTGTCCAATGGACTCTCAGGACTCTCCTCCAACACCACATCTCAAAGGCATCTATTCATCTGCGCTCAGCCTTCCTAATGGTCCAGCTCTCACACCCATACATTACCACTGGGAATACCATTGCTTTGACTATGTGAATTTTTGTTTTCAAGGTGATGTCTCTGCTTTTCACTATATTCCCTAGGTTTCTCATTGCTTGTCTCCCCATAATGTCGTCTTTTTATTTCATGGCTACAGTCGCCATCTGCAGTGATCTTATATCCCAGGAAAGTAAAATCTGTCACTGCTTCTACTTCTTCCCCATCTATTTTCCAGGGACTGATCGGACCTGTTGCCACTATCTTGGTTTTCTTGATATTGAGTCTCAAGCCAGCTTTTGCACTCTCCTCCTTCAATCCAATCAAGAGGTTCTTTAGGTCTTCCTCACTTTCTGCCATTAGGGTGGTATCATCTGCATATCTCAAATTGTTGATGTTTTTCCCAGCAATTTTGATCCCATATTGTGATTCCTCCATCCCTGCATTGCACATTATGTGCTCTGTGTATAGATTGAATAAGCAGGGTGATAAAATGCAGCCTTGTCTTACTCCTTTTCCTATTCCAAACCACTCTGTCATTCTGTGTTCTGTCCTAACTGTTGCTTCATGGTTCGTGTACAGATTTCTCATGAGGCATATGAGGTGTTCTGGTATTCCCATCTCTTTAATTACTTGCCACATTTTGTTGTGGTCCACACAGTCAAAAGCCTTGGTGTAGTCAATAAAACATAAGTAGACTTGTTTCTGGTATTCTTTTGTTTTCTCCATGATCCAACAAATGTTGGCAATGTGGTCTCTAGTCCCCCTGCCTCTTCTGAAACCAGCCTGCACCTTGGTAGTTCTCTCTCCACATGTTGTTGAAGTCTATCCTGTATTATCTTGAGCATCACCTTGCTGGCATGTGGGATGAGCGTAATTGTTCGGTAATTTGAGCATTCTTTGGTATTGCCTTTTTTGGGGATTGGAATGTACACTGATCTTTTCCAATCCTGTGGCCACTGTTTTGTTTTCCAAATTTGTTGGCATATTGAATGCAGTAGTTTGATTCCATCATCTTTTAGGGCTTTGAAAAATTCAACTGGAATGCCATCATTTCCACTAGCTTTATTGTTTCCAGTGCTTTTTAGGGCCTTTCTGACTTCACTCTCCAGAATGTCTGGTTCAAGTTCAAATTTCTCATTATTGTTATTATCAGGAGTGTTGAGGTCCTTTTTGTAGAGTTCCTCTGTGTACTCTTGCCATATTTTTTTGATCTCTTCTGCTTCAGCTAACTCTTTTCCATCTTTGTCCCATATCATGTTCATTTTTGCTTTAAATGTTCCCTTGATTTCCCCAATTTTTTTGAAAAGATCTCTAGTCCTGCCTCTTTTGTTGTTTTCCTCCATTTCTTTGCACTGTTCGTTCAGGTATTTTTCCTTATCTCTCCTCGCTTTTCTTTGAAATTCTGTATTCAGGTGGTTGTATTTTTTCCTTTCTCCTTGGACTTTTGCATTCCTTCTTTCCTCTGCAATTTTAAGAGCATCATCAGACAACCACTTTGCTTTCTTACGCTTCTTTTCTTTTGGTATGATTTCTCTTGCTGCCTCCTGCATGATGTCCCGTGTCTCTGTCCATAATTCTTCTGGTACTCTGTCTATCATGTACAGGACATTAAATCTGTTCATGACCTCCACCGTGTATTCTTTAGGGATGTTGTGTTTTCCCCATTTTCTTTAGTCTAAGCCTGAATTTTGCTATCAGTAGGTTATGATCTGAACCACAATCTGCTCTAGGTCTTATTTTTGCTGACTGAATGGAGGTTCTCCATCTTTGACTGCAGAGTATGTAATCAATCTGATTTCGATGCTGGCCATCTGGTGATGTCCATGTGTAAAGTCGCCTCTTGTGTTGCTGGAAGAGGGTGTTTGCTATGACTAGTGCATTCTCTTGGCAGAACTCTATCAATCTTTGCCCTGCTTCATTCTGTGTTCCAAGACCAAACTTGCCTGTTATTCCATTTACTTTTTGATTTCCTACTTTGGCATTCCAGTCTCCTAAGATAATGTGGACATCATTTCTTGTTCTATGAGGTGTTGTAGGTCCTCATAGAACTGGTCAACTGTGGCTTCATCTGCACTAGTGGTTGGTGCATAGACTTGGATTACAGTGATATTGAAAGGTTTGCCTTGGATTCTGACTGACATCATTCTATCATTTTTGATGTTGTATCCTATTACTGCTTTCCTCACTCTTTTGTTGACAATTATGGCTACTCCGTTTTTTCTGAGGTTTTCTTGCCCACAGTAGTAGATATGATGGTTTCCAGAGCTGAATTCACCCATCCCTGTCCATTTTAATTCACTGATGCCCAGGATGTCAATGCTTATTCTTTCCATCTCGTTTTTAACCACTTCCAGTTTTCCTTGATTCATAGACCTCACATTCCATGTCCCTATGCAGTATTGTTCCCTGCAACACTGTATTTCTCCTCCCCCTTTCGTATCCCTCCCCCTTTTCAGATCTGCTGTGCTGAGCATCCCCTTGTTTTGCCTTTTGTTTTGGTCCATAGGGTTCTCTTGGCAAACTTTGTGGTGTGCCTTGCCGGTCTCTACGCCAGTCTTTTCCCATCACACATGTTATCACAGTTTAAACAGTTTTGAAACAAAGTATTATCATGTACAATATCACAGTTTATCACATAGTATCAAAGTAAAAGTTGAACTAATTAATGAAAGGGAAAGGAAGAAAGAAAGAAAAAGTCTACTATATCAAGTCTCTATGTAAGTCAGTTTCTTGTACAGTCACTATGTCAGTTGCCATAATAGTTGGAAATGTACATGAGCCTAAATGGCTACTTTTACACACACACACCCAAGTACACAGTTCTTCTGGATTCTGTATTTACCCAGAAAATTGATGTCATACAAATACTACCTCATTAGTAGTAATTAGGAATTTTATTTCTTGTACATAAAATGCCACAAAGTTCCATCTGGTTCTGTGTGTATTCTAACATTAAATTACCAGGGGAAATTATCTACAAGATGAGTTTAAACAAGATGAGTCATAATTCTTATGAACACTGTGACTATCAAAACAAGCTTCTTTGGATAGAGATTTAGGTCACCCTTGCTCAAAAGCCAGTCGTATCCGCCTCTAGGGTTCAGTGCTCATTTCTGTTTCAAAGCCGAAAAGCCAGCACTGTGTCTGCAAACATTTCCATGGACATGTGGCAGGCATGACTAGACACCGGAGTGGACGGAATGCGTTTACCTTCCCACTGAAGTGGTACCTATTTATCTACTTGCAATTTCTTGCTTTCGAACTGCTAAGTTGGCAGGAGCTGGGACAAAGATGGACGCTCACTCTGTCATACAGTACTCAGGTCTCAAACTGCTGACCTGCCAACCTTCCAGTCATCAAGTTCAGTGTCTTAAACACTATTTACTCTGGTCTGAAATGTGGCTGAACTTTGCCAAAGGACCAAGACTCAACTTACTAAAATTTTGCTTTTTAGAGAAGATGTGCTTCATAAGTGGTGAAATATGCCTGTTTGTTATAGAATGTGATTTCCCTGTCTTGTCTGTCTTTCATTTAGCATTCTTTGTTTTGTGATCGGTCACTGCAAGGTAAGCATAGACTTTATTTGCAAATCTGTTGAGGTGTGGATCTCTGAGGAAATCTGATTTTTAATAGAAAATGGGATAATAGTTGGAAATGTACATGAGCCTAAATGGCTACTTTCACACACACACACACACACACACACACACACACACACACACACACACACACACACACACACACACACACACACACACACACACACACACACACACCAAGTACACAGTTCTTCTGGATTCTGTATTTACCCAGAAAATTGATGTCATACAAATAGAATAATGGATCACATACTAAAGTACAACTTTGATTTCTAAAATGTTACTGCAGAGAAAAGAATCCACCAAATGCTAAGCCAAACCTCAATATTCCAGAAGAATTTAGGATGCTGGATCTACCGTAGTGGAACTTTAATTTGATTTATTTATGGAGGTGCCCCTAAATTGGGGATATCTATATTGCAACATGGAATCTCTCATCTTAAGAGTCATAAACCACAGTGTGTCAAGCCAAGTAGCCTGCTTACTGCTGAAGAATATCTACTAAATTTCAAATGTTATTCAGTAGTAGCTTTCCAGCTCATTGGGGGCACTCTTACTTGAATTAAAAAACAAAGCAGATGCCAGAGGAGCTATAGACCACCATTTAGATAGAAGATATATAAATTAAGATTCAGGAAGACTTCTCTATCCAAACTCTCCAACAACTCCCAATGCTCTCCCATGTGTACTCTCTATATCTGACTTTACAGGAATTTTCACATATCTCTTAATACTACAGGCTTCATTGAGGGCAAATGAAGCAGCCAGCCTGTTCTAGCAGCCAGCCAGATCAGCTACCTTTCACATCTCTCAATGTCATTTATTGGCTCTGTCCAATTAAGTGGATGTCTGTCCTCTCTACCACTACCCCCCCCCCCCACTACTTATGGCATTCCCATGTAGAGCACTAGTGCCCTCGTGTGGTTAAACAAAACCAGCACCTGCAGATGTTCCAAATAGGCATCAGCTGTTTTCACCATTGTCACCCTTGGTTCATTTATGTATTATATTTCCCTGGGATACATATTTTGAAGATGGTTTACAGTCAAAAGTAATAACTTCAACTATCATGACAGCATAATAGCTGTAAATATGTAGTGATAGTTACAGTACACTACAATATAACACTGGTATTTCAAAATTATGTTAATCAAAGCATAGTAAGAACAGCAGTTTAAACAAGCACAAAACATACTAGTACATCACTTGACAATGTGTAAGGCCAGAAATGATGTCATATGCAACAAATACCCATGCAAAGGAAGGAATATCTAATCCCTAATCCTATATCCTACCCAACAAAAAAAACTAACACTGTAATAATAAAACTCATAGCAAAAAAAAGAGTGGGGGGGGGAGAGATTCAATTAAAAACCAAGCTGCTCTTACCAACACTTTGTAAAACCAAGCTATCCAAGTAGATAATATATATGTCCACAAGCAAAATAACCCGCTAGAGGAATCTAGTTTGTTCCAAATAAGCCTCCATTTCACACTGGGATCTTAACTTATTTCCCCAAAAGAAAAGACAAAATCACCACGTCATTTCAAGTCAAAAAGAGACCCACCTCTTTTCAAAGCTGGTCATCCTATACTGAGCTAAGAAGGAGCCATCTCATCCTCAGAACATTTGATCTAACAGAGCCAGAAAAATTACTTTTATTAACTATAGCTTCTGGATACCTAGCAAGCAGGCACGCTGGCTGGGTGATTCTGGATGTTGTAAACAAAAAAATAAGGTTTCTGAATCCTGAATCCCAGGCAGTAAAGCACCATGGCAGCCAAAATGCTCCCCATGTCCTCCTAGGTCTGCCTTCACTAAAGAATGAATGTTAAATGCAACATGACAGTCTAAAAGTGGAGCTAAGACTGAAGGCATCAGTTCCTGGTGATCATAAAGATGTTGCAAGAAGATCTTCCCAAAATGCCAGTAAGTTCCCCTCACGAGTCCTTCTTGAAACAGGTCCCATGGAAAGGTTATTAGCACTTATGGTGGAGGGTGGGGGGTAGGCAGGCCAAGGCAGGCCAAGGACTGGCTCTCCTTTCCTTGTAAATGCACAGCCTTACATTTTTATTTTTATTTTTGCCACTGATGAAAGAAAAGCAAGTGATTTTCATTCCACACTGAACATCTTCTGCAGTGGCAATTCCAAAACAAGGAACAAACCTCTAGGCTTTTGTAGTAATGAGAAAAGCAATAAGTGGCAAATAGGTTATTTTAAAATTACTTCCTGTTTATAGATACTTGACAACTCATAACTAGTATTCACTCAGAGGAACAGCTTGTTCACGAATGTACTTGGCTTTTAAGCCCAGAGTTCCATTCAGCTAGTACTACCCTAAGGGATGCTTTAACAGAAGTGGTGGAATTTGGGGCCAAAATAGACATGACATTTGTCTGGCTTTTGGAAGACTGGGGGAGGGGAAAACAATGTCCATGATGGAGGTGGGGGAGATAAGTAAATTGTAATCCATAAAATTAATTTTCATCTATGCCATAGTTAGACACTAAATCTTTGATTGCTGTTGTTGTTTTGTTGTTATATTCATGGCCAGTAAATGGTGAGCTGAATCAAGACCATGTTAGGGGACAGGGTTAAATCCTTTTATCTATGCCATAGTCCTGATCAGGACCCTTTCCCTGTCTTTTACTGGTGTCTGCTATTTACAGTGGAAGAAAATCTCCAGTGGATAATAGCAGGGACTGTTTCCACTCTACAGAAAACAGTTAAAAGCAATCCTAGCCTCTTTCACCCCACATGAACCTTCTGGCTTATATCCCTTTAATAACAATCAGTGACACAATGCCAAGGTATAAGACACATACAAGGTCTTGCTTGGTCTGTAGAGTTACATGGCTCTTTGCCTCTCTGTTGCACTGGAATTATTTATAGCGAGCCTGAAATCCTTTCAGCAGGATTGATTTCTGAATAGGCATGCAAGAGTTGGCACCATGAAAGTAGAAGGCTGGGATACTATACAAGTTTGGAAGTCACATTCTCAGAAACTCACAGCTGGAAAACTCTACTGTTCCACTAACATACAGTATTTGTGTCCAGTTCTGAGGTGTACAGAAGAAGAAAAGTCCCCAGGTGTGATAAAAGGAAAGCATGCCTAAATTGAAAATGGAATAGGCAACTGCAATGGTCTTTACTGCATTGTGTGTGTGCTTTTTTTTAAAAAAAACTTTGCTGGTTGCCATCCAGAAACCAGACTAATTCCATCTCATAAGTCCCACAAAAGAGCAGTCAGAAAGGGAAAAAACTAAGCAGATAGATAATTATCCCACAAGGCAATGTGTTTTATGGGAAAGCCATTTCAAAGAGGGGAGGGATTAGAAAGTGGTGGGCCAGAGCCTCTATTTCTCTGAAATGGATTGCAAGCAAGGTACGGTCAGAAATGTGGTTGTCACCACACACTCCTCTTGCTTCCCAACTGCCTGGAAATATGCCCACATTTGCACCATCATAGATGGCTGATCCCAAGTCTCTACAAGTCTTGGAGATAAAGCTAGTTGTTATTATCAAGCTGGAATAAATCACTAAATCTGTGGGACTTTTCATTCCTGTTGGTTTAACAAGCTGCCTGCATCCAACAGGTCTGCTCGAGTTGGAATTAGCTCTTGGAACAAACTTCTACCCACACAACACAGGAGAGAACAAAGTTGTCTTGTTAAAGTTGGGGGTTGCCATGTTTGGTGAACACATGAGGGCCTCAGAAAGTTAAACGGCTCCAGAGGCAAGAAAAACCATTGCAAAAAGAAGAAGAAGAAGTGAGGAAAACATAAGGTTTGTTTACTAGGCCAGAAGAAACGGAGAGCAGCAAATTCCAAGAGACACTGTTATTTTTTTTCCCTTTCATCCCTCAAAATTCACAGAAGACTTGGATACTTGACTGTGCTAAATGTAAACAAATGAGGAAGGAGACAAAGAAGCAGCGTAACTTCAGGGGTTATAAAAATATAATTTCGTATAATTAGATTGAATCAAAACACATGACTCTCCATTTGGAAGCAACACTTGTTTTCCTCTCATTTCTGGGTCCTTTTTTACATTTCCCAAAAAACAGATAAACAAAAGCCCTAGGATATTGGATGGCTGTTGCCAGATTGTTCCAGAAGGAAGCAAACAGAGAAAACACACAGTTATGGCTTTTGGACTGACTGCTTTGTGTTGTTGTCCTATTTTTGTCATTGTTTGCTGCTGCATCCAACATGGCTTCATCAGTTCTCATCCTACTCATAATGTGTGGAGTATTCCGCTTGCTGGGGGCTTTTCAACTTTGCCTCAATTCTCCAGCTGTGTACGTATTTTAGCCCTGAATGAACGGCCTATACGCCATTCAACTGTTTGCACATTTAGTCAAAAGTAAGCCCCATTTCCCTCCCCTTTGCTAATATCTACTTGGAGTCTTAATCTCTTTAGCATCAAATTACCTATGAGTTTGAATAAGTTCTGGTCCATTTAACTACATGCCCAGGATGATTTCAAAATGGGAGGAGGTAAACAGCTTACCTGGTGTTACTTGCTCTATAGGACTGGACATTCAGACCACCATTTAGAGATGAGTTCATGGCACATTTGGCTGCTAACTAACAAAAAGAAGCACCAGCAGCAACTTGGCATATATTTGTTTCACCATTTAAAGGATTTCATGACATAGAACTGAGCATTAACTCTTCCTGGTGGCAAAGCCTCCAGCTGTGCATGAGAAACCTCCAATTCAACTTTCAAAAGGGATTGGTGGTTCTAGCTTTGGCAGCTCTGAACACCAAGGGTCAAACTAGACAACAAAGTCAGAAGTAAGAATTTCTTAAGTGCTGTAGGATGTCTGTTAATTGCAGGTTGAGTGTCCCCCACTTCTTAGAGCCTGAAGATTAACTTGCTTAGTTTTATGAGTGATCATTGAGAGATAAAGATGGACTTGTGTGCAAGTCTGATTGCTCAGGCACAAAACTCTGATGGAACTGTGTTGCTGGAATACAAACACATTTTCAATCTTCTAAGATGTGTTCTTTGTATCATCTAATTTGGTTCTCCATGGGATAAATTTGCTGTTCTCCCTCCCATCTCTCTCCCTCCCTTGATCAAAATCAGAATTTTTTACCATTAATCCTTTTTCTCTCCTGCCCTAACAGATTGTGTGTATAATGCATGAGCAGCACACTAGAATGCCTAAATGTTAGATACAGCTTCCTCTTCACTGTGACTCAAAAGCAGGACTGCGCCTACCACTAGGCAGCATGAAGCAACTGCCTGAGACCACAGGACACAGAATGCAGTGGTGGCAGCCTTCTGGTTATTTCACCTGAACTCCCTAGCTGTTCCTCTCTCTTGGAGAAGAGAATTCTGTTTTCAGAAAGTTAATTCTGTCCCATTGACTATAATTCTCTTCCAGTGACTAATACTAAGTTAAAGAGCTGAAATTTGGGATACAGTGAGAAGACATAAACTTTGGTGTCACCCTGGTTTAGCTCATCACACTTGCTTACTTTGCCCCATGAGGGATCTTCTCCTTCTCACTCCTGCAGAGAGAAACAAAGCACTTTACCTGATGTCACTTTTTTAGAGGCGCACTGTCCAGGCCTGTTGCCTGTGCCAAGACCACACATTATTTGCATCCTGCATGCAGGATGATAAGGAACTGGAGGAGGCCACGCCAGATGCAAGCTTTCTTTAAAAACAGTGTATGGAGATGTGTTAGGAGAATGCAAGCGCGGCGCCAAAATGGCCGCCGCGCCCTTTGCGGGGCCCCCCCCATAGGACGAAGGCATCCGGGTAGTTAGGGGCGTGGCCAGCTCCCTTATAAAAGGGGTGGCCATGAGGCAGCCGAACTGCCATTTTCCGAAGCGACGGAGCGGAGAAGTTTTTCCCCTCTTGTCTCCGTTGCTCTTACCTTGTCAAGGAAGCCTTTTTGGCGGCGAATTTTCTCTTTTGGCTTCCCTTAGATTTCCTTGCGATGCCTGCGAAGAAGAGGGCGGCCGCGAGCGCGGCTCGCGCTGTTAGGAGGCGCAATCCGGGTCGGAGGACCGCGGTTGCGCCTCCCCAGCAGCCGCCTTTGCTGGTACCCACCGGGACCGGTGGAACGGGGTCTATTTTCCCTGGCCCGGAGGCAGGGGACCCGAGCATGGGTCAAGTGAGGGCTGTGGCCCGCGGCCCGCAAGCGGTGGACGCCGCTCCTGGTGCTTCCCATCCTGTTGGGGCCTCCAGCGGCGGGGGCGCAGCTCACCCCGGGGCCTTCTAGCCTTGGGGGGTGGGGTGGCCCCTTGCCCTGGCAGGTACCTACATTGGCCCTACCGGGCCTCGGCGTGGGGCGATGGCCCTATTAGGGTCCCGGGGTACAGGGACCTGTACCTGTGCCTGTAGCAGGAGGGCCGGCCGGCCCTTGGCCCCATGTCAGCATGGAGGTCTTACTGGCCCATGTTGCGGCCCTTGAGGTGTCCTTGGCTCGGGCCAGCCATGCTGGGGCTCCCTTTGGGGTTCATTTCGACGCGTCGTCTGCTGGGCAGCGGCAGGCGACGGGATGGGTTGAGCTGCTTGAGGCGTGGCACAACCTCGGCCACTGCCTCGCAGCTCCCCAACCAACAGGCCGGTGCGGGTCAGCCCCCAGTGACGAGCTCTACGGCGGTCGTGAGCTCTGACGCCCCCAGTGGGCCGGAACCCCCGGTGGGGGTGGCCGCGGGGGTGCAGCACGTGAGTATGCGGTCCAAACTAGTGCACCTACACACATGGCCACATTTGGGGGGGGGGCTTTCCAATGGCCTTGGCCTCGCGTGGGTGGTGCGGCGGTGCACCCGCTGATGCCCCACCCGGCGATGACAACTACCACCCAGGGCCCCGTGGTGGGGGGTGTTCCTACCCCGAGGGGAATGTTTTGAGTGGCCGGGTTGGTCCAAGCCCCTATTCCTTACCGCTGAGTGACCACTTGGCACAGGCCAACAGAGAGTAAATTTGGCGGGGGGAGTACGTGGATATCTTCTCACTACTAAACAGAGGGCCCACCAAGGAGGAGAGGGAGGGGCAGAATGAGAAGGATAGTGGCAGGCATGTCGTCGCAAGCCACCAAGTATGTGGGCCAAATGGTTGCCGGCCTGCATCATATGCATGGCGGTGTACCTTAGGGCCCGGCCGGATTTGGCAATTCCGATGGTCCAGTATTTGGACAACGTCTACCGGGCGATGGTTTACTTTCCGGGCCCATCGTGGTTGGCTTGTGACGTGGAATGCCGTAGCCGGATTTCCCCGCACCCCGAGATTAGGGTCCAGCAGGCGGCCCCAGCACAGGTCACCGGCCAGGGGGCGGGGCGGGGGGTTCCAGCCCGCCTGCGGTGCTGGACTTTCTTGTCCAATGGCTCCTGCAATGGGAAGAATGGCAAATACAGACAGGAGTGTCCCACCTGTGTTGGCCCCCATGCGGCCTCTGCCTGTCCCGGGCCTAGAGGGATGCGGGGCAGAGGGTGGGGCAGACAGGGGGCTGGCAAGACTGCCGCAGATGGATCTAGTCCACCGTAGGCCTCCCTCCCCAATTAAGGTGGGCATGTTGGAGCGTTGGCTCACATTGTACTCGAAGGGAGAGGATGCGGGTTATCTCCTTCAGGGTTCTAGGCAGGGGTTCCGGATCCCTTTCATGGGTAACAGGTCCCCTCAGGATGCCCCCGATCTTTTATCCCTTTGGGGGGAGGGGGGAGGTGGCTGCTGCCAGCTTTGACAAGAGGGTCTATGCGGGCAGGGTCGTTGCCACTGTCCCTGCACCCCCGTCCCGGGGAGCATATTATTTCAATGATGCCATGCCTTTTGGCTATTCCATTGGGGCTCGGTATTCGAGCGTTTCACCACTTTCCTAGAGTGGGCCTTTGTCCGCAGGTCAGGGTCCCGGTCTGTAGCCCATTCCCTGGATGGTTTTATTCGGGGCTGAATGGGGCTGGGACACGTACACACGTCTCCTCAACACATTTCAGACGCTAATGGAGGAACTTGGTGTCCCTTTAGCGCCCGAAAAGACCGAGGGCCCATCTCCACAGCTAGTATTCCTGGGGTGGAGAGTGACACGGTAGCGCAGGATTCTAGGTTGCAGCGGGATAAGGTGTCAAGGCTAGTGGCCCTTATCTCGTACTTGCTGGCCGAGCGCATGGCATCACTAAGGGAACTTCTGGTGCTACATGGTCACCCCAATTTCGCTGGCAGGGTCATCGCACCGGGCAGGGCATTTGCTCCGCGCTGGTGCAACGCTATGGCAGGATTATCCAGGCCCCACCATAGGCTTAGATTTACCCGGGGTATCAGGGCAGACGTGCTTGTCTGACATAGATCCAGATGTAGTTCAACGGGGTGTCGTTTTGGGGTCTGATCTCCTGGCTCCCCCTTGCTTTCAGATGCAGTCCGATGCCTCAGGATTCCTGGGTTATGGGATGTACTTCAATTGGAAGTGGGCCTATGGTGGGTGGCCATTATCCTGGGCAGGCAAGGGTCGCCTGCATGGTCTCACGTATCTGGAATGTTTCCCTATCCTGGGTGCTTTGATGCTATGGGGCAAGGAGTGGGCCAACTCGGTTGTGCAATGTTGGCGTGACAATGCGGCTCTTGCCCGCATCGTCAATGCACAGATTTCCAAATCGCCCGGGGTTATTGACCTAGTGCGCGAGTTTGTGTTATGCAGCCTGTGCCTCAACGTTCTCTTCAGGGCCAGGCATGTCCCAAGGGTTGATAATGATATTGCTGCTGCTTTGTCCCGCCTGCAGATCTCCCGGTTCCGTGCCTCGGACCCGGATGCGGAGGACTTTCCCTCGCCACTCCCGGACGAGAGATGGAACGTTGCAAGGAGAAGTGACCCGGGCGATTGGCCTGTCACTAGCGCCATGCATGAGTAAGGCGTATCACCACGCATTTAGTTCCTTCAGAGCATTATGTACCCAATTTGACTGCCAGGAACCTGGCCGATCCCAGTAGCCCATTTTCTGCGGTTCATGGTTTACCTGTATGCCCAGGGCCTTGCACCACGCACCATAGCATCTCAGCTGTCAGGGTGGCTTTTATGGCCAAAGTGGGAGGTCGTTTGGACAGCACCAATGACTTCCGTGTGAGACATGTTTGGGAAGGGTGGGTGTGCGTGCGCGGGCGTTTCCCGGGTGACCGCCACCCGATTTACCCAGGGGTTTTTACCCAATTGGCCCGGGGCTGGCCTGGCCTCTGTTTTGATAGATGAGGCAGCCCATTTCATGCGGCTACTACGGTGGCCTTTTTGGAGGCGCTCCGCGTCAGCGAGCTTGAGATGCTGAATAAGGCGGATGCAAGATTTTCCCAGGGTTTTTATCCAATTGGCCCGGGGCTGGCCTGGCCTCTGTTTTGATAGATGAGGCAGCCCATTTCATGCGGCTACTACGGTGGCCTTTTTGGAGGCGCTCCGCGTCAGCGAGCTTGAGATGCTGAATAAGGCGGATGCAAGATTTTCCCAGGGTTTTTACCCAATTGGCCCGGGGCTGGCCTGGCCTCTGTTTGGATAAATGAGGCAGCCCACTTCATGCGGCTACAATGGTGGCCTTTTTGGAGCGCTCAGCATCAGCGAGCTTGAGATGCTGTATAAGGCGGATGCAAGTTGTAGGGCACTGGAACTCGAAGATGTCTGTGTGGATAATATTGGGCTCAGTTGGGGATACGCTCCTCTAAAATGAATCAGCACGGCGTAGGCAGTGGAATAGACTGCTACGATGTTCCTCGACAGACATC
The DNA here is from genome assembly GCA_035047345.1 of Bradypodion ventrale. Classification (NCBI taxonomy): domain Eukaryota; kingdom Metazoa; phylum Chordata; class Lepidosauria; order Squamata; family Chamaeleonidae; genus Bradypodion; species Bradypodion ventrale. Next base: position 369,763,585 of record JAWDJE010000001.1, on the reverse strand, counting down.
TGTCCGGTTGGTGCCCTACAGGATTTCCGTGCACTGTGGCACGCACCATGGCACGTTTTTTCTGTCACCGAGGTGGGTCTTCTATTCCTAAATCCCAATTTGGAGGGTGGTGGGAAGGCACTAGACAGTGTTGGCCTCTCAGGGGCTCGTTGCGGCGCCCGTTCGCTCTGCATAGGGGCGGCTTCTGCTGCAGTTGTTTTTTGGGTACTACAGGGCTGAAATACGCCGCATGGGAGGGTCGGGATCACAATGTTTTCAGTTTTGTCTTCGCCCTCCTCAACTGTGAGTACCAGTTTTAGTCACTGCACTGTTTCTCCCCCCCCCTTCCCTTTTTACTTGACAGACCCTGGGTGTCGTTTTACACCGGTGACAGTATGCCTGGTGGGCCGTAGCCAGGTGCACGGGGCAGCGCGTTACGCTGCATGGGGCAGCGCGTTACGCTGCGGCGACAGAGTGGGTACCCGACTGGGATAGGGTGCATCCGCACGTCGGACACGATACCGCGGTACGCTTACAGGGGGGCGTTCGGCCTCGGGGCTCTTGACTGAGCCGACGCTCCGTGAACGGGGCTATTGCCCGGTTCCCTTGACAAGGGCGGGGGATGCATCATTAGCCTCCCTGCCATCAGTCTGCAAATTTACGAGCTTTACTCAGGGGATGGGGCCCATCTGTCGCAGGGAGGTATGGACCTCTGGATTACTGGACTGGCGAGCAGGCCTGTCGACCGAGCTGACGGTCTTGGGGGGGGCGGTGAGCCTTTGCAAGCCTCCCCGTGTGGCGGGTATCACTGGTAAGGTAAACATTATGACCCACAGGTATCCGGCAGGTTCGCAATTGACTGGACAACAATAGACAGGCATAAGTTGGTTAAACGTTGTCCGGTCAACGACGAACTAGGCGACGGGGTGATGGCGATAGCTAGCCAGCATGCATCACCCCGTGATTCCACGGATACGCGTCAGAGGGTGGGGTCATTAGTTAGATATTGACTACGGTCAACAATTTGTTTGTTGTAAACAAACAAATTGATACAAATCGATACATTGTAACCAATTGCCGTTGGCAATTTTGGGGTGGTACCTTACCAGTGTTACTTCGGCCTGCTTGCCTTAAGAATTATGATTGGTCGTTTTACCAATAGAAATTTATAATTCGGACTAGGGCATGAATCAATAAATGTGGCCCGATGCTGTTATCCACTTTTACCGGTGTCTGAGTCCTTTATTGGGGGGTGCGCCTGCAATGGAATAATCTCCCACAGTCTCCTAAAACTCAGGAGACCCTCTTTTGAGGTCTTTACTGCCATAGCAAAATCCCTGAAGGAGTGAACCTGATCAACGAAAGCTAACAGTAAAAATATAGCAGTTAGTCTTTAAAATGCTGCAGTGATTTGGTTTTATTATTTTTTGCTTTTGTTTTTTGATATGCCTGAACCACAGACTAACACGGCTACTGTACTATTCTAAAAATTTCAAAAAAATCCCTGGCAGCATAGAGCAGGAGTGTAGAACACAGGTATAACATCTGCCTTGCCAATGTTCAAAAGTTTGAATAGTTAAAAAGAAGGGATTGGCCTTCTTGGTTTTTGTCATCTGCACAAAGTATTATCTGATGGATTCATGCCTGAAGATATCCTGAATATGCTTACCAACTCTGAGCTTTTTGTAGAGGCTGAAAGGGTTTGGACTCACTAGCGGAATATGACGAGTCAAACACTCCTTGCAATTCCTTAAGGCTCAGGAATAGGACAGGCAGACTCATTGTACACCTTGATGCCACAACCCCAGGGCTGATTGGATAGAGTAAGGGAAATCTGGGAACATTTGGTGCCACAATCTAAGTATGGATGAAGACAGTGTTAGCTTTCCTAGGTACCCACAATAAATGCACACTGAAAGACTGTCTGTTTCCACACAAGCCCATCAATAGCCTACGAATCTTCCATATACAGGACCTGAGTTACTTGTTTGTCCAACCGCAAAGGAGGATTCCCCCTTTTTTTCTCATCCCTACCTTCCTGTTTTTCATGGATTCATGTTTGCTAATAGTAAGAGTGATGCCAGTTGGACTAGAGAAGTTGGTAGTGAGCCACAGAAGAATTGGGGGGGGGGGGGGTTGAGGACAATTTATTGGATTTTACCTAACATTGCAATGTTGCTCATCATTATATTTGGAATCATTTTACACATTTGTTTTATTCTAGCCACTAATAATTACACATTGCATAAGGAGACACGTGTGTCTACAATAGGTGTCTTATTAGTGGGTCTGGTTACTATGCTATTCATTGGCATAGGCATCATGGCACCGCAGCAGGCTCTTCCAGGAATTTCTGCCACAATGTCATGGTACAGACTCAACTCCCACTAATATTTCTTACACCGCAAGAGCAGCATTCCAAGAAAGAAAGAAAATCAACACATAAAGAAGGTGGAGAATAGCTATGTGTAAAGCAGCTCTTAGTGAAAATGTTTACTGATGAATAGCCTGGACTCTCTGCCATAGAAAAAGTGCTGCACACACATTGGAGACATTATTAAGAGATATGTTGTATTCCAGCTGCCCTCTACAGACAAATTCTGGGGATGCCAATTGTTGGAGACACTGGTTGAAAACATTATTCACCCATTACATGTGTGCAAGTCCAAGGAAAACACGAAATAAGAAGTCAGTGATCTAAATGGAAAATGTTACAGTCGTCAAAGCAGTTGTTCCAATAATGTTTTTCTGCCCACAGGTATTTCTAATGAGGATGAATGAAAGAAATTGAGAGTGTGTAAGAGAGAGGGAGATTCCGAGAAACAGAGAGAGAGAGAGATCCCTGTTTTGACTGCTGTTCCCAACGCCCCATAATTAAGGACAAAAGCAGACTTAGGTGTATTTCATGTTGGGAGTACCTGAGGCTCAAGAAAGACGTAGATGAAGGAGTTAGGTGAAATGGCTCATTAAATATTCCTAGTGAGTTTCCAAGGAAAGCAAAGAACTTGGGCAGAATTTCTAAGCAGCAAGAAAACAATAGTGTCTATATGTTCTGGGGTCATTTGCCCAACTTCTATCACATGCTGATATGATACCTTTCACTGAAAGACACAGGAGGGATTCAAATGTTTGCTTAGCAGCATAGCTAAGGTTGAAAAATGGTTCTACACAGCCATTGCTCTTCTCAGCTGTGTAACAAACTAGATCAGTTCCCCCCATGGCCCAGATGGCTCATATGCAAGTACAGTGGTACCTCATACAATGTCCAAACTTGGTTTCACAAGTTTGGACTTTATACGGATTTGGACTTTGTATGAAGCATGCAAAATCCTAGCCATGATGCCTCATACAACGTCCAAATCCTTGCCGTGATGCCTCGTACAACGTCGTTTCCATAGAGATACTTTGTACTGCAACAGCACAGACTTCAGGGCAAAGTCAAGGAAACAGACAGGAAACTGACAGAACTTTAAAAAATAATTGTCTAAAGGCTAAATACATTACAAAAATATGTCAAACAACCCTAATTTTAGGAAACAAACCATACAACAAGTTTTTTTAATTTTTATTTAAATTTAATTATTATTACAATACAAAACAAATAAAACATGATATAATATAACACAATAACATTATTCAATGTTAACATCCATCAAATATATTGCCAATACTTTCTTAGTACCTTATAATTATTCCACCACCCATCCATGGGTGGCATACCCTTCAAATGGCAGCATCCCCAATCCTCATTTATTCCATAATATTCTAAGAACACATATACACATATATAATAAAATAATTTTAAAATAATATACTAACATATAATCACTTTAAACACCCTGTGTATTTACATCTTGTAGGAGTCTACGGGATTTCACATTTCTTCTCACCATTTCCAAAAATATGCCTTATCCGGTGCCCGGCTGTCCTCCTGTTCACTTTTCATCGAATGGTCAACGAATGGCTGCCAAATTTTCCAAAATCTATTTTCTTTAATTTTGCCTTTATATTTATTTATTTCCCATGTCAGTTTGTCGTTCAATGCAAGATCCCACATCATACAACAAATTTTTAACTTTTGAAAACTTTATGAAGTGCAGGTTTAAAACTTAACATGTCCCATCATGCAGCACAGTGTTAATCTGCAGCCATGCAGCCGATCATCCATTCTGTACAAGCTACTATAATCAATTACTGGATGGAAGCAAGGACAAAATGGATGCCAACATGTCCCATCATGCAGCATAGTGTTAATCATCCAAACAGCAGCAAACACCAAACAATTAAAATTGTGCTCAAAACCACTCCTAAACACTCTTTGCCTCATGCAAAACTCACAAGAGCAATGCATGCATGCATCCTGCCTTTGCAGGTGCACCCCCCAATAAAGGACTCAGACACTGATGAAAGTGGATAACGGCATTGGGCCACATTTATTGATTCATGCCCTAGTCCGAATTATAAATTTCTATTGGTAATTGACCAATCATAATTCTTAAGGCAAGCAGGCCGAAATAACACTGGTAAGGTACCACCCAAAATTGCCAACGGCAATTGTTACAATGTATCTATTTGTAGCAATTTGTTTGTTGACAACAAACAAATTGTTGACAGTAGTCAATATCTAACTAATGACCCCACCCTCTGACGCGTATCCGTAAAATCACGGGGTGATGCATGCTGTCTAGCTGTAGCCATCACACCGTCGCCTAGTTCGTCGTTGACCGGACAACGTTTAACCAACTTATGCCTGTCTAGTGTTGTCCAGTCAATTGCGAACTTGCTGGATACCTGTGGGTCATAATGTTTACCTTACCAGTGCTACCCGCCCATGTGACCAAAGTCAACAGCAACAACAGAAAACCCCTATGTCAAACCATAGCAACAGTGTGGGATGGGCAAAAAAGCCAGGACCTGAGAGCCAATATGGGTCCCAGCCAAAAATTCCCACCCGGCCCCGAAGCGACCAAAATATCACACTGTTAACTAGGGAGGGGGTGGAGGGGAAAAACTTCTCCGCTCCGTCGCTTCGCAAAATGGCAGCACGGCTGCCTCGTGGCCACCCCTTTTATAAGGGAGCTGGCCACGCCCCCTAACTACCCGGATGCCTTCGTCGGTGGGGGGGGGGCGCAAAGAGCGCGGCGGCCATTTTGGCGCTGCACTTGCATTGCAGGCACACCCCCCAATAAAGGACTCAGACACTGATGAAAGTGGATAACAGCATTGGGCCACATTTATTGATTCATGCCCTAGTCCGAATTATAAATTTCTATTGGTAATTGACCAATCATAATTCTTAAGGCAAGCAGGCCGAAGTAACACTGGTAAGGTACCACCCAAAATTGCCAACGGCAATTGTTACAATGTATCTATTTGTATCAATTTGTTTGTTGACAACAAACAAATTGTTGACAGTAGTCAATATCTAACTAATGACCCCACCCTCTGACGCGTATCCGTAAAATCACGGGGTGATGCATGCTGTCTAGCTGTAGCCATCACACCGTCGCCTAGTTCGTCGTTGACCGGACAACGTTTAACCAACTTATGCCTGTCTAGTGTTGTCCAGTCAATTGCGAACTTGCCGGATACCTGTGGGTCATAATGTTTACCTTACCAGTGCTACCCGCCACACGGAGGGGCTTCAAAGAAGGCTCGACGCCCCCCCCCCCCCAGACCGTCAGCTCGGTCAACAGGCCTGCTCGCCAATCACCCAACAGGAGGTCCATACCTCCTCGCGACAGATGGGCCCCATCCCCTGCATAAAGGTCATAATTTTGCAGACTAATTGCGGGGTGAGGACTGACCCGCCCCCAACCCCTGCTGACAATGAACCAGGCCACAGCCCTGTTCACCATGCGTCTAGCCCGGTCGAGGGCCGGGAGGTCGAACCCTCCCCTATACGTGTGCCGTGGCACCATGTCCGACCAAACAAGTGTGGTGGCGGGCCACACGTAATGCAAGTAGGCGAGGTCGCCGCAAATCGCATGCTTTAGTGATAAGCCGGTGACCTGGCCTAAATCATTGCCCCCAAGGTGTATGATCAGAATGTCAGGCCGGTCAGCATTCCGGCCTGAAAAAAGGAATGGCAACAGCTCCCGCCATAACATCCCGGGCTTACCATACCATGTGAGACTTGCGTATGCACCCAGTCCCAGTCGGGGTCCCCACTCTGTCGCCGCAGCGTAACGCACTGCCCTGTGCACGTAGCTATGGCCCACCAGCCATACTTTCACCGGTGTAATACGACACCCAGGGTCTGTCAAAGAAAAAACGAGGGAGAGAAAAGATGTGGTGACTAGGCTGGTACTTACTGTGGGAGAGGGCGGACATAAAATTGAAAACACTGCGAACCCCACCTCCCCATATGGCGTATTTCAGCCCCGGAGTACCCAAAAGCCGCAGCAGTGGAGGCCGCCCCTATTCTGAATGAATGGGTGCCATAACGGGCCCCCGGGAGGCCTACACTGGCAAGCACTTTGCCTGTCACCTTCCAAAATTGAAACTTAGTAAGGGGAGACCCATCCTGGTGACAGAAAAACGGGCCATGGTGCGTGCCACGCAGTGCAATAAACTCCTGTAGGGCACCAACTGGACAGATGTCTGCCAAAGAACACCGTAGCAGTCTTACACCACTGCCTACGCCATGCTAATCTGTCTTAGAGGAGCGTATCCTCAACTGAGCCCAGTCTTTGGCAACATAGACATCCTCGAGTTCCAGTGCCCTACGACTTGCATCCGCCTTAGACAGCATCACAAGCTTGCTGATGCGGAGCGCTCCAAAAAAGGCCACCGTTGTAGCCACATGAAATAGGGCTGCCTCGTACTTATCAAAACAGAGGCCATGCCAGCCCCGGGCCAGTTGGGTAAGAACCCCTGGGGAAATCGGGTGGCGGTCGTCCGGGCAACGCCCACGCTCCCGCACCCACCCCTCCAAAACATGTCTCACACGGAAGTCAGCGGTACTATCCACATGACCTCCCACCTTGGCCATAAAAGCCAACGCTGACAGTCTAGATGCTATGGTGCGAGGTGCAAGGCCCTGGGCATGCCGGTAAACCATGAACCGAAGTACATGGGTCACTGGGATTGGCCAGGTTTCTGGCAGCCAGAATTGGGTACAGAAGGCTCTGAAAGAATTGAATGCATCGTGATACGCCTTACGCGTGCGTGGCGCCAGTGACAAGCCAATCGCTCGGTTCACCTCCCCTTGCCAATGGTCCATATCTCGTCCGGGAGTGGCGAGGGAAATTCCTCCGCATCCGGGGCCAAGGCACGGAACCGGGAGATCTGCAGGCGGGACAAAGCATCAGCGATATCATTATTGACACCCGGGAAATGCCTGGCCCTGAAGAGGACGTTGAGGCGCAGGCTGCGCAACACAAACTGGCGCACTAGGTCCATGACCCTGGGCGATTTGGAAGTCTGTGAGTTGACAATGTGGACAACGGCCGCTTTGTCACACCAGAAATGGACGACCGAGTTGGCCCACTCCTCGCCCCATAGCATCAAAGCCCCCAGGATAGGGAAAAATTCCAGATACGTGAGATCACGCAGGCGACCCGTGCCTGCCCAGGCCGGTGGCCACCCACCATAGGCCCACTTCCCATTGAAGTACATCCCATAACCCAGGGACCCCGAGGCATCGGACTGTATCTGAAAGCGAGGGGAAGCCAGGAGGTCAGACCTCCAAAATGATACTCCATTGAACTCCCTCAGGAACTGGAGCCAGATAAGCATATCTGCCCTGATACCCCGGGTGAGTCTAACCCTATGGTGGGGCCTAGATAAGCCTGACATGGCGTCGCACAAGCGCCGAGCAAATGCCCTGCCCGGTGCGACCACCCTGCAAGCGAAATTGAGGTGACCATGTAGCACCTGCAGTTCCCTCAGGGATGCCTTGCGTTTAGCAAGCAAGTCCGAGATAAGGGCCACTATCCTTGACACCTTATCCCCCAGTAACCTAGAAGCCTGCGCTACCGTGTCAATCTCCACCCCCAGGAATACTAGCTTAGTAGATGGGCCCTCGGTCTTTTCAGGCGCTAAAGGGACACCGAGTTCCTCCATTAGCGTCTGAAATGTGTTGAGGAGACGTGTGCACGTGTCCCAGCCCCGTTCACCCCCGAATAAAAAATCATCCAGGTAATGGGCTACAGACCGGGACCCTGACTTGCGGACGAAAGCCCACTGTAAGAATGTGCTGAAACGCTCGAAGGCCGAGCATGATATGGAACAGCCAAAAGGCATGGCCTTATCAAAGTAATATTCACCCCGGAACTTGAAACCCAGCAACTCAAAATCGCCCGGGTGCACCGGCAAGAGGCAAAACACCGACTTAATGTCGCACTTAGCCAACAGCGCACCCGGGCCACATGAGCGCACCATGCGCAGCGCGTGGTCAAAAGATGTATACCTGACTGAGCAAAGGTCATCAGGGATAGCATCATTGACCGATCGGCCGGCTGGGTAGGACAAGTGATGAATCAAGCGAAACTCGCCCGGTGACTTTTTGGGCACTAAGCCCAAGGGTGATACCTTAAGATTGGGAAACAGGGGTGTAGGGAAAGGGCCAGCGACCCTGCCCGCATCGACCTCCTTATTAATGCTGGCAGCAGCCACCTCCTCCCTTCCCCTAAGGGACAAAAGGTTGGGGGCATCCTGTGGGGACCTATCACCCACAAAAGGAATACGGAACCCCTGTCTAAAACCCTGAAGGAGGTAAACCGCGTCCGCCTCCCTCGGGTACAATGCGAGCCAACGCTCCAACATGTCCACATTAATTGGGGAGGGGGCCTTTCGGTGAACCAGCTCCCTCTGCGGCAGTCTTGCCAGCCCCCTGTCCGCCCCTCCCTCTGCCCCACATCCCTCCAGGCCTGGGACAGGCGGAGGCCGCATGGGGGCCAGCACAGGAGGGACACTCATGCCTGTACTTGCAATTCTTCCTATTGCAGGCACCATTGGACGAGAAAGTCCAGCACAGCAGGTGGGCTGGAATCCCCTGCCCCGCCACCTGGCGGGGTGCCTGTGCTGGGGCCGCTCGCTGGACCGCATGTCCAGAATGGTATCTCTCCCCGGGCGCGGGGCGCGTGGGAGTCATGTACAGAAGCCACAGCCTCTGGCAGGGCTCGTCCCACCTCATCTCGGGGTGCAGGGGAATCCGCATACGGAATTCCTCGTCATAAGCCAACCACGACGGGCCCGGGAAGTCAACCATCGCCCGGTAGATGTTGTCCAAATACTGGACCATCGGAATCGCCAAATCCGGCCGGGCCCTGAGGTAGACCGCCATGTATATGAGGTAGGCCAGCAACCAGTTGGCCCACGTATGTGGTGGCTTGCGACGACGCACCTGCTCCTTATCCTTCTCATCTTGCCCCTCCCTCTCCTCCTTGGTGGGCTCTCTGTTAAGGAGGGAGAAGATGTCCACATACTCCCCCCGCCAGATCTTTTCCTTGGTGGTCTGGGCCAAATGGTCCCCCAGTGGCAAGGAATACCCTGCTGTCGGCAAAGCCGACACAGGTACAGTGGAAACTGCGGGCATCTGGAAAGGAGCCTGGACTAACCCGGTCACCCCTAGAACATTCCCGACTGGGTAAGAAGCACCCCCCACCACGGGGCCCTGGGTGATAGTTGAAGTCACCGGGTGGGGCGTCGGCGACTGGACCGCCGCACCACCCGTGCGAGGCCAAGGCCATTGAAAAGCCCCCCCCCCCCCCAACGTGGCCATGTGTGTAGGTGCACTAGTTTGGACCGCATACTCACATGGTGCACCCCCATGGGCCGCCCCCACCGGGGGTTCCGGCCCACTGGGGGCGTCGGAGCTCACGACCGCCATAGAGCTCGTCGACGGGGCTTGAACCACACCGGCCTGTTGGTTGGGGAGCTGCGAGGCAGTGGCCGACGCTGGGCCACGCGCCTCAGGCAGCTCGACCCGTCCCGTCGAAGCGGACTTTGTATGAGGTATTACTGTACTGAGGTTCAATGAAGGTAAGAGGCATTTACCATTTGAACCATTGGCCAAGGTGAGAGAAGCTGATCCAGATGTTTGTTTGTTTGTTTAAAAAGTTATAACCCATCTTCCTGTAGGAAAATGCTCAAAGCCCATTGCCACCATCACCTGCACTTTAAGGATGCTTGAAGAAATTAGAAACACAACAAAACTGCCTTATGCTGAATCACTCCAGTGGTCCATCTAGCCCAATATTGTCAACAATGACTAGCAGGTATTCTCCAGGATTTCAGACAGGATGCCTTTTCTAGTACATTCTGTAGATACTAGAGGTAGAATCTGTGAATATTTGTGTCTAAACCAGGCATTCTCAACCTATGACCCATGAGCCAGACATGGCCCCTGAAGCCTCTTCATCCGGCCTATGACGTCCTCCTCGTTTCATCAGGTTAACCAGCAAAACCTCACGTTTCCAGTGAAATCTCACAAGATCACAGCAAGATCTCGCAAAATTTCATGAGATCTTGCTGAAATCTCACATTTTCACAAGAGGACTCTCACGAAAACACAGAGACCGGCCTGCACAGCCATTCTGAGGAAAGTGATCTGGTCCTCACCCCGAAAAGGTTGAGAAAGCCTGGTCTAAACCATGTGCTTTGTAACTACATAATAGGTCTCTGTGTTGTAATGGTCCGTGGGAGTCGAGGTGCTGAACTCAAGGAAGGCACGCGAGACTGATGTATGATGGCAAAAGCCAGCCCTCAGTCCTCAGGTGGTTTATATTTATTGACTACAATTGGGAGTCAACACGCACAGCCCATGTGAGACCCCCGTGACAGAAAGCTTGCTACGTGGCACTCGGCTGGTTGGGTTACACTTACCAACCTGCGTGTCCAGGTTGCCCATAGGCAGACTTAATCAGCAGATTGTGGTGAGACTCATTGTTCTCATGTAATCTTGAGTCCTAGAAGACTCAGTGTGCCTATGCATAGCTATTTAGTCTAGCTGTGGTTGGTGTCTGCTCAGCCCTTTACACGGACATGAGCTAGACACTGTATGCTGTTTGTGAGAACTTGGGAAAGGTAGCTGTCCAATCAGTCACCTGGGCAACTCACAATTCCTTTTTCTTTGTTTTCTAAAGCGACTTGGCTGAGAACCTGACAGACATAAGGCATAAGCTGTCGAGGCGTGATCACATTTTGGGGTCTCTGTTCTGGATGGCACATGGATAGGAATGAGGGAATACATTGCACAAAGCAGCATAGCATGATTCCCACTACCACAATGCCAGCAGTGAGTTTAAGCGTTGTTTGTAGCCAGTTCCATGGTACCCAGGACCAGAGCTCATTCCACCACCCCCAACTGGTGTCCTGTTGAATGCGTGTGACTATTTTGTCCAAGTCAGTGATTTGACTTTGGATCCTGCGAGAATTATCTGTGAGATTGAAGCAACACATATTGTGAACTGTTTCACATCCTAAGTGATGGAGAAGAAGCAAATAATCAATAGCTACTCGATTATCCAATACTATGTGTCTAATTTCTATTTGCTCTTGATTAAGTAAAGCTATAGCTGTAGGTGTGATTGAGACCTTTGGCCAGGGCGCATGCCAACTGACCAATCTTACGTGCAAGTCCTGCTGCAAGTCTGGGTACTCCTACAAGGCTTACCGCTAAGGCAACATACTCTGATTTACTGAGTAACCTTATATTGCTGTCACAAGTTTTGTCGAGCTTGACTGCTCGTGTGATCCATGCTGGCCGTGGGGCGGCTCGATGCGGTGTAAGCATTTCCCTTTTTGGGAGAACCAGTGTTAAACGACTTATACAACAGAATGAATCTGATACATTGGCTGGGATGTAGTTCCACGTGCGTTGGTTACAAGTGAAGAACCACCTTATGGGCAAAATGACATGACTGTACATAATACCAATAACGTCCGGGTGATTACATCTCCAAGTCTCTTTGCCTGGGTCAAGGCAGTGGTGATGCAAGTCCTTGACTGAGGAGCAGCCTGTCATTCTGGCACAAGATGTATTTGGGCTGATGGCCACTCGGGTTGTAACAAGAGTGACTGCATCAGCAGGCAAAGTTTTTGTTATCTGAGTCCCCCAATTTATGTAAGTCGCATATGTGATGCGGTGATAGCGTCCAAGTACATGTTTAGGCACCCACTCAATGTCCCGGGTCTGCTCTCCTGGAGCACGGCAGACCAGAACAAGGCAAGTGCTCAACAATGAAGCAGGGTTCATGGTCTGCTTTATGCAAAAGTCAGATTGGTAGACAAGTCCGGCAAGTCTTTCCCATATATTGTACTGGAGCCTGGCAGACAAGTCCCCACCAGGCGTAAAGTCCCCAGAGGGAGCCCTGACCCCTCCCCCCAAAAGCAGGGAAAGGATCAAAAACAATCATCAGGGAGTTGTAGGTGATTTGAGCTAGCACTGTGGCCACCATGTTTTGTGGGGTGGGCTCAGTGTGTTGATCAACCAGGATGGATATGGCTTCATCACACAGGGTCTTGACCATTCCCCACGTGATTCTCGGGTCTGGTCTCAGCCAAAACCGTCTCCTCCGTCTGGGTCCCCTGGTCAGACTTACTCCCTCCATCTCGGGCAGGGGGTCCTGGACCAATCGCCTCCAAGCCATGAGGCTCGAGATGTGGTTTCACGCAACAAGCTGGAATCCAAATGACACCTGTAGGAGACAAAATTGCTGCATACTCTCTCCTCCACATTACCCTTCCAGGAAGGATCCGGCAGGACCCAGTAACGTACCATGGGGTACGGGAGGCATTCCCGAGTACGTAAATGCTTCTCCTGTGGGGTGCAGTCAGCAAAGATGTTAAGATGATTGTACGTGAACAAGAATTTATGCAAGCGTTGCTGTGCTTGAGCCTGAGTTCTTGGCATGGCTACTTCTTCCCTTCTTTCTTATTTTTCAATATAAAACTTTAGTGTCCAGTTCACCCGTTTGACAATGGCTTGTCCTTGGGGGTTGTACGGTATGCCGAAAATGTGGCTAATGTCCCAGATGGCCAAGAATGTGGCTAGTTGTCTGGAGCTATAGGTGGGTGAATTTTCAGTTTTCAAGCGATCTGGTTTACCCATGGTCGCAAAACATGCCAAGAGATATTGCTCTATGTGAGTTGCAGATTTGCCTTTCTGAGCCGTAGCTCAGATGAACTGCGAGAAAGTGTCAATGGAGACGTGCATGTACTGCCATCTCCCAAACTGTGGAACATGCGTGACATCCATCTGCCACAGTTGATTGGCTCCAGTCCATCTAGGGTTAACCCCCCATTATAGTCCCCCCGGTGCCCCTGCACATTGCTGGCAGGAATGAACTATTCCCTGGGCTTGTGACAATGGCAGTTTGAACTGCCTCACCAGTGCCTCCGCATTTTGGTGGAAGAATGTATGGCTTTGGATCGGGGTCAAGAAAACTCCCAAAACTAATTTCTGTTGCGCTTCCTTTGCAGCCACATTGGCTCTACTGTTTCCTTCAGGGAGGAGACCAGGCAGATCCTAGTGGCTCCTAATGTGGGCGACGTAAAGTCTTTCCCTATGGTTGCGCAAATGGAACTGCATGGTTAAAAACAGACTTAACAAATTTTTGTCTATTGCAGGAGTGATGTAAGCTCCTGGTAGACTGTGAATCAAATTCCTTACATACTGACTATCAGTAATGATGTTCAGTGGCTGCTGGGCAAATGTTCTTAAGGCTAAATTCACTGCTGCCAGCTCTGCTCTTTGTGCTGACTTTTGTGGAAGTGTCATCAGTACTTTCGAAGCCTGCCCCTTAAGCCATGTAAGAATACCATACGCCTTTCCTCCATCTGTGAATGCCATAACTGCTCCCTGAAGTGGGATCAGGTACAACATTCTCTGCAATTTGACTTTCTGCGTCTGTAGTGAAACATGTCTGGTGTCTTTTGGCAGATGGTACGCTAAATTCCCTGTAAAACCTTCTAATGCAATCGGGAGAGAGTCCCCTAACTGCATGAGTCTTTCTATTTGGTCTTTGGTGAATGGCACCACTATCTTAGCTAGATCGTGTCCAGAAATATCTCTTGCTCTCAGCCTCCCTCTGTAGATTACTGTTGCTACTAGCTCTTGGGGAGGAACGACATTGCAGGATGAGGTGTTTGGAAGATACACCCACTCCACTATTTTTGGGGGGGGGGCTCAGAAACTATTCCTAGCACTCCGGTGAACATGGTCCCAGTTCTGACTATGTACAGATTTAGGACATGAGCATCTAGCTCCCCGCTGATTCTATCTACCTATCTGTGGCTGAGAACACAGTTTACCTCCTGAAGAGTTATTTTCGCCTCTCGCGGAACGCATATGCGATTGGCTGGCTGCCTCCCTTGTGTAAGCAGCAAAAAGAGCGGTTTTAAAAGCTCTGTATCTAATCTGAAATACGGTCTGGCCCAATTAATATTTCCTAGAACCTGCTGGAGTTCCACTAACATAATGGAATCCCTGATATGGACCCTCGACAGCCCTGGTGCTGCATAAGATCTGAGAAGCCGATGACTCAAGTACAAATAGGGTTCGGTTCTCTGAACTTTTTCCGGGGCAATGATCAATCCCTTTTTCCCCAGATTGCTCTGGAGGTCACAAAGTGTGTCACTGCCCAATTTTGGCACTGAGATCAAAATGTCATCCATGAAATGACAGACTAAGACTTTGGGGTGCAGGTTCCGGAACTTTTCAAGTGCATCATGGACATAAATTTGGCACAGAGTGGGCAAGTCAGGCATGCCCTGTGGCAAAAATTTCCACGCAAACCTTTGGGTTGGTTCCCTATGATTGACAACTGGCATCACAAAGGCAAACCTTTCCCTGTCCCTAGGATCTAAAGGGATGGTGTAAAAACAATCTTTCAAGTCTACGACTAAGATTTCCCACCCTTCGGGGATCATGTTCTGGTTGGGAATGCCGCACTGAAGCGGTTCCATGGGCTGAATGCATTTGTTGATCTCTCTTAAATCATGAAGAAGTCTCCATTTACCAGACGTTTTTTTAATGACGAATATCGGTGAATTCCAGGGACTGGTGGATTGCTCTATGTGTCCCGCTTCAAGCTGCTCTTTAACAAGCTGCTTTAAAGCTGCTAGTTTTTCTCCAACTATTGGCCATTGGTTTATCCATACCGGCTCATCGGTTAACCATTTGAGAGGTAGGGCCATTACCCAAACAATAGGGTTGCACGATACTGCTGTAGAATGTCCCTACCCCAGAGATTGATAGGCATGTTCAAAATGTGGGTTCGGATGACTGCTGTGCCTTCTGCCTCTGGAATAGTGACCACCCAGTTGTGACTCCTGTAAGATTCCTGAACTCCTCCCACTCCCCACACATTTGAAACTGGTTCAGTGCCCCACTCTGGGGGCCACAATTTCTGGCTGATTACACTAACATCTGCTCCGGTGTCAAGCAGTCCGTCAAAAGGTCTTTTATTCAAAAATACCTTAATGACTGGTCGCTGTTTCCACTCTATGTTTTGCTCCACTGTTACTATGATCTGGAATCCTTCCACTGCCCCCTCCTTTCTCAGGCGGTCTGTTGAGCTGAATCCTGCGTCTCCTCTGACAAACTCCTTGCCCCCACCTGGCAGATGATACGGAACCATGATCAATTGCGCTACTGAATCTCCTTTACTAATTGTTTGGGGTAACTGTGTCCAAAGCTGGATCTTAATGATTCCAGTGTAATCGGAATCGATGACTCCTGGGATCATAAAGATTCCCTTTTTCCCAGCACTGCTCCGAGGCAAGAATATTCCCATGATGTTACAGGGCAGGGGTCCCTGATACTGGGAGTTGACCAGATAGACTGTGCCTGGCAGGTCACAAGTGACCTCCTCCTGACACACTAAATCTAGTCCTGTGCTACCCTTGGTCTCTGCCTGTGCCTCGGAAATGCTGGGTGCCAGACTTGATGTGGCTACTGGGATCCCTACCCTGGGGCTGCCAGGGCAGGTGTTGTCCCTATTTGGACTGGGGCCAGGGACATGCCCATGGTCCGGTTTCCCGAATTCCGGCATTGACTAGCCCAATGGAAGCTATTGTGGCACCTTGGGCACTGGGTGGCAGGTGTGGCTGGGTGGCCAGATGACTGGCCACCCCCCTCCCCTTCCTCTGGGGTTTTTCGACTTGCACTCTCTAGCATAATGTCCCATCTTGCCACAGTGGAAACAAGCTCCCTTGGTTTTGTTTCTCCCTTGCACTGCCGCTGCCAATAGACCCATTTTGTAGGAGTCTGTGCCAAAGTCAGAGCAAGCCCTGATCATATCGGTAAGCGTCAGATCAGGTCTATGGCCCATGGCCTGCAAGCTTTGGCAACAGTCGAAGTTGGCATTGTCCTTTGCCAGCCTCTTTATCAGGTCTTCTTGTGCATCTGAATTGTCTACCTGTCTGCTAATTGCTTCCTCCAGCCTATTTATGAAATCCATATAGGGCTCTTGCATTCCTTGTTTGATGGAGGTGTAGTTCTTAGTTCCCTTGCCAGAAGCGGGTACCTTGAGGAATGCCTTAAATGCTACCTCTGAAGCCAGTTGGAGCGTGGCCGCTGACAGTACAGATTGTGCTGGGATGGATTCAGTTGCTCAGGGATTACCGCTCCTCCCGTCTTTGACGCCTTGGCCTGTGCTTCCAGCCTGTATTCGCTATCCCATAAGAGGAATTGGCTCGGGCTCAACATCATCCACATTATGGCCTTCCAGTCACAAGGGATGAGTAGGGTGGATTCCATCAACTGCTGGAGTGTGCCCTTTGTGAATCTGCTTTGGAGTCCTGTATCTACGATAGCTTTGCGGATCTCTGCAAGCAATTTGTATGGGATTGGTGTATACACTGCCATTTGATCGCCCGTGAGGTCATCGTTTCTAATCGAACTGGATATAATAGCTGAATCGCGGTCAATTCTCCTGCCAACAATTCTCCTTTACGTATCTCCTCCTCTACCATCAGTTGAAATGGACTCTTAATTTATTGTGAAGCGCCTGTGCTTTCCAAGTGTCTGCCCCCTCCCGTGGCTCCTGCAGTTGCCGCAAAAGGAGGGGGGGTCCCTTACACCCCCATGTTCAAACTGGATGGTCGGACAGAGACGTGTTGGGGCGGATGGTTCCATGTACTCTGGTGTATTGGTCTCTGTCCGGACTGGACTAGCTGCTGAAATGATCTGTCTACACTTGCTCCAAGTTCCGATGATGTCAGCAGGAGCTCGGGGCTCCTGTCGAAGGCAGTTCCCTACTTTAACCCAAACCTTAGGATTTAATGTACCTGCTTCTGGGTAGAACAAGCAATGTTCTCCCAGGTACCTCACGAGATCTGTCAGACGATATTGGTCCACTCTAATCTGATATTGCCTGGCCAGGGCTTCTAGATCATCCCTATGAGCTGCTTGTCTGATGGTGAAATTTAGCTTCCCCACGCTAGCCCCCATGCTACCTGGTGGGGAAATTCCCAGGATGTTTTACACAACTTACGAGTTGATGCTTCCATGGGATGAGTTTGGGTAGCATGGCAGGGCAAGTGAGGTGTTGAATGAGGTCCCTCTTGACTGATTCACGGATCGGGATAGCGGCACTTGTTGGCATGCTGTTCTGCCTTCAGTCATTCTGGATCTTGGCTTTCCCCGACTTTGGAACATGTCCACTCCTTTGCGTGATGTTTGCCAGTGTGTGAGTGCACTGCCTCCCTTGAGACTGTACTGAGTTCCGATTGGAGATGCTTTCCAATCAGAACTGCTCTGCTACTCCCGAGTAATCACGTCGCGGTCACCATATGTTGTAATGGTCCATGGGAGTCGAGGAGCTGAACTCAAGGAAGGCATGCGAGACTGATGTATGATGGTAAAAGCCAGCCCCGAGTCCTCGGGTGGTCTATATTTATTGACTGCAATTGGGAGTCAACACGCACAGCCCGCATGAGTCCCCCATGACAGAAAGCTTGCTACATGGCACTCGGCTGGTTGGGTTACACTTACCAACCTGCGTGTCCAGGTTGCCCATAGGCATACTTAATCAACAGATTGTGGTGAGACTCATCATTCTCATGTTATCTTGAGTCCTAGAAGACTCAGTGTGCCTATGCATAGCTATTTAGTCTAGCTGTGGTTGGTGTCTACTCAACCTTTTACACGGACGTGAGCTAGACACCGTATGCTGTTTACGAGACCTTGGGTCTCTTTCCTCCTGACATTTGTCCTACCTCTTTCAGTGCCCTCAGCCAAGGAAACATGGAGTCACTATTGCTCCCTATTACTATTTTGCCTGTACCCAATCGCCTTTCCGATCGAGCCAGGATGGTCTCGGGATTGTTTGCAAAGCCCAACAAACTCATTGGGAAAGGTAGCTGTCCAATCAGTGGCCTGGGCAACCCACATCTCTGGAAATTCCTGTAGCATCATCATCATCATCATCATCATCATGGAAATAAATGAATATATACACATTTTAAAATATACAGTATAATATGAGATAATGTACACTTAAATACTTGTGTTAAAACAAAATGGTATCCAGTATGCTGCAGCAAAGTGATGGAATAGTAGCCTGGAGAACCAGGCTTGAATCCCCACTGAGGGAAATGAACTTCTTTGAATATCTCATTACCCTTGAAAGCCTTATTAGAATCTTTATAAGTCAGTTCCAATTTGACAGCAACTTAAAGCTAAATAATAATCAAAAGGCTTCTAACATATCACACAAATTATATAGTATGAGAGTGCAGCTATGCTATTGTGCAGAAGAGCAAAACAATGTTCTACAATCTATACCTATAAATCCAAGCGTTAACCATTGGATTGTAACAAAGGCTCCCGCACCTGGCCATACTAGCCTGTACTGAGCCTCCTGCACTCGCCCAAGCCCAGTCTGGAGGTTACTGCAGGGTTGAGAAATGTGCCAGTGGGGCAAGAAACGAAAAAAGACTTCACTACCCAACATCCTGTGCACCATGCCACAGCCAATTATGTTGAGAAGTGTGACCAAATAGAACGTTGTGAGTCGCACTGTCGCCAATTAAAATTAGCTACAGAAAAAATTTCTATGCACGAACGGTCACATCACAAATTAAACTTCAGATCCCAGCATCCTATGCTCCTATGGCATGTAAGCCAGGAAGGCCTGCGCACATGGTTAAAAAAATTGCCAACGTGCTCAACCTTTGCCTTCTGCCCCACCGGTGAAGGCTGGTGCCAGCCTCGCCATAGTTTGTGGGGGAAGAGAAGCCCCTCCTCTTCCCCTCGTGGCTTCAGTGAGGTAGCAGGGAGAAAAGATCATCTCCCCACAGTCCCAGAGGCTGGCGCCAGCCTTGCCATAGCTGGGGGGAGGAGCCCCTCCTCTCCCCCATGGCTTTGGTGAGGTAGCGGGGAGAGAAAATCATCTCCCCGCAGCACCGGAGTCCAGCACCGGCCTCGCCGTAGCATCAAGGGGGAGGAAAACCACCTCCCCCCCCCCCCGCTGGCTTCGGCGAGGTAGTGGGGAGATGGCAGCTCAGTGAGAGTCCCTGCTCACAAGCCCGTGCCGGAGAAAGACCAAGCCGGCAAAAGGTAAGTGGGGTGGAGGAGAGTGACTGGGGGTGGTGGTGGAATTGTGAAATGGGCCTGGGAACCATGCCCCCCACCTGCCCTGCCCCCGTGTCCCCCCAGTCCCTGTACCACACCCCACTTACCTTCGCCCCCCCGCCCCCCACTGAAAGTGAACCAATTTCCAGGGAAGCAAAGGCAGCGAACAAGCCTCCGGTCGCTGCCTTTACTACCCGAGAAAGTGTTTCAAGGGGGGAAGGTACTGGTGCATTCACCCCGTTGAAAGTGAACCAATTCCCCGGGGAGCAAATGTTTCACTTTCAAGGGGGGGAAGGTACTGGTGCATTCGTCCCCCATTGAAAACGAACCAATTCCCCGGGGAGCAAAGGCAGTGACCAGGGCTCCAGTCACTGCCTTTACTTCCTGAGGAAGTGTTTCGCATTCAGCAGGGGGGAGCAAAGACACTAATGTCTGTGCCCCCTGCCCCCCCCATTGAAAGCGAAACATTTCCTCGGGAATTAAAGGGCTCTGGTAACTGCCTTTACTTCCCGAGGAAGTTTTTCGCATTCAACGGGGGGGGGGAGCGAAGGCACTGATGCCTTAGCAACCACTGCCACCCCCGTTGAAAGCAAACCAATTCCCCAGGAAGCAAAGGCAGCGACTGGAACCCCGATCGCTGCCTTTACTTCCTCAGGAAGTGTTTCACATTCAACGGGGGGGACGGAGACACTCATGCCTTAGCCCCCTGCCCCCCCTCCCTGTTGAAAGTGAACAACTACCCTGGGAAGCAAAGGCAGAGAACAGGGCTCCAGTTGCTGCCTTCACCTCTTGGAGGTACTCACCCGGGCACAGCATCTGACCTCAACTGCAGCCTCCTCTCTGTCACTTACTCACTCTCACACACACACACATACACACACACCTACTGGGCTGCACATTTCAAACCTGCCCAGTGTGTGTGTGCACGCACACCAAAACTACCCCTAGCCACCAACATACACAATAAACAAAATAAAGTAACCAACAAAAACAAACACCAAAACTATTAAAAAATAATAAATCAAAAATAAATCAATAATTAAAAAAACTATTAATAAACAAAAAGAAATAAACCACAAAATACACAAACAAAAACATCCACAATGACACAAAACCATATACAAAACACCTAACTGCAACACAAAAAAACCACAAAGTACACAAACAAACAACAACTAATTACACAAATAAACCACAACAAAATAAGAAAAATTAAACAAAACCAGAAAAAACCAAATCAATTAAACAAATCTAAAACTAAACCAAAACAAAAAAGAACAAACAGAAACACCTCCCAGCCCACCACCATAAAAACAAAACAAAGGAAAACCTCAGAAGAAAGAAAACCAGACAACTCACCAGTACGTCCTCCCTCCACGACGACCGGAACAGAAATGAACAAAGAGACTACTTACCAGAAGAAGCCCCACCCAGAGGCCAGGAGAGCAAAAACACGTGAAATGAAACCAAACCCCTAGCAGCCCCACCTGCAGGGCAGAATAGTAAAAACAACCTTACAACACAATTTAAAACAGCCCGGCAATACCAGGCAACCTCTGCTAGTGTAATTCTAAAAACAGGAGAACCCCAAACAAAAATTTGTAGCTTTGAAACTGGCCTTTCAATCAGCACCAAATTTGACGCAGATATTGCCAACAGTCTGCTCTTATTCTGTGCCAAATCTGGAAAAATGTGGCCAAATGATATTTGAGTTAATTTTTTTAAAAAAATTATTTATTAAATACAGAACAAATTGCAAACACAAAACAAAGTATTTACCAAAACATAATACTTAAACAACCACACATATATGGCCAATAGGACCCATTCCCCCTTTATCTTCCTATAACTATTCTATGCCCTTTCAAACCTGCCTTCGGACCCCACCCAGTGCCCAACCTGTGCTATACAGTCATACAGTATAATTACCTTTAAACTGCTCTCAAAATTCTGTGTAACTATTACTCCACCCAGAATTTATATTCTTCCTGACTTGGTCTAATACCATCTTCATTTGTCAGTGCAAATGTTACAAAGGGCCTCCAAATTGACCAAAATTATCCTTTTTCATTATTCCTTTTCTTATCCTTAATTCAGATGTTAATTTGTCATTTAATGCTAAGCACCATACGTGTTTGTACCAGCATTCTTTACTAATATCAAACTTATTTTTCCATTCTAAGGTGATCAATTGCCTAGCTACTGTTATTAACATAATTAAGAGATCCTTCTTATCCTTATCCAAGTTTATCTCCTCCATCTCCCCTATCAATACTACTTTAGGGCTTAAGGTGATTTCCTTCCCTATTACAGTAATACCTCATATAAAGTCCACTTCATACAACATCGAATTCATACAACATCGCCTAATTTCTTGAAAAATGTTACCTCATACAAAGTCGCTCAATTTTGTATGAGGCATTCAGTTTTTCCCAGGTTGAATTGTGCCTGGGCAGTATAAAAGACAGGACACATACATGCATTGCTCTTGTGGGTTTTGCACAAGGCAAAGAGTGTTTAGGAGTGGTTTTGAGCATGATTTTGGAATATTTTTTTTGAATTTTTCATCAGAATTTTTAGAAGCATTCCTGGGATTTTTGTAGCATTCTTCAGGTTCTTGGACAATCAGGGTTGTTTGACATTTTTGTAATGTATTTAGCCTTTAGATAATGATTTCTTAAAGTTCTGTCAGTTTCTTGACTTTGCCCTGAAGTCTGTGCTGTTACAGTACAATGTATCTCTATGGAAACGACGTTGTAAGAGGCATCACAGCAAGGATTTTGATGTTGTATGAGGCATCGCAGCTAGAATTTTGCATGCCTCATACAAAGTCCAAATCCGTATAAAGTCCAAACTTGTGGAACCAAGTTTGGACATTGTATTAGGTATCACTGTATTTTCCTTAGCTATTCCTCAATGGCTGCCCAAAACTCCTTTGCATATACACACTCCCACCACATGTGTAGGTATGTCGCCTTTGATACTACACATCTCCAGCACTTTTCAGATGCTCCCTCTTTCATTTTAGCTAGCCAAGACGGAGTCATGTACCATCTCCACAATAGTTTACTCACATGTTCCCTTTCCTTAATAGTAAGAGAGTTTATTATACGTTGTTTCCATTTCAATTTCCAATTTTCTTCTTTGATTGTAATCCCAAATTCCTTTTCCCAATTTTCTCTCAGTATTATTTGTGGTACTTCATTCTTGTTTATAGACTGATATAATTTACTCACCAAACCCTTATTCTCTGTAAGCCCCCTCCTTAATTTATATAATATTTCCTCAAATTGGGTAGGAGCTCTATCCAAATATGTTCTCTTTCTTACTTCATTATCCCACTTTTCCATCTGGATCTTCTCGAACCAGTTCAGTTTTAAATTTTGATATATTTTTTCCCTTTGTTGATGATCTTTACCTTCTTTCAACCATTGTCTTAATAATATTATTTTACTTTCTGTAAACAGTTGTTTCAATTCTTTACTACTCCTTAGTGGAAATTCCTGCATATCAGTTACTTCCGACATTGGGGAAACACCCGGAGCAAATTTATTTTTTATCCCCTTCCAAAAACCATATAGGTCTTGTAAAGTTTTATTCTCCATTTTCAATTTCGGAGTAAGGTCTGATAAAAAGATGCCCCCCTTTAATTTCCTGTATTCTCTCATATCTGAATCATCACTCTCACTATTTTCCTGAACTAATTTATTCAGCACCCTTACCGCCTGAAATGCCTTGTAATAATTAACTACGCTTGGGATTCCCAAACCCCCTTCCTTTTGTTTTATATACCTCATTGATTTTGTTATCCTCGAAGATCTACCTCCATTATAATTATCGTCTATTAATCTTTGCCAATCCTTCAGTTCTTTTTCATCCAAAGAAAAGATACAATTGTTTCAAGAAAAATTGAATCTGTGGGGAAGAAGGGTGGAGTTAGGTAACTGCCAATTTCAAATCTCTTGATGAAATCACTTCAGATCTGGCATATGAACTAAAACAGGAAGTTCATGATAGCATTATATTGCATTTGAAAACTTTGTTTTTTAAAAATTTTAATACATATAAACATAACATAACAACACTATATAAATAAACAAAAGAAAATTACAAAACAATATAATACATAACACACACAAAAATAAAAACTAAGTATTACTTTCTTCATAATATTATATTTCTCCTATTTAAACATCTATTTGAATCTACTTATATTCAAATATTACTATTTTCATCAATAATTTTCTCATTACTTATAACTAAAGAAAAAACACTATAGCAAAACAAAAGAATTAATATCACCCTGTGATATATACAAAACCCTGGAGACCATGGTTTTGTCACAACACTATATTACCATTTCCAAAAACTCATATGGTCTGGTACTGGTTTGACACCTTTAGATTTTCCCAAAACTTATTTTCCTTAATTATACCTTTCTTTTTATTCACCTCCCATGTTAACTTGTCGTTTAACGCAATTTCCCACATTTCTTTATATCATTCCTCCAATTTCAATACAGAATCATGCTTCCAATTTCTTGCAATACATTGACTTGCCACAGTTAACATTACAGACAACAAATCTTTTTTATTTATCTCTATATTCATATTATCTATTTCTGTCAGTAAGGCGGTACCCGACTCCAACCTCAAGTCGAAATCCAAAATTTAAGAATATAAGAACAGCCTTGCTGGAACAGGCCACAGCCCATCCAGTCCAGCATTCTGTCTCACACAGTGGCTCACCATTTCCTTCAGGATATTCCCAAGCAGATGCCTTCACCTGCTTAGGATTCCCTGGAAATGATATTGAGAGATACCCTGCCTATCTCTCCAACCCGGAGGTTGTCCTTAAGTATCCATAATTATAGCCATTGATACTCTTGTCCTCCATGAACTTGTCTAATCCTTTCTTAAAGCTGTCAAGACTGACAGCTGTCACCACTTCTTCTGGCAGGGAGTTCCATAGACCAGTAATCCTCTGGGTGAAAAAGTACTTTCTCTTATTTGTTTGAGAACTAGTAAGCAAAAGTTTCATGGAGTGTCCCCTAGTTTTAGTGTTATGCGATAGGGAAAACAGTTTTTCCTTATCTACTTTGTCCACACCGTGCATGATTTTATAAACTTCAATCAGGTCACCTCTTAGACGTCGTCGTTCAAGAGTGAAGAGGCCCAACCGTTGCAGCCTCAGATGGTAAGGAAGGTGTTCCAGTCCCCTAATCATTCTGGTTGCCCTCCTCTGCACTTTTTCCAGCTCCATAATATCCTTCTGGAGGTATGGCGACCAGAACTGTACACAGTATTCCAGATGGGGCCTCACCATAGATTTATAAAGAGGCAAAATGACACTTGCTGACTTATTTTCTATACCCTTCCTAATGATCCCTAGCATTGAGTTTGCTTTTTTCACTGCTGAGGCACACTGGGTTGACACCTTCATTTAGTTGTCCACCAGGAAACCAAGGTCCCTTTCCTGGTTTGTCGCAGAGAGTTCAGACCCCATCACTTTATAAATGTAATTGGGGTTCTTTGCCCCAACATGCATCACTCTGCACTTACTAATGTTGAAACTCATTTGCCACTGTTTTGCCCACTCCCCCAGTGTCGAGAGATCCCTCTGGAGCTCCTCACAATCTCTCACAGTTTTCACTACCCTGTATAATTTAGTGTCATCAGCAAATTTGGCTACCTTGCTTTTTACTCCTACCTCTAGATCATTTATGAAGAGGTTGAAAAGCAGGGGTCCGGGGGTTTGGCTAAGATGGCCGCTGTGTAACATCTAGTTTCGGACGCTCGCGCTCAACAAAGTGGTGAACGATGTGAAGGAGCGGAATAGAAAAATTTTCAAGTGGTAAAGTTTAAAGTTAAGATCCTTGCCTGTCTCCTTGGAAAGTTTGCTGAGCTTTTGAAGCTGGATGATCGAAGTTCGGGAGGTTTTTCTGGGCGGTTGAGCTGTGACGGCAGTCGCGGCTTTTCCGCTGGAGAGCCGAGGAACGAGATCAGCGAGTGTGTGGAGAATGGCTTTGGAACTGGCTTTGGAAGTGGCAAGAAGTGGCTGGAGTGAAGGCAATTTGTGTGTAAGTGCCTGAAGGGAGCTACATTTCTAGCTATAAGCCATAAAACCGGCTGAGTTTTTTAGAAGAAAAAAAAAGGAGGGGAAAGAGGCGGAGGTATTGTAATGGCGACGGTCAGGGAAAACGAAAGTGATCGTGTATAGACTGTGGTTTTTTTTTTCTACATTCCAGAGGACCGCGCCACATTTTGTGATCAATAAGGTGGATTAATTTTCCTTTTTCTTTTTTTCTATCTCCTTTCTGGACTGGAAAAGAGGAGAAGCTGTGGGAATTTGTTTTCTTTTTCTTCTCTTCTGCTCAAGCTGCCTGCTCATTTAGGGAAGAGGGGGAAGAGGGGGGGCCTCTTCTCACTTCAAAGTTAAGGCACTCGCTGGAAAAGGGTGCTTTGATTATCCACTTCAAAGGAAGGATTATGTGGCTTTGATTGTAGGGTTTCATCACCGTGAGGATTACAAATAGCTGCTCAACTTCTCACCTTAACCCCTTGGTGGCTGGATTTTTCTTTCCTTCTGAGCTCCCCCCCCCCCTTCAGCAACCTGATTAACTGTTTCTCTGAAGCCTTTTTGCTGTGGTTGGAAGACGTCATTTGACTGCTGGCTATGTGGGAAAGGCTTATTTGTGGTTAACAACTTTTACTTTTAAACTGCCTGTTTGGAGAGCTGTTTTCTTTTGTTTTCCTTTGTTACATCGTTGTGGATTACAGTAAAATTTGGATCTTCTGCTGACATAAGAACTTGCCGGTTGTATCGGTGGAACCTATGGCTGCAGTGTAGTAAGCCTTACTGTATTGGCATTGTTACAGCGATCTGCAACATTGGGTTTGAAATATATTACATCACTATGGATAAAGGTACGAGAGCGAAAGCAAAAGAAGAAGAACAAGTTGTAAAATCTAAGAAGATTGAAAAAGCACCAATGGAAGAATCTGCCCAGTCAACATCCTTGCCAACAGTGCCATTGGACCAGACTCAAATTATGGTGGAAATTGGCAAATTGTCGCAAAAAATGGAGAAAAATGAGGCTTCAAGGGTGAAAGATAAAAATGAAATGTTTAAAAGGCAAGAAAAGATGATGTCAACACTGACAGATTATACCAAAAAGGTGGACCTAAGTTTGAATAAATTTGAGGGAATGCTGAAAGTGGTTCAAATTGAGGTGGATGCGGTAAAGAAGGAAGTAAAAGGGACTCAGGAGGTGGTGCGGGACAGTAAGTTAAAATTGGAGGAACAAGAAATGAGGATAGATGCTGTTGAAGATATGATGAGAAAGCAGAATATTCTGATCCGTCAGGTACCGGAACGCACTCCGGATATGTTAAGAGAGAGGGTGGTTCAGTGGTTAAATGGTTTAAAAATGGGGAAGGAATTTGTTCAGGAGGATTTAGGAAGTGTATTCCGGGTGGGTCCAAGAAGAGGGAGAGTGGTTCAAAGAAATGTGTTGGTTAAATTTGCAAATTGGGCAGATAAATTAAAAGTAATGGCTCATCTGAAAAGTGTTGGTTCAGACGCGTTGAAATTTGATGGCTCAGATGTAGAAGTCTACAATGATATTTCACTAAAAGAAAGAACATGGAGATATAAGATGAGGCCTGTTACTAAATTATTGATGGGTAAAAATATAAGGTATAATTGGAGATTTCCACAACAATTGCGCTTTTTCTATGATAAAAGAATGCAAGTTATTGATGAAGGTACTAATCCATTGGAATACCTGGGTTTGTTGGGGTTGGTACAAGTAGATTCGGAAGAATGGAAAAATCTTAAAAAGGAAATGATGGATTCTGGAGCTTTGGGGAGGGAATATGGGAGGGAGGAGCCCGGTGGGGCAACAGGTGGAACACCACAACGAGGGGAGGAGGAGGAGGAGCTGTCCTTGATTATGGTGGAGGAGGAGATAGGTAAGGAAGGATGAGCATTAGATAGTAGTAATCTTAATTATCTAATAGAGGTAGAATGGGTAAATAGCGCATAGCGCCGGCAGTAGGGCGCATCTTGCAGGTCCCCCCTCTCCCCTCTTTGGTTGACAGAGGCGACTTTTCGTTGGAAGGTGGGGAGAGTGAATATGTGTGTTTTATGTAGTGGGTATGGTGAAGGGTTCTTGGTGGCACGCCCGATGGAGAGTTTAAAGTTGGGAGAAGAATTTGGTTATGGATAGTATTAAAATAATATCGTGGAATGTGAAAGGTACAGGTTCTGTTCTTAAGAGACGGAGGTTGGAATCGGCGTTGAAAAAAGATAGACCAGATATTTTATTTTTACAGGAAACACATCAGAAATCAAAAGATACGAATAAACTTTATTTGGGTTGGATGCAACACTATGAGATGGCGTTTGGAACATCTAAAGCAAGAGGGGTGGCAATTATGATTTCTAGAAAGTTAGGATTTGAAATTACAAAAAAGATTGCTGATCAAGAGGGTAGGTATTTGTTGTTAAGAGGAAAATTGGAGGATGAGGAAATATTGTTGGTAAATATTTATGCTCCGAATGACCACCAAGTAGTGTTTCTTGAAAAAATCCGGAAAATAGTGGAGTTGGAAAATGTTGCAAAAATTATTGTGGCTGGTGATTTTAATTTGATCAGGTCAGGAATAGATTGCACAAATATAGCTAGAAGTGGAATGGGTGTGAAAGGGAAGGCGATGGACAAATGGATGAAAGTTATGGGTTTGAAGGATTCGTGGAGAGAGTTTAAAGGCTTGGAAAGGGCATACTCCTTTTTTTCGCATGTACATGGGACCTACTCGAGAATAGATTATGTTTTTCTGTCGGAAAACTTAATTGGGGATATAGAAAGTACGGAAATTGGGATTATTAAGGAATCGGATCATGCTAAAGTATATTTGGAATTGAAAATATCAAAAAATATTCAAAGAGTTAGAAATTGGAGGTACGATCCTAATTTGTTCAAAGATCAGAAAAGCAAAGAGGCAATTATGGAAAGTTGGAAAGAAAGTTGGCAATGGAATGATAATAATGAGGTTGATTTTAACATTGTATGGGATACCATGAAGTCAGTTTTTAGGGGGGAAAGCATAAAAGTGGCAAGCCTCAAATATAAGAGGTATAAAGCAGAATACATAGAAAAAGAAAGAGAAATAAAACAATTACAGGAAGAACACGCAAAAAGTAAAGATAAAAAAATTTTCTTGAAACTACAAGGACTTAAGGCAGAAGTAACGGGTAAAGATATTGATAAAGTTAAACGAGATTTGATCTATTTAAACAGAGAATATTTTGAATTTAGTAATAAGAACTCAAAACTATTAGCAAGAGCAGCTAAGGTTAAAAGGGAAAAAAGAGAGATTGGGGTGTTAGTTGACAGGCAAGGTTCAAGGTGTAATAAGAATAGCGATAAATGTAAAATAGTTAGGGAATTTTACCAGGGGTTATATGCAAAAAAAGAAATAGATATGGAAAAGCTTAAAAGGAAATTGGAGAGGCAGTTAGGGAATGGGATAAAGCAAGAGCATAGGGAGAAAATGGAGGAAAAGATAACTGATAAAGAGGTTAAGGGGGTAATAAGTGGATTGAAGATAGGGAAAGCCCCGGGGGATGATGGATTATCAACAGAGTTTTATAAAGAATTTAAAGAGGTGGTGGTCCCGAAATTGGTGAAGTTATATAATTATATACTAGATGGAGGATCAATCCCGACTTCATGGTATAACACTACAATTGTTCTTTTGCCAAAACCTGGTAAGAATTTGGAAAGAGTGGATTCGTACAGACCAATTTCGCTTATAAATCAAGATGCGAAGATCTTCACGGCAATATTGGCTAACCGTTTAAATAGTTTTATGGGGGAATATATAAATGTTGATCAAGTTGGGTTCCTAAAAGGACGACACATGGCGGATTTGACTAGAAGGGTATTAGATTTAATAGACAGTGTTAATCAAACAAAGGAAAAAGTGGGATTATTATCATTGGATATTTTTAAGGCATTTGATTCATTGCAGTGGTCTTCAATTAAGGAAATAGTTAGAAAATATGGGTTTGGAGATAAATTTAATAGGGTTATAGATTTACTATATCAAAAAGGAAATGCCAGGGTTAGAGTAAACGGGGAGCTCACGGATGTGGTAAAGCTAGAGGCAGGCACTAGGCAGGGTTGCCCATTATCTCCTATTTTGTTTATAATGGCAATGGAGATTTTAGCTAAAAGTATAAGGGAGGATTCAAATATAGAAGGGATTATGGGCAATAAAGTGAGCATGTACGCTGATGATACATTGCTTATGGTGAAGCACCCGGAACAGGTAATGGATAGGATTAAAGATCATCTACAAGTATTTCAAGCTATAACAGGATTAAAGATAAATTGGGATAAATCTGAATTGATGTTGTGTAATTTGAAATTGAGCGAGATGGGTAGGACGGTGTCGACACTTAATATACAAATCAAAGATAAGTTGAAGTATTTAGGGATAATTATTTCCAACAAATTAGAAGAACTTAAACGATTGAATTATGACAGCTTGAGAATTGAATTTAGGAATAAAATACGAGAACTTCAGAAGTTAAAGCTGTCATGGTTCGGAAGGATTGCTATGTGTAAAATGATACTGTTACCAAAGATTAACTTTTTATTTGATACGCTCGCGATCCATTTAAAAGAGAAAGAAATCAATGAGTTTCAAAAAATGTTTAATGATTTTTGTAATGGAGGAAAAAAATCTAGGCTTCCAAAGAAACTATGGTATTTGCCTCAGAAAAAAGGGGGGTTGGGTATGCCAAATCTGTTAGTATATTACCGAGCATTTCAAGTCAAGAATGTTGTGAAGATCTTGGCAAGAGAAAAGGTAATTTGGGAACAATTGGAAATGAAAGAATACAGAAATATTGGAAACCTGAAGTTTCTGGGAATGAAGGATAAGGTGAAAAGGTCAAATAATACTATGATGAAAGGTCTCATGGAGGTGTGGAAGAAGGTAAAAAAAGATATGGTTCCGAATCTCTCCCCAATCTTGGAATTGACCGATATGATGTGTTTCCCAATAAAATTAGACAAAGAAAAAATAGAAATATTGGATAAAAATGGAACGTTGTTATTGAAGGATTGGTTAAAAGCATGTGATGTTGATGCCGAGCGGAAAAAAATGTTCGAGATATTAAATTTGAATTGGTTTCAGAAGTTAAAAGTGGATAATTGGAATAAAAAATATAAAAGAGAACTAGGGTCAGACAGAGTACTCACGGAATTTGAGGAATTGGTAAGGAAGATTAGAAAAGGGGAAAGTAGTATTAAGGGTCTTGTAAGTAAGCTTTATAATATATTGAATAGAGGTGCAGATCCACAGGAGGATTTGAGACGGAAGTGGGAACAAAATTTGAATATAAAAATTGGGGAGATTGAATGGAAAAATAAATGGAAAAAGAGAATTATGAGAACAATGTCTGTAAGAATTAAAGAACATAATTTCAAGATGTTGTGGCAATGGTACCTGACACCATTAAGACTTTACCAGATGGATAATAAAAGAGATAAGTTATGTTGGAGATGTAAAGAATTTGATGGAACATATGAACATATGTGGTGGAGTTGTAAAAAAATAAGGGATTTTTGGGGAAGAATAGAAAATGAATTTGGTGAAATATTGGGTAAAAGTGTTAAGTTGGTGTCGGGTACTATTCTTTTAACGAATGTGGAAGATCTGGGTTTAAACAAGGAGGAAAAAGAATTACTGGAAATTGTATTGACAACGGGTAGACAATGTATAGCCAGAAATTGGAAAAACGATGTAGATATTCAGGTTGGAGAATGGTATAAAGAAATGTGGAGTTTAGCATTGAATGATAAATTGACATGGGAGATTAAAGTCAAAAGAGATAATTTAAAAGAGAATAGATTCTGGAATATATGGAAACCGTTCGTGGATCACTCTATTATGGCAGGTGATAGTTCAGGACCAGTACCATCCCAAAGAAGTTTCTGGACTTGAGTAGAAAATAAACTCTCCGGGCATTGTATATATTCACAGGGTGTTTTTTTTTTGTTTTTGTTTTTTAACTGGTTAAAAAGATTAGTGGTAGTACAGAAAGTTTCTCTCTATTATTTTGGACTTTGAAATAAAGGTTCTTAATATTTGGTGGTTAAATAGTAGTTAATGAATATAGATATTGTTATGTGCTAGCATATAGTAATGTTTGTTAGTATGATATTACGGACTTGTTAGTGTAATGTATTGTTAATGTACTGTTAATGTTTTCTTTTCTTTTTCTGTATGTTTATTAAAAACTTAATAAAAAAATTTAAAAAAAAAAAGAAAAGCAGGGGTCCCAGTACTGAACCTTGGGGGACCCCACTCTTTACTTCCCTCCACTTGGAGAAGTGTCCATTTAGTGCTACCCTCTGTTTCCTGTCCCTTAGCCAGTTGCTGATCCAGGACAAGACCTGTCCCTTTATTCCATGACTGGTAAGTTTATTCAAGAGCCTTTGGTGTGGGACCTTGTCAAAAGCCTTCTGAAAGTCCAGATAAACAATGTCAACTGGATCCCCCTTATCCACATGCTTGTTGACACTCTCAAAAAATTCCAACAGATTAGTGAGGCATGATTTGCCCTTGCAAAAGCCATGTTGGCTCTCCTTTAGCAGCGCCTTCTCTTCTATATGCCTATTAATTCTATCTTTTAGGATGGTTTCCATCACTTTACCTGGGACACATGTCAAACTGACAGGTCGGTAATTTCCTGGATCACCCCTGGATCCTTTTTTGAAAATTGGTGTTACATTCGCTACCTTCCAGTCATCAGGCACAAAGCCTGATTTGAGGGAAAGATTATATATTTTGGCTAGGAGATCAGCAATTTCATCTTTAAGTTCCCTGAGAACTCGTGGATGGATGCCATCTGGTCCTGGTGATTTGTTAGTGTTTAGTTTAACAAGACATGCAAGGACCTCCTCCCTGGTTATTTCTATCTGGCTTAATTCTTCGGTTTCCCTCCCTACGAAGATAGGCTCTGTTTTGGGCATGTGGCCTCTGTCTTCTGATATCTTTTTCTCTATTTTTACCGAAAAAATCTGTAGTCACTTTACAGCTCCACCACATGTGTTCAGATGTCCCAGGCTATCTTTACATCTCCAACAATTTTTGGTTTTTGTGTTGTCCATTTGATGCAACCGAACTGGAGTAAAATACCACCTCCATAATATTTTATAATTATGTTCTTTCACCCTGACAGACAAACTTTTCATTATTATTCTCGTCCATTTATTCTTCCAATTTGTTCCCAAAATGTTTATATTTAAGTCCTGTTCCCACATTATTCTTAATACATCCTGTGACTTATCTTCCTTATTTAAAATTTTATAAATCTGACTCTCTAAGACATTTATCATTTGAAAACTTTGAAAGAGGCAGTTGCAAGAATAATTCCTCGTGAGCAAATGAATGAAGTTTGGATACATAACCCTTTCCATATTGATTTAGAAAAGAATCAGTGACAATAACAAGAATCTCAATAACAAAAATCTCTGCAATAACAACAAACTCTGAATTGAATTCCAATCAATGAAGCTACAAAAAAATTGGTGTACACTTGGAGAAGCATATCCTGATATCACCAAACATGCTTATATGGCTATAATTCCATTTATAACAACTTATATTTGTGAATCAGAATTCTCAGTTCTGTTTTCAATTAAGTCCAGAACAAATAACAAACTGGAGCCTGAACATGATATACGGGTATCTATTTAAAAAACTGTACCATGAATAAAACTGTTGGTGGATAGGAAACAGAATGAAGGGTCTCGCTAGTTAATTTTACTGCAGTTTAACACAGATTTTACAATCTTAAGATAATGTAATTGTTTTATTTAAAGCTTTTATGAAAACATAATTACTGTTTATTTCTTATATCTTTGAATCTATGTGATAAACTTAAGAATTTATTTTTCTAATTTTTTAATTATTAAATTTTATTACAGTACATAAAAAATACAATACAAAAAACAAAAAATACTGTATTACAATACTCAATTGCATTAAGAATCATGCTACCATCACCTTCTTAGGAGACACTTTATTCTACATTTGTGTTCATTTATTAGTTTATTTTATTTTTCTATTACCCTACTTTCCAAAAACATACATTTCTTGTACCAGTTTCTTCCCTCTTCCCTTGACAAATACATAATCAATGAATCCACCCCTATACCTCCAAAATCATTTTCTTTTATCATACATTTTTCATTTTTAACTCACTTGTCAGTTTATCATTTAAGGCCATTTATGTGTGTGGTGGGATATCCCTAATTTCCTCATTCTTGCTCTAGTGAGAATTCAAGCTTGACTTGATTGGGCACTCAATTTTCTATCTTTAGAGCGGTCCATGGTAACTCTACCAACATCACATTTCAAATGAGCTGATTTTTCTCACACACACCCCTGCTGCCCAGTGTTTATTTTACATAGTACAGTACAGTAATACCTCAGATAATGACCAAACTTGGTTCCAGAAGTCTGGTCGTTATCCAATTTTTAGGATTATCTGATGAATGCATTGGATACCACTAAAAAAAAGCTGGCTGCCTCTGGGAGGGCAGGGGACCCATCCGTGCTGTTTCCAATGTCCCTCAACCTTCCTAAGTGCTGCTGCAAGGCAAAACCTGCAGTTGAGAAAGGAATTTTCCCTGGCGTTTTGCCTTGCAGGTGGCAGGGGGCGGAGAGCTCAAATTTTTTTTAATGTTTTTGTAAGTTTTTATTTGTTATGTTTTATGTGTAAGCCGCCCAGAGTCGCCTCAGCGAGGGGGGCAGTGGTAGAAACGTGAGTAATTAATAAATAAATAAATGGGTTTAACTCAAGGAGGCAGGTTTTATTGTTATTATTACAAGAAAAAGAAGACAATGGGAGGCATGCCAAACTCTACTGCAAAGCAAAGTGACCATACACTATCATCTGGCTTCCATTAATTTTAAGAACTCCACTATCAGCTGAAAAATTAGCAGTGGGAGGAAGGGAGCAAAATGCGCTACTGAATGTTTTGGGGAGGAAGGTCTCACAATAGATTTTATAGGGACTTGTTGCTGAACAGAACATATTTTTTATGGAATCAAGGTAGTAACTATATAAATACATACTGAATGGTTGCATGCATGGACATATGGGCCTGAGTCCAAGCTTGTCTTTGTGAATCAAAGCCTTGGTGAAAAGCCTAGTTAGTATTCAGAATGCATTTTATGAGGGTTTTTACATGACTATTTAACTGATAGAAAATATATGTTTTCTCACCACCTGATGGCTTATAGAGAATGTTTAGAATTCATAAGTAGGGCCATTATCCATTTGTATGAGTATATTGACCACAAGCAGCTCATGACCAAGTACAGAGGGAGCCCGCCACCTAAAAATGATTGAGTGAAGCACCATCCCTTCTCAGACAGAAGGTAACCACTATTACTGTCCACAGGTGTTATCCCAGATGGATCACATAAGGACCCATATGTCACTGCCAAGAAACTGTTCATGATATTATTTTCTTAACGTGGTTTTACAAGAAGGCATGTTCGCCAATATATGTGGAGATCTTGTTTTACCACATTAAAATAATGCAAGGTAAGATATTTGCTAAGCCATTTAGATGTGTGTAGCACACATTCCCAAGCCTCCTTCAAATGCAAGAAACCCCCTTACATCATCTTTATCCATGACATGGTCACATGGGTCAGTTGGACTGGGTGAAAACATAGCACTCTTTTTATACAAACAAACAAACATGGAATTTTGGCTTGGAAAGTCATACTGGCAAGGTCCCATAAGTAACAAGGCATATGCTTTAAAATGTACGTGTATATCAGTAACAGCTACTCATTCTTTATGCTGTTACATCCCATTATCTCTCTTTTTTTAAAAAAAATCAGAGCACACCTAAGGGCTACATTACATAATACAAGAGTTTTACTAAGTCAAACTAGCTTGGGAAATGGTGAGTTGCCCAAGCCCACCCACTTGATTAAATTGATGAGAAAAGATTTGTGCCCATTTCTCCTTTGTGCCATCCAGCTATGTACTAACTAATATTTTAGTGGTAAATTAAGTGCTGTGTTTAAAGAGCTGTAACAGAACAGCCCATTTCCTTGACACTTATTTACCTGGTGTGATTTAATCCAATTTAGTGTAACTCATGTTTTGCTATTTCTATTTGTACTTCTAAATCACCAGAGGTAGACGGAATACTAATAGAAATATTTCAAGCCACAGAGACTGAATCTGTTAAAATCCTAACAAAAAATATACCAAACATATCAGAAACAAAAAAATGGTCCACAGTCTGGAAACATTCAATATACATTCCAATCCCCAAGAAAAGAGATGCCAAGGAGTTAAGTAAATATAGGACTATTGCTCTAATTTCCCATGCAAGCAAAATGATGCTCAAGGTGGGGCAACAAAGATTTGTACATTATATGGACTGAGAAATGTCTGATGTTCAAGCTGGATTCTAAAAAGGAAGAAACACCCAGGGTCACATTGCAAATATTTAATGGATAACAGAGGGTACCAAAATGTTTCACAGAAGAAAACCATCCTGTGCTTTAGATATAACAGTAAAGTCTTTGACTGTGTGGATATTAAGAAACTATGGATTGTTCTGTAAGAAATGAATTTGCCTCATCACTTGATTGTCCTGATACATAACTTGTATTGTGGACAAGAAGCTACCATTAGAAAAAATATGGAGGGAAATAATGGTTTGCTATAGGGAAAGGTGTTAGACAAGGGTGCATTTTATCCTCTTATCTATTCAATCTGCTCCCAGAACATATCATGCGGAAAGCTGGACTAGATTTAGATGAAGGAAGAATGTAAATTGGTGGAAGAACATCAATAATCTAAAATATGCAGATTACACCATTTACTGGCACTTTTAATGAAAGTGAAAGAAGACAGTGCTAAAGCAGGACTGCATTTGAATAGCAAGAAGACAAAAATAAAGACTATAGGAGAACTACATAATTTTAATGTTGATAATGAAGAAAATGAAACAGTGAAAGGTTTAGTATGTGTTGGTTCAATCAATCCAAATGGTGATTACAACCAAGAAATCAGGAGAAGACTGAGACTTGGAAGGGCAGCAATGAAGCAATTAGAAAATATTGTCACATATAAGGATCATCCAAAAAGATCATCCACATTCATGTCTTTGCTATGGCTATATGTTGTTGGTGTTCAGTCGCACAGTCGATTCCGACTCTTTGCGACCCCATGGACCATCGCTCTCCAGGCACCCCTGTCCTCGACCATCCTCCTTAGTCACTATATACAAGTGTAAAAGTTGGATGGAGGGAAAAGCTGACGGGAAAAAAATTGAGTTGTTAGAAATAAGGTGTTGGAAAAGAGCTCTTTGGATATCTTGGACTGCCAAAAAGACAAGTAAATTAATTCTAAAGCAAATCAAGCTTGAACTATCTCTGGAGGCAAAAATGATGAATTTGAGGTTGTCCTCTTTCAGGCACATAATGAGAAGGCGGGATTCTCTGGAAAAGACAATAATACAGAGAAAGGTTAAAGGAGGAAGGAAAATATGAAATGGCTGACTCCCTAAAGGAGGCCACAGGCTTGAGTTGGCGAGAGCTGAACATGGCTCTTGAGGACAGAACATTTTGAAGGTCACTCATTCATAAGGTTGCCATAAGCTGGGGACAACTTTACAACATGTAACAAAAACAACAACAAATCTGACTTCATGCATTGCTCTGTTTGCACTTGATGTTCCCAATAAGCAATGCTGAATGTTGACCTGAGAGCAAAACCTGAGTTTAGAAACATGAGCAATTATTCCACTGTGGAACTCACAGGCAAAAGGGAGATATTGTAGTGCCTAAGTGGAAAACAGAGTCTCTTCTTAGAATAATATATTCATACCAGTCTGGAGAAAGGAGAGGCAGAATGGCAGGCAGGAGAATCAAGAACTCAGTAAGGGGGCAGTGGTTACTCCACTCTTTTCCCAAATGCAACATTTGGGACTGTAACCTAGACTTTATTCTTAAAATAATATTTGTTGTTATACATGTCAGTACTTAAAAAAATTAATCATCCAGAGGTCTGTGTGTCCCTTTCCAAGTTTACTTTTGCACATTCTTCTACAGCAAATATTCATTTTTTCAGAGTTCCTCTAAATATCAGCATGGATATATTTTTAGGATCATTGTATTTACATGAAACTAAGATTCACTGTTGCAACAACGTTTTCTTTTTTACTCATTTTAAAGGTTGGTTAGTGGATCCATGCAGATTTTCAATGTAAATAGTATCTTGCCAGCCACCTGCATTTTTCAAACTGCATGGTTGTACTCAGCCTTCATTCTATCCTGAAGCGCTAATGGAGGAAGTATTGATAGAGACCAGTTTAAGGAGAGCACATCAACTGGTGTAATTCTTCACAATGAGTTTGCTTCTCATGTGTTTTGCCCCTTTTGGGCTCCCTTTTCCTCCACTTAGAGTCAACGATGTTCTTCTAGGCTTGGAGGTCATTTTGCTCTTTTGTTGTTCAGTTGCACCGTCAAATATGACCCTTCATAACTCCATGGACCACAGCACGTCTTTTTATTTCATGGCTTCAGTCACTGCCTGCAGTGATCTTGGATTACAAGAAAGTAAAGTCTGTTACTGCTTCTATTTCTTCCCCTTCTATTTGCCAAGGAGTGATGGGACCAGATGCCATGATCTTGGGGTTTTTTTATGTTGAGTTTTAAGCCATCTTTTGCATTCTTTCACCCTCAATAAGAATCTTCTTCATTTTCTGTCATTAGGGTGGTATCATCTGCATATCTGAGGTTGTTGATATTTCTCCCGGCAATCTTAATTCTGGATTGTGATGTATTCCCCCCAAAAAAATAAAATGTGCATGATGTACTCTTCATATACTGTATGTTAAATAAAAAGGATGACAATATGCAGCCTTGTCTTACTCCTTTCCATATTCTACACCAATCAGTTTTTCCATATCCGGTCCTAACTGTCACTTCTTTACCTGCATACAGGTTTCTCAGAAGTCAGGTGAGGTAGTCTGGTACTCTCATCTCTTTAAGGACCTCAACATTTTGTTGTGATCCACACAATCAAAGGCTTTAACACAGTCAATTAAGCAGAAGTAGGTGTTTTTTCTGGTACTCCCTTGTTTTCTCTATCATTCAGCAAATGTTAGCAATTTGGTCTCTAGTTCCTCTGCCTCTTCAGAACCCAGCTTGTAGTTCTGGTAGTTCTTGAGCCACATACTTGTGAAGCCAAGCTTGTAGTATCTTGATCATGTCCTTGCTATCGTGCGAGGTGAACATAATTGTATGATAGCCTCAACATTTTGCTCTAGACTTTTCCTTATTCCTGGCAATGAGTGAGTCCTCTATAGAAAGGCCAGGCACTGCCACACTTTCCTATATCACTATATACATCCATGTTTCCTCCTACTGAGTTAGGCCATTGGAGGCAATCACTTCAGTAATTGATTGGCAGTGGTATAGGTATAGAGGAGTCAATCTGCCCAGCAGTTAATGAACACAGTTGAGCAGCAGACAATTGAGCGGCAGTGGCATTATTCAGGATAGAAATTAAACACTTCCTCTGATTGCTAGGGATGATCAGGGGAAGTGTAATTGTATTTTTTTCTTAAATAAAGTGATGATCGCTGAAGTGGAACAGTGATCATCTAGTGAAGTTAAGAAAATAAATCATAATTCCCCTAATCACCAGACTCATGCTGGGGAAAGAATTTACCAGGATGGGCAGCCAATCACCAGCCTCATGCTAGGGAAAGAATTTACCAGGACGGGTGACCACGCGCCTCTGCTCAAAACCCATTTTTTAAAGGGAAACAGCACCTTGGCAGATTCCCCTTTGCTTCCCCTCACTAGGCTCCACTCCATTCCATGGGAGAAAGTCCAAAGCCCTTCGGGAGAAGCTTGCCAAAGCTCCCAAAGTGCTTCAGACTTTTCCCCATGGAATGAAGCAGAGGAAGCGAAGTGAGAGGAAGTGAATGGGAATCTGCTGAGGTGCTGTTTCCCTTTAAAACATGGGCTTTGAGCAGAGGCGTGTGGCCAACCATCCCAGTAAATTATTTCCCCAGCACGGAACTGCTGCTCATAGCAAGCAACCAGAAGAATTGTTTATTTTTTTGCAGTCAAAGACTATTGTGGAAAATCAGACAATTCACAGCTACTTCCCTCCTTTTTATCCCATTCCCAATGTCCACATAGACTGGGAATGGGATAAAAAGAGAACCACAAAATTGTAGAATCCCTGATAGGGGCTCAAAAGCAGCACTTTGTGGCAAGTTGGTCTGTTCCAGCATTCAAAATATATGGATAATGAAAGAAAAAGCAGAACAGGGTGCTGCAAAAATTCCTAAAAGAGCATAAAGGGAAGTGTAGTAAGGCTCTTAGTTGCACAGCTAGACCCCCAACCCTGGTAGCATTGTATGGAAGGAGTTAACTTGATTTTTCTGGAGATAAAAGTGAGGCAACTGCCCCCTTCAACTGCCAAATTCCAGTGAATTTTACTTGTATTATTGTCTTGTTGTTGTTGTTCTGCCATATCTGAATCCAAATATAGGCAATCCTCATGGCAATCAGCCATGACGACAGTCCTGAAAATATAATGTAGTGGCCTTTCATCTTCCTTCTACATTGCAGCATGACCCCTGTACCACTGATCCAGTTCTGCAAGTCCCTTTCTGATCCTGAGCCCTTGGCACACAATGTCCTCATTAGCCCCAATGCAGTATCGATGAAGCTGCAGCCCTTCATCAAGATGGATTCAAGTGGATTTTAATCCACATGGGGACCATCACCCTTCCCTGTGGACTTCAGCACCCAAGGCTGTTAGTCCTCAGGGTTGTCAGGTTAGTTAACTGCCAGTTTACTAACACTGCACAAACCCTGAACTAAGCAAGAGAATGCAAGCGTGGCGCCAAAATGGCTGCC
Source organism: Bradypodion ventrale (assembly GCA_035047345.1). Lineage (NCBI taxonomy): Eukaryota > Metazoa > Chordata > Lepidosauria > Squamata > Chamaeleonidae > Bradypodion > Bradypodion ventrale. The sequence goes on along the minus strand of JAWDJE010000001.1, from coordinate 369,723,082 downwards.
GCGCTCTTTGCGGGCCCCCCCCCCACCGGACTTGGACATCCGGGTAGTTAGGGGGCGTGGCCAGCACCCTTTAAAAGGGGTGGCCATGAGGCAGCCACGCTGCCATTTTGCGAAGCGACGGAGAGGAGAAGTTTTTCCCCAATCGCTCCGTCGCTCTTCCTTTAGCTGGGAAGCCTCTTTTAGGCAGCGGTTTCTTCTTCGCTTCTTTTCTTTGGCTTCCCAACGATCTCCAGCAATGCCTTCCAAACAGAAGGCGATGGCGAACGCGGTTCGCGCTTCAAGGAGGCGCCAGCCGGGTTGGAGGACCGCGACTGCGACCCCTCAGCAGGCCCCCTTTCCGGGGGCGCCCACCGGGACCGGTGGGATGGGGTCGATTGCTCCCTGGCCTGAGGCTGGGCAGCCTCAGACCGGCCCTGCAGGGGATGCGGCCCCTGGCCCGCAATTAGCGGCCACTGGCCCGGGCCTGGCGCAGAGCCAGGCTGGGCCTTCGGGCCTTGGCATGCAGCTTCCAGCGGTGGGCTTTAACCAAGGGGGTTGGCTGGGTTCCCTTCCCTGGCAGGGCATGCCCCCGGCCCCTCCGGGGCCGGTGGTTGGGGCATGGCCATATGCGGGCCCCGGGGTCCAGAGACCTGGCCCGGCACCAGTGACCGGTGGGCCGGCCAGCCCTTTGCCCCCATCAGCATTGGGGGCTATGTAAACGTTGATGCCCTACTGGCCCGCGTAGCGGCCCTGGAGGCATCTTTAGGGGTAGTTAATCCATCCGGGGCACCTTTTGGTTTACAGGTCAACTCAGCGCCTGTCGGTCCTCGGCAGGCGGCCGAAAGGGTTGAGCTGCCTGAGGCAAGTAGGTCGGCGCCAGCCGCGGCCTCGCAGCTCCCCACGCAGCAGATGCCGCCAGCAGGTAGTGGTCAGGCCCCATCTACGAGCTCGGTTGCGGTCGCGAGCTCCGACGCCCGCAGTGGGCCGGAACCCCCGGTGGGGGCGGCCCATGGGGGTGCAACTTGTGAGTATACGATCCAAGCTAGTGCACCCACACCACAACCCACAACGGGGGGAGGTTTACAGTGGCCGTGGCCTCGCCTGGCTGGGACGGCGGGTCAGCCGCCGCCGGCCCATCAGGGAACGGCTCCAACACTCCAAGGCCCCTCTTGGGGCGGGGTACCCTGTCCTCCAGGGAACTTACTGGGGGTGGCGGGGCTCGTCCAGGCTCCTTTCATGGTGCCCAGCACTGTCAATGTTCCGGTGTCGGCCTTGCCGACAGCAGGTTATTCATTGCCCCTCGGGGATCACCTGGCCCAGGCCCCCAAGGAAAAGATCTGGCGGGGGGAGTATGTGGACATTTTCTCCCTCTTGAATAGAGAACCCACCAAAGAGGAGAGGGAGGGGCAGGACGAGAAGGACAAGGAGCAGTCTCGTCGACGTAAGCCGCCACGCACGTGGGCCAACTGGTTACCCGCGTACCTTATATACATGGCGGTGTACCTCAGGGCCCGGCCTGACATGGCAATTCCGATGGTCCAGTATTTGGACAACATATACCGGGCGATGGTTGATTTCCCTGGCCCGTCGTGGTTGGCTTACGACGAGGAATTCCGTATGAGAGTGCCCCTACACCCAGAGATGAGGTGGGATGAGCACTGCCAGAAGCTGTGGCTTCTGTACATGACCCCCACGTGCCCGGCACCAGGGGAGAGGTACCATTGTGGACATGCGGTCCAGCGAGCTGCTCCAGCCCAGGCACCCCGCCAGGTGGCAGGGCAGGGGGTTCCAGCCTGCCTGCTGTGTTGGAGCTTCTCGGCCAATGGTGCGTGCAACAGGAAGCAGTGCCGATACAGGCACGAGTGTCCCTCTTGTGCTGGCCCCCATGCCGCCTCCGCGTGTCCTAGGGCAGGCGGACTGCGGGGCAGAGGTAGAGGTGGACAGGGAGCGGGCAGAACTGCCGCGGAGGGAGCTGGTCAAGCAAAAGGCCCCCTCCCCAATTAATGTGGACATGTTGGAGCGTTGGCTCACGATGTACCCGAGGAGGGCAGACGCAGCTTACCTGCTTGAGGGTTTCCAGCAGGGGTTTCACATTCCTTTCACAGGGGTCAGGTCCCCTCAAGATGCACCCAACCTGTTATCACTCAGGGGAAGGGAGGAGGTGGCTGCCATGAGCATTGCTAAGGAGGTTGCTGCTGGCAGGGTCGCTGGCCCTTTCCCTGTCCCACCATTTCCCAATCTCAAGGTTTCCCCGTTGGGGTTAGTGCCCAAGAAGTCACCGGGGGAGTTCCGTTTGATACACCACTTGTCTTACCCGGCTGGCCGTTCGGTCAATGATGCTATCCCTGACGACCTTTGTTCGGTCAGGTATATATCTTTTGACCAGGCCCAGCGCATGGTGCGCTCATGTGGCCCGGGTGCACTACTGGCTAAGTGCGACATTAAGTCAGCGTTCCGTCTTCTGCCAGTGCACCCGGGCGACTTTGAGCTGCTGGGTTTCAAGTTCCGGGGTGAATTTTATTTCGACAAAGCCATGCCTTTTGGCTGCTCCATTTCATGCTCAGCATTTGAGCGCTTCAGCACCTTCCTGCAATGGGCCTTTGTTCGCAGGTCAGGGTCCCGGTCTGTAGGCCACTACCTCGACGATTTCTTATTCGGGGGTGAACAGGGCTGGGACACGTGCACGCGTCTCCTAAATACATTTCAGACGCTAATGAAGGAACTCGGTGTCCCTTTAGCGCCCGAAAAGACCGAGGGCCCTTCAACCAAGCTCACATTCCTGGGGGTTGAGATTGACACGGTTGTGCAAGCATCCAGGTTACCTGTTGATAAGGTTTCCCGGATCATTGCACTCATTTTGGACTTGCTGGCAAAACGCAAGGTGTCCCTTCGGGAGCTCCAGGTGTTACATGGTCACCTCAATTTCGCTTGCAGGGTCGTCGCACCTGGCAGAGCATTTGCTCGATGCTTGTGCGATGCCATGACTGGCTTGGCCAGGCCCCACCACAGAGTCCGACTGAACAAGGGCATGAGGGCTGATATGCTCATCTGGCTTCAGTTCCTGAGGGAATTCAACGGGGTGTCCTTTTGGAGGTCTGACCTTTTGGTTTCCCCTCGTTTTCAGGTTCAGTCGGATGCATCAGGGTCCCTGGGTTATGGGATTTACTTCGAAGGGAAGTGGGCCTACGGCAGATGGCCGCCAGCCTGGTGGGGCACGGATCGTTTGCGCGATCTCACGTACCTGGAATTTTTCCCTATTCTGGGAGCTTTGATGCTATGGGGCGAGGAGTGGGCCAATTCGGTCGTCCATTTCTGGTGTGACAATGCGGCAGTTGTCCACATTGTCAACTCACAGACGTCAAAATCTCCCAGGGTTATGGAACTGGTTCGCCAGTTTGTGTTGCGCAGCCTACGCATCAATGTGCTTTTTAGGGCCAGACATGTCCCAGGTATTAATAATGATATTGCTGACGCTTTGTCCCACCTGCAGATCCCCCGGTTCCGTGCCTTGGCCCCGGACGCAGAGGAATTTCCCTCGCCGCTCCCGGACGAGATATGGACGCTTGGCAAGGAGAGGTGAACCGGACGATCGGCATGTCACTCGCCCCCCGCACGCGTAAGGCGTATAACCACGCATTCAGTTCGTTCAGGGCCTTTTGTGCCCAATCACGGCTGCCTGAAAGTTGGCCCATCCCAGTGGCTCACGTCCTCCAATTTATGGTTTACTTACATGCCCAGGGCTTAGCCCCCCGCACCATAGCATCCAGGCTGTCAGCGCTGGCATTCATAGCCAAGGTGGTTGGTTTTGCTGACAGCACAAATGATTTTCGCATACGACATGTTTTGGAAGGGTGGGTGCGGGAACGTGGGCGCAGCCCGGACGACCGCCACCCTATTTCTCCATGGGTACTTACCCACCTTGCACGGGGTTGGCATGACCTGTGTTTCGACAGGTATGAGGCAACCCTGTTTCACGCGGCTACTACGGTGGCCTTTTTTGGGGCGCTCCGCATCAGTGAGCTGGTGCTACTGTCTAAGGCGGATGCGAGTCGTAGGGCACTGGAACTCGAAGATGTCTATGTTTCCAATGATTGGGCTCAGCTGAGGATACGCTCCTCTAAGGTTGATCAGCACGATGTAGGCAGTGGTGTAAGACTGGTACGATGTTCCATGGCTGACATCTGTCCGGTTGGTGCCCTACAGGAGTTCCTTGCACTACGTGGTACGCACCCTGGCCCGTTTTTCTGTCACCAAGATGGGTCTCCCCTTACTAAATTTCAATTTTGGAAAGTGACCGGTAAGGCACTAGCCAGTATTGGCCTCCCTGGGGCTCGTTACGGCACTCATTCATTCAGGATAGGGGCGGCTTCCACCGCAGCGGCGTTTGGGTACTCTGGGGCTGAAATATGCAACATGGGACGGTGGGGATCACGATGTTTTCAGTTGTATGTTCGCCCTCTTCAACAGTGAGTACCAGTTAAGTCACTGCCCTGTTTCCTTTTTTCCTTGACAGACCCTGGGTGTCGTCTTGCACCGGTGACAGTATGGCTGGTGGGCCACAGCTATGTGCACTGGGCAGCGCAGTTTGCTGCGGCGACAGAGTGGGGACCCCGACTGGGACTGGGTGCGTCCGCAAGTCTCAGGTGGTACGGTAAGCGCGGAATGTTATGGCGGGAACTGTTGCCATTCCTTTTCTCCATCAGGGATGCTGACCCGCCTGATGTCCTGATTATACACCTCAGGGGTAATGATTTGGGACAGGTCACGGGCCTATCGCTGAAGCATGCGATTTGCGGTGACCTGGCCTACTTGCATTATGTGTGGCCTGCCACAACCCTACTTTGGTCAGACATGATACCGCGGCACGCTTACAGGGGTGGGTTTAACCTCTAGGCCCTTGATCGGGCTCGGCGCTCGGTGAACAGGGCTATTGCCCGGTTCTTTATGGACAAGGGTTGGGGGCGCGTCATACGACACCCCACCATCAGTCTCCAAAATTATGAGCTTTACACAGGGGATGGGGTCCATCTGTCGCCGGGAGGTATGGACCTCTTGTTGGGAGATTGGCGAGCAGGCCTGTTGACCGAGCTGACGGTCTGGGGGGGGGGGCGGTGAGCCTTTATTGAAGCCTCCCCGTGTGACGGGTAGCACTGGTAAGGTAAACATTTATGACCCACAGGTATCCGGCAGGTTCGCAATTGACTGGACAACACTAGACAGGCACAAGTTGGTTAACGTTGTCCGGTCAACGATGAACCAGGCAATGGGGTGATGGCACGAGCTAGGCAGCATGCATCACCCCGTTATTTTACGGATACGCGTCAGAGGGTGGGGTCAGTAGTTAGATTATTGACTACGGTCAACAATTTGTTTGTTGTCAACAAACAAATTGATACAAATGGATACATTGTAACCAATTGCCGTTGGCAATTTTGGGTGGAACCTTACCAGTGTTACTTCAGCCTGCTTGCCTTAAGAATTATAATTGGTTGAATACCAATAGAAATTTATAATTCGGACTAGGGCATGAATCAATAAATGTGGCCCAATGCCGTTATCCACTTTTACCAGTGTCTGAGTCCTTTATTGGGGGGTGCGCCTGCAAAGCTTCACTAACTATCAAGGTTTTAAGATGCCTCTTGTAGATAGAAAACAAGTAAAAATAAAGGTCGTCCTTGCTCAAAAGCCAGTCATATCTGACTCTAGCGTTCAGTGCTCATTTCTGTTTATAGCCAAAGACCAGTGCTGTCTGTGTTTGCAGACATTTCCATGGACATGTGGCAGGCATGACTAGAGTGCACGGAATGCTGTTTACCTTCCAACCAAAGTGGTCCCTATTTATCTACTTGCAATTTCTTGCTTTCGAACCTCTAGGTTGGCAGGAGCTGGGACAGAGATGGGAGCTAACTCTGTCATGCAGTACCCGGGAATCGAACTCCGATCTTCCAGTCAGCGAGTTCAGCATCTTAACCACTTGAGCCACCGCAGTCTCCATAGAATACAGAGAGGTGTACAAATGATGATACATTTGTGCTTCTTGCTTCATAGGTAGCTGTGTGAATTTTCTTCCTGGTCCATTAATGGAATAACAAATGAACACAGTCATATTTCTGGCTTACTAAATGTGCCAAGGGCTATTATAGCCATGACAGATTAGTATGACAGCACATGGGCATGTAAGAATACCTCTTCCATTAATGTGTGCATATATACTAATTATGACATAGATGATATTTAGAACACTAGACAATGACAGTGACAGATGCAAAAAAGAAAAACAAATCCTCAGCATGATTGTAAAATTATATTCCATGTGGCTATTTCAGTCAGTGGGGGGGAAAGCATGGTAAATTCAGCTTGTCTCAAGCTAAATCTGAATTATTAGTTATGGCTTTCCAATTAATCTATTTACAATCTCTTTCTTTCAAACTGTTAGGTTGGCAGGAGATGGGACAGAGACAAAAGCTCACTCCATTGTGCAGCACTCAGGTCTCAAACTGCTGACTTGCTGGCCTTCCAGTCATCAAGCTCAGCATCAGCATCATAATCACTAAGACACCACAGTCCGTACGGGCACGTTTTACTTCCGTTTCGGGGAGCTACAAGGGCGGCGCAGGCCAGATGAATCGCAGTAAACCCATTTGTGTGGATTCACAGGGGGCTTGGGCTTCTGGAAATTGAAGTCTAAGAACATCTGGAGTGCCAAGGTTCGCCATCATGGTTCTAGGTGATGCCTGGGGCAAGAAGTCCAAGAATTCTGTAAATCCTATCCCAAATATTTAGAAGCAATCCTCCCTTAAGTGGTAAAAGTCATCTTTGTCTTAGTATGACATTTTTGCCACCTCTGTAGCTTTCCAATCATTTTGGTTTTTTAAAGTGGTCATTGGCAGGTAAACACAAGTTTAGTCAGCAAGTCTGATTCATCGAGCACATAGCTCTGTGGAAAGTGCCTCACCAGAAGTCATATGTGCTAACAGCTATAAATACACATTTCCATACTGACTAAACCTCGCCAAATGAATCTCTTCTGTCTCCCTAGAATATATATATTGTGTATTAAGTGTGTTACGATGGATAGAGTGATGGACTAGGATTCAGGAGAGCAAGGTTTGAATCCACATTTGGCCATGGAAGCTAACAGGGGGAGTGGAGCTCATAAAGCCACAAGTTAAAGATCTTTCTGACCTTGAAAGCCATATTAGTGTCATTGTAGGTCAGCTCCCACTTGAAAGCACATAGCTAACTAATATGGACATCAGTACAATAAACCATTCTTTTGGCTTTAAACAGCCTTCAAAACTCCAAACACTAGTTTCCATATCTATTAAGTGGGATTTCAGTACAGCAAAGAAAGTGAGACTGCATTTGAGGGCTTGGGTGATGTACTCCACAGTAATTGCAGCTTCTTGATCCTGTTACAGAGTTTCCTGCATAATTCGATACTATCTTTTTCTGTTGGTAATCTGGCTGTAACACCTGGGAAGTATTTGGAGATCTCAGAAGGATCTCAAAGGACAACCATAAGCAGCTGGTCATTATTCCCCCTCAAGATCCCATTCTTTCCCTACTGCAGTAAAATGCAATCATAAGATCCCTTTAGAAAAACAGTGAGAGATCATGGCCATCAATAAGTAGATGACACCTCTGAATTTATAGAGGGACAGGATAGGTTGATAGAAACTGAACAGTCATTGATAAGTTATAATTAATGTTGAGAGAAAGCAGTTCACACCTTTTTTAGGCAAGACATACTGTCTCTCTTCTACTTGGCCACACTTTCTTTTGCACTGGCCAGGAAAACTTTTGACCAACTCTAGCCACAAATTAGACATCAACCTTTTCCTTGAAGTTTAGGAAACATTATCCAAGTCATTTGGAAACTTTAGAGCACTATTGTGTGAGATATTATATTATAATACTGTGATGCCATTCATGTACTCTCCCACACTGTGAGGGCAAACAAAGCTGCTGGTTAGTACAGTTCCAGACCAAAGAAAGTAGGAAGCAGGAATCATAAAGCCAAATACCCAGGCATGGGAATACAAAGTCATAGCCCAAAAAGCTGTCCACATGGTCATACACACAGTCCAGGCAATCCAGAGCAAGGGATTAGAGAATAAGGAAAAGACTGTCAAAAGAAGCTGCTCCCAGCACCACTGAAGTCTGCTTTCTAATTGTGCTGCTGAAACCCCACCCAGTACACTGCTTCTAATTACTCAGGTAGCAAGGGAAGAATCCAGCCAGAAGATTTGACTTTAGGAGAAAGAGCCTTCTCATGAGCAGACTACTTGCAACAAGACCATATCTGTCAAGTTTCGGGAAATTTCTTTATTTTTTAATTTTTATTACAATTCTAATAACAAAAAAAACATTACATCAAATACATCAATATATCAACATAAATAAACACATAAACAAACACATAACACCCAGTGATATTTACAATGTCCTATAGACTTTGTATATTCTTTGTTTCCTACTTTATTGACAAAAACCAAGTTGATCAGGCATTGTTTTTCCTCCTTGGCCCTTATTTAATGTGTATTCCAAAAAATATTTCAAGATCTCATAAAATTTATTTTCATTAATCATTCCCTTTTTAAAATGTAGTTCTGAAGTAAGTTTATCATTAAGTGCAGTCGTCCACATTTCATTATACCACTCTTCAACTTTAAGCATTTTTTCTTCCTTCCAGTTTCGGGCAATGCATTGTCTCGCCATTGTTAACATTATAGATAATAACTCTTTTTTATACTTATCCATTCTAACATCATCAACATCTGTTAACAGGACCATACATGCATTCAGTTTAATATCTATATCAAAGATTTTTTTGATTTCATTTTGAACTTTTGTCCAAAATTGTCTTATAATTCCACAGTACCACCACATCTATACCTATAAATCCAAACCGTTGGATTGTGACAAAGGCTCCCACAACCGGCCATACTAGCCCATACCGAGCCTCCTGCACTCACCCAAACCCAGTCCGGAGGTTACTGCAGGGTTGAGAAATGCACCAGTGGGGTAAGAAAAGAAAAAGGACTTCACTACCCAACATCCTGTGTGCAGTGCTGCGCCACAGCCAATTAGGTTGAGAAGTGTGACCAAATAGAACGTTGTGAGTCGCGCCATGCCCAATAAAAATTAAGCTACAGAAAAAATTTCTACGCACGAATGGTCAGATCACAAATTAAACTTCATATCCCAGCGTCCTATACTCCTATGGCATGTAAGCTCGGAAAGCCTGCGCACATGGTTTAAAAAACTGCCAACGTGTTGAACCTTTGCCTTCTGCCCCACCGGCGAAGGCCGGCGCCAGCCTCACCGTAGTTTGTGGGGAAAGAGGAGCCCCTCCTCTTCCCCCTCGCAGCTTCAGCAAGGTAGTGGGGAGAAAAGATCATCTCCCAGCAGTCCCGGAGGCTGGCGCCAGCCTCGCCATAGCTGGGGGGAGGAGCCCCTCCTCTCCCCCGCAGCTTCGGTGAGGTAATGGGGAGAGGAAATCATCTCCCCGCAGCACCGGAGTCTGGTACTGGCCTTGCTGTAGCATCAAGGAGGAGGAGAACCACCTCCCCCCCCCCCAGCGGCTTTGGTGGGGAAGTGAGAAGACGGCAGCCCAGTGAGCATCCCTGTTCACAAGCCCATGCTGGAGAAAGACCAAGTCAGCAAAAGGTAAGTGGGGTGGGGGAGAGGGACTGGGGGTGGTGGTGGAACGGGCCTGGGAACCATGCCACCCACCCGCCCCGCCCCCATGTCCCCCCAGTCCCTGTACCACACCCCACTTAGCTTCACCGCCCCTGCCCCCCACTGAAAGTGAACCAATTTCCAGGGAAGCAAAGGCAGCGAATGAGGCTCCAGTCGTTGCCTTTATTTCCCAAGAAAATGTTTCACTTTCAAGGGGGGAAAGTTACTGGTGCATTCGCCCCCCATTGAAAGCGAACCAATTCCCCGGGGAGCAAAGGCAGTGACCAGGGCTCCAGTCGCTGCCTTTACTTCCTGAGGAAGTGTTTCGCATTCAGCAGAGGGGCAAGGAGCAAAGACACTGATGCCTTTGCCCACCGCCTGACCCCCCCATTGAAAGCAAAACACTTCCTTGGGAAGAAAAGGCAGTGACTGGGGCTCCAGTCACTGCCTTTACTTCCCGAGGAAGTTTTTCACATTCAACGGGGGGTGGGGCGGGGAGTGAAGGCACTGATGCCTTAGCCACCACTGCCACCCTCGTTGAAAGCAAACCAATTCCCCAGGAAGCAAAGGCAGCGACAGGAGCCCCGGTCGCTGCCTTTACTTCCTCAGGAAGTGTTTCACATTCAACAGGGGGGAGGGAGACACTGATGCCTTAGCCCCCTCCCCCCCATTGAAAGCGAACAACTACCCCGGGATGCAAAGGCAGCAAACAGGGCTCCGGTCACTGCCTTTGCCTCCCGGAGGTACTCACCCGGGCACAGCCTCTGACCTCAACTGCAGCCTCCTCTCTCTCTCACTCACTCACTCACACACACACATACACACACACCTACTGGGCTGCACATTTCAAACCTGCCCAGTGTGTGTGTGCACACACACCAAAACCACCCCTAACCACCAACATACACAATAAGCAAAGTAAAGTAACCAACAAAAACTAACACCAAAACTATTAAAAAATAATAAAACAAAAATAAATCAATAATTAAAAAACCATTAATAAACAAAAAGAAATAAACCACAAAATACACAAACAAAAACATCCACAATGACACAAAACCACATACAAAACACCTAACTGCAACACGAAAAAACCACGAAGTACACAAACAAACAACAACTAATTACACAAATAAACCACAACAAAATAAGAAAAATTAAACAAAACCAGAAAAAACCAAATCAATTAAACAAATCTAAAACTAAACCAAAACAAAAAAGAACAAACAGAAACACCTCCCAGCCCACCACCACAAAAACAAAACAAAGGAAAACCCCAGAAGAAAGAAAATCAGACAACTCACCAGCACATCCTCCCTCCATGACGACCGGAACAGAAATGAACAAACAAAGAGACTACTTACCAGAAGAAGCCCCACCCAGAGGCCAGGAGAGAAAAAATACGTGAAATGAAACCAAAACCCCTAGCAGCCCCACCTGCAGGGCAGAATAGTAAAAACAACTCAAAAAGATTCAACAGCCCCACCCAGAGGCCACAAGAATAAAAACAAGTCAAAAACATAACAATAAATCACAATTTTACACAAATCACAAACATTTTAAAAAAAAGATTTATAAAATCCTGTGTTGAGTTTTAACTCAAATAAAAACCCAATGAATGTAAAAAACATGTACTTTCACATTTTTAAAATTATTACCTACTGTACAACTATTTTTAAAAAGCCACATACTAAAACATTATTTGGTTAAATAAAACAATTTGAAAACATTATATCATCCTTTGTTCTTTTTTTAATCCACAAAAAAACCCCAAAAAAGTGTTAATATATTTATTCTTTTTTTAAAAAAATTGCGTAACTAAAAATAACATATATGTTAAAACAAATATTCAAAAATACATTAGAAAAATACAATCTACAAGTTATTATTACTTTATAGTATCAAAACAATACAATCTATTTAACAAATGACAACATAAAAAATTGTACATAAATAAAAAAATTAAAAAAAACAATTACAGACTAACCTCTTTTTGACATACATTAACAAAACAAAACAAAACATTACAACACAATTTAAAACAGCCCGGCAACACCGGGCAACCTCTGCTAGTATGAAAATAAAAGCCCAGAGCATTTTTACATCTCCAACAAAATTGCGACTTTGTATTATCCATTTGACTTAAATGGACCGGTGTCAGATACCATTTCCACATGAGTTTGTAATTGTGCTCTTTTACCCTGATGGATAGTGTTCACATTATTCTTTTCTTCCACATGTTTGACCATTTTGTCTTATCAATTTTAATACCTAAATCCTGTTCCCAATCTATCCTCAGTACATCCTGTGCTTTATCATCCCAATTTAATAATTTATATATCTTACTAACCAGTCCTTTTATGCCCATCTGGCCCGTTCTTAATTTATATATCATGTCCTCAAATGATGTCCTATTTCTTTCCGGGCTTGTTGTTCAGTCGCACAGTCGACTCCGACCCTTTGCGACCCCATGGACCATTTTCCTCCAGGCGCCTCTGTCCTCTACCATCCCCCTCAGCCCTCCCAGTTCTGTGCCCATTGTGTCTATAATACCATCTAGCCATCTCATCCTTGGCCTCCCCCTTCTTCTTTTGCCCTCCACCTTTCCCAACATCAATGCCTTCTCAAGTGAATCCTCCCTTCTCATTTGATGTCCAAAGTATTTTAGCTTCATCTTTACTATTTGACCTTCCAATGAGCAGTCAGGGTTAATTTCTTCTAAGATTGACCTATTTGTTCTCCTCGCTGTCCAGGGGACTCTCAAAACCCTCCTCCAACACCACATTTCAAAGGCATCTATTCTTCTGCGTTCAGCCTTCCTAATTGTCCAGCTCTCACATCCGTACATTACTACTGGGAAAACCATTGCTTTGACTATTCTAATTTTTGTTTGCAATGTAATGTCTCTGCTTTTCACTATGTTCCCCAGGTTTCTCATCGCTTGTCTCCCAAGAATCAGTCGCCTTTTTATTTCATGGCTGCAATCCCCATCTGCAGTGATCTTTGATCCTAAGAAAGTAAAATCTGTCACTGCTTCTACTTCTTCCCCGTCTATTTTCCAGGAACTGATGGGGCCTGTTGCCATTATCTTGGTTTTCTTGATATTGAGTCTCAAGCCAGCTTTTGCACTCTCCTCCTTCAGCCCAATCAAGAGATTCTTTAGATCTTCCTCACTTTCTGCCATTAGGGTGGTATCGTCTGCATATCTCAGATTATTGATGTTTCTCCCAGCGATTTTAATCCCATATTGTGATTCCTCCATCCCTGCACTGCGCATTATGTGCTCTGTGTATAGGTTGAATAAGCATGGTGACAAAATGCAGCCTTGTCTTACTCCTTTTCCTATTCCAAACCACTCTGTTATTCCATGTTCTGTCCTAACTGTTGCTTCTTGGTTCATGTACAGATTTCTCAGGAGGCATATGAGGTGCTCTGGTATTCCCATCTCTTTAATTACTTGCCACATCTTGTTGTGGTCCACACAGTCAAATGCCTTAGTGTAGTCAATAAAACAAAAGTAAACTTGTTTCTGGTATTCCTTTGTTTTCTCCATGATCCAGCGTATGTTGGCGATGTGGTCTCTAGTCCCCCTGCCTCTTCTGAAACCAGCCTGCACCTCTGGTAATTCTCTCTCCACATGCTGCTGAAGTCTGTCCTGTATTATCTTGAGCATCACCTTGCTGGCATGTGGGATGAGCGCGATTGTTCGATAATTTGAACATTCTTTGGCATTGCCCTTTTTTGGGATTGGGACGTATACTGATCTTTTCCAATCCTGTGGCCACTGTTTTGTTTTCCAAATCTGCTGGCATATTGAATGCAGTAATTTGACGCCATCATCTTTTAGCGCTTTGAAAAATTCAACTGGGATACCATCATCTCCACTAGCTTTGTTGTTTGCAGTGCTCTTTAGGGCCTTTATGACTTCGCTCTCCAGGATGTCTGGCTCAAGTTCAATTTCTTCATCATTGTGATTATCAGGAGTGTTGAGGTCCTTTTTGTAAAGTTCCTCTGTGTACTCTTTCCATCTTTTCTTAATTTCTTCTGCATCAGCTAGCTCCTTTCCGTCTTTGTCCCTTATCATGGTCATTTTTGCTTTAAATGTTCCCTTGACTTCCCCAAATTTTTTGAAAAGATCTCTGGTTCTGCCTCTTTTGTTGTTTTCCTCCATTTCTCTGCACTGTTCTTTTAGGTAGTTTTCCTTATCTCTCCTTGCTTTTCTTTGAAATTCTGTGTTCAAATGGTTGTAGTTTTTCCTTTCTCCTTTGACTTTTGCGTTCCTTCTTTCCTCTGCTATTTTAAGAGCCTCATCAGACAACCACTTTGCTTTCTTACTCTTCTTTTCTTTTGGTATGGTTTTCTTTGCTGCTTCCTGCATGATGTCCCTCATCTCCGTCCATAATTCTTCCGGTACTCTGTCTACCGAGTCTAAGCCATTAAATCTGTTCATCACCTCCACCGTGTATTCTTTAGGGATGCTGTCTAGGTGATATCTTTCCGGGCTAAATTCTCCTAAATACTTTTTATTCCAATTACTTACACTAATCATTTGTAACCAATTTAAACTTAATTGCCTAAATAAATCTGATTTTTTCGCCTCGTCCTTACATTTTTCTAGCCAATTTTTTAACAAAAGCACATCATTTCTTATAAAATTTCTTCTATTTTGTATCTGCATTTATTGGGAATGATTTCATATCTTTCAATTCGATAATTGGTGATAGACCAGGAGCCAATTTTCTCTTCAGAGTTGACCATGTATGTAATAACTCCTTTAGCAGTTTATTTTTCAAATTACTTAAGCTCTTAGTTCTATCTAGAAAAATTGTCTTTCCCACATTTAATAATTCACGCATTTCTATCCTTTCCCATATAATTTCTTCCCTCATTAATAATTTGCAAATATTCCTTTATTTAAACACTATATAATAATTTTTAATATTTGGTATTCCTAACCCACCTAACTTCTGCGGAGTATACCAGAGAAGTTTCGGAATTCTTGCTCTCTTTCCTCCGTTACAATAATTGTTGATTAGAGTCTGAATTTTTTTTAACTCTTTCTCCCTAATTTGAATTTGTAAGTTATCAAACAAAAAGTTTAACCTAGGCAACAACTTCATCTTACAAAGTGCTATTCATCTGAACCAAGATAAATTCAATTTTGTATATTGCCGTATTTTTTCTATCAATTCCACTTCTATTTTATCATAATTCATTTTATTTAAGTCTTTAAACTTTTTGTAATGTTTATCCCCAAATACTTAATATTATTTTTAATTTGTATTTTAAACGTATTCCTAATTCTTTCCAACTCTTCTTCTTTTTCATTGAAAAACAATGCCTCGGACTTGTCCCAATTAACTCTTAAACCTGTTGCATCCTGAAATTCACTAAGATGTTGCTGAATCAGGGCTAGAGATTTTTGAGGATTTTTAATGGTAATTAGTGTGTCGTCTTAACTCCCTCCACCCCATCTAATTCATTATCTTCTCTTATTGCGTTGGCTAGCAACTCCATTGCCATAATAAAAATCATGGGAGATAAGGGGTTCCCTTGCCTAGTCCCTGCACCCAATTGAATACCATCTGTAGTTGTGTCATTTATTTTCACTTTAGCTGTACCCTCTGAGTATAATTGATCAATCACTCCTTTAAACTTTATCTCAAATCCATAACTATCAATAATCTTTTTTATTGAAATCCATTGGAGTGAGTCAAAGGCTTTAAATATATCAAGAGATAATATCCACACTTTTTGTTTATTTTGCTGAGCGCTGCTTATAAGATCCGAACCCTTCTCGTTAGATCTGACATGTTTTACCTTTCATGAATCCCACTTGATCATTTTTGATATATTTATTCATAAACTTATTCAGCCTATTGGTTAAAACTGTTGTAAATACCTTCACATCCTGATTTATAAGTGCTATCGGTCTATATGATTCTACCCTTTCTAAATTTTTACCAGGTTTGGGAATTAGGGTTATAATAGATCTGTACCATGAGGGTGGTATATTTCCTCCATCCATAACATGATCAAATATTCTCACTAACCTAGGCACCACTACCTCTTTAAATTCTTTATAAAATTCCCCTGGAATCCCATCCTCTCCCGGGACCTTTCCAATTTTCAATTTTTCAATAACATCAATAATTTCTCTGTTATTTTTTCTTCCATATATTTTATATGTTTCAAATCTACTTTTACTTTAGCCCAATTATTGATATATTGTTGTAATTTCCCTTTTTCAATATTTTTATCCATATATAAATCTTGATAAAACTCTTTCACTATTTTAATTTTATCCTTAATCTTATTACACCTTTTTCCAGAGTTGTCTATCAGAGTACCTATCTCTCTTCTTTCTTTTTTATTCTCCACTGCTCTTACCAACATCCTCGAATACTTGTTACTGAATTCAAAATATTCCCTTTTAAAATATATTAAATTTATTTTAACTATTTCAATATCTTTTCCTATTGATTCTGTTTTAAGTCTTTGTAATTTTTCCAATATATCTTTATTTTTAGTTTTTGCATGTTCCTCCTGGAGATGCTTGATTTCATCTTCTAATTTCTTTTGCTTTTCTGTCAAACCCCTCTATTTTACACTCTTTCCCACCATCATCCTGTATTAGTTAAACTTCAATTAGGCTGGAGTTAGACTGGAGGCCAGCACAGGATAAGCATAGCTGTCCAGTTTCACTTTTTGGCCGAGAAATTTCCCTTATTTGACAGAAATTTCCCAAAACTTCACATGTATGATCAAGACCATCCTTGTAGTTGAGCAGTCTACCCTGTGGCTTTTCATTGAGCTCATGCCTTCACGTTTCTTTGCATGCAAAGGCTGGGAAGTTGTCCCAACTCCCCCTCAGACATACCTTCCTGAAAGGTCCATGATCTGTGAGGACACAACTTCCTGGAAGGTCTATGATCTATGAACAGCCCTCCAGTTCTCTGATCTAAAGGACCAATCAGATCTTCCACTCCATCAGATTATGGTATGTCAAGTTCCACAGGCTCATTGCAGGTGCACCCAACCAAATAAAGACTCAGACACCGGTATTGGATTAAAGGCATCGGGCCACTTTTATTGAATAATCCCCTAGTCCGAATTATCACTTTCAATTGGTGTATCATCCAATTGTAATTCTTTAAGGCAAGCAGGCCGCAGTAGCACTGGTAAGGTTCCACCCTAAATGCCAATGGAAATTGGCTACATGTATCAATTTGTATCAATTTGTTTGTTGACACAAACAAATTGTTGACCGGAGTCAATATACTATCTACTGACCCCAACCTATGACGTGTATCCGTTCAAATATCAAGGTGATGCAGGCTGTGAAGCTCCTGACATCATCCCTTTCATAGTTCGCCCTTGACCGGCCAAACCTGTTTCCCCTGTATCTATCTACGTGTTGGCCAGTCAATTGCGAACCTGCCGGATACCTATGTGTCATAAACCTTTACCTTACCCAGTACTACCCGCCACACGGGGAGGCGTCCATGATGACCCACAGCCCCCCCAGACCGTCAGCTCGGTCACCAGGCCTGCTTGCACATCCTCCAGAAAGAGGTTCATACCTCTGGCCGACAGGTGGACCCCATTTCCTGCCTATAGGTCAAAATTTTTGCAAGCCTATCCTCAGATGTCTACTGGCTGTCTCAGCAAGGAACCAGGCAACAGCCCTGTCCACTGACCGCCGGGGATGGTCCAAACCACGGAGATCCATGTCTCCTCTAAAACAGTGTCTCGGCACAATGTTAGACCATAGCAACCGTGTGTACGGCCATAAATGATGTAAAAATGCCAGGTCACTGCACCTCGACATTTTAAGGAAAGGTCAGTGATCCGTGTAAGATCATCGCCGCCGAGGTGTAGAATAAGAACATCAGGCGGTCCAGCGTCCCTGATGGACATTAGGGATGGCAACAGTTCCCGCCCTCTCATGCCGTGCATACCATACCACCGCATACGTGCGGATGCACGCAGCCCAAGCTGGGGTCCACACTCTGTCACCGCAGCATATTCTGCCGCCCAGTGTACATAGCTGTGGCCCACCAGCCGCACTGCCACCGGTGTGCAGAGACACACAGGGTCTGTAAAAGAGGAAAAGGAATTAAGGACATAACTAGGTACTCATACAGTGAGGGGACGTACATATAAGGAAAATATGCGCAAACCCCCACGTGCCCACACATATCCATCTCCGAGTACACAAACACAGCCGCGGTCAATGCGACGCGTATCCTGAATGAATGGGTGCCATAACGGGCCCCACACTGTGAAGCGCAGTACCAGTCACCCTACAGAACTTAAATTTGGTAAGGGGAGACCCATCCTGGTGGCAGAAAAACAGGCCAGGGCGCGCAGCAAGCACTGCCAAAACTGCATGTAGGGCACCAACCGGACAGATGTCAGCAAATGTACATCATAGCAGTCTACACCACTGCCTACTCCATGCTGATTGGCCTTTGAGGAACAAATCCTCAACTGAGCCCACTCCTGGTTGATAGAGACATCTTCGAGTTCCAGTGCCCTACAAAAATTGTCCCCCTTTGATCATGGGACCAGCTCACTGACTCGCAGAGCTCCAGAGAAAGCTACGGTGGTAGCTGCATAAAAAGATACTCCTCCCACCTACTGTAACATAGTCTATGCCAACCTCGTGCAAGGTGGGTCAAGGTCAGAATACCTGTGAAAACAGGGCGACGTGTGTCCGGGCGGCAGCCACGTACACGTATCCACCCTTCCATACTTCCAGTATGCGGAAAACACTCACACAGTCAGTAAAGCCCCGTGCCTTGGCCATGAATGTCAAGGTGTAAAGCCTGGTGGCTATGGTGCGTGGGGCCAACCCCAGATCATGAGGCGCACCATATATTGTAAATCCTAGGCGACTGGTATCGGGCACATTTCAGGCCACTGCCTTTGCCTACAAAAAGTCTCTAAAGTGAAGGAGTGGACGCTGACACGCCGTACGCGTGCGAGGTGCCAAGACAAGCAACTTGTCTGGTTCACGTCTCCTCGCCAAATGTCCATATCTCAGCCAGGAGTGGAGAGGGTAGCTCCCAAGCATATGGAGCCCATTCACGGAACCGGGAGATCTGCAGGCGGGATAAAGCATCAGCAATATCGTTATAATGCCTGGCAGATGTTTAGCCCTAAGGAGCGCCTTAAAGCGCACGGACCCAAGAACAATAGGCGAGCTGAGGCCATGACTCCGGGGGATTTAGACGTTTGGGCATTGACAATGTGCACCACCGCAGCATTGCCACACCAAAAGCGAAGCACAGAATTAGGCCACCTGTCCCTCCAGAGCATAAAGGGTACCCAGAATTGAGAAAAAATTTCAGAAACATAAGATCGCGTAAGCAATCCGTGCCCTGCCATCCCTGGGGCCAATGACCATAGGCACACTGTCCTTAAATAAATCCCCCCACCCCAGGGAGCCGGACATCCGACCGTACTTGGAATGGGGCTGACCAGAAGCTCGTACCTCCAAAAGGAGACAGCATGAAAGTCCTGCAGGAATGTGAGCCAAACAAACAGGTCCGCTCGTAAACCCCTAATCAGCTGTACCCTGCGGTGTCGTTTATCAAGACCCGCCATAGTGTGTCCCAGACAGCAGGCGAAGGCACTGCCTGGTGTTACCACTCTGCAGGCAAAGTTGATGCGGTCATGCATCACCTGCGACTCTCGGAGAGGCACCTTCCACTTGGCAACATTGCCACATTGCAGCAGGGGCCACCCCCCTTGACCGACAATTCGGTCACCTGGCCCTCTTGCACGTTATTCAAAAGAGAGGTGCATCCACTTGTTGACAGGTGAACCCCATCTCAAGAATACTGGGACCCCTGCTTTTCAACCTCTTCATAAATGATCTAGAGGTAGGAGTAAAAAGCAAGGTAGCCAAATTTGCTGACGACACTAAATTATACAGGGTAGTGAAAACTGTGAGAGATTGTGAGGAGCTCCAGAGGGATCTCTCGACACTGGGGGAGTGGGCAAAACAGTGGCAAATGAGTTTCAACATTAGTAAGTGCAGAGTGATGCATGTTGGGGCAAAGAACCCCAATTACATTTATAAACTGATGGGGTCTGAACTCTCTGCGACAAACCAGGAAAGGGACCTTGGTGTCCTGGTGGACAACTCAATGAAGGTGTCAACCCAGTGTGCCTCAGCAGTGAAAAAAGCAAACTCAATGCTAGGGATCATTAGGAAGGGTATAGAAAATAAGTCAGCAAGTGTCATTTTGCCTCTTTATAAATCTATGGTGAAGCCCCATCTGGAATACTGTGTACAGTTCTGGTCGCCATACCTCCAGAAGGATATTATGGAGCTGGAAAAAGTGCAGAGGAGGGCAACCAGAATGATTAGGGGACTGGAACACCTTCCTTACCATCTGAGGCTGCAACGGTTGGGCCTCTTCACTCTTGAACGACGACGTCTAAGAGGTGACCTGATTGAAGTTTATAAAATCATGCACGGTGTGGACAAAGTAGATAAGGAAAAACTGTTTTCCCTATCGCATAACACTAGAACTAGGGGACACTCCATGAAACTTTTGGGTACTAGTTCTCAAACAAATAAGAGAAAGTACTTTTTCACCCAGAGGATTATTGGTCTATGGAACTCCCTGCCAGAAGAAGTGGTGACAGCTGTCAGTCTTGACAGCTTTAAGAAAGGATTAGACAAGTTCATGGAGGACAAGGGTATCAATGGCTATAATTATGGATACCTAAGGACAACCTCCAGGTTGGAGAGATAGGCAGGATATCTCTCAATATCATTTCCAGGGAATCCTAAGCAGGCATCTGCTTGGGAATACCCTGAAGGAAATGGTGAGCCACTGTGTGAGACAGAATGCTGGACTGGATGGGCTGTGGCCTGTTCCAGCAAGGCTGTTCTTATGTTCTTATGTTCTTATGTTCTTATGTTCTTAACCCCAGCCCCAGACGACAAATGGCTGTCCCCAAGCCATTCTAGATAAGGAACCAGGCAACAGCCCTGTTCACTGACCATCGGGCACGGTCCGACCGCTGGGTCAAAGTCTCTCCTATGATATTCCCTCGGCATGATGTATGACCATAGCAATCGTGTAAACAGCCATAAATGGCAAAGAGACGCCAGGTCACTGCACTCAGAAGTCTTTAAGTCCGGGCTAGCAATCCGTGCAAGATCACCACCTCCGAGGTGCAGAATTAAAACATGTGGCGGCCCAGCATCCCCAATGGACATCAGGAATGTCGACAGTTCCCACCACCTATATGCCGTGCACACCATACCACTGCATACACGCGGTTACGCGTAGCCCGAGATGGGGTCCCCATTCTAACGAAGCGGCATACTGTGCCGCCCCAGTGCACATAATTGTGGCTCACAAGCCACACTACTACCAGTGTGCGGAAACACACAGGGTGTGTAAAATAAGGAGGGAGAATAGAGAGCAGAACAAGGCACTCATTCAGTGAAGGGACGAACAGACAGAGAAAATTGGGCAAGTCCCCACCTGCCCATGCAACATATGTCAGGCTCCGGGCACCCAAATGCAGCCGCAGTTGATGCGGCGCCTAACTGGAAGTAATGGGTACCAATTCTAGTTCAATAAGGGTAGACCCGGCTTGGTAGCAGACGACAGGCCAGGGCATGAACCACGCACTGCCACAAACACCTGTGGGGAAGCAACCGGACATATGGCACCGCCAGGCTAGTACCCTCTTCTGGCTGACCGGCCCTTGAGGCGCGAAGCCTCCCCAGAGCCCACTCCTGATCGAGCAACACATAGTCTAGTCCCAGTGCCCTGCAAAACATGTCCCCTGTTGCAAATGGTAGCAGCTAACTTAATCGGAGAGCTCCAGATCAAGGCACAAATGTGGTTGCCCGAAAGTAGAGTCTCCGCACGGAGCATAAGCGCTGCCACGTAGGAGTCATATATATTAACTACAAGTGCTAGCAGGGCTCATCACTGGGCCGCCCTCATCCTAAGGTCTTGACATAGGCTATCCATGACGGGCCAGGGAAAACAACTACAGCCCGGTAATTATTGTCCAAGCACTGGACCATTGGGATGGCCAAATCAGGACGGGCCCTCATATATCCTGCCATGGATGCCCAATAGGCCAGTAACCAATTGGCCCCATAGGGAGGCAGCTTGCAACGACGGGGCAACTCCTTGTTCCTGTCGTCCTGCCCCTCAATGCCCTCATCAGTGTGTTCACGTTGCAGGAGGGAGAAAATGTGAATATATTCCCCAAGCCACATAGTCTTGCTAATAGCCCGGGACAAATGGTCACCCAGGGGTATGGAGTAACCGGCCATCGGCAGAACCACCGTTGGCATGGATTGGAGTGAGTAAACACATAATCGGCCCTTCGGGCCCCAGAGAAATTAAGGAAAAGCATAGGGGCGGTCACCATTAAGAACCAGGGTGTAATTGGCCTGTTGCGACCATGGCCACTATACTCCCCCAGCGTTATGAGCTAGTGTCACAGGTGTGCTGATTTGACCAGGATACTCACTTGGTGCACCCCCACAAGCCGCCCCCACTGGGGGTTCCGGCCCATGGTGGGCGTCGGAGTTCACGATGGCCATCTAGCTCCGTGTTCCCGAGTGTCCAGGCTGGATGGGGAGCCGCGAGGCGCCAGCCTGCGCTGGCCTGATGGCCTCCGGCAGCTCAACCCTGTTGGCGGCCTGCTGCACAGCCATGGCCGGCATGTGGGCCGGAACCACCGAGTTGGCACGCCCACCATCCGAAGGTGGTGGAGCAATGTCCATTGATGCCTCCAGTGCTGAATTGCGGGCAGGGGAGCATCCACAGCATCTAACCCACCAGGATTAGGTGGGCCGGATGGCCCCACCGGGTAATTGATGCGGGATAAACCCATGTGGTAATCCCTGGCCAGAATAGGGGCATGCCCAGTAATCCAGCCCATGAAGTGCAGGAATGATGGCGGGGCGGAAACCCGCACCTTGCCCGAGTGGGCCGCTATGCCCCAAGCCGAGCAAAGAAGCAGCGGGGGTAAGAACCCCAGTGGAGCAGGCCTGTGCCGCCCACCGCCCGAGCCCTCAGCCTGGGCTCATTGGTGGCAGTGTGTCTTATAACCCCACCACCCACCTGTGGGTGTGCCGTCCGAGCCCTCCGGCCCTGTGGCACTCCCGAAAAGTAGAGGGGGTGGGCTGAGGGCCCCCCCAGGCGTGACCAAAGGGGCCGCCTGAGCCTTGCACTTGGGTAAAAAGTATTCCGTCCTGCAGTACTCAGGAATCGAACTGCTGACCTTCTGCCTCCCAGTCAGCATCTTAGCCACCTGAGCCACTGCAGTCTGGTGCTGTTTGGAGGAAACATCCGATCAAGGAATTTTAAAAGAGAGAGACACGTAAATGTTTCTCTCCTGGAAATCTTTAGTAAAAGGAGCAAATCCAGCCTCTTGAAAAGAGGCGAGCAAGGAAGCGACGGAGCAAACTTCTCTGCTCCATCGCTTCACAAAATGGCAGCCAGGCTGCCTCGTGGCCACCCTTTTATGGAGGGGTGGCCACGCCCCCTAACTAACCCGGATGTCTGAGTCCGGGTGGGTGGGGGGCCCGCAAAGAGCGCGGCGGCCATTTTGGCGCCGCGCTTGCATTCTTGCTGGGGGCTCATATACTAAGGTCTTGATAGCTCAGAAGCTTTATTTTATTCTCCTAAGCCTGTATCAGGTAGCTTGAGTGAAGAGAAGAGATAGAACTGCACATGCACAATGGACCCAGTTCTTGCAAGCTGGCTTTTGAAAAAGTAGCTGCTAGGAGTGACTGGAGCAGAGGAACTAAAATCTTTCTTCTACCTAGCTAAGTTTTCTACAACTGAAGTCAGACAAAAAGTAGGCATCCTGCTGCCAAGGAGACTTCTTGTTAGGCAAAATGTGCCAGCCATCTTCTGAATGTGTCAGCCATCTTATTTCTGTTCTTCTGAAACTCCAGCATTAAAATTGAATTTTCTTGGCTCTGTTCAAGAGAATATTGCATCAACTCTAACTCACTCAAATATTTAAGCCTAGCACATGTGACAGATTGCTAACATGCATAAATTCTGCCACAGTTACTGTATAGGATCTTTGATTGGAACAAGGTCCCACTCCTTAATTTTGGATGAGGACTCTGAGTTATAAGCTGCTACTGGTCACAATATAGTATCCACCAGAATTCTTTCCTAAACCTACCATCAACATGCTGAGATAAGATCACAAGAGCATGCAGAGAGGGTGTGAGTTTGTTTCAATATTGTTCTCTGTAGAATACATTTCCCTTAGCAACATTTAGGTGTAAGTTTAGCAGCTTTTGTCATTTTGACTATTTAATTCCTCCAGTAAGGTTATAATTTAAATATGTCTAAGATTTTGCCTATTTTATATTACAGGCTGGTTTCATGTGTTTAACATACTGTATTGTTATTCATCCTGAGCCTTTGGGATGAACCAGACTTCAAATTTAATATAGATAGAACTGAAATAGGCGTAGCATTTAAGCAAAGGTTCATGTTCAGCCCAGGCCTGTTTCCCTCTCTACCCAAAGCACCTCACCATGCCTTTGGTTTTAGAGAAAGTAACAGAAGCTCATGAGTGCCAAAGAAGCCCAAATACCAGCACCGCATATGCTAAAGGGCAGTTATTCTTGGTAATGCTACCAGTGACCACATTTCCAACACAATTTGCTGGCTGAGAAAGTCAGTTTTACAGGAAGACGGCATGAGAACATAAGTCATTATTCCAATTGTACTGAATAATCATCTAGAAATAGCAGCTCCTCTTTTTCCCTCTATGTATGTGTGTGTGTGTGTGTGTGTGTGTGTGTGTGTGTGTGTGTGTGTGTGTGTGTGTGTGTGTGTGTGTGTGTGTGTGTACTATTGTTGGTGGTACTATTATTCCCAGCTACCAAGGGGTTTGACATTACTTAAAATACTTTAACTGGCAACAAGGGTCCCCAAGCTATGTACCCCAATGCCAACTGCTGTGAATTCTCCACTATTTCAGTTCAGGAGTGGATGCTGGAAACACAGATCTCATTCTGTGAATTATTTTTAAGATATGGCAAAATAAACCTCCTTTTCTTTCTTTTTTTGGGAGGTGGGGGAATATTATTTCAAACAATAAGAATATTATTTCAAACAATTCAGTTTCCAAAAAGTGGTTGAGCTGTTTCTCAATGAATCAGTTCAATAGTTGAATTTGTAATGGAAGAAGCAAGAAAGATCGTCTGGCCTTACTTGAAAGACATATATTCCTTCCAAAGCAGGCCTTTGGCATGCAACCTAACAATTAAATACAACTGAAATGTACAAATGCAGGTAGGTTAGAGGGGGAAGGTGGGTGGGAAGAAAAGCTTTCACTGGCAGAGAGAATGAACATTCATTTCATGGACTGTATTCATGAACAGGATTGGCAGAACAAGGGTCCATATGTCTTCTTTCACCTGGGGAATTGTGTCAGTGTGCTATTGAGCCCCAAAACGTCCATATTCTTGCCAGCCATGTTCCCATACCTTCTGCCAAAGGGAAAAAAGAGTCCTGAGCAGACAGATGTACATAATATTCTGTAGTTTTACCTTAGTTGTTGGAGAAAATGATCCAAGCCCAAAAGATGTGGCAATAATGAAGAAGAGAGAATGTTGTACCATTTTGTTTTGTCATTGATGCAAAACAAATTTCTAGGTGGAGGCTAAATGGCCTAAAGTCAAAAAGTTGGTGCCAACATGATGGCGGCCTCAGCCCTGCTCAAGATAATTATCTGGCTGATTTCAAGGTAATGTTGACAGAGACAGAGTTGGCATGGAATTCCACCTTCACATGAGGACATTTCTCTTTATAAGAACAGCCACTGACATTTGCAAATTGTGGTAGCCATCTCTGCAAAGCATGGAAGAAGGAATATAACGACCTGCTGAAGCCATCCTGTCAAATGATTCTGTAGTGGTAGGAAGATGCTCAGTAGCAGGAAGTTGCTCAATTATGAAATGGTGACCTTCAGAATATCATTACAGTTATTGTTCTTAAAAGGAGCTTCCCAAACTCTGAACTCATATGTGGACATCTGTTTATATGAACCATATTTCCTATGACTCTTTCAACCACAATTTAATACGTTCAGTTCCTAAATATGACTGTGACAACATAAGCTACTAATTCCTTTGCATTGAATAATCATAACAAACCCAGTCTCACCCAAACATTCTCCACACCATTGTTTCTTTAATCTTCTCCCAATATAAAGATACAAGTTCCAGTTTAACTGTCTAAGGATGTTTTTAATGAGGTGTGTTTTAGTTGTTTAGGTTGACTGATTTTAGTTATAATGTTGCAACTGTATAATCATGTAGTGCTTTAGCCTAGGAAGGAGTTGCCTAAGACCTTCCCCACAGCTAGGGGAAGTCCATTGCTTTTATTGTGCTTCCCTTTTGCCTATGATTGTTTGCTGAACTAAAGATTAGAGATTGAAGACATCTAGCCTAGTTTTCTTCTCTTTAGCTGGGGGAATTCCTTTGAGACCTGGAAGGCCCTGGATTGCAGGCCACAGGCAATGTCCAGGCAGATTGTCATGGGTCCCAGAGGGTGAGAAACGATTGCAGGACCTACCGCAATCTTACATTTAGTAGAGTGTCATGTAGTTCTGCCAGTTATATGGTAGCTCCTTTCTCACCTTCCATAATTCTAAAGCAGTGTGGGGGCAGGTTGTTTGGAGGGATAAAACCTGTGAGGAAGCTATGCCTTGATTTCAGTCTCTGCTTTGGTGGTTGGTGATCAAATAGCAGATGTGTTTCTGAGGAACTTGCTTTCATCCACTCTTTCTGAGCAACACTTTCTCAGCGGAATTTTGATGGAGGGATGCAGGCTAAATAATGTACTTTTTTGTATTGTGGTTAGTTTCAAACATCCTGTGATCAGTCTCACTGTTTCATTTAAGGCCACATCCACTTGTTTTGCATGTTTTGATCTGCACCACACTGGACTAGCATACTCTTCTACAGAGTAACATAAAGCTAGTGCAGAGGTTCTTAATGTGTGTGGTTGGGCACCCCTTCTGTTTGGTATTAAGGCAGTGGGTCTTGAAAGTGAGAGTTCAATCCAGGGTAACTCCCAGGTATTTGGGGGTGATGCAATGTTCGAGCCTGCTGCCATTCCAAGTTACCAGCAGGCTTCTTCAAATGAAAAGCACAGAGTTGAGTTTTACAGTAATAAAATTACTCTACTGTACTAGTTTGGATTTCTGATAAAGGGTCATGTACTTGAATTTTTTAAAATGGAAAACAAAGCTTTTTCAGTGATATACTGTTTTGCTCAGCATATCAGTGAGAAGGCTAAGCCTTTACATATTTCCTAATCTAACAGCTAAGTGTATACGTGCAGAGAATTTAAAAGTGAAGGTGGATTTAACAAGGTAACTCCTCACCTTCCTGTTCATGTAATCTAAACCAGGAACTGTTTTGTAACTTCAACTGTTCATTGTGTGAATTAGGCCTGGGATAAAGATGCAGCAGAATATTGTTCGGTTCCTTTTTCACACATTGTGAACCTATATGTAAAATGAATTTCCATTGTTCACACCACCAGAAATGTATGGTGCAATCTTAGAAATAAAACCAGTGTACAAAGAAGCATTTATTTATTCATTCATTCATTTATTTATTTATTCATTTCCCACCCACTAGCAATTATTGCTAGGCACTACTCTGGGTGGTGAACATTGTGGAAAATTGCACCTAAAATGCATACATTGATGAAAAACAGTCATTGTTTATATTAATTTCAAATGATGTAACTAAACACATGGTAGAACTGATTGGGGATAAGGTAGAAAGAAGTTGGGCAAACTAAAATGATATATTTGTTCATCCTTAATATAACTAACTGAGACCTTTGCTTATATCTAACCACTGTGAAAATGAAATACAGTGGTACCTCACTTAAAGAGCATAATGCATTCCACGGGATTGCTCTTTAAGCGACACAACATTGTAAGTGACCAATTGTGACTTCCGGCGGGAGGGGGGGTTGCAAACCCCAATTTAGTTGTTAAGTGAGTTTTTGGTTGGCTTTAGTTGTTAAGCGAGGCAACCATTCAGAGAAAATTCTGCTCTTTAAGTGAGTTAGTCTCTAAGTGAGGCACTCTTTATGCAAAGTTTTACTGTACCCAGATCTTGGCATTTCAGTTGATTTCATAAGGCTAGTTTGGCCAGGTTATCCTGCTATGGTAACAGAATAGACCATACTGTCAGTGACTCCATGCCGATTTTCAGGTGTTAGTTAACTAACTTGACAAGCCTGAGGACTAACGGCCTTGGGTGGTGAAGTCCACAGTGAAGGGTGATGGTACCAAAGTCAATTAAATCCCACTTGAATCCATCTTGATAAAGGGCAGCAGCTTCATAAATACTCGCCTGGAGCTGATGAGGATTTTGTGTGCCAAAAGGGCTCAGGACCAAAAAGTGACTCATGGAACTGGAACAGTGGTATTGGTGTTGTATTGCAATGCAGAGGATGGAAGGCCACTGCACTATATCTTCAGGACAACAAGGCTGATCTCCATGATGATCACCAATATTCGGAATCAAATATGGCACAAGAAGAAGAAGAATATAGCTATCTGACACCTCTACCTATATCTAACTACTGTGAAAATGAAATATCCAGCTCAAGGCATTTCAGTTGATTTCATAAGGTGAGCCTCAATCTGTCTTGCATTTACCCACTGTTTCTTTCTGTTTCATCACACTCAGACAAAAGTACACTTTTTAAGGCATGCAAAGAGGCCATACCAATGACCTAAGTTAGGGTGTGTGAGCTAGAAAATGAGTCCAGTCTGTTCTAGGGCTGGGCAAATGTGTTTTGCCTTATTTAAGGTCTACTTAAACATTGTGGGTTTGAAAGGTAGGCTTGGATATTACTGGGTTACTGTTTCATTAAGGAAAAATATAGGGTGGGTGGAGAGGGCAGCATATAAAAATATGTAAAGAAAAAAAACAGTATGAGAAATATGGGACCCCTACTTGCTCAAAATTCCAGTTCAAAACACAGGCCTTCCCTTAGCTAGGGAACACTAATGTAGTTGAATTAACTTTTCGAGATGGATGATGTGAAATGGTAAAGGAACATGAAAATAAAATGCTAATTTTCAGGGGTGGAACCAGATGGGGACTAGAAGTCCAAGCACCCATCTTGCCCACAAGATGCCCTTCATGAAAGGAAAGCATTTTCTCCTGTACAAGTCCATCTATATACTGTCATCTGTGTAGGTTTCCTATGGCTTGGGCATGGTTTAAACCAGCAAAAGCTACGTATGTTGCAGCTACTCACATATGCTTCAAAATTCCAAGAAATTAGTAGCAATCCATGGAGAAAAGATGTAGTATCTGATAAGTAGAAGAGCGAGGTAATTGAAGGTGCCTTCATTTTGGCAGTTTCATGTCTGGCCTAGAGGAGGAATAAGAGGAGGAGGAGGCAGTGGTGGTGGTGGTGGTGGAGGCAGTGGAGGTGGAGGTGGCAAAGTGCATTGCAGAAAGAAAAATGGAGTAGAAAAGTCCAATTTCATAAGGTTAGTGGGTTCACACTAACTTTTAGTCAATTGTTTCCGGTAGCTTTGCAAGAACTATCCAAAGTGCTGAATCAAATTTGGGAATCGTGATCAAGGTAAAGTTCATACTAAAGCGAGGGGGGCGATTCATTCCTCTCGTGGAATTGAAGTACTCTGTGTACTGGAGCCTCTATAAGAACTCATCACGGCACTGAGACCGCACTGGTGGTGCTGCATGATGACCTCCTCCGGGAAGCAGACAGGGGAGCTTCGTCTCTCCTGGTACTCCTGGATCTCCCAGTGGCCTTTGATACCATTGACCATGGTATCCTTCTGGGCTGGTTGTCGGGGTTGGGAATATGAGCCCTGTGTTTCAAAGATTCTGTTCCTTTATCAGATAATTCAGCTTGGGAAATATGTTTCGTCCCCGTGGACCCTTCAATGGGGGCGTTCCTCAGGGGTTGGCCATCTCCCCAATGTTGTTTAATATCTATATGAGGCCACTGGGTGAGGTCATCTGGAGATTCGGAGTACAGTGTCCAATATGCCAATAACACCCAACTCTATTTCTCTTTTTCATCTTCTGCAGTTGATGTGATTTGATGTCTTGATGACTGTCTTTTCCTTGATAATGGAATGGCCAAAAGCTAACAAGTTGAGGCTCAAGTGGACAAGACACTAGGGATCAGTGGAACATCAAATTGCTGCTGTATGTAAAGCAGCATTTTATCAACTGGATCAAATCACACAGTTGTGTCCCTATTTGGACAGATGTTCCACCTCAACTCTATTCATTGATAGTATCACATATTGACTACTGTAATGCTCTCTGCATGGGGCTGCCCTTGTGCCTGATATGGAAACTCCAGCAGGTCTAGAACGCAGCTGCCAGGCTGCTGACAGGAATGAAGAAAATCAAACATATTTCTCCAGTCCTGGCAGACCTGCACTGGTTGCCTGGCCCCTTCTTTATCAGACGCAAGGTGCTATCACAAAGCCCTTCACAGTTTGAGACCTTTCTATCTGTCAGAGCGCCTCTCCTATAGAACTTCCACCCGCATCACCCATTAATCTCAATTGGCTATGTTTCAAGTGCCAACACCGAGGATGGCAAGGAAGGTGGCAATGAGGAATAGAGCTTTCTCGGTGGCAGCACCCACACGATGAAATGCTCTACCAATGGAGTTACGTCAGGCCCCATAACTGGATATTTTCAAGAAACATCTTAAAACTGTACTGTTTAAAGAGAAGAGTACAGTTTTAAGAACAATATCCCTAAAGCCAAAGAATAAGAGATACAGATATTGGTTTATGCCACACTTGGATACCATCAATTGTTAATGTGTGTATATTTCTGGTTTTAACTGTTGTAAACCACCCAGAGTGGCAAGGATGGCGAGGAAGGTGGAGACAATATCTCACATGGGTGGTATAGAAATCAAAGAAAGAAAGAAAGGCCTTTTTGATTTTGTTGTTGTTGTTGTTCAATCGCACCGTTGATTCCGACCCTTTATGACCCTATGGACCATTGTTCTCCAGGCAGCTCTGTCCTCCACCATCCTCCTCAGCCCGCCCAGCTCTGTGCCCATTGCATCTACAATACCATCTAGCCATCTCATCTTTGGCTGCCCCAATCTTCTTTTGCCCTCCACCTTTTCCAGAATCAAGGCTTTTTCAAGTGAGTCTTCTCATTTGATGTCCAAAGTACTTTAGCTTCATCTTTACTATTTGACCTTCTAAGGAGCACTCAGGGTTGATTTCTTCTAAGATTGACCTATTTGTTCTCCTTGCTGTCCAGGATACTCTCAATACTCTCCTCCAACACCACATCTCAAAGGCATCTATTCTTCTGCACTCAGCTTTCCTAATGGTCCAGCTCTCACACTCATACATAGCCACTGGGAATACCATTGCTTTGACTATGCGAATTTTTGTTTTCACAGTGATGTCTCTACTTTTCACTATGTTCTCCAGGTTTCTCATAGCTTGTCTCCCAAGAATCAGTCGCCTTTTTATTTCATGGCTGCAATCACCATCTACAGTGATCTTTTAACCTAAGAAAGTAAAATCTGTCATTGCTTCTACTTCTTCCCCATCTATTTTCCACAGACTGATAGTGCCTGTTGCCATTCACTTGGTTTTCTTGATATTGAATGTCAAGCCAGCTTTTGCACTCTCTTCTTTCAACCTAATCAGGAGCTTCTTTAGGTTTTCCTCACTTTCTGCCATTAGGGTAGTATCATATCGGTATTTCAAATTGTTGATGTTTCTCCCAGCAATTTTGATCCTATCTTGTGATTCCTCCATCCTTGCATTGCACATTATGTGCTCTGTGTATAAGTTGAATAAGCAGGGTGATAAAATGCAGCCTTTTCTTACTCCTTTTCCTATTCCTTTTCCTGTTACAACACTGTACTGTATCTCAGTTATTACTGATGTGTGGGTAGCAGATATAAAATATGTTCTCTTTTTTTACACACACTCTCTTTTTTGCCTTCCTCTGGCTTGTGCTCTGTGACTAGTTTTCCACAATTGTGCTGAGATTTTGGTCACTAATGTATGACCTTGTCCCTAATATCTAGACCAGGGTTTCTCAACCTTGGCTCCAGAAGGTACTGGACTTCAGTTCCCAGAAACCCTAATCAGCAGGTGATTGGGCTTCTGATAATTGAAGTCTAAGCAGGTCTGAAAGGTTGAGAAACTCATATCTAGACAGAAGAAGACTGGTTCTGTGCTTGCTCTTCTTGACCTCTCAGCGGCCTTCGATTCTGTCGATACCATCGGCCACAGTATCCTTCTGGAATGGCTCCGAGGATTGGGGGACCAGGGCACTGTGTGGTCCTGGTTTTCCTAATTTCTGAGGGGCTGGACCCAGTTGGTGTCATTGTAGGATGAGTTGTCCAGCCCTAGGCCTCTCCAGTACAGGGTGCCACAGGGCTGGGTACTCTCACCTCTTCTATTTAATATCTACATGAAGCCGCTGGGTGAGATCATCCGTTCCCACGGGGTGAAGTATCATCAATATGCTGATGATACCCAACTGTATATCTCTATATCTGTATATCTAGTTACTTCCAGACTGGATTATTGTAATGTGCTCTACATGGGGCTGCCCTTGATGACCATCCGGAAGCTACAGCTGGTTCAGAATGTGGCTGCCCAGGTGGTGACGGGGTGCAGGCATTATGCCTGTACCTCACCACTGCTAGGGGAGCTGCATTGGTTGCCAGTGTGCCTCTGGGTGCAATTGAAGATACTGGTTTTGACCTTTAAAGCCATTCATGTTAGTGGGCCTGGATACTTAAGAGACCGCATCACCCCAGGTTTTTGTCCCGTCCTATGAGATCAGACCCTAGTGATCCCATCAGCCAGGGAGGCACATCTCACTGGGACCAGGAGGAGAGCCTTCTCAGTATCTGCTCCAATGCTATGGAACCTCCTGCCACTTGAATTGCACCTCCAGGCAGAGATGCTCCCCTTCAGGAAGGCCTTAGAATGTGGCTATGCCAGCAGGTGTGGGGTACAACTGATACCAAAACCCAGCCATGCTAGCTTATTTAACCCTGCCTGGGGGTCTTATTTACTCCTGCCCGGGTGTCCTTCTTTTTATTAAGGGGATTGGGGAGGTTTTATGGATGTTTTTAGATAGTTTTATAGTATTTGATTTTAATTAGTATTGGGTATGGGTTTTAACTGATGTTGTGAGATGCCTTGGGTCGCTTAGGCAAAAAGGGCTGTTATATAAATCCAACAAACAAACAAACAAACAAACAAATAAATACATAAATAGTACATTAGCATAAGCTCTTAGACTAGTGTTTCCCAACCTTTGGTTTTTGGACTTCAATTCCCAAGAAGCCTAAGGCAATTCCCCAAGTACTGATCAGCCAATCTACTAACTTAGGCTTCTGGAAATCTTTAGTGTTCAAGGAATGAAGAAGCAGATGAATGAAGTAGTAAAATTCAGCTCTTTATTAGTGGGGTTTGAACACAGTTTGGATGGGGCAAAACTTATATACACTATAAACAGTAACAGTAACAATAATACAACAAGCCCATTGGCTAACAGAGTGTGCACATTTTTCGATCCACTTATTTGCATAAGAAGAGATACATGAGAAAAGATACATTCTGCTCCTGTCAGAAAACACAGTTAACATACATAACATTCTAGATAAAAACAAAATCCTTTAACCAGGATGGCGGTCTAGTTTCCCTTCTGGGTCGGACGCTTGGCTGAGCCGGCTCAGGGGCTCGTAGGATGGGCGACCCGACTGGAGTGAGAGATTGACTAGAGGGGGAGGATTGTAAACCCGAATTAAAGCCCCGTTTGTCAGATTGAGGAGCAGGGGATTGCTCAAAAACAAAATCTAATTCTGTGAATGAATAAGACAACTCAGGGTCTCTCCTGTGTGTACTAAGAGTGGAGGGCGACTCCAAACAAAATTGGTCATCATCAATAAAGGAATCCAGAGTGCTAGGCTGGGACACTGTAGGGGTACACCTGGCCGGAATAGGGGAGCATTCCACAAATTCCCCTTGAAATCAGTTCCTAGAAGACACTTCTTGGTCAATGTTGGCTGGCTGCTAACTATTACCTCTGCCCCCTGGGTTTAAACGGGTGGGGGCCAACCCTAGCATTGAGTGTCTGTATTCATCTTGTGGGTCCAGTACTCTGGGTCTCAATTGATCCGTGTGCCTCCTCCAGATCAGACCAGTGGGTGTTTCGATTCTGTAAGAAACAGGACCAGTCTGATCGATCACAAACCTGGGCACCCACGTAGGACCACCAGCTGCATAATTGCGGCAATGTACAGGGACTCCGGACGAGAAACCCTTCTGGTGTTGGATTGCTATATTTGTGCCTTTGTCCTCTAACCTAGAGGGATCCAATCTGTCCAGAAAGAATGACAGTTTCCTTCACTGGAGCAATTCAGCAGGGAACAGCCCTGAGGCAGGAGGGTAAGACTATATGTGAAAAGAAACTGGCATAACTGGAGCTCCAAATCCCCTTCACCCATATGCTGAAGCACCTGCCGCTCTACCTGGCCATTGGTGGCTGGGTAGAATGGGGCGGCAGTGATGTGCCTATTTGCATTCCTTTCCATGAAGGATTGGAATTCTGCAGATGTGAATGTGGATGTGTTGTCGGACACCAGCACATCTGGAAGTCCAAATGCTGCGAACAGCCTTCTTAGGTGCATTATCGTGGTGGCTGAAGTGGTATTAGGCACCCTAATCACTTCCAGCCACTTAGAGAATGAATCCACAACCAACAAAAATAGGGCACCCCTAAATGGACCTGCAAAATCTATGTGCAACCTGGACCACGGGTCCCTAGCAGAATCCCATTCCCAAGAGGGAAGGTGGGATTGCTCTGGGCAAGAGGATTGACAGCTGGCACAAGTGCCGACCATCTGTTCTATGTCTTGGTCCAGTTGAGGCCACCAAAAGTAGCTATGGGCAAGGGCTTTGGAACGAACAATTCCCGGATGACTTGTGTGAAGTAAATGGAAAACCTTTTTCCTGAGAGTGACAGGAATGACCACCCACTGGCCCCATAGAAGGCAACCTCATTCCACTGACAATTCCAAATGCTTGCAGTGGAATGTTCTGAATTCCTCAACTAGGGGAGAGACAGGCCAGCCTCTTTGTACCCAATACATTACTTTAGTCAATGTTACATCCTTGGCCGTAGCTTTGGCTATATCTGAGGGGACGACTGGGGGCGAGTCGAATACCTCAATCATGAGGACCTGGTGGTCACTTTCGATCTCGCAATTGGCTTCCCCAACCCCTGGCAGTGGAGAACATGACAGGGCATCAGCATGGCTGATGTCCTTGCCCGGTCTATGTAACAAAGTAAAATCATATGCATTAAGGAAAATTGCCCAGCGCAACATCCTTGGGAACAGAATTTGAGGAGTGGGTTTCCCATTCACAAAGATTCCAAGGAGGGGTTTGTGGTCAGTTACGATGGTAAAAGGCCTTCCGTAAAGGTAATCATGTAACTTCTTAGTGCCTGCCATGATTGCCAACGCCTCCCTGTCTGCCTGAGTGTAATTTTTCTCAGGCTTTGAGAGCGAACGGGAATAGAATGCTACGGGGGCTTCCCTCCCGTCACTTAGTACATGGCATAACACACCTCTCACCCCCACAGGAGATGAATCACACACAAGTACAACTTCTTTGTTTGGATCAAAATGAGTTAATACAGCATCCGAAGATAGCAGCCTTTTAAGTTCTAGGAACGCTTTCTCCTGGCAATGGCCCCAGTGCCAAACAGTATCTTTCTTAAGAAGCCAATGTAATGGTTTGGCAACTGAGGCTTTGTGATGGAGAAAAACATGATAGAAGTTTAACAATCCTAGAAATGATTGCAATTCGGCTTTACATTTCGGCCTGAGTGCATTCCACACGGCCGTCACCTTGGAGTCAGAGGGCATGATACCTTGTGGTGTAATGCGGTACCCCAGGAACTCCACTTCCCATGCCAAAAACACACATTTGTCTCTTCTGAGACGTAGACCGGCCCTCTCGAAATGTGAGAGGACTCGATCGAGCCTGGCCACTAGTTCGACGGTGTCCTTAGCAGTGATCAGGACATTATCAAAATATGGCAGGACACCAGGCAACCCTTTCAAAATACGTTCTACAAGAGATTGAAATATTCCGGGGGCTGCCTTCACCCCAAATTGTAGTCGAGTTACCTTAAATGCACCCCTATGCATTGCTATGGTCTGGGCTATGGCAGCAGCAGGAGACACAGTCAATTCTTGGTAATCCTGGGCAAGGTCAAGTTTTGCAAAGCAATTTCCTCCATTCAAGGAGGCAAGAAAGTGACTTACCATGGGCACAGGATATGCATTTGGGCAAATAGCTTTATTGATGGTACACTTGTAGTCAACGCATATCCTGGCCTCCCTGTTACTTTTCAAAGCAGTCACAATTGGTGTCTCTCACTCTGCGGAGTCCACCGGCACTAGAATGCTTTGCCCTACCAGTTTGTCCAGCTCAGCTTCTATCTTCTCCTTTAAAGAAATGGGTACCCGGCGTGGCTTCATCCGGATGAGCCGGATGGTTGGGTCAAGCTCAAAGTCAACAGGGGGTACTTTGTATAAACCTAAACCCTTTTTGAATTCCTCAGGATGTGCAGCACAAATGTCCCCGACTGGGTCAGAGTCTATTGTGTGGATCCAGAAAGCCGGATTCCCAGGGGCCTAACCATTGGGTCCCAATAAGACAGTTAGTGCCCTGCTTAACTACAACCAATGGCAAGGAGGTGCAAATGTTTTTAAATTTAACCAAGAAATTACTCACCCCCAGGACCGGAATCTGGCAACCTTGCACATCCCAGAGGGAAGTTTTAAAGGATTTGAGCTTGGACCGAGAGGCAGGGGGAATTCTCAAAAACTCCTGCTGTAGGATTATGGAAAAGGTAGTACCTGAGTGCACCTCCATCTTGAAGGGGATGTCCTGCAGGCTCAGGTCTGTAAAGAAGCGCTCACTGACGATGCCCAATTGGCACGGCTCAGGCTCGGGTGACACTTTGGTGATGGACGTACTGTGGTGATGACTCTTCTTGGACACAGGTGCTGGAGGTCTTTGTGTTCGCTGTCAGCATACCTTAGCAATGTGCCCTCTTCGCCCACAGTTGTGGCATTCTGCGGTGCAGAAGGGGCACTTCTTGTGGTCATGCCAGGCTCAGCAGCCATCACACTTGCAAAGGAATTTCTTCTCCCAATTGTCACGGTGCTCTTGGTGCTTTCTTTGGACCGCTCGGACATTTCCCTCTGTGTCGCTGGACTCCAATTAAGAGGTGGAACCAGGCGATGCTGAGGAGGATGAAAGTGAACTTTGCTGAGCTTGCACAGCTGTGTCGGTGGCACTGGTGGTGGAGTGGCGATGCCGGAAAAGCTTTATCCCGGACTGTGAGGCCTCAGACATTACTGCCTCTTCTAGGACATCCGTGAAGGTTAGCGTCTTTCTGATCATGAGGTGACATTGAGCATCTTCGTCCCTCATGCTGGCCAGCAGATAGTCCCGGAGTGCTTCTTCAATGTTGTCCCACTTACACGGGGCGGCAGCAATGCGCAGCATGGCGGCATAGTCTGCATTGGATTCACCTGGTCGCTGCTCTCTTCTGTGGAAGGCCACCCTGGCCTGGAAGATCGAGACCTCTGGCTGCAGGTGCCTCCTCAGTGCGGACATGATTTCTGCAAGTGGCACCACATCCATGTCCCTTGGGAGAACGAGGTGAGTTGCCAGCTCAAGCGTCTCAGAACCGCACCGAGCAAGGAAGCAGGAGCGCTTCTGGTCTTCGTCAGTGATCTTCTGCGAGACCATTGCATGGCGGAACCAGCATTCGTATGTTGCCCATTTCTCTGGATGCGCTGAGTCGAATGGGCCAATGTTGCTGCCGTGTGGGGACGCCATCCCACCTTCGTTGCCAGTTTAGTGTTCAAGGAATGAAGAAGCAGACGAATGAAGTAGTGAAATTCAGCTCTTTATTAGTGGGGTTTGAACACAGTTTGGATGGGGCAAAACTCAGACTTATATACACTATAAACAGTAACAGTAACAATAATACAACAAGCCCATTGGCTAACAGAATGTGCACATTTTTCGATCCACTTATTTGCATAAGATTAGATACATGAGAAAAGATACATTCCGCTCCTATCAGAAAACACAGTTAACATACATAACAAAATCAAAGTCCCACTCTGGAGTCTGCCCTTGTGAACAACTGCCATAAACTCTCTAAGACTGAAAAAGAAGATTGTTCTATTGTCATGAAAATAGGGTTATGTCATACCATTAAGCTCTGTCAGTTTTGTTCCTGTCTCTTTAAATTTTGAGTAATACCTATATATTTCCTGATGATTGTTTCTCTGGGTTCTTGATTAGTGTGTAACATTTAAATAGATATTTTTGAGTTACTACCCTTAACGTCTACAGCACTAAAAGAATCTAACACAAGAGGCTATACAGACGCTTAATTACAGGTAACTATTGTTTAATGTTGTATATGGTCTTATAAAGTTATCAATTTTATGTTATTACGTCACAAAGACTTGAGGAGGTGTCTTGAACTGACTTTTAATTATGTTTATGACTGTTATTGGTCAGAGAAGCTGCTGTGGAAGTTTGTGCACTTTGTCTGACATTGTTAAGTAGAGTTACCATAATTTGTGATTTTTTTATTATCTTGCTATTTACATCTTTTACACCCTGAAGAAGAATCAGAAAAGCCGATTTTACTGGAATGGTTTTGGTGTAATTGTTTGGATATTAGTTATTGTAAATAAAGACTTTTGATTTTGACTCCATATAAGCAATTGAAGAAACTTCTCTTTAAGAACATTGGAATTTAATTGTTTATTCTTCTGCCTCAAACGGATTCTGGATTTCTGGTCTATACGCCGTTTGGCCCACCTTTTTCTCTTTGTATGAAAGTAGAGCAGTTGATCAACACAGAAATAGCCTGCAGCTAGAGAAATTCCTAAGAGCGCTAGGAAGGGCAATCCAAAGGGAGTGCAGGGGGGGGGAAATGTTGTGGGATATTTGTGATCAGAAGGATACCTAATAACAGGTGATGCGATTTTTTTCCATCCATTTTCTGTCTACAGAGTCTCTGTGATCCAATTTGGTATACAAGTTCTGTTTTGATTTGGAAATTTATTTAGTTCAGTGGTTTAGGTATCAGGCTGCAGAGCCTTGCCATGGGCTGGACTTGATGATCCATAGGATCCTTTCCAGCTCCACAGTTCTAAGATATTCTAAATAAAAGAAATGTCATTGATCCTCCTTGGACTGACTTTCAGAATGATTGATTTTCTAAATTTCAGATTTGGTGGGTTATATGCGAGTTTTGCATTTTCTTTTGAGAATATGTGGTCTGCAGTCCTGCTCAAGCTAGTGCTTGATTCAGCAGGTTCGCCACAGTTCGCCAAAACCGGTAGCAGAAATTCTGGCTGGCCACGCCCATCCAAGTTTTGAAATAAAGTAGTCCTAGTTCTGGTGCAACACAGGGCTTTCCCTCTGGCCACGCCCACCATACCATGCCCACAGAGTAGGTAGTAAAAAAATTGAATCCCACCATGGGTCTAAGCAGTATATAGAGCAGTAACACTAGTTGAGAATGAATTAACACTAATTGAGATTAGTATTAATTAACTAATTAACACTAGTTGACATATTTTAGAAAAGGGTTGTTCAAAGATAGTTCTGGAAAAATCCTTTGTCAATGACTCTTGTTTCTTGCATACAAGCAAGAAACAGGAGTCATTGCATAAATGCTTGTATGCAAATGCCAGAAGCCTCTGGAACAAAATAGGAGAGCTGGAATACTTAGCAATAGATAAAAATATTGATATTATTGGCATCGTTGAAACCTGGTGGACGGATAATAACAAATGGGATACAGTTATCCCAGGCTACAAACTGTACAGGAAGGATAGGAAGGGGCAAACCGTAGGTGGTGTAGCCTTGTATGTCAAAGAAGTGATAAAATCGTACGAATTGGAATATCTAGGTGCTTTGGAGTCATCATTAGAAACTATGTGGGTAAGAGTACCAGGCCACAAGGATGGAATTGGAATATCTAGGTGCTTTGGAGTCATCATTAGAAACTATGTGGGTAAGAGTACCAGGCCACAAGGATGGTCTAACAGTAGGCATATACTATCGGCCTCTGACCCAAACCACTGAGGGAGACTGGCAGTTGGAGAATGTTGTAAAGGAGGCATCCAAGAAGGGAAGCCTGGTTATAATGGGGGACTTCAATTACCCTCACATAGACTTGGTGAACTATTGTTCAGCACATGATAAAGAGATAAAGTTCCTAGATATGCTAAATGATTGTTCCCTGGGACAAATGGTTGAAGACCCAACTAGAGGTACAAGAATCCTTAACATCTGGTGCAAAATGTTAATGTGACTGATCCAATAGGAAACAGTGACCACAACTCAATTATGTTTAACTTGATCATAGACTGCAAGTCACTGATAAAATCTAACACAGAGACCTTAAATTTTCAAAAAGGAAATTTCCCAAAGATGAGGAAACTAGTAAAAAAGAAGCTGAAAGGGAAAATTGAGAGAGTCCAAACACTCCAAGAGGCATGGAGGCTGTTTACAAAAACAGTAACAGAGGCCCACTTGGAATGCATACCCAAAAGGAAAAAGGGCACTGCCAGGTCCAAGAGGACTCCAATGTGGCTTACAGGAGCTGGACGGGAAGGGATCAAAAGCAAGAAAAGCTCATTTAGAAGATGGAAGGCTTGTCCGAATGAGGACAGCAGGCAGAAACATAAATTCTGGCAGAACAAATGCAAGGCAACAATCAGAAAAGCAAAGCAAGACTTTGAAGAGCGTATAGCTAAAAACACTCAGAGAAATAACAAAGACTTCTTTAAGTACATTAGAAGTAAGAACCCAACTAGGAAGGCCATTGGAGCATTAGACGACAATGGAAGGCAAGGGGTTATTAAAGAGGAAACAAAGATTGCAGAGAGACTCAATGAATTCTTTGCTTCAGTATTCACTGAAGAAGACAGAGACCACATGTCCGAAACAGAGCCTATCTTCATAGGGAGGGAAACCGAAGAATAAAGCCAGATAGAAATAACCAGGGAGGAGGTCCTTGCATGTCTTGTTAAACTAAATGCTAACAAATCACCAGGACCAGATGGCATCCATCCACGAGTTCTCAGGGAACTTAAAGATGAAATTGTTGATCTCCTAGCCAAAATATATAATCTTTCCCTCAAATCAGGCTTTGTGCCTGATGACTGGAAGGTAGCGAATGTAACACTAATTTTCAAAAAAAGGATCCAGGGGTGATCCAGGAAATTACCGACCTGTCAGTTTGACATGTGTCCCAGGTGGAAACAATCCTAAAAGATAGAATTAATAGGCACGTAGAAGAGAAGGCGCTGCTAAAGGAGAGCCAACATGGCTTTTGCAAGGGCAAATCATGCCTCACTAATCTGTTGTATTTTTTTTGAGAGTGTCAACAAGCATGTGGATAAGGGGGATCCAGTTGACATTGTTTATCTGGACTTTCAGAAGGCTTTTGACAAGGTCCCGCACCAAACTATGTGTTGAATAAACTTGCCAGTCATGGAATAAAGGGACAGGTCTTGTCCTGGATCAGCAACTGGCTAAGGGACAGGAAACAGAGGGTAGCACTAAATGGACACTTCTCCAAGTGGAGGGAAGTAAAGAGTTGGGTCCCCCAAGGCTCAGTACTGGGACTCCTGCTTTTCAACTTCTTCATAAATGATCTAGGAGTTGAAAACTGTGAGAGATTGTGAGGAGCTCCAGAGGGATCTCTTGACACTGGGGGAGTGGGCAAAACAGTGGCAAATGAGCTTCAGCTCTAGTAAGTGCAGAGTGATGCATGTTGCGGCAAAAAAACCCAATTACATTTATAAACTGATGGGGTCTGAACTCTCTGCGACAAACCAGGAAAGGGACCTTGGTGTCCGGGTGGACAGCTCAATGAAGGTGTCAACCCAGTGTGCCTCAGCAGTGAAAAAAGCAAACTCATCTGAGGCTGCAATGGTTGGGCCTCTTCACTCTTGAATGACAACGTCTAAGAGGTGATCTGATTGAAGTTTATAAAATCATGCATGGTGTGGACAAAGTAGATAAGGAAAAACTGTTTTCCCTATCGCACAACACTAGAACTGGGGGCACTCCATGAAACTTTTGGGTACTAGTTCTCAAACAAATAAGAGAAAGTACTTTTTCACCCTGAGGATCACTGGTCTATGGAACTCCGTGCCAGAAGAAGTGGTGACAGCTGTCAGTCTTGACAGCTTTAAGAAAGGATTAGACAAGATCATGGAGGACATGGGTATCAATGGCTATAATTATGGATACCTAAGGACAACCTCCGAGTTTGAGAGATAGGAAGGATATCTCTCAATGCCATTACCACGGAATCCTAAGCAGGTGAAGGCATCTGCTTGGGAATGCCCTGTAGCAAATGGTGAGCCACTGTGTGAGACAGAATGCTGGACTGGATGGGCTGTGGCCTGTTCCAGCAAGGCTATTCTTATGTTCTTATGTTCTTTACAACAGTATTTTACTCTTTTGTCATTGGTTTTAGTTCTAAATATTTTTAAATAATATTAGCTGTTTTACTTCATATCACACCTGTTTCATCTTCTGAGTTTCCTTTTTCTGGATCATTAGACTAGTACTTAACAATATTAGCAGAAGTAAATATCAGTCAGAGTAAACTAGTTTCTCAGAAAAACTACAAGAATTAGAGATTGGCTGGGAACAGGAATCATCCAGCAGTTCAGATTCTGATTTTTGTAAAGTATCTAGTTCAAATAAAAAGGTTGATGCTTGTTGATTTAATGCCTTCCTTTGTAAAAAGAATTTAAAACTGATCATAAAGATATTGCACAGTATAACAAATGAATCAATCTCCACTGGTGCTAAAAAGTTTCCTATTGACAAAATACAACCAAGCATGATGACTTTCCAACTCAGCAGGGGTATAAGCTCTACTCCTTGTTAAATAAGGTACTGTATAGCAGAAAACTGCGCTTGTCACCATGTCTGTGAAAACAGCACTTTTACTGTTGAAAATGCATGTACAGTATTCATAAAGGGCAATGCAAGTGGAAGAACATTCCTGATGGCAATTCTGAACTGAAGCATCACAACAAAAATGCAGTCCTCAAATCCTGCAGGGTGGCACAGGAGAGTTACAAGCCAATACATAAATTTGAAGGGAGTTTTGTTGGAGCAAAATTAAGGGATCCTCATAAAGACCTTGGGAAATCAGTATTACACAGCTATTCCTGCAGAAATGTTTTCATTCTTTGTTATGCAAAAATTGCTCACTGTGGACATAGGACAGTGATGGTGAACCTATTGCACACATACCAGAGATGGTACTCAAAGCCCGCTCTGTTGGCACCCATGCAATCAGCTCCAGCACAGAGTTTGCCCCACCCTTCTGCCCAGCAGCACAATGGAAGCGCTTCTTCCTTCCCCTCAGCGCAGAGTTCACCCGCCCCTCTGCCCAGCAGCCCAGTGGGAGCACTTCCTCTCTCTCCCCAGTATAGAGTTCACCCTGCCCTAGGCAGAGCAGAAAACTGGATTGTAGATGCAATTACTCCGCAGCCCAATGGGAGCGTTTCCTTCCTCCCCTATTGCTGTGTTGGCACTTAGCAAAAAATAAGTGGGTTTTGGGTTGCAGTTTGGGCACTCGGTCTCTAAAAGGTTGACCATCACTGACATAGGAGAAGTAGGACAAATGACACTGGGGAAATGTCCTTGAACTTTTTTTGCACTTCATTGTGAAATCCAGTCCCAGGATCCAGTCTAAAACAGATTCTAATTCTTACAATGCAAAGTACACACATTATTCTGTTCAAATTACTTTTTAAGCATCATGAGCAATATGCTTCTGGGCTGAAATTCTAATCAAATAAAGGAAGTTGGCTTCTTTGTATTATTTGCTGATGAAGCTATGGGCATATGGAAGCAGGAACAAATGGCAGTAGTTCTTTGTTATTGCTACAGTGGCAATGTTTGCAAATGTTTTGTTCCTCCCATAATGGATGCTCCTTAAAAAGTAAGATTTTTTTATATTAAAAAAGCCTTAGATATCACACGCTGCATGGCACAAACCTATGACCATACTCAATGTAGCAAAGAGAAAATACATATAGTGTAAATGTTGCTCCAGAACAAAACATTTATGTTCATTGTTTTAACTATAGTCTGAATTTAGTTATTGCTGATACATATAAGAATATATTTGTAGTAGCAAATTTCTTTAGTCTTTTTGAACAAGTGTATTTGTATTCTGTTCTTATGGTAATCACTGGCTGATGTTCTGTTGCAGTAAGACACAATAGAGTAAGCCCACTGAATCAGTGAGAGTTTGGTGACTCATATGAGCCTACTCTGTTTGTAACTAGAATAAACCCATTTACATCAGTAGAACCTTTGGAGGAGCTGATTCACCAAATCCTCACTGATTCGATGGATCTATTCTACCTGAAAATTTACTAGATTAACAACAGGATTTCCCCAATGTTTCATTGAATTGCAAAAAATAAAAATAAAAATGAATTGTTAATAGAATAACTGGATTAAAATGTCTGTCAGACACTTGCCAGGTGTGTCAGATTTTTTTAAGGTTAGCTTTTAAATTTTCACTTCTTATAATCAAATTCTGAAGAAAAGCATAGAGTCAAAGCATATTTGAAACCAATTAGACTCTGGCTTTTCACAGTTTTTGATGAAATGCTTCTTCAGTTTAATGTGATACTAGCCTATCTGCAGAAGTCCTGTTTTTATATGATTCA
Organism: Bradypodion ventrale; assembly: GCA_035047345.1. NCBI lineage: Eukaryota > Metazoa > Chordata > Lepidosauria > Squamata > Chamaeleonidae > Bradypodion > Bradypodion ventrale. Next base: position 369,678,536 of record JAWDJE010000001.1, on the reverse strand, counting down.
AAGACCATGATTTCAGAATTAAACTGTTCCTTCTTGTTGATAATCATACTATTAGCAAACTTAAGGTTTGCAGCCAATTTCAATGTTGTAAATTGGTTGAGTTCTTTCTGTCTCAAATGTTGTTAGTTTCTTGATCCAGTAAAACTCATCTATACCTATAAAATGGTGCATTAACCGTTGGAATGTGACAAAGGATGTTGCACCAGACCCCACTAGCCCCATCCGAGCCTCTGTTCACTCGCCCGAACGGGGTTCGCAGGTAACTGATGGGTTGAAATTTTTGACCCGGGGGCAGGAGCCCCCCAGTCGCAAACAAAAAAAGGGAACTTCAATTCCCAAAGTTCCTTTCGCCGCGCCGTGCCAGAGCCAATCAGGCTGAGCGGCGCGGCAAAAGGAACATTCAGAAACGCGCCGCGGCCAATAAAAAAAGCCGAAAGAGAAAAACCGCCGCAGCAAGCAAACCCGCGCAGCCAAAACTACATTCCCCAGCGTCCTGCGTGCCATGGGCGTGCAGAACGCTGAAGAAGCCGGCGCGCGAAAAATAAAAACAAACCCAAACCGTGAGCACAAGTCCGCCGAAAAAGCCGGCGCGCGAAAAATAAAAACAAACCCAAACCGTGAGTGCAAGTCCGCCACAGGCAGACGAAGTGCCCAGAAAACACAAATAAACAAACCCCAAAATCAAAATAAAATGCAAACCCACCGGCCATCTTGCACGGAGCAACGGGGAAGAGAGGGACACCCTCTCCCCCACGCTGCCCCGCTGAAGACACGGCGAGCCCAGCGAGACAAACTCGCTGTAAAAAAATACAAACACCCCCCACCCAACCGCTGCCAAAAACGCCGTGGCGGCAGCAACCAAAAACAAATCAAAAAAAGGCAGGCAAACAAACCCCCACCCCCCAAACAAACAAACCCCAACCCAGCCAGGGCCACAACAATACCTTCCCCCAAAAGCCGCACGAAGCGGCAAGCCAAACACCCACCCAAAACACAGTCAAACCGCAACCCAGCCCGGGCCACGGCAAAACACACACCCCCAAATGCCGCATGAAACGGCGATGGTATTTCCGCGGGCCAGCCATCAAGACTGGCCCACAAAAATACCCAAAACACAAATCAAAAACATTCAAAAAAACCAAAAAACATACAAAAACACACACACAGAAACCCCCACCTCAAACCCAAAAAACTAAAAAAAAGTCAAAAAGACACACAAAGAAACCCCCAACCAAAACCCAAAACCAATCAAAAACACACACACACAAACCCCCACCCAAAACCCAAAACCCAAACAGAATGCCCCCCAACCCAAAACAACCCCCCCTAAAAATGGAAAGAACTTACCAATACAAGTCTTGCCCCGATGAAAACCGGAACTGAAATGAGGAGAAGAAGAGACTTACCGGAACAAGCAAAAACCAAAAAATTACTCAACACCACCACCCAGTGGCCAAAGGAGAAAAAACATCCAAAATATTCCCAAATATTCAATAAATCCCCAAAAACAGGGTAATCAATTCCAAAAATATTCAAAAAATATCCAAAAAAATCAAAAATAATTCACAGATAAAAATATAAATATTCAATAAAAAAACACTGTAAAATACATTCAATTAAAAAAACATATATTTACACATTTTTTAAAATAATTATCCGAAGTAAAAATATTTGCAAAAATTCACAAAGAAACACAGTCTTCTTTAAAAGTAGCAGATTTTGCCCGGCAAAACCTTAAAAAACAAATTTAAACAGCACGGCACAGAGGAAGCCAGCACACACAAAAAAAAACCACTGGGAGCGCAAGTCCGCCGCAGGCGGACGCAGCGCCTCAAAGCCAAAAAATCAAAAAAACTTACGCCACCATTTAAAAAACACAACCCCATTGGTTCAAGAAAAAAAACAACCTTTACTATCCAACACAGTTTTAAAAAGCCCAGCACCGCCGGGCAAAATATGCTAGTGCTATATATTATAGCATGATATAGATGGATTTGAAATAGAGTTCAGCTGTTTCCCAAAGTTTCTAGAGAAGTATGAATGAAAAATTTAATTTAAAATGAGCATAGTAAAGGAAATGGTTGCTCATCTTCAAGAAGCAAAATGGTATTCCAGAGGACTCCACAATTTCTCAATCAAATCATACACTATCAAATTTTGATGTATGTCACGGACAAAGCCAAATAGCTATGCAATGGATACTGAACTGCTGGATGCTGGTGGATGTTACTATTGTTCTTTTGTGCAAGCATGGTGCAAGCATGGTGATTGACCCACACACCTACTGGTTTTTCTGTTGAGTCTGGTAGCAGAAAACTGGATTGTAGATGCAATTAGTCCACAAGCTGCATCTACATACTTAAACACAATCAACAGCAATACTGTTGGCGTTAAAAACATACCAACCGTAATCTTTCCTGTAAACAAAAATACAGATTAAAAACACAGATAACCTGTTTAATGTGTTTGTGTTCTCAATCAGGAAAGTTCCATAACTGTCAAACAGTCACGGCAGACATGCTTGTCTTGTGGATTTGATAATGCATTCTTACAAAATCATGGATACTGAAATAAGATTTACGAAAGTAGCTGGAACAAATAGGGTCACTTAAGGTGCATATGCCATTGGGATACAAGCATCACACCAAATGCTGTATTGGATATGATCTTAAGTGACCCTATTTAACCCCTATTATGTCTTTAACATAGCATAGCCATTGACTAATGCAAGGATCATATCTGCAAAAAGGAAGGGATTTTACTTCCACTGGGATTTAATTATGTCTATTGTTTGTTGTGGTTTTTTTAAAAAAAATACTGTTAAATAACTCTGCACAGGACAGCTGTACTCAGAAAATAAGTTTATTTTTTTCCAGTGGAACTTATGTAAAGATGCATGGAGAGGCCTCATTTCTATACAAACAACACATAGTTGCTCCTTCGGACTCTCTGCTCTGGCTTTCTCTGCTGGCTTCCCGCAAATGTTCTTATGTTTACTTTGCATATATTTACCAGAGTTTGAGAACTCCCTTCCCTGCCCCTTAAAGAACAATCTACATAAGGGGTGCCCAAGCTACGGCCCGGAGGCCGGCTCCGTCCCCCGATGCCAATTCATCTTGCCCGCGAAGCCCTTGCCACTCCTGGAAGCAGAAGTAAAATGCGCCCGGGCACATTTTACTTCCGCTTCTGGGAGCAACGAGGGCTTCGTGGGCCAGATGAATTGGCATCGGGGGATGGATCTGGGCCCCATGCCATAGTGAACCATTGATCCACTGGCTCCCTGAACCACATGACCAGCCCACGGCCTGAAAAGTTTGAGCACCCCTCATCTATATTTTTTGTTTAATTGCCTTTCAGATTTCCCTGGTGTTGCTTCCACTTTCTGCTGCTAACTCCAAATCAGTGGAGGCAGAGTGTATGTTGCATCCTGTGCCCCACATTTGCCCGTGGTCGACTTGCTATTGATTCAGTGACATGCACAGGGACCAAGGATGTTAAGAATAGAGAACGTCTTGGAGGCGCAAACAAAAACATAGACTATTTCAGGTCACCAGTACTCCTTTTCATGGCAAGAAAGAAAACAAGAGAGGAACTAGTGTAGCGGCAACATGGCTGCCGCGCGATTTGCTGGTCCCGGCCCTGAGGCATGGGCACTCCAAAGTTGAGCTGGGGGCGGGGCGAGCCACCCTTTATTACGCGATCCACCTGGGAATGGGTCTGCTGCGACGCAGCACCACTGCTTGTCAGGCACCCATGGTGCCATGGAAGAAGGTTGCCCCTGGTGGCGCCCCGCCGGCTCAGCACCCGCGAGCGGCAGGGAGGCCCGGGACCAGGTCTCAGGCCCAACCTGCACCTCCCATGGATCCCGAACCCCCACCGAGCTGGAGGGCTCGGGGGAGAGCGGGTGTGTCGCACCCGGTGCGGGAGCTGGCCGCGGCCTTGACCCGGCCCGGTCCCTTGGCCTCTCGTGGGAGGCATCGCCCCTGGTCACCAAGGCTGACCCACCCATACCCGCGGGGTTGCCGGGACCACATTCCCTGGAGGCCCGCTTTGGCGCCCTCGAGCGCGCTGCGGGCCTGCCGCCCAGCACCGACGCTCCTGAGCCCAGCATGCAACTGGTGTGGGGTGGCAAGGGCCGCAGACATCTGCCTCCATTGATTGGAGGCTGGCCCGCTTGGAGGCCACACTGCTCGGGGCACCTGAACACCACGCCAGGACCAACAGCGGTGGCATGCCCGCACAGACTGCAGGCTCCGGAGCCGTGCCGATGGGAGCTTCGTTGAGGGGGCAGACAGGCTCGAGCTCTGTTGAGAGCTCCGACGCCACGACCCAGTTGGAACCCCCAGTGGGGGCAGCTGGCGGGGTCACAACGGGTGAGTATGGCGGTCAAATTAATTCACATTTGGTGCCCCTCTTGCCCAACCTGCTGCACAGGGTTGGCCTTGGCCTTTGCAGCAGGCACCTGCGCCGACCATGCAACCCCCTATGTTGGCGGCCCCTGAGACGGGTGTTTGTAGGGCTCCATACCCACAGGTGCTGCCTGGGGTCCCACCTGCTGGGCCGAGCGTTCCTTACCCAATATGGCCTTTCAGCCCCCTGGCCAACACCGGTTATCACACTGTCCCTACCTCAGCTATTCTGATGGCTGGTGTCTCCCTGCCTCTGGGGGACCATTTGTTGCTGGCCACGAGGGACAAGATTTGGTGCTGAGAACATGTGGATTTGTTTAGTTTGTTAAACAGGGAGCCTACTAGGGAGGAAAAGAAGAAGGAGGATGACATTGTCCCATCGTCACAAGCCTCCGCGTACATGGGCAAATTGGCTTCCTGCGAACTTGATATATGCTGCGGTGTCTATCAGGGCTCGCCCAGATTTGGCCATCCCTCTTATTTATTTATTTATTTATATTCAAATTTATATGCCGCCCAATCAGGTAAACCTGATATCATTTACCGGGCCTATGTGGATTTCCCGGGTCAATCGTGGCTCGCATACGACGAGGAATTCCGTATGCGGGCCGCTCTTCACCCGGAGATGCGTTGGGACGAACCTAACCAAAATCCTCTGGCTGTTATATATGACCCCAGCCCGGCCGGCCTCGGGTGATCGGTACCACTACAGCCACATCATTCAGCGGCACGGCACCACACAGTTCCCCCGCCAATCGGTGGGGCAGGGGGTTCCATCCCGCCTGTTGTGCTGGAACTATTCATCCACAGCCGGACGTTCCTGCAAACAATGCAAATATAAGCATGAGTGCACAATCTGTTTGGGACCTCACCCGGCCACCGCCTGCACCAGGCCAGGCAGGACCCGTGGGAGGGGTCGAGGCCAGCAGAGTGTGAGCCACACCTCCACTGACTCAGCGGCTGCTTCTAAAGGCCCCCTCCCCAATCAAAATTGAAGTGTTGGAGCGTTGGCTCCGTGTCTACACAAGAAGGGACATTGCAGAGTATGTTTTGGCGGGTTTCTCTATGGGGTTCTGCATTCCTTTTGCTAGTGTTTGTGCACCACAGGATGCACCAAATCTAATATCATTGAGAGGTAAGAAGGGCTTGGCCAGAACTAAGATATTTAAGGAAGTTCAGGAGGGGAGGGTTGCAGGCCCCTTCGATGAACCTCCTTTCCCTAATTTGAAGGTGTCTCCCCTTGGCTTGGTCCCCAAGAAGGCCCCGCGTGAATTCCGCTTAATTCACCATCTGTCACACCCCATGGGATCGTCCATCAACGATGCTATACCGGACGAGCTTTGTTCGGTCCAGCATACGTCGTTTGACCAGGCTCTTCGAATGGTCCATTCCTGCGGGCATGGGGCACTCCTGGCCAAATGCGACATTAAGTCTGCATTTCGCCTTCTCCCAGTTCACCCGCATGACTTTGAACTGCTGGGTTTTAGGTTTGAGGGGCAATACTTTGTGGATAAGGCCATGCCCTTTGGATGTTCTGTGTCCTGCTCGGCATTTGAGCGTTTCAATTCCTTCCTACACTGGGCGTTTGTTCGCCTCTCTGGAGCACATTCGGTGGCATACTACCTGGATGATTTTTTGTTCAGCGCCGAGGTCGGCTCTGGGGCGTGTGAACTACTGCTGCACATGTTTCAGGGGCTTATGGCAGAATTGGGGGTGCCACTGGCCCCTGAAAAGACGGAGGGGCCTGCCACTACATCAACGTTCCTGGGGATTGAAATAGACACTGTGGCACAGATGTCTAGGTTACCCATAGATAAGGTTGCCCAGATTTCGGATGCCATACTAGCTATCCTAGCCAAGTGCAAGGCTTCCTTGCGTGACCTACAGGTGCTTCACGGCTACCTCAATTTTGTGTGCAGGGTGGTTACACCCGGCCGGGCTTTTGCCAGGCACCTGTGCGATGCCATGGTTGGCTTGTCCTGGAAGCATCACAGAGTGTGGCTAACGAAGGGTACCAGAGAGGACCTATGCGTGTGGCTGAGGTTCCTTGTGGATTTTAATGGCATTTCCTTCTGGCGCACCGAACGTGCGGCCACGCCTACATTTCAGGTCGAGTCAGATGTGTCCAGAGCGTTTAGCTATGGCATTTACTTTGAGGGTCATTGGTCCTACGGTGAGTGGCCCGAGGCCTGGCAGGGCACGGGCCTGCTCCGGGACCTGACATTTCTGGAATTCTTTCCCATCCTTGGCGCACTCATGCTGTAGGGGGAGGACTGGGCTGACTCAGTAGTACACTTCTGGTGTGACAACGTGGCCGTTGTCCACATAATCAATGCCCAGACATCCCGTTCACCTAGGGTAATGGCCCTTGTGCGTCAGTTTGTTCTGCGCGCCTTGTGCCTCAATGTGCTATTCAAAGCCAGATGTGTCCCTGGCATTAACAATGACATTGCTGACGCTTTAACCCACCTAAAAATAGATCGGTTCCGGGCCCTGGCGCCGGAGGCCGACGAGCTTCCCTTGACACTCCCGGCCGAGATGTGGAAGTTTGGTGAGGAGAAGTTAACCAGGCCATTGGTTTGTTGCCGGCTAGCAGCACCCATAAGGCATACTCACACACATACTGGGCCTTTGAGATGTTCCGTCATGGGGCTTCCCTGCCGGATCTGTGGCCCATCCCGGTTTACCATGTACTCCAGTTCATGGTGCACCTTCATTACAAGGGGCTGGCCGCACGCACTATTGGCAGTTCGCCTATCGGCTTTGGCCTTCCATGCAAAGATCAATGGTTTTTCAGACACCATGTCTGATTTCCAGGTATATCGGGTGTTGGAGGGTTGGGCCTGTGAATGGGTCCCTTGCCCCGATGCCCGGCAACCATTTTCCCCCGACCTCATCACACGCCTAGCCTTGGTTTGGCCAGCCATTTGCCGGGACCCTATGAGGCAGTCCTCTTCCACACGGCCACTACGGTCGCATTTTTCGGGGCACTCAGGGTCAGCAAACTGGTCGTTGGGTCCCATGCGGACAGATCGCGCAGAGCCTTGGAGCTGTCTGACTTATCACTCTCCCCAAATGTGGTACGCCTGACCATTCGCTTCTCTAAGACAGACCAGCGTGGCAGGGGCAGTGTCATCATGCTTTACAGGTGTGGCCATGCCCCTATCTGCCCGGTCCGCGCATTGTGTTCTTTCCTGGATCAGTGTGGCCATGCCCTTGGTCCCCTTTTTTGCCACCAGGATGCATCACCCTTGACCAAGTACCAATTCTGGAAGGTTACCAGTGATGCTTTGGCTGCATCAGGCATCGCTGGTGTACGTTACGGGACCCATTTGTTCTGCATAAGCGCCGCATCCACGGCGGCTGCCTGAGGTTACTCGGACGATGCCATATGGTGCATGGGTAGGTGGGGGTCCACACGTTTCTGCTCCTATGTGCGCCCCTTGTTGCAGTAGCACCTGGCTGGTTCTTTTCTCTTCTTTTCTTTCAGCTCCTGGCCTCCTGATGGCACCGGTGAGGGTGTGGATCGTCGGTCACAGCTACGTTTATTGGGCTGCCCGCCATGCTGCATCCACCACATGGGGCATCCACCTGGGCATTGGTGCAGTAGCGCATTTGAGGTGGTATGGTTTCCGAGGGATGAGGTGGCATGCCTTGCTCCCTTTCCTGACCTCCATGGGTGACCGAGGACCCCCTGATATATTGGTGATCCACCTGGGTGGCAATGATCTGGTGCAGATCACGGGCTTGGAATTGCTCCTTGCCATTCGCAGAGATCTCAGCCTGCTGGGTCATCACTGGCCACAGGTGCGGATTATGTGGTCCCAGATGGTGCCACGCGTATCCTACCGGGGAGGTGTTGATCCTCGTGGTGTTGACCGGGCCTGGCGGTCTGTGAACAGGGCAGTAGCCCGGTATCTTTATACCCATGGTTTGGGGACAGTAGTCCCACATCCCCTGGTCCGCATACAGGACCCCAGCTTGTATCGCGGTGATGGGGTGCATCTTTCAGCTCGAGGCATGGGCCTCTTCCTGACGGCATTACAAACGGGCCTGGTGACTGCATGCGCTTCCAGGCTGGGGCGGTGAGTAGGTGAACTCCTCCCCGGGTGGCGGCTAGCACTGTTAAGGAGAAAGTGCATGACCCATTTAATTTGGCAGCTACGCAGTTGGTTGGCCATCGGGAGGACAAGGTAGAGCCAAACTTGGGATGGCCAACCAGCTGATAACAAAACCTGTTGCTATGCTCTAATTAGCATGCAAAACCTCCACAATTGATCGGAGGCACGTCAGAATTAGGAGCTAATACATAGCATTCTGATGAGGGACAACAACGTGTTTCAGTAGAAACAGGTTGTTGACAGGGTCACACACAATTTGTTGCAGTAGTAACAAATTGTGGCAGTGCAACTAATTATGGTTCGGAATTAATATTCACTCCTTACCAGTGCTATTACGGCCCGTTTGTCCTTAACAGTAGTTAAGGAAAGCTTAAGTCAAAGTTAATAAAGTGGCCCAATTTTTTATCCAAGTCAGGTGTCCGTGTCGTTATTGGGGAGTGGGTCCAGCAAAGGTAGTGCAATTGGATGTCAGCGCTTAAGCACTGTTGCTCTCAGAAGATGGCTAATAACAAGGCATTGCACAGCCATGATCTCACTTGTTTCTCCCATTTCTTTTGTCTGCAACTGAGAAATGAATGAGCTCATCTCCACAGAACGGAAAAGGAGAACAAAGAAAGAACAAAACATATTTCTGAGCTACATTTTGGTATCTAAACTGCAAGTTTTAGTAATTTTAACTTTGTGTGTTATTATATGCTAATGGTGAATCTGACATGAATAAAGAAAGAAAGTATGGCTAGAAATTTTGTCTACGAAGATAAGATTGTTGCTTAAGTTTCCTTGAGAATAAACCTACCTTCCTAGAGCGTTGCTGTTTCATTCCCATTTTCTGTGGAAGCATATCCCTCATTCTAACCTGAATCAATACGCAATTCAAGGGTGATAATTAGACAATATTTCCATCTGCCTTCCCATCTACATTATTTCATTCACTGATGCATATATAGTTGCCACAAGGTCTCCTGTCTAGCCACTGACTAATGTAATTTGAATACATGAACTTGAGACCATTTCCAGAACAATATAATTATTGTATATCCCTTAATCATGACATTTTTAGTCTACTCTCAGTTGTGTCTAAATGCCACAGAATCTTCCTCTTACCCAAATGTTTTTTTACTAAGAAGTAGAAATGTGCACTGAGCCCAAGTTTTAGTTTGGATCCTGGGTTGGTGTTTTAGAAAAATCCACTTCTACGTGGATCAATTCGGAGCTCCTTCACATGGGCCAGAATCCTGTTGGGGATTTACACAAGTGTAGCTGGCTGAATGGCCCAGTGGATTAGGCATCTAGCTGTAGAGCCAGAGCTTGGAAGTTCAGTTCCCCACTATGCATCCAGAACTGGAATTCATCTCTGTAGCCTTGAGAAGCTGCACAATTCCAGAATGTCCCCAGAAGAAAGGAATGGTAAACTACTTTGTTCGGTTGCACAGTCAATTCCGACCCTTTGTGACCCTATGGACCATTGTCCTCCAGGCGCCTCTGTCCTCCACCATCCTCCTCAGCCCGCAATAAATATATGTTGAAAGCCCTGAAAAGGTTTGTCATAAGTCACAGTTGACCTGACAACATGTACCAGTAATTATTGTTATTTATAAGTGTAATAGAATAAATTATAATGCCAAGTTGCTTGCTGCTTGTGTTTCTGGTCATGTCCTAGTTTCACATGCCATACCTCCAGAAGGATATTATGGGAAAAGTGCAGAGGAGGGCAACCAGAATGATTAGGGGACTGGAACACCTTCCTTACCATCTGAGGCTGCAACGGTTGGGCCTCTTCACTCTTGAATGACGACGTCTAAGAGGTGACCTGATTGAAGTTTATAAAATCATGCACGGTGTGGACAAAGTAGATAAGGAAAAACTGTTTTCCCTATCGCACAACACTAGAACTAGGGGACACTCCATGAAACTTTTGGGTACTAGTTCTCAAACAAATAAGAGAAAGTACTTTTTCACCCAGAGGATTACTGGTCTATGGAACTCCCTGCCAGAAGAAGTGGTGACAGCTGTCAGTCTTGACAGCTTTAAGAAAGGATTAGACAAGTTCATGGAGGACAAGGGTATCAATGGCTATAATTATGGATACCTAAGGACAACGTCCGAGTTGGAGAGATAGGAAGGATATCTCTCAATGCCATTACCACGGAATCCTAAGCAGGTGAAGGCATCTGCTTGGGAATGCCCTGTAGCAAATGGTGAGCCACTGTGTGAGACAGAATGCTGGACTGGATGGGCTGTGGCCTGTTCCAGCAAGGCTGTTCTTATGTTCTTATGTTCTTATTTAGAAACAGATCACCACTGCATTTTACATAATTACACCTAACACCAGCATAAATCACCAACAAGATTCTGGCTTTCGGTTCAGGTCTCGAAAAGTCAAGATTGAGAATTCCAAATATTCATGCTCCCTATTGACTATTCATTGGCAAGTGTAAACAATTCAATGTCTGTCTTACTTTGTTCACCTCACGAAGGTATTTCCAGGCAAGAACATTGCATGCTATCAAAAGAAAAGGTATTGGGGAAATACAATCTTTGAAAAGTATTTTAAGTTTTAAAACAATGAAATAGCACTGGAGGAATTGCCATCTCGTTGCCCCAATTGTGTCCCACCCACTCTGCATAGTCATAAGAACATAAGAACAGCCTTGCTGGAACAGGCCACAGCCCATCCAGTCCAGCATTCTGTCTCACCGTGCATGATTTTATAAACTTCAATCAGGTCACCTCTTAGACGTCGTCGTTCAAGAGTCGTTGGAGAGCTCGCTATAAAACATGTCCTGCAGGTAAATGCTAAGCACATCAGTTATTCAGCCCATCTTCTTCTCTACCCTAGGCATGTTGATAGAGATGAAAACTATATTTCTTTCCCCTCAACTTTCCAAACCCAAAACCCTTCATGAAACCTTGGCCTGAATCTATCACTGGTTTGTTAGCTTCAGAGAGAATCCTACTTGGCCCCAGGAAATGCTAGGGACATTTCAAAGGGGTCAGATTCAGTTCAGATTTTGAACCTCATCCACATACGGTGCACATCCCTCTCAAGAATGTACCAAATGCAAGCGCGGCGCCAAAATGGCCGCCGCGCTCTTTGTGGGGGGCCCCCCCACCGGACGAAGAGCATCCGGGTAGTTAGGGGGCGTGGCCAGCACCCTTATAAAAGGGGCGGCCACGAGGCAGCCGAGCTGCCATTTTGCGAAGCGACGGAGAGGAGAAGTTTTTCCCCATTGCTCCGTCGCTCTTACCTTAGCCGGGAAGCTACTGCGGGCAGCGGTCCTTTTCGTTCCTTTTCTTCGGCTTCCCAGCACTTTCAAAAATGCCTTCCAAAAAGAAGGCGTTGGCGAACGCGGTTCGCACTTCGAGGAGGCGCCAGCCGGGTCGGAGGACCACGACTGCGCCCTCCCAACAGCCCCCTTTGCCGGCGCCCACCGGGACCGGTGGGATGGGGTCGGTTGCCCCATGGCCCGGGACTGGGCACCCTCAGACCGGCCCGGCGGGGGCCGCGGCCTCCGGCTCTCAACCGGTGGCTCCCGGCTCTGGCCCGGTTTATACCTCGGGGCCTTCTGCCCTTGCCCCGCAGCTACCTGCGGTGGGCTTTAACCACGGGGGGTGGTTGGGTTCCCTTCCCTGGCAGGGCATACCTCCGGCCCCTCAAGGGCCGGTACTGGGTTCATGGCCGTATTCGGGACCCGGGGTCCAGAGACCTGACCCGGCGCCTCTTCTTAGTGGGCCAGCCGGCCCTATGCCCCCCATCAGTGTCGGGGGCTATGTTAATGTTGATGCCCTTCTGGCCCGCGTAGCGGCCCTTGAGGCTTCTTTGGGGGTGCTTAACCCACCCGGGGCGCCTTTGGGACCACAGGTCGACCCATCGGCTGCCGGTCACCGGCAGGCGGCCGGACGGGTAGAGCTGCTTGAGGCCCGTGGGTCGGCGTCAGCCACGGCCTCGCAGCTCCCCGTGCAACAGTTGCTGCCGTCAGGTACTGACCAGGCCTCGTCCACGAGCTCGGTTGCGGTCGCGAGCTCCGACGCCCACAGTGGGCCGGAACCCCTGGTAGGGGCGGCCCATGGGGGTGCAGCGGGTGAGTATGTGGTTCAAACTAGTGCACCCACACCACTGCCTACACTGGGGGGGCGTCCAGTGGCCGTGGCCCCGTATGGCTGATGCGGTGGTTCAGCCGCCGCCGGGCCATACGGGTGCGGCACCATCAGTCCAGGGCCCCACTGGGGGCAGCGCCCTCTGTCCCGTTGGGAACTTACTCGGGGTGGCGGGCTTGGTCCAGGCTCCTTTCACCATGCCCAATGCGGCCTCTGTGCTGTTGTCGGCATTGCCTACGGTGGGGTATTCTCTGCCCATTGGGGATCATCTGGCCCAGGCCACCAAAGAGAAAATCTGGCGGGGGGAGTATGTGGACATTTTCTCCCTTCTGAATAGAGAACCCACCAAGGAGGAGACGGAGGGGCAGGATGAGAAAGATAAAGAACAGGCACGTCGTCGTAAGCCGCCACGCACGTGGGCCAACTGGCTGCCAGCGTACCTCATATACATGGCTGTGTACCTCAGGGCCCGGCCAGATCTGGCCATTCCGATGGTCCAGTACTTGGACAACATATACCGGGCGATGGTTGACTTCCCGGGCCCGTCGTGGTTGGCTTACGACAAAGAATTTCGCATGAGAGTGCCCCTACACCCGGAGATGAGGTGGGATGAGCCCTGCCAGAAGCTGTGGCTTCTGTATATGACCCCCACGCGCCCGGCACCTGGGGAGAGGTACCATTGTGGACATGCGGTCCAGCGAGCTGCTCCGGCACAGACACCCCGCCAGGTGGCGGGGCAGGGGGTTCCAGCCTGCCTGCTGTGTTGGACCTTCTCGGCCAATGGTACCTGCAGCAGGAGAAATTGCCGATACAGGCATGAGTGTCCCTCTTGTGCTGGCCCCCACGCTGCCTCCGCCTGTCCCAGGCCGGGAGGAGCGTGGGGCAGGGGTAGAGGTGGACAGGGGGCGGGCAAGACTGCCACAGAGGGAGCTGGTCAGGCAAAAGGCCCCCTCACCAATTGATGTGGACATGTTAGAGCGCTGGCTCACGATGTACCCGAGGAGGGCAGACGCAGCTTACCTGCTGCGTTTCCAGCAGGGGTTTCGCATTCCTTTCACAGGGGTCAGGGCTCCCCAAGATGCGCCCAACCTTTTGTCACTTAGGGGAAGGGAGGAGGTGGCTGCCTTGAGCATTATTAAGGAGGTGGATGCTGGCAGGGTTGCCGGCCCGTTCCCTGCCCCCCCCCCCCCGTTTCCTAATTTAAAAGTTTCCCCCTTGGGGCTAGTGCCCAAAAAGTCACCGGGTGAGTTCCGCTTAATACATCACTTGTCCTACCCAGCCAGCCGATCGGTCAATGATGCTATCCCGGACGACCTTTGTTCGGTCCGGTATACATCTTTTGACCAGGCTCTGCGCATGGTGCGCTCATGTGGCCCGGGTGCACTGTTGGCTAAGTGCGACATCAAGTCGGCCTTCCGTCTTCTGCCGGTGCACCCGGGCGATTTTGAGTTGCTGGGTTTCAAGTTCCGGGGTGAATATTACTTCGATAAGGCCATGCCTTTTGGTTGTTCCATCTCCTGCTCTGCTTTCGAGCGTTTCAGCACCTTCCTGCAGTGGGCGTTCGTCCGCAGGTCGGGATCTCGGTCTGTAGCCCATTACCTGGATGATTTTTTATTTGGGGGTGAACGGGGCTGGGACACGTGTGCGCGTCTCCTCAATACATTTCAGACGCTAATGATGGAACTTGGTGTCCCTTTGGCGCCCGAAAAGACCGAGGGCCCATCTACCAAGCTCACATTCCTGGGGGTGGAGATTGACACGGTAGTGCAAGCATCCAGGTTACCGGCTGATAAGGTGACACGGATAGTTGCACTCATATCCGGCTTGGTGGCTAAACGCAAGGCGTCCCTTCGTGAGCTACAGGTGCTGCATGGTCACCTCAATTTTGCTTGCAGGGTGATCGCACCTGGCAGAGCCTTTGCTCGACGCTTGTGCGATGCCATGATAGGCTTAACCAAGCCCCACCACAGGGTACGTATTAGCAGGGGCCTTAGGGCGGATATGCTCATCTGGCTCCAGTTCCTGAGGGAGTTCAACAGGGTGTCCTTCTGGAGGTCCGACCTTCTGGCTTCCCCTCGTTTCCAGGTCCAGTCCGATGCATCGGGGTCCCTGGGTTATGGGATGTACTTCAATGGGAAGTGGGCCTACGGCAGGTGGCCACCAGTCTGGTCGGGCATGGGTCGCTTGCGCGACCTCACGTATCTGGAATTTTTTCCCATTCTGAGAGCTTTGATGCTATGGGGTGAGGAGTGGGCCAATTCGGTAGTACATTTCTGGTGTGACAATGCGGCAGTTGTTCACATTGTCAACTCACAGACGTCTAAATCTCCCAGGGTCATGGAGCTGGTGCGCCAGTTTGTGTTGTGTAGCCTGCGCCTCAATGTGCTGTTCAGGGCTAGGCATGTGCCTGGTGTTAATAATGATATTGCTGACGCTTTGTCCCGCCTGCAGATCTCCCGGTTCCGTGCCTTGGCCCCGGACGCAGAGGAATTTCCCTCAACGCTCCCGGACGAGATATAGACACTTGGCAGGGAGAGGTGAACCGGGCGATTGGCATGTCGCTGGCGCCCCGCACGCGTAAGGCGTATCACCACGCGTTCATCACTTTTTAGGCCTTTTGTGCCCGGTTTCGACTACCTGAGGCTTGGCCAATCCCAGTCGCCCACATTCTACAATTCATGGTTTACCTACATGCCCAGGGCCTAGCACCCCGCACCATAGCATCCAGGCTGTCAGCGTTGGCATTCATGGCCAAAGTAGGGGGTTACGCTGACAGTACCACTGATTTTCGCATACGACATGTTTTGGAGGGGTGGGTGCGGGAGCGTGGGCGTAGCCCGGACGACCGCCACCCAATTTCCCCAGGGGTACTTACCCACCTAGCACGGGGCTGGCATGACCTCTGTTTTGACAGATATGAGGCCGCCCTGTTTCATGCGGCTACTACAGTGGCCTTTTTTGGAGCGCTCCGCATCAGCGAGCTGGTGATGCTGTCTAAGGCGGATGCAAGTCGTAGGGCACTGGAACTCGACGATGTCTATGTTTGCAATGATTGGGCTCAGTTGAGGATACGCTCCTCTAAAGTTGATCAGCACGGCATAGGCAGTGGAGTACGACTGCTACGATGTTCATTGGCAGACATCTGTCCGGTTGGTGCCCTACAGGAGTTTCTTGCACTGCGTGGCACGCACCATGGCCCGTTTTTCTGTCACCAAGATGGGTCTCCCCTTACTAAATTTCAATTTTGGAAGGTGACCGGTAAGGCACTAGCCAGTGTTGGCCTCCCTGGGGCTCGTTACGGCACCCATTCATTTAGGATAGGGGCGGCTTCTACTGCAGCTGCTTTTGGGTACTCCGGGGCGGAAATACGCCGCATGGGAAGGTGGGGATCACAATGTTTTCAGTTTTATGTTCGCCCTCTTCAACCGTGAGTACCAGTTTAGTCACTGTATTGTTCTCCCCCCTCTTTTTCCTTGACAGACCCTGGGTGTCGTATTACACCGGTGTCAGTATGGCTGGTGGGCCACAGCTACGTACATAGGGCAGCGTCGTACGCTGCGGCGAAAGAGTGGGGACCCCGACTGGGAATGGGTGCATCCGCAAGTCTCAGATGGTATGGTAAGCGCGGCATGTTATGGCGGGAACTGTTGCCATTCCTTTTATCCAGCAGGAATGCTGACCCGCCAGATATTCTGATCATACACCTTGGGGGCAATGATTTGGGACAGGTCACTGGACTATCGCTGAAGCATGCGATTTGCGGTGACCTGGCTTACTTACATTATGTGTGGCCTGCCACAACCCTCATTTGGTCAGACATGGTACCGCGGCATGCTTACAGGGGAGGGTTCGACCTCCAGGCCCTTGATTGAGCTCGTCGCTCGTTGAACAGGGCTATTGCCCGGTTCCTTCTCGACAAGGGTTGGGGGCGCGTCATTAGGCACCCCGCAATCAGCCTACAAAATTATGAGCTTTATTCAGGGGATGGGGTCCATCTGTCGCAGGGAGGTATGGACCTCCTATTAGGAGATTGGCGAGCAGGCCTGTTGACCGAGCTGACGGTCTGGGGGGGGGGCGTCGAGCCTTTATTGAGCCTCTCCGTGTGGCGGGTAGCACTGGTAAGGTAAACATTTATGACCCACAGGTATCCGGCAGGTTCGCAATTGACTGGACAACACTAGACAGGCACAAGTTGATTAAACGTTGTCCGGTCAACGACGAACCAGGCGATGGGGTGATGGCAAGAGCTATGCAGCATGCATCACCCCGTTATTTACGGATACGCGTCAGAGGGTGGGGTCAATAGTTAGGTATTGACTATGGTCAACAATTTGTTTGTTGTCAACAAACAAATTGATACAAATGGATACATTGTAACCAATTGCCGTTGGCAATTTTGGGTGGTACCTTACCAGTGTTACTTCGGCCTGCTTGCCTTAAGAATTATAATTGGTTGAATACCAATAGAAATTTATAATTCGGACTAGGGCATGAATCAATAAATGTGGCCCAATGCCGTTATCCACTTTCATCAGTGTCTGAGTCCTTTATTGGGGGTTGCGCCTGCAAAGAATTACTGGGTTTTGGAATATGGCAAAATCAAAGAATGCTTATGAGATGTAGCACATTTATTCACTTGCCTTTTTTAAAAAAACACCACCTTTCCAACACAATGAAGATACTTCCAAGGCCTCCATCTCTGGTTTAATTAGCAGAGTTCATCTGGATTCAAGATTATAAAACCCAAGAGAGATCAGTTCTAATCATTTCCAGAGTCTGGAATCAATCAGGAATATAGATGTCTCCAGTTTTTACCTCTTTGCCCCCTTTTCAGGGTAAGATTAAGTTAATTCCAGGAATGGGCTTGGACAATGCAGCTGTAGCTTTGGGAAAAAATTACTTCCTCTGGCTATGACAGTTCAGTTACAGTTGCACTTAAAGACAAAGGGGCGCTTCAACAAGGAGTGGAGAAGAAGTGCAAAACAAGGCCAGGATTAGAAACTTGAGACCTAGGGGATTTCCAGAACAAAGTGAATCAGTAGATTGAGTTGTTTAGTATTTTCTTTCCTAAATGGTTATCTGTTTTACTTGGCTCTGCGCATTGCAATGATTAATTTTCTTGACATCACGAGCAGCTTACCTGCCAAGTAAGTTCCATGGAAAATGGCACCTTTCCCCACAGGAGTGTGAACACCTACAACTTAGAGTGAAAACACCTGTGGATTGTACAACTGGAGCCTTCCTATTGTTTTTGGAGTTAGATCAGAGACCAGACTGCTCATGAAGGGAGCTGGGCGACTGACAGAGCTTTATACCTTTTATGTACACACACACAAACCTATTTTTCAAGAGTTCAGAAAGCCAGTGCACCCCACAACCTTGGAAGGTAAAATAGAGAAGTTGGCTTGTTGGAAAATTAAGGCACTTCCCCAATGTATACTACAGACCTTGAAGCAAATAAAGGATTCAGAAAGAAAGAACCAGAGGAAGGGATTCTAGATGAGAGAGAAAATGATCAGGGTGTTTCAAGCACCCTGATTTAAACATAAACAAGTTCTCATTTACTTCAGAGCCAGATCTGGGATAACTTCCACAGAAAGTTCTGCCTTTCACCTACATTGTAATCTTCTCTACACACACTGAAAATTGTTGTATCCTCCCAGACTTTTTAGTTCTTAATTATAAAAAAATATATGCTTGTGTTGTTCAAATCTTTGCAACACTATTGACTTATGTTTATTTAGGTTTTATGTTATGCTTCACTGTGATCTTAAGTTTTTATGATTTTAAACTCTGTTTTGTGAAGTGTCCAAATAACCTTTAATGTTAACCTTTAATGTTAATAACCCTATAATATTTTATATATTGTATTTTGGTGTATTATACCACCTTCACCAACCTTCCTGCAAATTCTCTCTTACAACATGAGCACAACAGGAAGTAACCAAGTAAGAGGTTAAACCAGAAAGATGTTAAACTCATTAGCTTTGCTTGACAACTTCACTCTTTTGAGATTGAAAGGTAGACTTTAAAACTAATCTGAATAATCATTTGTTACTGCTAGCTGTAGGAAGCTGTATTGATATGCATGCTTGTCTGTCATTCTGCTAGATTACTCTTTACCTCATTGCTTTGTGATACTTTTCCCTTGTGACATCTTGACCCCTGCATCTGGTGTATGTAAACCATGCCTGGAAGTTTTACTCCTTGTCTGAAGGAGTGGGCTTGATCCATGAAAGCTAACAGTAAAAATATAGCAGTTAGTCTTTAAAGTACTGCAGTGTTTTTGTTTTATAATTTTTTGTTTTTGTTTTTGGATGTGTCTGAACCACAGACTAACACAGCTTCTATTCCAAAAAATTCAAATAACCTTTAGCTCTATCTATTAGGGAAATGTAGCAATGAGACTCCCTCTACTTCTTGATGCATGTTATTTGGAGTATTAGGGGTCCATGTAATTTCCGAACTTATTTATTCGTTTACCACATTTTTAATAACCAAAGTTCTATATATGTTGAATGAGTAAAAGACATACTATACAGGTAACAATAAAACAATAATAATGGAAGCGCGGCGCCAAAATGGCTGCCGCGCTCTTTGCGGGCCCCCCCCACCGGACGAAACCATCCGGGTAGTTAGGGGCGTGGCCAGCACCCTAATAAAAGGGCTGGCCACGAGGCAGCCGTGCTGCCATTTTGACAAACCGACGGAGCGGAGAAGTTTTTCCTCCTTACCTCCGTCGCTCGTGTCCTCTTGGGGGAAGCCTTTTCGGGCAGCTTTCTCTTGTTTTAGGCTTCCTAGCTACCTTAGCCATGCCCTCGAAGAAGAAGGCAGCCGCGAACGTGGCTCGATCGGCGCGGAGGCGTCAGCCGGGTCGGAGGACCGCGACTGCGCCCATTCCGCAGCCACCTTTAGCGGACCCCACCGGGAATGGTGGGATGGGATCGGTAGCTCCTTGGCCTGATGCGCGGAGCATACCCGCTGCCCCGGGCGGGGCCTCCGCCCTTGGCCCGCAAACAACGACCACGGCCCCTGATGGTGGGGCCATCTTGCCCGGGTGCGCTGTTCCCTATGGGGGGTGCGAGCCACGGAGGGTGGTTGGGTTCCCTGCCTTTGCAGGGCGTTCCTACGGCTCCCCAGGGGCTGAGCATGGGCTCTTGGCCTTATCTGGCCCCTGGGGCTCAGGGACCTGGACAGGTACCCGTGAATTATGGGCCGGTTGCCCAATTGCCCCCTGTCGGGGCCGGGGCCTATGTCGACGTGGAGGCCCTCCTGGCCCGGGTGGCGGCCCTTGAAGCGTCCTTGGCAAGGGCCAACCAAACAGGGGTGTCTCTAGGTTTTCAGGTGCCCCCTTTGGCCGCCGAACAGCGGCCGGCGATGGGTCGGGTTGAGCCGCCTGAGGCGCGCGGGCCGGTGGTGGCCACTGCCTCGCAGCTCCCCACCCCACAGGTGCAGCAGTCTGGTGCTGGTCTGGTTCCGTCGACGAGCTCAGCTTCGGTCGTGAGCTCCGACGCCCCCAGCGGGCCAGAACCCCCGGTGGGGGCGGCCCGCGAGGGTGCAGCGGGTGAGTATGCAGTCCAAGCTAATGCACCCACACAACTGACTTCATTGGGGGGAGCTGTTCAATGGCCTTGGCCTCGCTCGGGTGGCACGGCGGCCCAATGGCCCCCGGCCCACCCAGCGACTTTGCCCGTGACACAGGGCCTGGGTCGGGGTGGTGCCCCCAATGTGCTGGGAAATGTGTTGGGGATCCCCGGGGTGGCTCAGGCTCATTTTCCTTTGCCCGTAGTTCCATCAGTGCCGGTGTCGGCTTTGCCAACAGCAGGGTATTCCTTGCCCTTGGGGGACCATTTGGCCCAGTCTACCAAGGAAAAGATTTGGAGGGGCGAGTATGTAGATATCTTCTCCCTTCTAAATAGGGAGCCGACCAAGGAAGAGAGGGAAGGGCTGGACGAGAAGGATAAGGAGCAGGCACGTCGTCGTAAGCCGCCACGCACGTGGGCAAATTGGTTGCCAGCGTACCTGATTTACATGGCCGTTTACCTCAGGGCTAGGCCGGATTTGGCTATCCCTATGGTCCAGTATCTGGACAATATTTACCGGGCTATGGTTGACTTCCCGGGTCCGTCATGGCTGGCTTACGATGAAGAATTCCGCATGAGGATTCCGCTGCACCCAGAGATGAGGTGGGATGAGCCCTGCCAGAAGCTGTGGCTTCTGTATATGACCCCCACGCGCCCGGCGCCTGGGGAGAGATACCATTGTGGACATGCGGTCCAACGAGCGGCCCCGGTACAGGTACCCCGCCAAGTGGCGGGGCAGGGGGTTCCAGCCCGCCTGCTGTGCTGGACCTTCTCGTCCAATGGTTCTTGCAACAGGAAAAATTGCAAGTACAAGCATGAGTGCCCCTCTTGTTCTGGCCCCCATGCTGCCTCCGCCTGTCCCAGGCCGGAGGATACAGGGGCAGGGGTAGGGGCGGACAAGGGGCAGGTAAGACTGCCATGGAGGGAGCGGGTTCACCAAAAGGCCCCCTCCCCAATTAATGTCGACATGCTGGAGCGTTGGCTCGCATGGTACCTGAGGAGAGCAGACGCTGTGTACCTCCTTCGGGGTTTTCAACTGGGTTTTCGTATTCCTTTCACGGGGGATAGGTCACCGCAGGATGCACCTAACCTTTTGTCACTTAGGAAGGGAGGAGGTGGCTGCCGCCAGCATTAATAAGGAGATTGCTGCGGGCAGGGTCGCCGGCCCTTTCCCCGCACCCCCGTTCCCCAACCTTAAAGTGTCTCCGCTAGGACTAGTGCCCAAGAAGTCCCCGGGCGAGTTCCGCCTGATTCACCATTTGTCCTACCCAGCCGGCCACTTGGTCAATGATGCTATCCCTGATGACCTTTGTTCTGTCGGGTATACATCCTTGACCAGGCATTGCGCATGGTGCGCTCATGTGGCCCGGGTGCACTGTTGGCTAAGTGTGACATTAAGTCGGCGTTTCGCCTCTTGCCCGTGCACCCGGGTGACTTCGAGTTGCTGGGTTTCAAATTCCGGGGTGAATATTATTTTGACAAAGCCATGCCATTCGGCTGTTCCATATCCTGCTCGGCTTTCGAGCGTTTCAGTACCTTCCTGCAGTGGGCATTTGTCCGTAGGTCAGGGTCTCGGTCTGTAGCCCATTACCTGGATGACTTTTTATTCGGGGGTGAACGGGGCTGGGACACGTGCACACGTCTCCTCAACACATTTCAGACACTAATGGAGGAACTTGGTGTCCCTTTAGCGCCCGAAAAGACCGAAGGCCCGTCTAATAAATTAGTGTTCCTGGGGGTGGAAATTGACACGGTGGCGCAGGCGTCTAGGTTGCCTGAAGACAAGGTGTCCAGGATAGTGGCCCTTATATCGGACTTGCTGGCTAAGCACAAGGCATCCCTTCGGGAACTGCAGGTGCTACATGGACACCTCAATTTCGCTTGCAGGGTGGTCGCACCTGGCAGGGCAGTTGCTCGGCGCTTGTGCGACGCCATGGCAGGCTTATCCAGGCCCCATCATAGGGCGAGATTGACACGGGGCATCAGGGCAGATCTGCACGTATGGCTACAGTTCCTGAGGGCTTTCAATGGGGTCTCATTTTGGAGGTCAGACCTCCTGGCTTCGCCCCAATTTCAAATTCAGTCTGATGCCTCGGGATCCCTTGGTTATGGGATGTACTTCAATGGGAAGTGGGCATATGGTGGATGGCCCCCAGCCTGGTCAGGCACGGGTCGCCTGAGGGATCTCACATATTTGGAATTTTTTCCATACTGGGGGCCTTGATGCTATGGGGTGAGGAGTGGGCCAACTCTGTGGTGCATTTCTGGTGTGACAATGTGGCCGTTGTCCACATTGTCAACTCACAGACCTCTAAATCTCCCAGGGTCATGGACCTTGTGCGCCAGTTTGTATTGCACAGCCTGCGCCTCAATGTACTGTTCAGAGCCAGGCATGTCCCGGGGGTGAATAATGATATTGCTGACGCTTTGTCCCGCCTGCAGATCTCCCGGTTCCGTGCCTTGGCCCCGGATGCGGAGGAATTTCCCTCGCCACTACCGCAGGAGATATGGACCTTTGGCAAGGAGAGGTGAACCGGGCGATCGGCATGTCACTGGCGCCACGCATGCGTACGGCGTATCACCACGCGTTGGTTTCATTTTGGACCTTCTGTACCCAATCTCGCCTGCCAGATACCTGGCCGATCCCAGTGGCCCACATCCTCCATTTCATGGTTTACCTACACGCCCAGGGCCTGGCACCCCGCACCATAGCATCTAGGCTATCAGCGCTGGCTTTTATGGCCAAGGTGGGAGGTCATGCGGACAGTACCGCTGATTTCCGTGTGAGACATGTTTTGGAGGGGTGGGTGCGGGAACGTGGGCGTTGCCTGGACGACCGTCACCCAATTTCCCCTGGGGTACTTACCCGAATGGCACGAGGCTGGCATGACCTATGTTTTGATAGGTATGAGGCAGCCCTGTTTCGTGCGGCTACAACGGTGGCCTTTTTTGGAGCGCTCCGCATCAGCGAGCTTGTGATGCTGTCTAAGGCGGATGCAAGTCGTAGGGCACTGGAACTCGAAGATGTCTATGTTGCACTGATTGGGCTCAGTTGAGGATACACTCCTCTAAAACAGATCAGCATGGCGTAGGCAGTTGAGTAATACTGCTACGATGTTCCTTGGAAGACATCTGTCCGGTTGGTGCCCTACAGGAGTTTCTTGCACTGTGTGGCACGCACCATGCCCCGTTTTTCTGTCACCAGGGTGGGTCTCCCCTCACTCAGCCATTCCTGCAGGATGGGGGCGGTTTCTACTGCAGCTGCTTTTGGGTACTCTGGGGCTGAAATACGCCGCATGGGAAGGTGGGGATCACATTGTTTTCAGTTTTGCGTTCACCCTCTTCAACCGTGAGTGCCAGTTTAGTCACTGCAATGTTTCTCACCCCCCCTTTTTTTCCTTGACAGACCCTGGGTATCGTTTTACACCGGTGACAGTAGGGCTGGTGGGCCGTTGCCACGTGCACAGGGCAGCGCGTTACGCTGCACAGGGCAGCGCGTTACGCTGCGGCGACAGAGTGGGACCCCGACTGGGACTGGGTGCATCCGCACATCTCAGGTGGTGTGGTAAGCGCGGCATGTTATGGCGGGAACTGTTGCCATTCCTTTTCTACATCAGGGATACTGACTCGCCTGATGTCCTGGTTATTCACCTTGGGGGCAATGGTTTCGGACAGTTCACTGGCCTATCGCGGAAGCTTGCGATTTGCAGTCACCTGGCCTACTCACATTATGTGTGGCCTGCCACACCCCTCATTTGGTCGGACATGATACCGCAGTACGCTTACAGGGGAGCGTTTGGCCTCCAGGCGCTTGACCGGGCTCGTTGCTCCAGGGCTATTGCCCGGTTCCTTTTTGATATGGGTTGGGGACGCGTCATTCGCCTCCCCATCATCAGTCTGCAAAATTATGAGCTTTATTCAGGGGAGGGGGCCCATCTGTCGCGAGGAGGTATGGACCTCCTGCTGAGTGATTGGCGAGCAGGCCTGTCGACCGAGCTGACGGTCTTGGGGGGGGCATCGAGCCTTTATTGAAGCCTCTCCGGGTGGCGGGTAGCACTGGTAAGGTAAACATTTATGACCCACAGGTATCCGGCAGGTTCGCAATTGACTGGACAACACTAGATAGGCATAAGTTGTTTAAACGTTGTCCGGTCAACGACGAACCAGGCGAGGGGGTGATGGTTACCACTAGACAGCTGGAATCACCCCCTGATTTTACGGATACACGTCAGAGGGTGGGGTCATTAGTTAGATATTGACTACGGTCAACAATTTGTTTGTTGTCAACAAACAAATTGATACAAATAGATACATTGTAACAATTGCCGTTGGCAATTTTGGGTGGTACCTTACCAGTGTTACTTCAGCCTGCTTGCCTTAAGAATTATGATTGGTCGTTTTACCAATAAAAATTTATAATTCGGACTAGGGCTTGAATCAATAAATGTGTCCCATGCCGTTATCCACTTTCATTTGTGTCTGAGTCCATCATTGGGGGGGTGCGCCTGCAAAGCAAACCAGACTAAAGATGATTGAAACTATAAACACCATAAGTAAAACTGCCAGCATCAAAGTGCAAATGCTTTAAACTACTAAGAATTATTCTTGGTGAATTAGAAGAAAAATGTATTACCAATGAAGCACCCAGCATGTGAGTTTCTTTGCACAGAATAGTCCATAAATGAGCCACCACCATCACTAGAAAAATTCTCTTTCTTGGGACCACTTCTCTGAGATGCATTTAGAGAACAGTCTTGGACTAGGGTCATTTGTCTAGACATGGACATGGGAGGGTACACTCCTTTCAAGAACATGGCTCTAAACCATTCAATACTTTAAAGTTTTATTCCAGCACTTCCAACTAGACTCCAAAATAGGGTGCCAATGCAGCTAAAACGGTATTGGCATGATACAGAGATATCAGCCAGAGCTTGTAATCAAGCCAAACTTTTGTGTGTGTGCTTGCTACAGTTTCAGGGCTGTAATCCCAAATTAGCAGTGAGTCTGTACACAAACTGAACTGCTTTTCTAGTCGTGCAAAGAGATATCACATGGGCCACAACCTTATTAAAGATTGAAGCAATAGAATTCTGATCATTGAGGTTGAGGCTGGAAATTAGGATAAGATTGGATTTGAAGATGGCTGCAGGAATTCTGGGGATTTTAGACTAAAAAAAGTAGTTTTCCATAATCTGGATGTAACATGATATAGACCAGATTTCAATAATTTGATTACATCAGAAATGTATTGTACTGTTCTAACCCGCAAAACCTATGATCTGAAAGTGCTAACATGGTTTGGACCAAAGTCACCGGCAACTCGAGACATCATCAAGGATTTATGAACCAGCTATTATTCATTTGAAAATTGTTCTGTCACCTCTAGATTGTTTATTGGTCAAGCCAGTAAAATTGCTCCCTTCCAATAATAGAGTAATAAAAACAGGGAACAGAACAACCCCAGCAATGTACGTTTACTACTGTTCTATCTCCTTGTCCAGCAGAGTTTGGTGGTTTTTGACTTTAAATGCCTACCCTGCCTGCACTGTGACTTTCTAGGGACGAAACCTTTCTCCTTGCATGTGAAATCTAAAGTTGGCAATACTGTTTGAAACTAACAGCAATAAAGTGATTTTCTGGTTATCCGTCATCCAAAAACTACATTTACAAAATTACTCAGGGCAAAGTGCTTAACATATCCTTATACACAATGCTTTCTTCATATATATTACACTATTGCTCGGAACATGGGCATTACACTGGTCCAGTGTTTGCACCATGTGTAAATGGCACTGCTTCCTTAAAAGAGGGGTTTTCCACTAGACTCATATTTCCACTGTTTACATTCTACATTCCAGATTGGAAAATGGACTGGTTTCTCCCCTATTTCTCCCCTGAACACTGTTTTATAAAGATTTTTTAATGATACCGTTAGAATTCCAAACTGGCTGTCATACCATTATTTTTATACTACCCTCCCCATTGTAGAACAAGATTTCTTCCACTCATCATGAGCCCCACCATTTATAGAATTTGTAAGTGAAGTTACAGTACAGTACTTAATCCAGCATTTTACTGATGAGAGGATTTGGCTTGCCTGTAAAGGCACAAAGTTAGGAAACTATAAGGTCCTGGAAAACAGTAATGACCACAAAAATGTTTTTCCTTAAAAAATGA
This sequence comes from Bradypodion ventrale, assembly GCA_035047345.1. Classification (NCBI taxonomy): domain Eukaryota; kingdom Metazoa; phylum Chordata; class Lepidosauria; order Squamata; family Chamaeleonidae; genus Bradypodion; species Bradypodion ventrale. Next base: position 369,652,148 of record JAWDJE010000001.1, on the reverse strand, counting down.
AGTTTGCTTTTAGACTTTGAGGGAGGCTCTTGGTACCTAGGAAATTACATTTCACAGAAGTACTTGTGTTACATTTTAGGCATAAAGAATGTGGCAATAATGATCTCATATTTTAATACATTCCTTCACATTGGTGTAAGGAGTAATCATTACTTGTTAGTTTTCCTAATTTTAAAAAAAATAGTTTAAGTAATTTTGGCCAACAAACAAAAATGACTTTAAAAAGTAATGGGTCAATGGCCGATTATTAATGTGTTATCTGTATATGATGACTAACTCTTTTGGAAGCATCCTTGTAGGTAAAACTCAAGAGCTAAAAAACCTTTGACAGCTGCTAATATAGCCTACAATTATATGTGTTGATACAAAGACAGTGTTGTGATGATGACAAGGCTTCTACCATTAAAAAAGGATTTGTATGGATGGATGAACTAGGTCCTTTCTGATCTGTGCCACTTTCAAATGTGTACAGCAGGGATTCTCAACCTGTGGGCCTGTGGGCTGGATGCAGCCCACACAGTGGTGGGCTCCAAAAAATTTACTACCATATTGTGGGTGTGGCTAACTGTGGGTGTGGCTTACTGTGGGTGTGGCCAGGTGGGCGACAGCGGCAGAGATCGAGGCAGCAGAGATTGAGGAGGCAGAGGCAGAGACCTAGGAGGAGGAGGAGACCAAAGCGGTGGCAGAGACCAAGGTGGCAGAACAGACTGAGGCAGAGGCGGCAGAGACTGAGGTGGCAGGAGCAGCAGCAGAGGAGATTGAAGTGGTGGAGATTGAGGTGGCGACGGTGGAGATGGAGACTGAGGTGGTGGAAACTGAGGCAGCAGGAGTGGCGACGGCGATTGAGGAGGTGTCAGCAGCAAGGTCCCACCACCACCGCAAGGTCCCTGCCACCGCAATATCCACCTCGATCTCCACCGCTCCTGCTGCCTCCACCTCTGCTGCTCTGCCCACTGCTGCTGCTGCTGCCTCGACTGACACTGCCGCAAGGTCCCTCCCACTGCAAGGTCCCTGCTGCCACTGATCTCACTGCCTCAGTCTCCACCGCTGCCACTCCCGCTGCCTCAGTCTCCACCACCTCAGAAAAATAGCCGCTTGGCTTAGCTTTTTGTGTGCATGTGCTACTTCATAGCTTAGTGCATGCATGCTAAAAGCTAAGCCAAGCTGCCATTTTCTGAGGCAGTGGAGACTGAGGCAGTGGCAATGGCAGTGGGAGCGGTGGTGGGAGCAGTGGTGAGAGTGGTGGAGGGAGCAGTGGCAGTGACGGAAGCTGAGGAGGTGGCGGTGGAGACTGAGCTCCAGACTAGGGAAGTGGGCATGGCCCGGGGGGATTTTTGCTACCGGTACACCTGTACCGGAACTCACCGGGAGCAGCACACTACTGGGCCCATGGCACCATTTCATGTGGGGGCCCCATTGCCTCTACCACACCAGGAAGTGCCATGTGGTGGAAGAAGGGCAAAATGACCCGCCCCCCGGTTTTAAAAGGTTGAGAACTCCTGGTGTACAGCCATGGGTCTATTCCATTCTCCCAAAAATCAAAACAGCCTCCCAGGTTTTTTGGCAGATTTGAATCATATTAAAGGCTCTGCATACTATGATCCAACAGATATGAAACTAGAAATTTGGAGGTCTGAATTTTTGTAAGTATAAGTACAAATCCTCCACCTGCTGCTGGTGGAAGATTGTGTGATTGCACGCTCCCCCTCCCCCACAGAAGTGACTTCCCCACACTGAAAATTAGAAAGTCAATGGAAAGGTTATCCTTTTCTTGACATGGTAGCTTTTCATACACAAATAACTTTATTTTAATACTGTAGAGCACTGAATCAGAGCACTCCATGCTGCTTATGAATTTATTTATTTTTTTAAAATGGACCAACATGGTAGCCTTTGCTTTTGTGTGTCTTGAAAAATTTAAAATATGACATTTTCTCCAAAGTTCAATTCAAGATGGCCCTGTGTTTCTAGAGTTGAAGCTTACGGGCTGTACTAGGTAAGAGAATAATCCTTTGCATCTGAAGCAATGTTACCTCAAATGGCACATGATGACTGGTATGGAATGTTGACACTGACTTCTTTTGCAAGCTAAGGTACACATACCAAAGGATGGAAATAATAGGTAAAGGTAAAGGTTTCCCTTGCTCGAAAGCCAGTTGTATCCGACTCTAGGGTGCAGTGCTCATCTCTGTTTCTAAGCCAAAGAGCCAGCGCTGTCTGCTTCTGCAGACGTTTCCGTGGTCATGTGGCAAGCATGACTAGACACCGGAGCGCACGGAACGCTGTTACCTTCCCACCGAAGTGGTTCCTATTTATCTACTTGCAATTTCTTGCTTTCGAACTGCTAGGTTGGCAGGAGATGGTACTAGATGGTAAATGTTTATGTTTATTTTGAAGCAGCACACTAGTAGATGGATGGAGTATCTCCCAATACTAGATGGATAGTATATCTATGTACAGTATGTAAAACAGAAGACTATTCTTCCAGGATTTGCCTGAGTTCAAAGATTACAGACAGAGACAGAAATTTGGAGGTGGGGACTGCAGAAACCTGAGGTCACTTACAAAATTTCCATCAGTACAGTGGGCTATGATTTCCAGACTCAGAGCACCTTAACTACAAAGGAAGCATATCCTTGTATGTGGCACCTGTTGATCAAGAAAAATCAAGTTCAACCCATTGTATATTTTCCAGGAATACAAAGCAAATCATGTTGAGTAACATTATTACACACCAAAATCCCAGTTTCTCCCAGTCCCACAATTTTGGTAATCACCTGCTGATGGCAAATTCCTTTAAGTACTTGGGAGACAGGATATGTGGTAACAATGACGGGAGATGAGGGAATTCAGATTCTTATCACAGCAACTAGTAACTTACTAAAGTGAAGGAATGGGGTGGAAGGCCCAAGACACCTGCTTAAAATGCAGGAAAAAAGAAATTTAAAAATGCAGAATATAGGAGAGAGAAATAAATAAAAGCAGCATGAGCTGAACACATTCCTTCCAAGAAGTTCTTAATGTCAGTGTTCCAGACACACCGAGAACAGTTGCCTTCCCCCTGAACGTGCTTCCCTGTGCTTATTTAATTGCTGGTGCCTCCTTCTATTATTATTCAGTTCTTCTACTGATGACAAATTAGGGCGAATGAATGCACAGCAAGGGTGGTGGGTTAAACCTCTACCCCCTCCACTCTCATTCAACATGCATTCATCTCAAACTCTAGACAGAATTTACACATGTAAAAACTGTCCCTACACAGGCTCTTCCCTGTGACTTGTAAATGTAAGGTACAGCTCATATCCAAATTCTGATACAGTAAAGGTAAAGGTTTCCCTTGCTCGAAAGCCAGTCGTATCCGACTCTAGGGTGCAGTGCTCATCTCTGTTTCTAAGCCGAAGAGCCAGCGCTGTCTGCTTCTGCAGACGTTTCCGTGGTCATGTGGCAGGCATGACTAGACACCGGAGCGCACGGAACGCTGTTACCTTCCCACCGAAGTGGTCCCTATTTATCTACTTGCAATTTCTTGCTTTCGAACTGCTAGGTTGGCAGGAGCTAGGATGAAGACGGGAGCTCATTTCCGTCCTGCAGTACTCGGGAATCGAACTGCTGACCTTCCGCTTCCCAGTCAGCGTCTTAGCGACTTGAGCCACTGCAGTACAGTACTGTAATGCAAATGCTGATGCTGTAATGTATAAATTCTAATGTATAGGTTAATGTATACAGTACATTAATGAAATGACTAGGCCCCTGGTGTCAAATCTATGGCACACGTGCCAGAAGTGGCACGTAGAGGCCTTTCTTCTGGCACATGGGTGATTGAGGGGAAGCCCTGCCCCACCTAGCCCAGATAACACTGCTTCCCCACCACCCCTCTCCCTCCATCAAAGGGGAAGCGAAAGGGGAGGATGAAATCCTGGCCAAGAGGTAAGCTGGGTGAAGTAAGGTGGAGAGCATTCATGGGGAGTGGGGAGGCTCTGTGTGGGGAGCACTCATGGGGGGTGGGGAGTGCAAGACTGGGGTTATGGGATGGTAGTATTGCCAAGGGCAATTCCCAGTCCTTTGATGTGAAAACAGGCTGGAGACAGCTTCTTCAGTAGTCTTGAGTATTTTATTGAGGAAGTAAAGTCATACAGAGCATTCAATAGCAAATAGTGCCAAAACAAGAAACCTAACTAGAAAGTTAGGGGGCTTTCTCTCTACCCCTTGGGACCCCTGCACCCACATGGCTGGGTGGGATGCAGGCGCTTCCCCATAGAAAAGAAAAGAAAAAGAATCCAGTAAAAACTTGCCGCCAAAGCAGTTACATGGAATATATATGGTTACATCACTCCAAGACCCATTCTCCACCTTCCTCCAGCCTCTGACCATTGCCACCCAATCCCCAGCCTTTCTGAGATTAATTAGCTGCTTCATTCAGGCAGTCACATATCTGACCCCCTTTCCCACTCTCTCTCTGGTCTACCCCTCCCAATGGAATGCCTGCCAGATAACTTAGGCTGACCAGTACCCCTCTCCAACCTCCCTCCCCCCTCCCACAGACACCTGGGCTTCCATGGGAATGGAGAAGAGAAAAAATCTCTTCCTGCAGGTGGGGGCGACTCACTCCTGATCCTCGTGGGGGTGGGGAGCACTCTTGGGGGTGGGGAGGACCCACAGGGGGAGCACTCATGGGGGTTGGGAGCTGTTATGATCCAGCCCTCGTCAGACTCTGAAGACCACCTGGATCAGGAGGCACTTCCTATGCCCATCCCAGTTCTGCCTCCCCAGCCTGCATCTGAACCTGAGGATGTCTTGAACCAGGAACCTCAGCCTGCTTCTGGCCCAATTCTGATTCCTCAGGCAAATTACCTGTCGGATCAGAGATCTTACTCTGGCAGCAGTCAGCCCTCAGCCAAGAAATGGTGCTGAAAATATCTGCAGCTGAGACATAAAAAAGCCAGAGCTGTGGGACATCACAGCATTTCAGACAATGTGGAGGGGGGAGGGGGATTAGAGAGAATGAGGAGGAGAGATCCTCCATCTCATAGCCTACATCTAAGACACCAAACATGTTACCAGTCAGGTTAATAAAGCAAACAAATGGTGCATTTTTAAAACAGTAACCACAACTGGCAATGGTCACAGAAACATAGGATTCCATAAATGTTGGAGCCACAGTGCAGACATGCCATGATCACCCGTAGCTTCTACACAGAAGCTGTCTTTTTGGATGAAATCCATAGAAACCAAACGGTACTACATGGTGCTAACCAAGGTTGGCATGAATGCCTGTGGAGAAAAGATAGAGGAAGTCAGTTTAGTTTAGCCTCTGTCTCTTTCTCCATTTTGTTCCTGGATAGTGTCTGATGGTTTTGGGGGACTTCAATTTGCCTTCGCTGGGGTCTGGTTCCGAGGTGGAACAGGAGTTCATGGCTTCCATGGCAGCTATGGACCTGGCTCAAGTAATTCAGGGCCCGACCAGGGGCAGTGGCCACACACCAGATTTAGTCTTTTTGTCGGGGCGGTGGCAGAGTGATCTGAGTTTACAGAAGCTAGACATAACACCTGTGCCATGGTCAGATCACTATCTGGTGGCTCTAGACTTTCTGGGGGCGACACTTCATCGTAAGGAGGCAGGGTCGATTAAATTGGCCCGCCCCCGGCAACTGATGGATCCGGATGGATTTCAGAGGGAACCAGGGGAATTTCCTCTGGATCGGCGACACGATTCACCTGAGGCACTTGTTGACCTGTGGTACGGGTCGACGACATCTGCCTTGGATGTAATTGCTCCACTACGGCCTCTCAGAGCCCGTGGAGCTAGGTCATCCCCATGGTTCACTGAAGAACTACGGGAGCTCAAACGGACAAAGAGATGCCTTGAGCGCCACTGGGTGAAGACCCAGAGCGATTCCGATTGGACACTAGCTAGAGCCGCTATTAGGGCCTACCTAGTGGCGATGGGGGTGGTGAGGAGGCAGTACCTCCGCTGATAATCGCCCAGCCACCCTGTTTCGGGTGACCAGGTCCCTCCTGGGTAGGGTGGGGCCTGTGCCTGGTTGGCAGGGATCGGCTGAGGACTTTGCTGACCATCTGGTGGAGAAAATCGATCGGATTCGCTGGGGGTTCAAACTTGGCGTGGACGGGGAGGGTCCGGGGGGAGCCAGTGCGCAGTCTTGCGGTGTTACCTGGGATCAGTTTTATCCAGTTGCCCCAGACGAAGTGGACAGGCTCCTTGCGGCGGTCCGTGCCACTAATTGTCCATTGGATCCCTGTCCCGCCTGGCTGGTAAAAGCCTCTAAGACGGTAACAGGTGGCTGGGTCGGGGCTATAATTAATGCGTCTTTTCAAGAGGGGATGTTTCCTGCACTGCTGAAACATGCTCTTGTGCGCCCCCTCCTGAAGAAGCCTTCCCTCGATCCAGCAATCCTAACCAACTACATACCTGTCTCCAACCTTCCTTTTTGGGGGAAGGTTCTGGAGAAGGCAGTGGCACGTCAGCTGCAGGGGGTACTGGATGAAGCGGAATATCTGGACCCATTCCAGTCAGGATTCAGACCTGGATATGGTACTGGCTAAGGGACAGGAAACAGAGGGTAGCACTAAATGGACACTTCTCCAAGTGGAGGGAAGTAAAGAGTGGGGTCCCCCAAGGTTCAGTACTGGGACCCCTGCTTTTCAACCTCTTCATAAATGATCTAGAGGTAGGAGTAAAAAGCAAGGTAGCCAAATTTGCTGACGACACTAAATTATACAGGGTAGTGAAAACTGTGAGAGATTGTGAAGAGCTCCAGAGGGATCTCTTGACACTGGGGGAGTGGGCAAAACAGTGGCAAATGAGCTTCAACATCAGTAAGTGCAGAGTGATGCATGTTGGGGCAAAAAACCCCAATTACATTTATAAACTGATGGGGTCTGAACTCTCTGCGACAAACCAGGAAAGGGACCTTGGTGTCCTGGTGGACAGCTCAATGAAGGTGTCAACCCAGTGTGCCTCAGCAGTGAAAAAAGCAAACTCAATGTTAGGGATCATTAGGAAGGGTATAGAAAATAAGTCAGCAAGTGTCATTTTGCCTCTTTATAAATCTATGGTGAGGCCCCATCTGGAATATTGTGTACAGTTCTGGTCGCCATACCTCCAGAAGGATATTATGGAGTTGGAGAAAGTACAGAGGAGGGCAACCAGAACTATTAGGGGACTGGAACACCTTCCTTACCATCTGAGGCTGCAACGGTTGGGCCTTTTCACTCTTGAACGACGGCGTCTAAGAGGTGACCTGATTGAAGTTTATAAAATCATGCACGGTGTGGACAAGGTAGATAAGGAAAAACTGTTTTCCCTATCGCACAACACTAGAACTAGGGGACACTCCATGAAACTTTTGGGTACTAGTTCTCAAACAAATAAGAGAAAGTACTTTTTCACCCAGAGGATTACTGGTCTATGGAACTCCCTGCCAGAAGAAGTGGTGACAGCTGTCAGTCTTCACAGCTTTAAGAAAGGATTAGACAAGTTAATGGAGGACAAGGCTATCAATGGCTATAATTATGGCTACCTAAGGACAACCTCCGGGTTGGAGAGATAGGCAGGATATCTCTCAATGCCATTTCCAGGGAATCCTAAGCAGGTGAAGGCATCTCCTTGGGAATACCCTGAAGGAAATGGTGAGCCACTGTGTGAGACAGAATGCTGGACTGGATGGGCTGTGGCCTGTTCCAGCAAGGCTGTTCTTATGTTCTTATGTACTGAGACTGCATTGGTCGCGCTGATGGATGATCTCTGGTGAGAGTGGGATGGCGGTCATCCGTCCGTCCTTGCTCTTCTTGACCTCTCAGCGGCCTTCGATACCGTCGACCATGGTATCCTTCTGGAATGGCTCTGAGGATTGGGGATCCAGGGCACGGTGTGGTCCTGGTTTTCCTCATTTCTGAGGGGCCGGACCCAGTCGGTGTGGTTGGAGAGTGAGAGGTCGAGTCCTGGGCCCCTAAAATATGGGGTGCCTCAGGGCTCGGTACTCTCTCCTCTCCTATTTAACATCTACATGAAGCTGCTGGGTGAGATCATCCGTTCCCACGGGGTGCGGTACCACCAGTATGCGGATGACACACAGTTGTACATCTCAGCCCGTGGGGACCCCAGTGATGCAGTCAAAGTCCTTTCCAGCTGTCTGGAGGCTGTTGGGGTCTGGATGGGGGCAAATGGGCTACAGCTGAATCCTAGCAAGACTGAGTAGCTATGGATAGGGGGTCCTGCGTTATCCCGGGAGCAACCATCTTTGGTTTTGGATGGGGCTGTTTTGCCCCAGACCAACCCGGTGCGCAACTTGGGGGTCCTCCTGGATTTGCGGCTGCTGCTAGAAGAACAGGTGGCGGCTGTGGCCAGGAGGGCCTTCGCCCAACTATGGGTGATTCACCAGTTCCGCCCGCTCCTGGACCAGGACTCTTTGCTCATGGTCACTCATGCTCTGGTGACCTCCAGACTAGACTACTGTAATGCGCTCTACATGGGGCTGCCCTTGATGACCATTCGGAGGCTGCAGCTGGTCCAGAATGCCACGGCCCGGGTGGTAATGGGGTGTGGACATTATGCCCATGCCTCACCACTGCTTCAGGGGCTGCACTGGTTACCAGTTTGTCTCCGGGTGCAATTCAAGGTGCTGGTTTTGACCTTTAAAGCCCTACATGGTAGTGGGCCAGGGTATCTTAGAGACCGCATCGCCCTAAGGACGTCTGTCTGTCCATCCAGAGCAGACCGGAGGGGCTCTCTAATTGTGCCATCAGCCAGGAGGGCTCGCCTCTCTGGCACAAGGAGGAGGGCCTTCTCCGTGTCTGCACCGGCCCTTTGGAACCTCCTGCCTGTGGAACTGCGTCTCCAGACGGAGTTGTTGCCCTTTAGGAAGGAACTAAAGACCTGGCTGGTGGGCCAAGTTTGGGGTGCGGGTGGGGATGGGGGTACCGTTGGGTGGTTGGTATAGAGAAGTGTGCCTTCCCCCAAGGTCCCTTCGGTTCTTGCGCACCTTTTAGGGGTGTTTTTTTTTTTAACTTTTAACTTTGTTTTATTATGTGTCTTTTATGTATTTACTGTCCGCTATGTAAACCGCCCTGAGGGGTTGTACCTGAGTGGGCAGTATATAAGCGTGAAAAATAAATAAATAAATAAATAACCAGTCTGGCCAGGTTATCCTGCTATGTAGACCATACTGCCAGCGACTCAACGCCGAGTGTCAGGTGGTGGTTAACTAACCTGACAACACTGAGGACTAATGGCCTTGGGTGGCAAAGTCCACAGGGAAGGGTGTTGATCCCCAAGTGGATTAAAAACCATCTTGATGGAGGGCAGCAGCTTCATCAATACTGGCCTGGAGCTGATGAGGACTTTATGTGCCAAAAGGGCTCAGTACCAGAAAGTGACTTGCGGGACAAGATCAGTGGTACGGGTGTCATGTTGCAATGCGGAAGGCAAATGGAAGGCCACTGCATTATATTCTCAGGACAGTCCTCATGGCTGATCACCATAAGGATTGCCAATATTCAGATTCAGATATAGCAGAAGAAGAAGTGTCTGATACCATCCTACTTTCCAATGTGAGCCTTCTGTGTAGCTAATGAACAGTGAGGTCTTGGCACAGTGCTGGAAGATACTGTAGCTCCTTGCACAGGATGTCCAGACCCCTATAGAGGCAACTGCTGTCTTTACCAAACTGAGACTGGGCCTCTGGCCAAGACCAATGACTTCTCACCTTTCTGAAATAACCTCTTAAATTCATGTGCTGTCCATTAGATGATTTCCCTGTGGGTGTCTAGACTGATATACAATGCAAGCAAAAAACACATACATGGTTGCTTTGAGAATGAAGGACAATAACAGACCATCTAAGGATAACTATGCTGCAGATCAGATAATGCTAAATGGAACCTTGCCAGATCTATTTTTCTCCTTCAGTGGCTTCATGATTTGGAGCAGGTACTATTTGTATAGGACATCATAGTGGGATGCAAATTGTTCTCTTAACAGGAAAAATACTCTACTTCAGATAACCATTAAAACACAGAAAAATAATTTAAGAGTGAATATCAGAAATAAAGCCAAGAGAACACAGTGAAATAATTACACCATTTGTCATTCCACTCTCCAGTTTAACCCAAGTCAGGAACATTGGATTCATTAACACATACAACACATGTTGTGGTTGACATGAATAACTCCTTTGCAGCACAGTGACAATATAAAAGGTCCATTGTGTGCTTCTGTTTTAAGTCCTTTTTGTACTAGGAGAACTGTATAAAGATATATAAGCATATCAGAGTGGTAGACCATTAGGTGGCCAATCAATCTCTGCTTGACTTCTGCTCATCCTCAGTTTGCTTCTCACCCCCAACCTCCCCCTTCAGTTTTCATCCTACCAGAGAATTGCTCTGCCTCTACCAGATTTCTTCCCACTCAACATCTGGCTGTTGGACTTTCATTGCTAACTCAGCTCCAGTTCCTCCCTCCCAGACACTTGTTCTGCTGCTGTAACAGACTTCTCATGGTGAGTTTGGTGCAATTCTAGGCCTCTGGCAAACATGACAAATGCCAGGTTTTCCTCCCAGATTTGAAGCTGCAGAGCAGGCCAGATCAAATGACCCATTGCAAGCCCTGCCATCTCTCTAGTGCCAATGGTTGTAAAGAAGGTAGCAGTGGTTTCGGGCAGAAGGACATATCCCTTTTCTGTTTCTTCCTTTGCTTTGAGTTCAGTTGAGCAATGGATGTAGGAGGAGCTTCCTTGTTTCCTACACTTTCCCCCTACTCCATTGTTTAAATAGGTTGAAGCACGAGAATATTTTGGAAATATTTTGGAAGATTTTATACTAAATATTTTGTCAATAAAGGTACATTTAGCTACAATTTCCCATTTTCCCTATGTATGGTGACTTTTAGGACATCCTGCACTTCCTTTTGGCAGGCTGCTGCTTCATCTTTTTGTGTGTCTCCCTTCCTCTCAGAAACAAGCCTTTGGTAATTTGCCTTAGAAGTTGTTTTATCCTTTTCTATTAATTTCACTGCTCTACTGAAGTGCATATCTATGTTACATAATTATGACAGTTTGATACCACCTCACTTGCTGTGACTCCATCCTACAGAATCCTATTTGTATTTCAGGGCTAGAGCAGAGAAATATAAGTTTGGTCACGAAACTCAAATCTCAGGGTGCTGTTAGATGGAGGCAAGAAAAGCAAGCTGGTATCAAATTGGTATGAATATGTAGAATAGATATACCCCTCCTTTCTCTAGAAAAGTATCAGTCCAGTCTAAGTTCTTCATAGCTACTTGATATTCCATCAGCTACGTCTATGTGCCTAAAGTTATACATACTGGCTAAAATCCTGTTGCTTAGCATTATCTGATTTGCAGCATTGTTATCCTTAGATGGTCCACTTTCCCCTATGTTTGAAGACCCGGTGGTGGGGGTGACCCCTTTGCGACCCGTTTTTGGGTGCACACACCCCGAAATGGGCTGCTGGACCCTGCCGTGGCACTTTCGCAGGCGCAAGGTAGGCATACAGCATGACTCTGCATGGAGTCTTTTCACATGATAGTTGCCAGAATAGAGAACACACACACACACACTGCAACTAATCAATTTTTCCCATTCTTAGAGTTCACATCAGCCCAAATGAAAGCTAATATTGTCTGCCATTCAAATACTGGTCATTGATAGAACCAGACATAAATGGGATTATAGGTGTGAATCTTAGCTTTGTTCTGTATACAATTCCAGGTGGGACAAAGATGTGCAGCTGCATCCAGACATTCTTCTTATCAGTTTCTTCAGTGTTCCTTCTACTCACATAGATCACGTTATAATTAATAATGCTAATACCATGGAGCCAGTCCAATGAATACACATGCTTTGGAGATGGGAAGAGATCTGTTGACCAAAGAAGGTTGCCCACTCCTTGTCTCCTAACTCAGGGTTGTATTTGCAGGGCAGTAGATGCCTATGAGCAGTTTTCTCTTTCATTTTTGCTCTTATGTTATGTTATAGTAAAGAATGGTAGAAGTAGCCCACCTACCATAAAATAAATGCGATATGGCATGGTGTGCTAGGAATACAGCTGATTCAGGTGCCCAACAATATGATTGCTACAAAGCCTAAGGTTCATCATGGTTATGGTTTCCTTCTCTTTCTTTAGTTGGGAACATTTGCTACTCTGCAAAAGTTAATTAAAATGTAATAAAATTTAGTCTTAAATGATGCAAAATAGCACAGATGTGAGACATAATTATCTGGCACAGCATCCAGTCAGCACCCACAAAACCTGTGAATCTTCCACTTGATGGTACTCACTGTTGTTATTTTATACTAATGTTCCTAGCTCATCTGAGCCCCTGACGACAACTCAGCAACCTCATGCTTGTATTCTTTCTGAAAACTTTGATACAATCTTAAAAGCATGGTTCTTGCATCAGTTGGTAACAAGATTAATAACAGCTGACTTGTGTGTTTCTCTCTCTCAGACAGTTACACCTTCAACAGTTAGTCTTTAATATAATATAAAACATAATAAAATAATAAAAGGATGCAATATTGTACATGCTTACGTAGGAGTAAACCACATTCAGGCAGAATGCAATGGGTCTCACTTCTGAATAGACATGTGTAGGTTTGGCACTGTAAATTACAAAGGATATGAGTGCTTCAAAAGGCACTCCTTGATAAGTTTCCTGAAAAGCCCGATAACTGATATGCATGGCTTTAATGTATTTGCCCAAAACATTTCTATTGATTTGCCATGTACTTTCTGAACCTGTTTGCAAACCATGCTAAATAATCCTCAGATTTACTTCTTTCACCAAAAAATACTTTTCACTAAAACCCAGTTGAGAAAGAGTATAAATTCTAATCCGACTTCAATAATCTATGCATTAACAATGTTGGAATTTGAATGGTTTGAAAGATTTTGGGGGTTGATAGTACTGAATATTTACCAGCCATGAATAGTGTTCCCTACAAAAATCTACTAGTGTCGATTTAAAAACATCTCTTGCTGTTAGTCGCCTCCTCCCTCCCACTCAGTACACATAGCCATAATCCAGGTAATGCAATCATCTCTTCTTCATATTTCATCCCAAAATAGAGCTGAGCCAAGAAGTCCCAAAAGAGATTTTTCTAATAATATTTCTGAGAATTCTATTTCTCCCCACCCAGTTGCCTCCTCTTTTAAAAATAAATAAATATCAGTATCATTCTGAAGAATATTCTGTAAATATTTCCAGCTGGTTTTCCAGGCAGGGACCCTAACTCTCCACCCCCACTATAACCCAGCACTGTGCTCAGCCAGGGTCATTGTGACTGATGGCTGGACAAGACTCTCAAGAGTTGTGTGGAAGGAAGGAAGGAAGGAAGGAGTTATGTTGTTGCTGGTGAACAGCATACACACACAACCAAGTAGCTGTTGGACAGCTTCTTCCCTCTTGGAGAATGTTTGACATCAAACTTTGGGAGACCATTTTTGCTGAATATTCATCTGCTTGAGTTAGATACTTTCAGGTTGGCACGTACAGATCAGCACATGCTGAAGAAATATTTCTTCTAATCTGCTAATCAACTGTACAAGAAATCAAGCTAGTAACATCTAAATTCACCATGATCATCAGCATCTTTAGAAACTGTCTCAACAAACCGTAGGGAGCAAAGCACTGTAAACCAAGTTCTGTGTCAAATTTGAGCAGAGAAAACCAGTCATCCTAAAAGAATGCAAGCGCGGCGCCAAAATGGCCGCCGCGCTCTTTGCGGGCCCCCCCCCCACCGGACGAAGGCATCCAGGTAGTTAGGGGCGTAGCCAGCACCCTTATAAAAGGGGCGGCCGCGAGGCAGCCGAGCTGCCATTTTGCGAAGCGAACGGAGACGAGAAGTTTTTTCCTTAGCTCCGTCGCTCTTGCCTTTCGCAGGGAAGCCTCTTTGGCGCAGCGGTTTTTCTTCCTTCTTCCTTCGGCTTCCCAGCAAGTTGAAGCAATGCCCTCTAAGAAGAAGGCAACGGCGAACGCAGTTCGCGCTGCGCGGAGGCGGCAGCCGGGTCGGAGGACCACGACTGCGCCTCCCCAGCAGCCTCCCTTGCCGGGAGAGCCCACCGGGACCGGTGGGATGGGGTCGATTGCCCCTTGGCCCGAGCCGGGGCATCTGCGTACTGGCCCGGCAGGGGCCGCGGGCCCCAGCCCGCAATCGATGGCCACTGCCCCTGGCCTGGTTCATACTACGGGGCCTTCTCCCCTTGGTCCACAGCTTCCTGCGGTGGGCTTCAGCCATGGGGGGTGGTTGGGTTCTATTCCCTGGCAGGGCATGCCTCCGGCGCCCCAGGGGCCGGGACTGGGCCCGTGGCCGTATTAGGGGTTACGGGGTTGGTTCAGGCTCCTTTTACTATGCCCACCGTTCCCACCGTGCCGGTGTCGGCATTGCCGACAGCAGGGTATTCCTTGCCCCTTGGGGATCATCTGGCCCAGTCTACCAAAGAGAAGATCTGGCGGGGGGAGTATATGGACATCTTCTCCCTTCTGAACAGAGAGCCCACCAAGGAGGAGAGGGAGGGGCAGGACGAGAAGGATAAGGAACAGGCATGTCGTCGTACGCCGCCACGCACGTGGGCCAACTGGTTGCCAGCGTACCTCATATACATGGCGGTTTACCTCAGGGCCAGGCCGGATCTTGCCATCCCGATGGTCCAGTATTTGGACAACATCTACCGGGCGATGGTTGACTTCCCGGGCCCGTCGTGGTTGGCTTACGACGAAGAATTCCGTAAGCGAGTGCCCCTGCACCCAGAGATGAGGTGGGACGAGCCCTGCCAGAAGCTGTGGCTTCTGTACATGACCCCCACGCGCCCCGCGCCCGGGGAGAGATACCATTGTGGACATGCAGTCCAGCGAGCGGCTCCAGCACAGGCACCCCACCAGGTGGCGGGGCAGGGGGTTCCAGCCCACCCGCTGTGCTGGATCTTCTCGTCCAATGGTTCCTGCAGTAGGAGGAATTGCCGGTACAAGCACGAGTGTCCCTCTTGCGCTGGCCCCCATGCCGCTTCTGCCTGTCCCAGGCCGGGGGGGATGCGGGGCCGAGGTAGGGGTGGACAAGGGGCAGACAAGACTGCCGCAGAGGGAGCTGGTCCAGCGAAAGGCCCCCTCCCCAATTAATGTGGACATGTTGGAGCGTTGGCTCACATTGTACCCAAGGAGGGTGGACGCAGCTTACCTGCTCCAAGGTTTTCGAATGGGTTTTCGCATTCCTTTCACGGGGGACAGGTCTCCTCAAGATGCACCCAACCTTTTGTCACTCAGGGGAAGGGAGGAGGTGGCTGCCGTGAGCATTACTAAGGAGGTTGATGCGGGCAGGGTCGCCGGCCCTTTCCCTGCACCCCCGTTTCCCAATCTTAAAGTTTCCCCCTTGGGCTTAGTGCCCAAGAAGGCACCGGGCGAGTTTCGCCTAATACATCACTTGTCCTACCCAGCCGGCCGATCGGTCAATGATGCTATCCCTGATGACCTTTGCTCGGTCAGGTATACGTCTTTTGACCAGGCGCTGCGCATGGTGCGCTCATGTGGCCCGGGTGCGCTGTTAGCTAAGTGCAACATTAAGTCCGCCTTCCGTCTCCTGCCGGTGCACCCGGGCGACTTTGAGTTGCTGGGTTTCAGGTTTCGGGGTGCATATTATTTCGATAAAGCCATGCCTTTTGGCTGTTCCATCTCATGCTCGGCCTTCGAGCGTTTCAGTACCTTCCTACAGTGGGCTTCTGTTCGCAGGTCAGGGTCTCGGTCTGTAGCCCATTACCCGGATGATTTCTTATTCGGGGGTGAACGGGGCTGGGACACGTGCACACGTCTCCTACACACATTTCAGACGCTAATGGAGGAACTTGGTGTCCCTTTAGCGCCCGAAAAGACCGAGGGCCCATCTACTAAGCTCACATTCCTGGGGGTGGAGATTGACACGGTAGCGCAAGCATCTAGGTTGCCGGGGGATAAGGTGTCACGGATCGTGGCCCTCATATCGGACTTGCTTGCTAAATGCAAGGCGTCCCTTCGTGAGCTGCAGGTGCTGCATGGTCACCTTAATTTCGCTTGCAGGGTGGTCGCACCTGGCAGGGCATTTGCTCGGCGCTTGTGCGATGCCATGACAGGCTTGTCCAGACCCCACCATAGGGTAAGACTCACCGGGGGCATTAGGGCAGATATGCTTATCTGGCTCCAGTTCTTGAGAGAGTTCAATGGGGTATCATTTTGGAGGTCCAATCTTCTGGCTTCTCCTCGTTTCCAGATACAGTCTGATGCCTCTGGGTCCCTGGGTTATGGGATGTACTTCAATGGGAAGTGGGCCTACGGTGGGTGGCCCCCAGCCTGGTCGGGCACAGGTCGCCTGCGCGATCTCACGTATCTGGAATTTTTTCCCATTCTGGGGGCTTTGATGCTATGGGGTGAGGAGTGGGCCAATTCGGTGGTACATTTCTGGTGTGACAATGCGGCTGTTGTCCACATTGTCAACTAACAGACGTCTAAATCTCCCAGGGTCATGGACCTGGTGCGCCAGTTCGATTTGCGCAGCCTGCACCTCAATGTGCTATTTAGGGCCAGGCATGTCCCAGGTATCAATAACGATATTGCTGACGCTTTGTCCCGCCTGCAGATCTCCCGGTTCCGCGCCTTGGCCCCAGATGCAGAGGAATTTCCCTCACCACTCCCGGACGAGATATGGATGCTTGGCAAGGAGAGGTGAACCGGGCGATCGGCATGTCGCTGGCGCCACGCACGCGTAAGGCATATCACCACGCATTCATTTCCTTCCAGGCCTTCTGTGCCCAATTTCGGCTACCCGAGACTTGGCCTATCCCAGTGGCCCACGTCCTCCGATTCATGGTTTACCTGCATGCACAGGGCCTTGCACCTCGCACCATAGCATCCAGGCTGTCAGCACTGGCATTTATGGCCAAAGTGGGCGGTTATGCGGACAGTACTACTGATTTCCGTGTGAGACGTGTTTTGGAGGGGTGGGCGTGGGAGTGTGGGCGTAGCCCGGACGACCGCCACCCAATTTCCCCAGGGGTACTTACCCACCTGGCACGGGGCTGGCATGACCTCTGTTTTGACAGGTATGAGGCAGCCCTGTTTCATGCGGCTACCACGGTGGCCTTTTTTGGAGCGCTCCGCATCAGCGAGCTTGTGATGCTGTCTAAGGCGGATGCAAGTCATAGGGCACTGGAACTCGACGATGTCTATGTCTGCAATGATTGGGCTCAGTTGAGGATTCGCTCCTCTAAAACGGATCAGCACGGCGTAGGCAGTGGAGTAAGACTGCTACGATGTTCCTTGGCAGACATATGTCCGGTTGGTGCCCTACAGGAATTCCTTGCACTGCGTGGCACGCACCATGGCCCGGTTTTCTGTCACCAAGATGGGTCTCCCCTTACTAAGTTTCAATTTTGGAAGGTGACCGGTAAGGCATTGGCCAGTGTTGGCCTCCCTGGGGCCCGTTACGGTACCCATTCCTTCAGGATCGGGGCGGCTTCTACTGCGGCTGCTTTTGGGTACTCCGGGGCTGAAATACGCCGTATGGGGAGGTGGGGATCACAATGTTTTCAGTTTTATGTCCGCCCTCTTCCGCCGTGAGTACCAGTTTAGTCACCGCACCTTTTCTCCCCTCCTTTTTTCCTTGACAGACCCTGGGTGTCATATCACACCGGTGGCAGTATGGCTGGTGGGCCATAGCTACGTGCACAGGGCAGCGCGTTACGCTGCGGCGACAGAGTGGGGACCCCGACTGGGACTGGGTGCATACGCAAGTCTCACATGGTATGGTAAGCCCGGTATATTATGGCGGGAACTGTTGCCATTCCTTTTCTCAGGCTGGCATGCCGACCCGCCTGATATTCTGATCATACACCTCGGGGGCAATGATTTAGGACAGGTCACTGGCCTATCGCTGAAGCACGCGATTTGCGGTGATCTCGCCTACTTACATTATGTGTGGCCTGCCACAACCCTCGTTTGGTCAGACATGGTACCGCGGCACGCTTACAGGGGAGGGTTCGACCTCCAGGCCCTTGACTGTGCTCGGCGCATGGTGAACAGGGCTGTTGCCCAGTTCCTTATCGACAAGGGCTGGGGGCTCGTCATTCGGCACCCCACCATCAGTTTGCAAAATTATGAGCTTTCTTCAGGGGATGGGGTCCATCTGTCGCAGGGAGGTATGGACCTCCTGTTAGGTGATTAGTGAGCAGGCCTGTTGACCGAGCTGATGGTCTGGGGGGGGCGTCGAGCCTTTATTGAAGCCTCTCCGTGTGGCGGGTAGCACTGGTAAGGTAAACATTTATGACCCACAGGTATCCGGCAGGTTCGCAATTGACTGGACAACACTAGACAGGCATAAGTTGGTTAAACGTTGTCCGGTCAACAACAAACCAGGCGACGGGGTGATGGCAAGAGCTAGACAGCATGCATCACCCCGTGATTTTACGGATACGCGTCAGAGGGTGGGGTCATTAGTTAGATATTGACTACGGTCAACAATTTGTTTGTTGTCAACAAACAAATTGATACAAATAGATACATTGTAACAATTGCCGTTGGCAATTTTGGGTGGTACCTTACCAGTGTTACTTCGGCCTGCTTGCCTTAAGAATTATAATTGGTCAAATACCAATAGAAATTTATAATTCGGACTAGGGCATGAATCAATAAATGTGGCCCAATGCCGTTATCCACTTTCACCAGTGTCTGAGTCCTTTATTGGGGGGTGCGCCTGCAAAGAGCCTGGCTTAGTTAAGACTATGGAATTAATATGTCTACGTAAAAGTAAGATAGATATCTGAAGAACACAGGCTGCACTGTCACATCTCTGCCAATAGCTGTCCTCTGTGGGTGCATTAGAAAAAAGTAAGACATGTATTATTTTTCATCTTTTCTGCTACATAAAAAATATTTGTTTTCTGGCTAAAATGTGTGACATTTTATGAAGACTACAAATCAATGCATGTTTTTCGTTCACCAGGGCTTCACAGAACAATCTCTCCAGTGGCTAAACTTTTTAAAAGACCATAGGGGAAGGCTGCCATGTTCACAATGAAAAGGGGTTAGAGGGGGGGGGAATCTATGCCATATTCATCACATTAAGTTCTTCAATGGATGATGCAAAAGGAAAAAGAATTAGAGCAAAGAGGCACACAAAAGGAGGAGAAAATTGGCAGGCAAGACAATATGCAACAGAGCAACTAGCCTCCAAGAAGGGGGAAAAGTATCCTCATTCAGTCTTTTGTCATTTGAGCCACATGTTTATGAGTCCACAATAAGTCGGGGAAACTGAAAATTTAGGCATTTGGGAAAGATGAGAGAAGAGAACACTGTTATTTCAAAAAGCATTCAGTTGCTGTCACTGAATAGGTGTGAGAATTCCTTTGGCTTTACACTCATATATGTTCAGGGAGTGCAGTGCCTTAGTGGTTAAGACACTGAACTTGATGACTGGAAGGTCGGCAGGTCAGCAGTTTGAGACCCGAGTGCTGCACAATGGAGTGAGATCCTGTCTCTGTCCCAACTCCTGCCAACCTAGCAGTTCGAAAGCAAGAAATTGCAAGTAGATAAATAGGTACCACTTTGGTAGGAAGGTAAACTGCGTTCCATGCATGCCAGTGTTTAGTCATGCCCACCACATGTCCACGCAAACAACTGCAGACACAGAGAGCTCTGGCTCTTTGGCTATAAACAGAGATGAACACTGAACCCTAAAGTCAGGTACAACTGGCTTTCAATCAAGGGCAACCTTTACCTGTGTTCATGTATTTTAAACATGACTAGCTCAGCCCTAACCCAACCAAAAACCAGATAAAGACGGCTAGGATGGGATTAATATTTCTTCTTCCAAGCTAGGAAAGCATTGTGTAGGCAGATTAGTGTGCCCACTTTGAAGGCCCAGTAAAGTATCCAAGATAGTTCTGCTGGAAGGACAACATTTACACAAGGGGCTGTGTGACATAGCATGTCACTTATGTCTACAGTGATTTCTTAACTTGGTGGCAACTTGCCTCCAAATGTTAAACCTCTTTAGACCCTGAACTTCAGCTCATGTTATCCACGACCATTAGCCAAGAAAACAGACCTTATAGCAATTGTAGTGCAAAACCTTCTGGAGGAACAAATGTTTCCCAGGTTTGCTCCAAAAGGATTATGTTTTTTTAAAAATGAAACATTGGAAGCATTAGCTATGTTCCTTTTACTCTGCTTGCCACACTGTTGTCATCTCATTTCATTTCAACACCTGAAAACACAAGTATTATAAAGCAGTTCTTGTAGCAAGGGTTTTACTGTTCTCAGAAAGATAATCACGCTTGAGTCACTAGAAAACATTGACCTGAATTTCACTGCCCAGTTCATCTTGGGAAATAAGAAATCAAAAGGGGAAAGGTCCAGCAAGTTGCAAGCCAAGATACTCAATGAGATTTGGGACCTATTTTAATTACGCTTTTATTTTGGTTCTTCACTGCTCCGAAACATGTAGTAAGCAATTAATAGTTCTTGTCCCTGTAAACAAGCAAGCCGTCTTTTAAAAAACACTTTAATCAATGTTGTGCCTTCTAAATTGCACACATTTGTGACTAAATCCTCCCAGAGGAAAACAGCAACACAATTGCGTATAGGGCTAGGTATGTTTTGCCAGTTCAAAATACTGTACACAGAAAAAAAATCTAGGAATTCAATTCCCAGAAGCCTGAGTCAGTACATTGGCTGATCAGTGCTTTGGGGAATTGACCTGGTCTTCTGGGAATTGAAGTCCAAAAACCAAAGGTTAAGAAACACTGTTCTAGAACCACAAGCATATATAGGCCTGATATAGATAGGCCTGATGTGGATTACCGAAACAAAGTCTCAAATCCAATGAGATGGGCCAGCAGAAAAGATTTTTCCAGGCCAAGGGCGTTTGTGCTGCATGAGAAGATTTCTGCCTATTCTTAACCCTCTACAGGCAACACATCTTTGAGGTAGGATTGAATTGTTAGACATGCCATTAATTTTCATGCACCAGTGTTCAGTTGTTTGAAGTATTATTCATTCATTCATTCATTCATTGCATTTTCATACCGCCCATTTGGGAAATTTCCCACTCTGGGCAGTGTACATACAAATATCACAATAACATAATAAAATACACAACAAATTAAAAATAAACCAACCAAAGAAATTTGCTCTCAATGTTTGTCTTACCTACCATAACACATGCCTTAGCTGCATCCTTGATTGTTTGGATTACTGCAATATGCTGTATTTGGGTCTGCCTTTGAAGATGGTTCACAAACCTTGTGATTCAAAATGCTATAGCCAGACTGCTGACTCTGGAACTGGTTACAAGGACCATCCTCCCCCTCCAATGCAACAACATCAGATACAGTCCATTTCCAGGCCTAGTTCCAAGAGTCAGTTAGCTATAAAGCCCTGTAAGAATTGGGTCCGGGCTATCACGATGAGGATGATGTTGAAACCCAGCCAGTACCTATTATGGGACAGCAAGTACCGGTTAGAAGTGCAGGCTAGGGCTGCCAGGATGGGAAGAGCAGTAATTCCTGAGCAGCTATATGGCTCAGGGCAGTTCGATACAATCCTGGCGCAGTCCGTCCTGCCAGCAGCCACGCTCCAGCTGGCTTCGGAGGTCGCCTTCAAGGCATACCTCAAGGTACCTGCCACTGGCAAGGGCGCTAAGAATTACACCACCATCAAACAGGGAGCGCAGGAATCCTACATGGATTTCATTAACTGGCTAGAGGAAGTGATTAGCAGACAGTTAGACAACCAGGAGGCCCAAGAGGAGCTGATGATGAAGCTGGCAAAAGACAATGCCAACCTTGACTGCCGCAAAATCTTGCAGGCAATGGGTCACAGAACTGATTTGATGCTCACCGATATGATCAGGGCTTGCGCGGATATTGGAACAGACTCCTATAAAATGGGGCTGTTAGCAGTGGATGTGCAAGGGGGAAACCAGCCCAAGGGAGCTTACTACCAGTGTAGCAAGATGGGACATTTCACCAGAGTGCAGGTCGAAACAGCCCAGCAAAGGGAGAGGGGCTCTCCCACGGGCCACCCGGCCAAACCGACCACCCAGTGCCCAAGGTGCCATAATGGCGTCCATTGGGCTCATCTCTGCCCAAATTCAGGAAACCGGGCCACGGGTGTGTCTCTAGCCCCGGTCCAAATAGAGACAACCGCCGCCCTGGAGGCTCTGGAGTGGACATCCCAATAGTTACCCCCAGCATTTCCGTGGCACAGGCAGAAACCAAGGGCAGCGCAGGGTTAGACCTAAAATGCAAGGAGGACGTTATTTGTGACCTGCCAGGCACAGTCAACTTAGTTAACACCCAGTACACAGCTCCCTGCCCCAAGGCACAGTAGGGTTAGTCTTGCCTCGTAGCAGTGCAGGGAAGAAAGGGATCTTCGTGATCCCAGGAGTCATAGACTCTGACTACACAGGCATCATCAAAGTCCAGCTATGGACACACCTACCCCAGACAATCAGCAAAGGGGATTCAGTAGCGCAAATGGTTAACCGATGAGCCGGTATGGGTGGAATAATGGCGATAGTTGGGGAAAAGTTAGAGGCTATCAAGCAGCTTGTTAAAGAGCAGCTAGACTTGGGACACATAGAACCATCTACTGGTCCCTGCAATTCACCGGAGCATCGGGGGGGGCCCTCGTGGGGGGTAAACCCATGAGGGATGGGAGCTAACCAAATCTGGCAGATGGACATCACACACATCCCACAGTTCGGGAGATGGCAGTATATGCATGTCTCCATTGACATTTTTTCACAGTTTGCCTGGGCCACGGCCCAGAAGGGAGAAACTGCAACTCATGTAGAGCAACATATGTTAGCATGCTTCGTGACCATGGGCAAATCAGGCCACTTGAAGACCGATAACATGCCGGCTTATAGTTCCAAACAGCTAGCAACTTGGGATGTAAAGCACACATTTGGCATTCCGTACAATCCCCACGGACAAGCCATTGTCGAACGGGTGAACCGGACACTAAAGTCCTACATCGAAAAACAAACAGAAAGGGAGGAGATAGTCCCCCCCTGAAAAGCCAGAGTCAGGCGCAGCAACGCCTGCACAAAGTTTTATTCACCTATAACCACCTCAACATCTTTGCTGATTGCACCCCGCAGGAGAAGCATTTCCGACAGCACAAAATCCTCCCGCGACCCATGGTTCACTTCAGGGTGCCACCAGACCCCTCCTGGAGAGGTCCGGTGCCCCTGATAACATGGGAGAGAGGGTATGCATCGATTATGTCCCCCACAGGACCCATCTGGATTCCTAGTTGTTGCGTGAAACCGCATTTCGAGCAGAATGGTGTGAAACTGAGCGATCCCGGACCCCCTGCCCAAGATGGAGGGAGTGAGCCTGGTGAGAGGACCCAGGCGGAGCAGATGACCCTGGCTGAGACCAGACCAGAGAGTGACCTGAGGGATGGTCAAGACCTTGTGTGATGATGCCTTGTCCATCCTGAGGGAGCAAAACACTGAGCCCACCCCATAAAACATGGTGGCCGCAGTGCTAGCTCAAATCACCTACAATTCCCTGATGGTCATCTTGATCCATTCCTTGCTGATAGGGGGAGGGGTTCAAGCTTCTTATGGGGACTTGACATCTGGCGGAGACTTAACCGCCAGACTCCAGTACAACATTTGGGAGAAATTAGCCGGACTTGTCAACCAATCAGACTTTTGCTTGCAACAAACCACGGACACTGCTTCTTTATTAAGTAGATGCCTGATCCCGGTGTGCCACGTGCCGGGAGAGCAGGCTGGGGACATTGAATGGGTGCACACATTTGGGTATCACCACAGGATCACATATGCGATTTACGTGAACTGGGGAACTCAGGTAACAAAGACTTTGCCAGCTGATGCAGTCACCCTTTACACATCTTGGGTGGCCATCAGCCAGAGCACACCTTGTGCCAGGATGACAGGCTGCTCCACAGCCAAGGGCCCGCACCACCGTTGCCTGAGCCCCAGGAAAGAGACTTGGAAATGTGCTCAACCAGAGACAATCAGTTATGTGTATGCTCATATTATTTTGCCTACAGAATGGTTTTTCACTTGTAACCAACGGACTTGGAACTACAAATCCGCTAATGTGTCTGACTCATACTGCTGGGTGAGTCGCTTAACCCTGGTACTCCCCGAAAGGGAGATGGTCGTCCCAAACCTGATCACCCCACAGCCAGCACAGCCCATATGAGCGGTCCAGCTAGATGAGACGTGTGACAGCGATATCACCCTACTTAGCAAGGCAGAGTATGTGTCCCTAGCAGTCAGCCTTATAGGGTTGCCTGGACTAGCAGCAGGAAATGCATGCAGGATTAGCAAGCTGGTGTGCGTGCTAGCAAAAGCCATCAATCACACTTCATCAGCCATTGCCCTGCTAAACCAAGAGCAGGCTGAACTGAGACACGCAGTTTTAGATAACCGTGCAGCAATTGACTATTTGCTGCTCTTACACCATTTGGGCTGCGAATCTGTCCAGAACATGTGTTGCTTTAACATCACGGACAATTCTTGCAAAGTCCAGAGTCAAATCACCGAACTTGACACCATAGTTAAACACATCAAGGAAAACGCCAACTGTGGGTGGTGGGATGAACTTTGGTCCTGGGTACCATGGGGTTGGTTGCAGACAGCGCTTAAAGCTATCACTGGTGTTGTGGTAGTGGGAATCATGTTTTGCTGCTTTGCGCAGTGCATTCCTTCACTCTTGTCAATGTGCACCTCATGGCGGAGACCCCGGGAAATAGTTACGCCCAAGCAGATCATGCCCTACATCCAGTGCTGGGCATCAGCCGGTCTGCCCCGGTCTAAGCAGACCGGTAGTAGACCTGGCTGGCCATGCCCCCTCCCCACCCCACCCCACCCCACCCACCTCTTCCTGGGAGAGTGGGCGACCTGACAGCATCGGCTCTTCCAATCCTTCTCCTCCAGAGCAGCTGCTGTGGGTGGTGGTGGAGGTGGCAGTATGTGTGTGCCTGGCCCTGGGGGAAAGGGAGGGGGAGCTGAGGTCACGCGCCACCCAGAGGAACTCACCTGCCCGCCCCACGTGCCCACGCTGCCGCTCCTTGTCTCTTGCCTCTTTCTAGCAGCAGCAGCAACTTTCGCAATGCCTGGAGCTAGTCCTGCGGGAAGAGAACTCCCTGCAGGATGTCTGTCTTGGCATTGCAAGAGGTGTCCAGGCAGCATGGCGCAAGCAGGGCAACTCTCACAATGCCCAGAGTCAGACAGACATCCTGCAGGAAGTTCTCTTCCTGCAGGACTAGGTCCAGGCATCGCGAAAGTTGTGCTTCTGCTAATAGAAAGAGGCAAGGGGAGCTGCGGCGGGAGCTCCCCATCCCTTTCCCCCAGGCGTGCACATGCTGCCACCTCCATCACCACCCGAGTGGCACCCGTGCCTATTAAGGAGGCAGCAGCAACCGCTCTGGAGGAGATTGGAGAAGGAAGTGGGCGGGATCGGGAAGCAGGTGCTGCGCTGGACTCACTGGAGGATGAGAGGAGGATGGAAAACCAAAGCTGTCATGTGAGCACTCCTCCCCCCCTCCACTTGGGAGGAAGAAGCACCTTCTGGGTGTGTCTTTTTGTTTTGTTTACTCCCCCCCCCCCGTGTGTGTATGGGGGGGAGCAGAGGCTAAAGGGATTTCCCATGGGGGTGGAGGGGGAATGAGAGCCATGAAGCTCCCTAAACAGCAGTGAGTCTTTAAGGTGCCACAACATTTTTGTGTTTTTGTTTTGTTTACCTCCTGATCTGCTTGCACAGAATAAAACTTTAGAATTGGTGCCATTTTATTCTGTGCAAGCATATCAGAGGATAAACAAAAAAAGTTGTGGCACCTTAAAGACTCACTGCTGCTTCAAGGTAGACTGCAGCTGGCCCAGGGCGCTCCATGGTAAAACAGAGATGACCACTGAACCCTAGAGTTGGATATGACTGGCTTTCAAGCAAGGGATACCTTTACCTTGCTCGAAAGCCAGTCGTATCCCATGCTAAGGTTCAGGTTGCTCATCTCCATTTCAAAGCTGAAGAGCCTGCTCTGTCTGCTTCTGCAGACGTTTCCATAGTCATGTGGGAGGCATGGCTAGACACCGGAGTGCACGGAACGCTGTTTACCTTCCCACCAAAGTGGTCCCTATTTATCCACTTGCAATTTCTTGCTTTCGAACTGCTAGGTTGGCAGGAACTAGGACAGAGACAGGAGCTCATTCCAACATCCAGCACTTGGGTCTCCAACTGCTGACCTGCCACCTTCCAGTCAGAGCCTTAGCCACTTGAGCTCAGTGGTTAAGAAGCTTGCCTTGTTAGCTGGAAGGCCGACATGACCGTTTGTGCTCCCGTCTCTGTCCCAGCTCCTGGCAACCGTAAGTTGATAAATAGGAACCACTTCGGTGGGAAAGGTAACAACATTCTGGTGTTTAGTCATGCCTGCCACATGTCCACAAAAACATCTACAAACAGACAGTGCTGACTCTTTGGCTATAAATAGATGAGCACTGAACCCTAGAGTCAGATATGACTGGCAGCTTTGGATCTAACAATAGGTAAAGGTAAAGGTTGTCATAACTGACTCTAGGGTGCAGTGCTCATCTCCATTTACAGCCAAAGAGCCAGTGCTGTCTGTGTTTGCAAATGTTTTCATGGGCTATGTGGCAGGCATGACTAGATTGGCACCCAGTCACATGCCCACCAATTAGGCCACACCCACCAGTTAGGCCATACCCACGGTGTGGTAGTAAAAAATTTCGGTGCCCATCACTGCCTACATCTACCATGCCCTCAGCCAGGCTGGTTTAAATAATAAAGGAAGGGGGAATGTGGGTTGCCCGTGGGAATAATTGGCTAAACCTTTCCCCAGGAGTTCACTCGGCTTTCGACAGATCCGGGGATCAACCGAGCTTGGCAGGAAAGGCAATTAGGGTGTGGGCTAGTTAGCTAGTTTGAGGGGTGAATCATAAAGCCTTGGCTGATGGCTACAGTAAAAACGGGGTAAGACCAAGACAGTTACTCTAGTAGAAAGACACAATCTTCAGCTGCTGGCTATAAATTAAGCTGGGCAAACAAGCCAAGCCAGACAGCGGACAAAGCTAGGCACCCGGAGTCAATACACATAAGGCTCCGAGATAGGGCAGCCCAAACCTTAATTAACTGTGGGCTGTCCATTAACCACAGGGCAATGTCCAAGAGCAGGTATTGTCCCGACCACCGGAAAATGCCACGTATGCAAGACTTCTGTATTAGGGGGTCATGCGCATCCTACGCACGTATCACCCCAAGGCAGAGTAATAAATACGAATCCCTGACTTTGTTCGGGGTTGAAATTCACCGTACGATTGTCTCGTATGTCTTCCTTGCGGCCAGCCACTCCTACATCTGGTAGCCATTCCAATACCCTGCTACAGAAGAAAATTAAATTGTCTACTTCTTCTTGTCTTACTGTTTCCCTTATTCATTGTTGTATCTGCTTGGTTAAAACTTGCTCAGAAACACCCTGTCAGCAACAATTACTGATACGCACAATTAACTGCTTTCAACCTACATGTCTTCCTTTTTACATGACTAAAGCAACATAAGTTACACTCTCCATATTATGCAACTGTTTGAATGTTGCTCGCTAAATGATTGACTTAAGTTGTTTCCTCTGTTACTGACAGAAAGAGTATAAAAGTTTTGTAATTATGTCAAGAAATGTACCCTTTTTGCCTTTACAATAGGTTGCACTTTTTTGCTGATGTAATAAAGAACTGTTTTTGTTTTCACCTCACTCGATTGGAGTGAGGTGAAAGCATATATAAAGGCTTGTATACAAATACCAGAAGCCTCCGGAACAAAATAGGGGAGCTGGAATACTTAGCAATAGATAAGAATATTGATATTATTGGTATCACTGAAACCTGGTGGACGGATGATAACCAATGGGATACAGTTATCCCAGGCTACAAACTGTACAGGAAGGATAGGAAGGGGCAAACGGGAGGTGGTGTAGCCATTTATGTCAAAGAAGTGATAAAAACATATGAATTGGAATATCTAGGTGATTTGGAGTCACCATTAGAAACTATGTGGGTAAGAGTACCAGGCCACAAGGATGGTCTAACAGTAGGCATATACTATCGGCCTCTGACCCAAACTCTTGAGGGAGACTGGCAGTTGGAGAATGTTGTAAAGGAGGCATTGAGAAGAGAAGCCTGGTTATAATGGGGGACTTCAATTACCCTCACCTAGACTGGGTGAACTGTTGTTCAGCACATGATAAAGAGATAAAGTTCCTAGATATGCTAAATGATTGTTCCCTGGGACAGATGGTTGAAGACCCAACTAGAGGTATAAGAATCCTTGACTTGATCCTGAGTATTACTCAGGATCTGGTGCAAGATATTAATGTGACTGATCCAATAGGGAACAGTGACCACAACTCAATTATGTTTAACTTGATCATAGACCACAAGTCACTGAAAAAATCTAACACAGAGACCTTAAATTTTCAAAAAGGAAATTTTCCAAAGATGAGGAAACTAGTAAAAAAGAAGCTGAAAGGGAAAAATGAGAGAGTCCAAAAATGAGAGAGGCATGGAGGCTGTTTACAAAAACAATAACAGAGGCCCAATTGGAATGCATACCCAAAAGGAAAAAGGGCACTGCCAGGTCCAAGAGGACTCCGATGTGGCTTACAGGAGCTGTTCGGGAAGTGATCAAGAGCAAGAAAAGCTCATTTAGAAGATGGAAGGCTTGTCCGAATGAGGACAGCAGGCAGAAACATAAATACTGGCAGAACAAATGCAAGGCAACAATCAGGAAAGGAAATCAAGACTTTGAAGAGCGTATAGCTAAAAATACTCAGAGAAATAACAAAGACTTATTTAAGTACATTAGAAGAAAGAACCCAACTAGGAAGGCCATTGGACCATTAGATGACAATGGAAAGCAAGGGGTTATTAAAGCGGAAACAGAGATTGCTGAGAGACTCAATGAATTCTTTGCTTCAGTATTCACTGAAGAAGACAGAGACCACATGCCCAAAACAGAGCCTATCTTCGTAGGGAGGGAAAGCGAAGAATAAAGCAAGATAAAAATAACCAGGGAGGAGGTCCTTGCATGTCTTGTTAAGCTAAACACTAACAAATCACGAGGACCAGATGGCATCCATCCACGAGTTCTCAGGGAACTTAAAGATGAAATTGCTGATCTCCTAGCCAAAATATATAATATTTCGCTCAAATCAGGCTTTGTGCCTGATGACTGGAAGGTAGTGAATATAACACCAATTTTCAAAAAAGGATCCAGGGGTGATCCAGGAAATTACTGACCTGTCAGTTTGATATGTGTCCCAGGTAAAGTGATGGAAACCATCCTAAAACATAGAATTAATAGGCACATAGAAGAGAAGGTGCTGCTAAAGGAGAGCCAACATGGCTTTTGCAAGGGCAAATCATGCCTCACTAATCTGTTAGAATTTTTTGAGAGTGTCAACAAGCATGTGGATAAGGGGGATCCAGTTGACATTGTTTATCTGGACTTTCAGAAGGCTTTTGACAAGGTCCCACACCAAAGGCTCTTGAATAAACTTACCAGTCATGGAATAAAGGGACAGGTCTTGTTCTGGATCAGCAACTGGCTAAGGGACAGGAAACAGAGGGTAGCACTAAATGGACACTTCTCCAAGTGGAGGGAAGTAAAGAGTGGGGTCCCCCAAGGTTCAACCTCTTCATAAATGATCTAGAGGTAGGAGTAAAAAGCAAGGTAGCCAAATTTGCTGACGACACTAAATTATACAGGGTAGTGAAAACTGTGAGAGATTGTGAGGAGCTCCAGAGGGATCTCTTGACACTGGGGGAGTGGGCAAAACAGTGGCAAATGAGCTTCAACATTAGTAAGTGCAGAGTGATGCATGTTGGGGCAAAGAACCCCAATTACATTTATAAACTGATGGGATCTGAACTCTGTGCGACAAACCAGGAAAGGGACCTTGGTGTCCTGGTGGACAACTCAATGAAGGTGTCAACCCAGTGTGCCTCAGCAGTGAAAAAAGCAAACTCAATGCTAGGGATCATTAGGAAGGGTATAGAAAATAAGTCAGCAAGTGTCATTTTGCCTCTTTATAAATCTATGGTGAGGCCCCATCTGGAATACTGTGTACAGTTCTGGGCGCCATACCTCCAGAAGGATATTATGGAGCTGGAAAAAGTGCAGAGGAGGGCAACCAGAATGATTAGGGGACTGGAACACCTTCCTTACCATCTGAGGCTGCAACGGTTGGGCCTCTTCACTCTTGAACGACGACGTCTAAGAGGTGACCTGATTATAAAATCATGCACGGTGTGGACAAAGTAGATAAGGAAAAACTGTTTTCCCTATCGCATAACACTAGAACTAGGGGACACTCCATGAAACTTTTGGGTACTAGTTCTCAAACAAATAAGAGAAAGTACTTTTTCACCCAGAGGATTACTGGTCTATGGAACTCCCTGCCAGATGAAGTGGCGACAGCTGTCAGTCTTGACAGCTTTAAGAAAGGATTAGACAAGTTCATGGAGGACAAGGGTATCAATGGCTATAATTATGGATACTTAAGGACAACCTCGGGGTTGGAGAGAAAGGCAGGATATCTCGCAATGCCATTTCCAGGGAATCCTAAACAGGTGAAGGCATCTGCTTGGGAATACCCTGAAGGAAATGGTGAGCCACTGTGTGAGACAGAATGCTGGACTGGATGGGCTGTGGCCTGTTCCAGCAAGGCTGTTCTTATGTTCTTATGACTGTGCACTGGCTCCCCCCTGACCCTCCCCATCCACGCCAAGATTAAACCCTGAGCGAATCCGATCGATTTTCTCCACCAGATGGTCAGCAAAGTCCTCAACCGATCCCTGCCAACTAGGCACAGCCCCCCCCCCCCTACAAAGGAGGGACCTGGTCACCCGAAACAGGATGGCTGGGCGATTATCAGCGGAGGCAATAAGGGAGGTGAAGTATTGCCTCCTCACCACCGCCATCGCCACTAGGTAGGCCCTAATAGCCGCTCTAGCTAGTGTCCAATCGGAATCGTTCCTGGTCTTCACCCAGCGGTGCACAAGGCATCTCTTTGCGCGTTTGAACTCCCGTAGTTCTTCCGTGAACCACGAGGATGACCTAGCTCCGTGGGCTCTGAGAGGCCGTAGTGGAGCGATTACATCCAAGGCAGCTGTCGTCGACCCACACCATAGGTCAACAAGTGCCTCGGGCGAATCGTGTTGCCGATCTAGGGGAAAATCCCCCAGTTCCCTCTGGAATCCATCCGGATCCATCAGTTACCGGGGGCGGGCCACTTTAATAGACCCTGGCTCCCTACGATGAAGTGTCGCCCCCAGGAAGTCTAGAGCCACCAGATAGTGATCTGACCATGGCACAGGTGTTATGTCTAGCTTCTGTAAACTCAGATCACTCTGCTACCACTCTGACAAAAAGACTAAATCTGGTGAGTGGCCACTGACCCTGGTAGGGCCCCGAATTACCTGAGCCAGGTCCATAGTTGCCATGGAAGCCATGAACTCCTGAGCCACCCCGGAACTGGACCCCACTGTTTTTTGGAAACAGTGAAAGTGTGTTGTGGCACACAGCAATTTCCTGGGCATTGTACATTTCACTGGGTGTGTATTGTGGATTATATAAAAGGGATTATAGAGGTGAACTTCTGTTAACAATTTAGTATGAGAATGAGAAATTTGGAGAATTGAATATTAATTGTGTTTTGCATTTGTTATTGTTTGTATTTTAATTTTTCTTTTAAAATTTTATTTGTATTTTATGTGTTGTATTCGAAATGTATTTTGTTTTCTTTGTCTTATGTTTTGTTATTTTATGTTACTTTTTGAAAATTTAATAAAAATTATTAAAAAAAATCTTGGTTACATAGAATTAAACCTAGGCCTTTTAAAATCAATACTCTCAACCATTAGGCTGCAAGTCTAAACACAGCTGGAATTACATTCCATTGAACTCAACAAGACACATTTTCTTTCACATTGTAAGTATGAAATATGGGGTGGATAACTTATTAGACTGCAATCCCCATTATATCTCACCACTAGTTTTGTCAGCAAGGGCAGATGGGAGCAGCAGTCTAAGACTGAATGTTACCTAAATTTCAGACTCCATGCCTCAGAGCTACGAGCATCCAAGCCAAGAAGTGGGAAATTATTTTGTTTTAATATTTAAAGAACCGTTTCATGGGCAGAAGCTTTAAAAATGAGTCACAGACAAATTGTTTGATACAAATTAAAGAAGTTTACTTTGAAAACAAATAAGAAAATAAGAAAACAATAACAGTACAGACATTCCCCCGCCCCCGAAAGGTGCCATTTCAAAAAGGCAAAGGACCTGTGTTTTTGAGCTAAAACTAGGCAGATGGAAAAAGCCAGGAATCAGGTGAAGTATTGACATTCAGAGTTCAGTTTTTATAATGATTCATGTGTCTGCAAGGTCAAGCAAACTAACTACTGCAGATTATTATAGATGAATGTTACAGATTAGGAAGACAAAATGTAAGCTCATGGCCATTCAAAGAAGATGAGTACACAAATCAAAAGATAAGTGTAGCAGATCAGTAACACAAAAAAAACAAGTGTTTCTTCAAGTACAAAACAATACAGTAACACAACACTCTCTTTCAATTAAGCATCCCAGCCTTTCACAATGAAAGGCAAATCATATCAGAGATTGCAAAAATGGGGGAAAGTCCATGGCCAATCAGGTTGTTGGGACATTGTAGATGGAGGGGCCAGTTCTTCAATGAAATCTGTGTTGCAATGGCTGCCAGATGTTGGAGTGGCTGGCCGCAAGGAAGACACGCAAAACAATTGTGTGGTGAAGTCCGGCCCCGATCTGGGTCGGGTGGCACGTATTTATTACCCTGCCTTGGGGTGATATGTGCGTAGGATGCGCGTGACCCCTAATACAGAAGGCTTGCATACGTGGGGTCTTTCGGTGGTCCAGCTACAATGCCAGCTCTTGAAAGTTACCCTGGAGTTAATGGACAACTCGCACCTGATTACCTTGGGCTGGTGAAACCCATTGTTCCTGCCCTATGTGTATTGACTCCGGGTAGCTAATTGTTTGCCTTAACTTAATCTGCAGCCAGAAGCAGAGGAGTGTGTATTTCCTTTAGAGTCATCATCTTTGGTTTTTGCCATGTTTCTATCGTAGCCACCAGCCAAGGCTTTATGATTTGCCCCCACAACTAACTAGCTAGCCCGTAACCCAATTGCCTTTCCTGCAAAGTCCGGGTGGTCCCCGGATCTGTTGAAGGCCGGGCGAACCCCTGGGGAAAGGTTTGGCCAATTATTCACATGGATAACCCACATTCCCCTTTCCTTTATTAGTTAAATCAGCCTGGCTGAGGGCATGGTAGATATAAGGCATGATCTGCTTGGGCGTAATTGTCTCTCGGGGTCTCTGCCATGAGGTGCACATTGACAAGAGAGAAGGAATGCACTGCACAAAGCAGCAAACCATAATTCCCACTACCACAACGCCAGCAATAGCTTTAAGCACTGTCTGCCACCACCCCCATGGCACCCAAGATCAGAGTTCGTCCCACCACCCCCAGTTGGCATTCTCCTTGACGTGTTTAACTATGGTGACAAGTTCGGTGATTTGACTCTGGACCTTGCGAGAATTGTCCATGAGGTTAAAACAACACATGTCCCAGACAGATTCGCAACCCAAATGGTGTAAGAGCAGCAAATAGTCAATTGCTGCACGGATATCCAAAACTGCATGTCTCAGTTCAGCCTGCTCTCGGTTTAACATAGCAATGGCTAATGAGGTGTGATTGATGGCTTTTGCTAGTGCGCACGCCAGCTGGCTGATCCTGCGTGTATTGCCTACTGCTAGTCTGGGCACCCCTATGATACTGACTGCTAGAGACACATACTCTGCCTTGCTAAGCATGGTGATATCACTGTCACATGTCTCATCTAGCTGGACCGCTCGTATAGGCCATGCCGGCCTTGGGGTGACCGGGTTTGGGGTGACCATCTCCCTCTCGGGGAATACCAGGGTTAAGCGACTCACACAACAGTATGAGTCAGACATATTAGCGGGTATGTAGTTCTAAGTCTGTTGGTTACAAGTAAAAAACCATCCTGTAGGCAAAATAATATGAGCATACACATAACTGATAGTCTCTGGTTGGGTACATTTCCAAGTCTCTTTCCCTGGACTCAGGCAGCGGTGGTGTGGCCCCTTGGCTGTGGAGCAGCCGGTCATCTTGGCACAGGGCATGCTTGGGCTGATGGCCACCCAAGGTGTGTAAAGGATGACTGAATCAGCGGGCAAAGTCTTTGTTACCTGAGTCCCCCAGTTCGCGTAAGTCGCGTACGTGATTCAGTGATGGTGCCCAAACACGCGCACCCATTTAGTGTCCCCAGCCTGCTCTCCCAGGGCGCGGCAACCCGGGATCAGGCATGTACTTAGTAAAGAAGCAGTGTCCATGGTTTGCTGCAAGCAAAAGTCCGATTGGTTGACAAGTCTGGCTAATTTCTCCCAAATGTTGTACTGGAGCCTGGCGGTTAAGTCTCTGCCAGGTGTCAAGTCCCCATGAGAAGCTTGAAGCCATCCCCCCATCAGCAAGGAAAGGATCAAGATGACCATCAGGGAATTGTAGGTGATTTGAGCTAGCACTGCGGCCACCATGTTTTGCGGAGTGGGCTCAGTGTTTTGCTCCCTCAGGATGGACATGACGTCATCACACAAGGTCTTGACCATCCCCCAGGTCACTCTCTGGTCTGGTCTCGGCCGGGGTCATCTGCTCTGCCTGGGTCCTCTTGTCAGGCTCACTCCCTCCATCTTGGGCAGGGGGTCCGGGATCGCTCGGTTCCACACCATTCTGCTCGAAATGCAGTTTCACTCAACGACTAGGAATCCAGATGGGTCCTGTGGACTAATTTCTGGTGCGCTTCTTTAGCGGCCGCGTCAGCTCTGCTGTTGCCTTCAGAGATAGGGCCAGGTAAATTCTGGTGGCTCCTGATGTGGACAACGTACAGCAGTTCTCTGCGGTGCCGCTGGTGAAACTGCATGGTGAAGAATAGGCTCAGCAAATTCTTGTCTATGGCGGGAGTGATGTAAGCTCCCGGTAGACTGTGGATCAAATTCCTAACATACTGACTATCTGTGACAATGTTCAGTGGCTCCTGGGTGAACGTTTTCAAAGCGAGGTTCGCTGCTGCCAGCTCAACTCTGTGTGCTGATTTCTGCGGAAGTGTCAGCAGCATTTTACGAGCCTTTTCTTCGTGCCAAGTGAGAACTCCGTACACCATATTGTCTTGGCTCCCTGGAGGGGAGTCAAGGACAGCATTTCCTGCAACCTGATTGTCTGAGTCTGAAGTGAGATTAGTCTGGGGTCCTTTGGCAAGTGGTATGCCAGGCTCCCCATGAACCCTTCTAATGCTATGGGTAGGGTATCTCCCAGCTGCATTAGCTGCTGCATCTGCTCTTTATAGAATGGCACGACTATCTTGGCCAAGTCGTGTCCTGAAATGTCCCTTGCTCTTAGCCTCCCCTTGTGAATTACTGTGGCTACCAATTCCTGCAGAGGAACGACGTTCCTGGAGGAGGTGTTCGGTAGATGAGGGACACATAGAACTATCTACCAGTCCCTGGAATTCACCGATTTTTGTCATTAAAAAGAAGTCCAGAAAGTGGCGACTTCTCCACGATTTAAGGGAAATCAATAAGTGCATTCAGCCCATGGGACCACTTCAATGCAGTACCCCCAATCGGAACATGATCCCCGACGGGTGGGAGATCCTGAACATAGACTTTAACAAGCTGCTTTAAAGCCTCTAACTTTTCCCCAACTATCGACCACTGTTCCATCTATACCGGCTCATCGGTTAACCATTTGAGCAGCAGGGCCATTACCCGAAAATTAGGGTGGCACGATACTGTTGCAGAATGTCTCTTCCCCAGAGATTGATGGGTATATTTAGGACGTGTGGGCATATTACCGCTGTGCCATCTGCCCCCGGGATAGTGACTTCCACTCAGTCTCAGCTCCTGTAAGCTTCTTGAACTCCTCCTACACCCCCCCCCACACACACACACATCTGAGACTGCCTCGATTGCCCACTCATCGGGCCATAATTTCCTGCTAATTACAGTGACATCTGCTCCGGTGTCTAACAGACCATCAAAAGGTCTTTTGTTCAAAAATACCTTAATGACAGGTCGCTGTTTACACTCTATGTTCTGCTCCACTGTCACTATAAACTGGTATCCTCCTACAACCCCTTCCTCTCTCTGGCGGTCTGCCGACCCGAATCCTGAATCTCCTCTGATCACTTCCTTGCCCCCACCTGGCAGATGATATGGAACCATGATCAATTGCGCTACTGAATCCCCTTTGCTGATTGCCTGGGATAGGTGTGTCCATAGCTGGACTTTGATGATGCCTGTGTAATCGGAGTCTACGACTCCCAGGATCACGAGGATCCCTTTCTTCCCTGTACTGCTTCAAGGCAAGACTAACCCTACTGTGTTTTGGGGCAGGGGACCTTTGAACTGGGTGTTAACTAAGTTGACTGCCTGGCAGGTCGCAAATAACGTCCTCCTGGCATTCTAGGTCTAACCCTGCGCTGCCCTTGGTTTCTGCCTGTGCCTTGGAAATGCTGGGTGCAGTGCTGGGTGTAACTATTAGGATGTCTGCTCTGAAGCTTCCAGGGAAACAGTTGTCTCTATTTGGACCGGAGCTAGAGACAAGCCCGTGGCCCAGTTTCCCAAACTTGGGCAGTTGCTGGCCCAGTGGAAGCCATTGTGGCAACTTGGGCACTGGGTGGACAGCATGGCTGGGCAGCCCACAGGGGGGGCCGCCCCTCTTTTGCGGGGCTGTTTAGACCTGCACTCTTTGGTGAAATGCCCCATCTTGCCACACTGGTAGCAAGCTCCCTTGGGTTGGTTCCCCCCTTGCACGGCCGCTGCTAACAGCCCCATTTTATAGGAGTCTGCCCCAATGTCTGCACAAGCCCTGATCATATCGGTAAGCATCAAATCGGTTATGTGACCCATCGCCTGCAAAATTTTGCGGCAGTTGAGGTTGGCATTGTTTTTTTGCCAACTTCATCATAAGCTCCTCTAGGGCCTCCTGGTTGTCTATCTGTCTGCTAATTGCTTCCTCTAACCAGTTAATGAAGTCTATGTAGGATTCCTGTGCTCCCTGCTTGATGGAGGTGTAATTCTTGGCGCCCTTGCCAGTGGCAGGTACCTTGAGGTATGCCTTGAAGCCAACCTCAGAAGCCAGCTGGAGTGTGGCTGCTGGCAGGACAGACTGCGTTTGGATGGTGTCGAACTGCCCTGAACCGTATAACTGCTCAGGAATTACTGCTCCTCCCATCCTGGCAGCCCTAGCCTGCGCTTCTAGCCAGTACTCACTGGCTGGGGTTCAGCATCATCCTCATAGTGATCTTCCAGTCATGACGGATAAGCGTGGTGGATTCCCACAGCTGCTGGACCGCGCCCCTGGTGAATCTACTTTGGAGCCCTGTGTCTGTGATGCCTTTGCGGATTTCCGCAAGCAGCTTGTATGGAATAGGCATGTATACCACCACCTGATTGCCTGTAAGGGCGTCCATCTCCAAGCGGACTGGACATAGCATCTGGAGCTCGGCCAGTTCTGCGGCCGGCAATTCCCCCTTGTGCAACTCCTCTTCTACCAATAGCTGGAACGGTCTCTTAATGACCTGGGAAGCGCCTGCGCTTCCTAGGCTTCTGCCCACTCCCGCGGCTTCTTCAGCTACCACGGAAGGGGAGTCGCCTAAGCCCCCATGTCTGAACTGGATGGTCGGGTAGAGACACGCTGGGGCTGATGGTTCTATGTATGCTGGGGGTTTCTCGGTCTCTACCCGGGCTGGACTGACTGCTGCAATTATCTGTCTACACTTGCTCCAAGTCCCTATGATTTTGGAGGGCGCTCGGGGTTCTTCCTTAAGGCATTTCCCTACTGTGTCCCAAATCTCTGGATCCATTGTGCCTTCTTCTGGGTAGAAAATACAGTGTTCCCCCAGATGTACCACCAGGTCCATCAGGTGATTCCTCCGCACCCTTATCCGAAATAGCCTGGGCAGGCCCTTGAGCTCCTCCACCCGAGCTCTTTGCCTGATGGATGAGTTTTGCCCCCCCCCAAGCAAGCCCCCATTACTACCTGATCGGGGATCCCCAGATTTGCTTCCGCAGGATGTGTCAGCACGCCTTTTGAGGTAGTGCGGCGGGGCGAGTGGTGCACAGGATGATGTCCCTTGGGTCTAGTCAGTGGATTGGGATCGTGGCTATGGCTCTCTGCCGCGGGCTTCTGCTTCTCTGCCTCTGCTGTTTCAGGATCACGGCTCTCCCCTGGGTTTGGAACGCGTCCGTTCCAATGCGTGGGGTCTGCCGGGCTTATGGTCGTGTTGGTTTCCTTGCTTCCGGATCATCGTGGCTTCGCTGGGGACCACGCTGGCCTAGCCTTGAGATCACGTTGGGTTCCGATCGGGGTAGTGTCCCGATCAGAATCGCGTTGTGGCTTCAGAGAAGAATCACGTTGTGGCTTCAGAGAAGAATCACGTTGTGACTTCAGAGAAGAATCACGTTGGGGTCACGAGATGTTGCAATGGCTGCCAGATGTTGGAGTGGCTGGCCGCAAGGAAGACTAGCGAGACAATCATGCAGTGAAGTCCAGCCCTGATCTGGGTCGGGTGGCACGTATTTATTCCCCTGCCTTGGGGTGATGCGCGCGTAGGATGCGCGTGACCCCCTAATAGAGAAGGCTTGCATACGTGGCATTTTCCGGTGGTCCAGCTACAATGCCAGCTCTTGGAAGTTACCCTGGGGTTAATGGACAACTCACACCTGATTACCTTGGGCTGGCGAAACCCATTGTCCCTGCCCTAATCTCAGAGACTATGTGTATTGATTCCGGGTACCTAATTGTTCTGCTGTCTGGCGCGGCTTGTTTGCCCAACTTAATCTGCAGCCAGAAGCAGAGGATTGTGTATTTCCTTTAGAGTCATCATCTTTGGTTTTTGCCATGTTTCTATCATAGCCACCTGCCAAGGCTTTACGATTTGCCCCCCAAACTAACTAGCTAGCCCGTACCCCAATTGCCTTTCCTGCAAAGTCCAGGTGGTCCCCAGATCTGTTGAAGGCCGGGCAAACCCCTGGGGAAAGGTTTGGCCAATTATTCACCTGGGCAACCCACAAAACTGGCCTCTTGACTTCTTGCAAACATATTGATATATAAACTGGCATTTCCTGTCTGCCAGCTTTATTTCCACAACAATAGGTATTGACTTCCACACCAGCTTGGAAAAGCTAGTTTGAATCTTTTGATAAGAATTTCCTGAGAGCAAAGGGTGTTTTTCCTCCATATATCTGCATTGGTTTAATTATCAGAGCTGTCCTTTAGTTATAATTTTCCATTTAACTGTTCCTTGGAATGAGAAGACATAAAATCAGACACAAACAGAAATAATCCCATAGAAGTTACCTATACATTTCTATCTTAAAGGAAATCACCTTCAATGTTGACCAAGAGCTGACCTTCAAGTTAAACAATGGCTTTGGCCAGCAGGAGAGATAGGCATTTAGTTTCCTGAGGTGAGATTAACACGTTAACATATGTCAAAGGTGACTCCAAGATCAGCCACCTTGGTCTAATTCCATTAATTTCCAGGCTCCATTTGAGTGTATTGTGCAATGCTTAAATTTACAAACATAGACCATTGAAGAAGACCCAATGGTCAATGAAGGAGGGTGGGAGTACAAGAGAAATCTTCACTGATGTTAGACTAAACTATGGCCAGCAAATGGGTGTTAGGTGATGCAGGCATTTTTTTATTTAATTTTTTTATTGGGGTATTTATATCCTGCCCTTCAGGCGCAGGTGCCACCCAGAGCGGCTAACAACATAAAAGGAGAAAGCTCTTTAAACCCAAAAGAAAGCAATCTCCACACAACGCAATGCATAATAAAAAGATAAAAGATGCAATAAAATACCTACACAATCTTAAAAAACCTAGAACCTTCCAGTCCCTCCCTAACCCCTTAAGAGAAGAATAGTAAAAGTTAAAAAGATAAAAATCATAAA
The DNA here is from genome assembly GCA_035047345.1 of Bradypodion ventrale. Classification (NCBI taxonomy): domain Eukaryota; kingdom Metazoa; phylum Chordata; class Lepidosauria; order Squamata; family Chamaeleonidae; genus Bradypodion; species Bradypodion ventrale. The sequence continues at coordinate 369,612,016 of JAWDJE010000001.1, read as the reverse complement.
AAGAACATAAAAACAGAAAAAGTACAAAATTCTGACCATCACAGTGATAACCTAAGGCAGCTATTTATTTATTGGGCATCATCTGCCACTGCCTTAGGGGCAAATGTCTGTGCTCTGGGTAACACGGAACGTGTAATGTTCAGTGCAAATGGTTGTCTGATGATTATTTCAGGGGAAACTGCAAGGTTCAAAGAACTGTATTTAAAAATAAAAGAAAATAACTTAAACTAAAGGGTAAATTTCAAAATTTTAGGCCACATGGAGGGTCACAAATTGTTCACCCTTATATTAAATCATTATACTTTTGAGCACTGTTCATTCATGTTATTTTGCCCTATTGGATAGAGTCCTGAACATTCTCCAGTGCAGACTGGATTTTGAGGCTTTAGCCCTTTCAAAGAAATAAAGCATGAACTATACATTCTACTGTCTGCTCCTTCATTTGGCTCCCCTCACATCATGGAGACTCTGCTCATCGTGTTGCCCTTCCCAAATCTTCTTCATTATCATCAGAAGCAATCCAGTGGTGCCTCCAGAATGAAAGGATCAGTCAACAGGATAGTGTTGTTGCTCAAGGGATGCCTGAATGTCTTCACAATCTTCATATTTTTCAGTGAGGCTCCTTCCATGGCCCCTTCTTCTCACATATTTCACAAATGTGATACAATATAGACAGACCATCCATTTCACATGTGACATTACTTTATCTGTAGCACTGAGGATGGGAATTTTGCCTGCACAAACAAGAGCTTTAAGGTAAAGGTTTTTAACCAACATTTGTATTTTTTACAAAATAAATTGTTAAATAACTAAGGCAGGGAATGGGGTCACAGGGTGACAACTCAATTATCTCTTTCATGCACAATAGCTGGAAATGGTTTTGTCTCATGAGCCTTAGTTGGCTGCTTCAAAATCAATAAGCTCTCATATGCAAACTAGGCAAATTTCAGACAGCAGTGAATGGAGTTAGCTGGCAAGCTCATGTTTCCTTTTCCCTTTTTGGTGAAAACAGCTTCAACAGCAAAGAAGAAAATCTTTGCTTTCTTCTCCCCCTTCTTTTCCTCACCCCTTTTCACAGCCATAAGTAGCATCTGCAGAATGAAACCAATCAAAGCCAGATGTGGGAAAAGGTCACTTGTTATGACTAGGAAGAGCGCTATTGAAATAATAAAGAAAAGAGGGGAAATGATAAAACAGAACTAAAAGAAAAGAAAATGCAAAACAGGCCATTCCAAACCATATGCATTCAAGCCGATTTCGAGGGTTCCGCTTTGCAGCGGCTGAGATTTTTCCAGAATAGTTTATAAAAGGCAAAAGCTGAGCCAGAACATGTCTCTGTTGAATCATACATTCAAAACATATTACAAAGGATGCGTGAGTTATCAGACTGTGCCTAAATGGTTAGCAACTAATCGCCCAGTAGGGTTGACAGGTCTCAGGGAATTGTTGTACTTTCCCAGGTCAAATCTCAGGGCAAACAGGCTGGAAGAAGAAGAGAGTCTGGTTTTGTAAATTATCTTAAAACCTGGACACTGCCCTTTCCTAGCCAGCATTCACTGGCTCAGTGAGATTGTGCTTAAATGTATGCTCTGCGTACTTTCCCCCAACTATTGCCTGACCTCGCTCTGTGATATCACAAAGGCCCACTTGTCATTTTCTAAGACAGCATTTGTTCATTAACTAGAGCAAGATCCCTCTTGGTTACTGTTGTGTATTGAAGAAGAGTCGCACACGTATGATCACTGAACACTGGAAAACCAGGGGTGAGTGAGGTAACACTTATATAACTACAGGAAGGCAGACTAAGGGATACATTTGCCCGGACCAAATAAGGGCGGGGAAACCTGTGCAGAACCAACCAGAATGATAACAATATAGAAACAAGGCACCTTGCACCGAAGAGGGCAATAGTTTGATCGGAATTGCTCTAAGCAATATACGCCAATTTAGGCTCAGACACAACATTCCTCCTCCCCCCCCCCCAGCAAAACATAACAACACAACTAAACAATAGACCTGAAGAGTTGGTCAGGGAGCCTACCAAAGGTAGGACCTAGGATGTCGTTGGGTTGGGACAACTAGGGTCTGAGGAATGGGCCGGTGGACCACTGGAGGACCTGGTTTAGCCAGGATTTTTATTTGGAAGGTGCCCAATACCTGGTTGACCTGCAAAAGCGTGAGATCCTGTTGGTACCAGAAATGGTTCCCACGGACCACAATATCATTCTGAAAATGAACCCATAAAGGCGAGACTGTCACAAACTCCTGTGGTTATCCTGTCACTTGGAACACCTGAGCCACATGTACAGAACACATGGAAATGCTATTTGTGGTGGAAAATCCCACTTTTCCCAGGAGCTACCCTATTTCTTGCTCACTTTGAAAATGCGTACCCTTGCTGTTTCCGAAGCAATCCAAGATCTTGCCAGAACATTTCCCAGACTACGAGGACAAACTGAGTCCTTTCACGGAGGGGCATGCCTTAATTTCCTCTGCTCCCTCCGGGAACCAGGTCGCATATGGGCAACCCAACCTAACATTGAGGACTTGGGGAAAGCTAAACCACACAGATTCATTACCAACAGAATTTACCATTCTTTTCCCCTTTTGCAAAGACACCAGTATTTCTTGCCCATTCACAACATACCTCCCAAACCTTTGGGGCACCTGCGGGGCGTGACCACTCTTTCCAGGGGGACCGAGAAGGGACTGTCCCCACAACTTAAGAGTAATTTTGGGGCAGCTACAATTGAGCCCTACTGTAATGGGAAGAGCGGTGTCTTCAACCTGCGGTGACAACAACACATTTATTATTTTATTTATTTTATAAATTTATACCCTGCCCTCCTGGTGAAAACACTACCCAGGACGGCAACAACAGGTAAAAAACAATATAAAACAGCCAGAACATTTACAATTAAAACGCATACGCAACCTACAATTAAAAAAGACAACAATAAAAACAGCATAAAACTGGCTATATACTTAAAAACTACCCTCACCCTCCCTCCTCACACATTAAACCAAAAACAGAAAACACCAGAAGGCTCTCCCACAGAAATTAGACAAGCCAGCGGAACTGGGAAGTGGATCCTCTGGAGCCCCACACATGCTGGCAAAGCCAGGTCTTCACCATTTTTCTAAAGGGGAGAAGTTCTGTTTGAAGGCGCACCTCCACAGGTACGAGGTTCCAAAGGGCTGGGGTCAGACATGGAGAAAGCTCTCTTCCTGGTCCCAGATAGATGTGCTTCTTTCATTGATGGGACCAATACTGAGCCCCTCCTGTCTGCCCTGGTAGGACAGGGTGACACATGCTCCTGTTCTACAGACGGACCCAGGGCAACATTTCCTACCTTCCCTTCGCCCATGATACTGATCCATGATAAACCAGAGATGAATAACGGACTGAATTCTCCTAAGGGCCTCCCAGGCAAAATCCTCCCTCTTTACAAACAGTTTATTATGGTCCTTGTAATAACCCATTAAATTCCAAAACTCTCGGGGCGGTGGCCACCCACTACTAACCCAAGGGGAAACCACGGACAGACAGACACAATAAGCAGACATATCAGATTCTCCACATTTAACTTGTACTGAGTCCAATTCCAGCAGCTTCACTGGCCCAGAGGTATCAGGTCCTCTCCAGGCCAGCGGACAGTTCTTATAAAGTCCAGTCTCTGAATAGTTCTCTCGCTCTGTAAGCGCCAGACAAGCCATTTGGACTTTGGCCTTGACTGAGGGATCCGCACCTGGACTCCCAAAAAACCCCTTGACAAGATCCAATCCAACCTGACTAGGGGCCCACTGATTTGGGTCAGCGCCCAATAAGGCAGCTTCTAGGGATTTAAACCACTGAACTCCCAGAAAATTGTTCTTACCCCCCTTCAGTCTCGACAAGAGGAAACTCCGCAGTGAGGCTCACGGACAGCATCTTGAGTATCACCATGCCGAACATGGGGGAAAGGCGACCCGGTCCAGCCTCCAACTGGACCTGCAGGGCCTGTAACTCGGGGTGGATGGTTGGCAGACATTACAAAGTCTCATGCCAAACAAGGGTTGAGGCCGACGATCCCGAACCGACCTCCGCACAACCTTGGCGACCCTGGATTTGGACACTCTCGAAGGACTAGACCGCATAACTGCTGGGGCGAATCATGGGCTCTTGCCTGGAGTGGACCTTGGAGATGTGCCGCTCTCCGGGCTGTCAAGCCCCAATGCTGATGAACTCCTCTGGAACTTGCAAAACCACTGTGCAGGCTAACTTGGACTTCCTGAAGTGAAAAGCAAATTTGTGGATCAAAGGTACTGAAGTTGGTGGGAAATTTGGAGATGTCAGAGTTACCTTGACCTTGCACTGGTGCCTGAGCTTCTTGGATTGGATCAGAAGGCCCTCGAAGGCCTTGGTCAGCAACTTTGGTAACCCCAGTCACGGACAGAGCAGAAGTATAACTGGATGGCTGAAGGTCTGGATTCATACCCCATGAAGACCTGGCCGTGGACAAGGGCAATGAAAAGGAGACCTGCAACTTGCACCCTAGGCTGGCACAGTCCAAGAACCTGGCCACAGTCATAGGCCAGACCGGCACTTCGAAACCAACAAACACAGCAAGAGACTGGCTACCCTCATTTGCCGAGCTCTTGAATGGACTACTCTCTAGGTGCTTCTCCACTTCAAGTAGGTTATCTGTACTCACACTCTCATCCTTCTGGACATCACAAGGGACTTCAGAATCATCAGGGGACATGGTGGCCTCACCGCAGCCTTCACTCACGTTGTCCCCTGGTTCCTCAATGTCTGAATATTCCATGGCTAATGACTCTACACATAACAACTCAGGATTTTCCCACTCCTGCTCACTCTCAACGGCTTCCGAGGAGGAGTGTTATTCACTGGGCACCATTACTACTGGCCTCGTGACTTCGGACACCATAGCCACATCAAATGCTCCATCAAAAGACAGCATGCCCATCTCCACCCTCTCTCTCAAGGCGTCGTCCACATCAGGCTATTGGCAGACATCAGCAATCTGGCAAAGTGTGGCCACGTAGTCAGTGACGGACTCGCCTGGCATCCGATCCCTCCTGAAAAATCTTACCCTGGCCAAGAACGCGGAGATACATAATAAGAAGGAACAGGCCTACAGCAGTTCAAATCAACAAGCCAGAGTTCAAGCTGACATGGTGCAAGGAGAATTAGAGCATCATGCAATTAGAAATGTTGTTTCCAGCAATCCCGATATGGATGGGTTCATGTTATTTATTTCCACAAGCCTAGGATATCAGTCAGGTAAGGAATGGCTTTACTCCTGACACATCTCTTGTGACATAACAGAACTACACAAGTCTCTGCTTTTAGATGTGGAATCTTAGGCATTATGCTGACTTAGCAACACCTTTTCTCCTGTGAAAGTACAGAAAGTCTGCCCTTTTGCCAAGCTGAATTTTCTTTTCTATGCAGCCTTTTGCAATTCCTGAAGCAGATATAAAATCTTGTACTGGAATGTCTTGGACTCTTAACATTTTTGCTTTTCAGCCACAAAAGTGCATGAAAAAAGTAATGTACAAATATGTTATATAGTCTTGCTCCGGTCTTCAATGGTGAAATGTGCCATAATATTGCTGAATGTTCTACTTCCTGGCTCCAAAAATCCAATCTCAGCAACTTGTAATGCTCATCTCAAGTACAATGTAAGCATTATGGCCCCAAAATTCTTCTCTGGATGAGATGTTAATCCAAGCTGAAGTAGAAATAAAGCTCTCTTTCCCATCTGCTCACTTATCATGCTTACTTTTTCAGTAGTGAATGGGGAGAGAAGGAAGTGTGCCTTCTCCCTCCCTCCCCTTCAGGTATCTAGCATTGTGATATGGTTGTGGGCCAAATACCAGGAGTAATGGGAGATGTAGTTTATGTTATTGTACTGGTAATAATATAATTGTTAAAGCAACAGTTCTGGTTGGTGAGCAGTTCTAGTGCCAGTGAAACATAATCTCCATTTTTATTTTTAGAAATTCATCACTAAGTCTACTGTTTTATATTAGACTTGTGTATATACCCTGCTTTTGTAACACCTTAATTTTCAGCTAACCTGATTATTTAAAGCTCAAAAGTTAAAGACCAACAGATATGTCTCGTTCAGATGCAGTTGTTCTTCTACTGACAGCTTCTCTTCACCTAATTGCTCTAAGCTAGGGTTGTCCATTGACTTGGGGGGGGGATCCAAGAGATGAAGCAGGTGTACTTACACTTTCCTAGGGGAAATACAGTCAAGAAGTCCCTGGTCGCACTCCAGTTATTTACAGCAATTGTACAAATCAATGATGTCTTGTCAGGATCTGAGGCACTTCCAGGATTTGCAGGTTGAGTTCCCCAGAAGTTTGATGATTGCAGGATTGGACCCTCAGTCTGGAAGGCAACTCTAGTACTCGCAGGATTATACTATCACCCTGCTGCAGTTGCTCTGTCCCACCTGAGAGACCTAGGGAAGATTCTGGGCCATCATAAGCTTCACCTGGAGGTCCTGGATTGCTGAGCTATATAAGAAATGGCTTTTTCCTGGAAGATGTCTCTGTCATGAAGGTTGCTGAACTTGCATGGCTCCTTAATCATTTATTGCTGATTCATGTTTCCAAAGATCTCTTGCATTGTTCCTGCCTCTAAGTCTTGCTCCTAGTTCCTGCTCCTGAAGACTTCCTGTCCCATTCCCAGTGGGTGGTTGTTGTGCTTCACCTGGATCCTTGCTCTTTAAACCTGTTCTTCTCCAGCCCCTGAAGGTACTTGCTCTCACTTGCTCTCTCCAATACCTGACTTCCAGTTTGCTTGGAGTAGGCTCTGTTGTCTGGGCCAACGCTGTATCCCTGTCTACCTTGGATTTGATTTTGAACTTGGCCTCTGGTCTGTGATACAGGTATTGTTGCCTGGTTTCCCTGGGTCCTTGCCAGTTGCCCATGCCTCTGAAATGTCAACTGTGGTGTTTTGAGGTGAACAATTCTGAAAAGTGAAGAAAAAATTTCTACAGCAAAAGAAGGAAGCACCAAACTAGAAGGACAGTTACATCAGAAGCCTTAATGACAGCCACATCTCCCCCTGGAAGCTCCAGTTGCTGAGCCCTGAAGAGGGGCTTGGATCATTATTTATTATCTATTTACTAGCAGATTTTGCCCGGTGGTGCCGGGCATTTTAAAAATGTGTTGGATAGTTAAGGGTTTTGTTTGTTTTCCTGAACAAATGGTGCTGGGCTGTGTTTAATGGTTTTTAAAGGTTTTGTGATTTTTTGACTTCGAGGCGCTGCGTCCGCCTGTGGTGGACTAGCGCTCTCAGTGTGTGTTTAAAATTTTTTTTTGTGCGCCGGCTTCCTCAGTGCCGGGCTCTTTAAGTTTGGTTTCGGATAGTCAAGGGTTTCATTTTTTATCTTGAACAAATGGTGCTGGGCTGTGTTAAATGGTTTTGAAAGGTTTTGTGGCTTCGAGGCACTGCATCCGCCTGTGGCGGACTTGCGCTCCCAGTGTTTGTTTGATTTTTATTTTTGATTTTGATTTTATTTTTGTTCATGCAAATTTTATTTTGATTTATTTAATTTAATTTTTTTAATTTAAAATTTAATTTTGTTGTTTAATTTTTTGGTTTGGTGTTTTGGTTTTTTGGAGTGAAAAGTGATTTATGGGGTTTTTTGGTATTTTTTGAGAGTAGTGTGTATATTTTTGAATGTTGTGCTAACTTATTTTATGGATTTTTGAATTTTTAATTTATCTTTGCAGTGGCAAAGTTTTTGGATGTCTTTTTTCTTGTGGCCTCTGGGTGGGGGTGGTGAGCTTTGCTTCCTCTCTACCATTCTCCTCTTTTGTCCTCTGGGTGTTGCTTCCGGTGAGTGTTGCTTCCTTTCTTAGCTCATTCGAGTTCCTGTCGCCATGAAGTCAAGACATCTTCATGGTAAGCTCTCTGATTTATTTATTTATTTATTTATTTATTTATTGGGGGGGTTGTTTGGGGGAGGGGTTTGAGTTTTTGTTGGGGGGGTCTGTTGTTTTTTGTTGTGTGTGTTTTGTTGATGTGTTTTTGTTTATTTTTTTAATTTTATTTTTTTGTTTTTGACTGGTTTTGATTGTTTTTGGTTCCTGTTTTTGTGCGTCCGTTTTTGAGGGGGGGGCCTTTTGTTCCCACAGGCCATGCTGGGTGGCCCGTGGGAAGGAAGGGCACTGGCGGCGGGGGTGCCTTTTGTTCCCATAGGCCATGCTGGATGGCCCTTGGGAAGGAAGCGCAGTTGCGGGGAGGGTGCCTTTTGTTCTCACAGGCCATGCTGGATGGCCCGTGGGAAGGAAGCGGAGCGGCGGCGGTTTTTTTCTACTTTTCATTTTTAGTGCGCTGGCTGCCTCAGTGTTCTGCGCGCTAATGGCGTGCAGGACGCTGGGGCTTGTAGTTTTGCCTGCGCATGTTTGGGTACACCAGTGTTGTTTTTTCTTCGGCTTCCTTTTGATTGGCTGCGGCCGTTTTTCGAACGTTCCTTTTGCCCACGCCGTGCAGCCTGATTGGCTGTGGTGCGGCGCAGCGCAAGGAACATTGGGGCTTGAAGTCCTTTTTTTTTGTTCACGACTGGGGGGGCCCTGCCCCCGGATCTAAAATTTCAATCCGACAGTTACCTGCGAACCCAGTTCGGGCAAGTGCAGGAAGGCTCGGACGGGGCTCGTGGGGACCGGTGCAACATCCTTTGTCACATTCCAATGGTTAACGCACCATTTTATAGGTATAGATTATCCATCTAGCCAACTAGCCATTTTATACATAAGCCCTGTTGTCTTATTTAGCCCTGCCCGGGTGTCCTTTTTTAGGGGATTGGGGAGGTTTTATAAATTATTTTAGATAGTTTTATAGTATTTAGTTTTAATTAGCATTGTGTATAGGTTTTAACTGATGTTGTGAGCCACCCTGGGTCGCTTAGGCAAAAAGGGCGGTTATATAAATCCAATAAATAAATATAAGCAAAGAATTAGTGGTACACTACTTACTAGATTGTTCATTTTCTAAAACAGGGGTTTGCAACCTACAGCCTGTTGGCCAGATCCAGCCTGGGGTTATTAATCTGGCCCTTGGTGAGAACCCCACTGCTGCTGTGTGGGTTGCTTGTGAGAATAATTGGCAACTAAACCTCTCTCCAGGGGTTCGCTCAGCTTTCGACAGATCCGGGAGCCACCTGAGCTCTGCAGGAAGGGAAATTGAGAAGATAAAGCAGGCTAGTTAGAAATGAATCATAAACCTAGGCTGGGGGCAAATAGAGTAAGGCAAACAAGCCAGGGCAGACATAGGACACGTAAACCCTGAGATTAGGGCAGGAACAATGGGTTTTGCCAGCCCAAGGTAATTAACTGCAGGCTATCCATTAACCACAGGGCAATGTCCAAGAGCTGACATTGTAGCTGACCACCGGAAAATGCCACGTATGCAAGCCTTCTGTATAGGGGCAGCATAAGTGCCCTAGACATGTGTCACAACCCCAAGGCAGGGTAATAAATATGTACCCCGACTCTGGTCGGGGCTGGACTTCACCGCACGATTGCCTCTGCGTGTCTTCCTTGCGGCCAGCCATTCTTACACTGCTGCCACTGGAAGTGCTGAAAACAGCTAACAACATGCGCAAAACACGTTGCCCTCGCTCCTGCTGCCACAGGAAGTGGCGTAAGAAGCAGAAACAGCTGAAGACACTCTGTGACTGCACCCACTGCTGCTGCCACTGAAGTGGTGTAAGCAGGGGAAATAGCTGAAGTTGTGCTGTGACTGCACCCGCCACCGCCAGAAATGGCAGAAGTGTCAGGAAGAACCACGCCTTTGGCCCACTTAGTTGTCTGGGGGGGGGGGGTGATCTGGCCCCAGCATAGAAAGGTTGAGAACCCCTGTTCTAAAAGTTACTGACTCATCAATAGGACTACACTATGTGGTCAAACTCTGGTTGCCCAGCACTGCATGTGCAAGGCAAAGCTGTGGAACTGGTTCAGACAACAGCAGCACAGTGGAAGTTCTATTTGTGAAGAACTTCTGCATGCAATCGATTGCAGAACCAAATTGCACAATACTCATTGCCTAGATATAAGGCTTGGCAAGCTTGGACAAGCATAAATTGGCAAGCTTGCACTGGAGGGGAAATAAAGGAAGCCTCCCCCAGCCCGGGAGGCTCTGAAGGACACTGCCACAGTTGCAGCTGCGCTCTCCCCACCCCCTCCACCAGCGGAGAGATAAAGGGAGCCTCCCCTGGCTCGGGAGGCTCCGAAGGACACTGCCACAGTTGCAGCTGTGCTCTCCCTGCCCCCTCCTCCGGCAGGGAGATAAAGGGAGCCTCCCCCGGCCCGGGAGACTCTGAAGGATGCCGCTGCAGCAGCAGCTGCGCTCTCCCTGCCACAGTTGCAGCTGTGCTCTCCCTGCCCCCTCCACTGGTGGGGAGATAAAGGGAGCCTCCCCCATCCTGGGGGGTTTTGAAGGATGCCACTGCTGTGAGCCGCCGTGCCCTCCTGGCCCTTTTATTGGCCCAGAGGATGACAAGGGCGGGTGTTATGTACTGAATAGAATGTGACAAGTACTCTTTAACTGATTGTATCCTGCAATTGTATCCATTGTAAATAATCAGAGACACATTGTAACAAGCTGTTAAGGATGCTACTGCCGGTGGCAGTAGCAGTATCCAGCTCACATGATACAGATTCCCCTGAAGACATGAAGGGTGGGAAACCTTCCCGCCACACCGCACCTGGAGAAGATGGGCGTGATGATCCATGACATCATGTGGACAGTAACCAATGAACTATCACCTGAGTTATTCAAAATGTACGGTGTGCTATAAATAGAGCTGTTTGGTCCACCATTACCTCATGTTCACTCTGACTACCATGCAATAAAGTTGTGTTTTAGCCCTTACTGCGGCTCCTTCTTTGACTTCCGTGCAAGACACCAAATTGGCGACGAAGGTGGGATGGTGTCCCGAAAAGTGAACATCGCGCCCTTCAACACCACGAAGCCAGAAAGATGGGAACTCTAAGAGCTGCAGTTCCTCTACGCTATGGACCTCGAAGGCATCGAGGAGGAAGCCCAGTGCCGGGCATTCCTAATGGCCCAGTGCGGCCTAGAGACTTTGGAACTGGCCACCAACCTCCTGACGCCGAGACCGCTCAGGGAGGTACCCCTAGATGAGATCCTCACCGAGCTGAGGAAATACTTTCGCCCGAAAGTGTCGGTGTTCCCGGCAAGGTTGGCGTTTCAGCAGCGGTGCCAGTGGGCTGGTGAGTCTGTGGCAGATTTCGTGGCAGCCCTGTGGGTGGCTGTCATGCCTTGCCGGTGGGGAGCGTCCCTGAGCAAGGCGCTGAGAGACAGGCTCCTGCTGGGCCTGTGAGATGAGGGGGCCAGGAAAAAACTACTGGCCAAAGACGAGAGCATCTCATTCGAGCATGTCCTGCGCATCGCACAAGCTGCCGAGTCAGTGCAACAAGGCGAACAGGTGTGCCGGGCCAGGACCGCCACAGTTGGGGGGGCCCCGCCAGCGGTCCCAGTCCACAGCTGTTCCTCCCACAGAGAGCAGGGGCCCTCCGAGTCCACCACGCCCACCTCCGACTTCAGCGAGGACGAGGACGTGCAGCGGGTGCAGAGGAGGCCTGAGGTTCGAGACCGTGCCAGAGAGGACCGCCACTGCGACGGATGTGGGGCATCCCATGACCAGAGCCGATGCCCATTCTGGAAGGCAGAGTGCCACAACCGCGGGCAGTGCGGGAACATCGCAAGGGTCTGCAGGCGGCATCGAGACGACGCCAAGGGCCAGGCAGAACGGCCCCAATGAAAGACAGACGAGGTCGGGCACATCTTCGACCGGTTCCCAATGACCGCGACCAGGCGGTCCACAGCGTGCCATTGCGGCACCCCTGGTTCTTTGTTGAGGTACTAGTACAGGGGGTCCCAGTAAGGATGGAGATCGATTCGGGGTCGTCGTACTCCATCATCTCCCCCCAGGGAATTTCTGTGCATTCCCCCAAAGTCATGCCCCAAGCTGAAGGCCCTTAAGACTAATTTGCAGGACGTTCAGGGCAAGAGTATACCAGTGTTGGGGGTGGGGGAGTTCAAGGTTCAGTTTAAAAGGCGCTCCGCGCAGTTGCCCCTAGTAGTTCTAAAGGAAGGGTCTTGCTGTCTCCTGGGTACACAGTGGTTCGGGCCCCTGGGGGTTTTCATTGGAGGCATACATGCCGTACAGGCTGACCCAATCATGGAGGTGTGTAACGCACACCCTGCCATCTTTGAGAAGGGGCTAGGGAAGTTCAAAGGGCCCCCAGTTTCCTTCAAATTGGACCCCGACATCTGACCCATCAGGATGAAGCCAAGAAGCGTGCCCTTCGCACTAAAGGACAAAATAGAGACTGAACTGGACAAACTGGTGGGTCAGGGGATTTTGGTGCCAGTGGACTCCGCCGAGTGGGAAACCCCCATTGTTACGGCACTTAAGGCTAACGGGGAGGTCAGAATCTGCGCTGACTACAAGTGCACGATTAACAAAGCAATTCACCCAAATGCGTATCCAGTGCCGGTAGTAAGCCACCTACTAGCAACCTTGCATGGGGGGAGATGTTTCACCAAGCTAGACTTGGCCTAGGCATACCAGCAATTGTCGGTAACCCCAGCTACAGCCGCCGCTCAGACAATTGTTACCCACAAGGGAGCCTTTAAAGTGACGCGCCTCCAGTTCGGCATAAATTCGGCTCCGGGGATCTTTCAGTCCCTTGTAGAAAGATTGTTGAAAGGGCTCCCAGGTGTTTTCCCCTACTTTGACAACATTCTAATAACAGCGGGAGGGGAACAGGAATTGGCCAAGAGGTTAGACCGGGTACTAACAGTGTTTGAGAAAGTGGGGCTCAGGTTGAGAAAGGATAAGTGTGTGTTTTTCGCTGAGGAGGTAGAGTTTCTGGGTTTCTGAATAACCCCTAAGGGCATAAAACCAGCAGAGTCCAAGGTAGCGGCAGTGAAAGTTGCTCCTAGCCCCATCACCAAGGCCGAACTACAGTCCTTCCTAGGACTCCTAAATTTCTACCACTCTTTCCTCCCGGGAAAGGCATCGGTAGCAGAATCGCTGCATAGATTACTCAAAAAGGATGCGGCTTGGCGGTGGGGGGACAGCCAGGAATGGGCATTCCGGGGGCTCAAACAGCTTATATCTTCCGAGGCTGTGTTGACCCACTTCGACCCAAAGAAACCCATTGTGTTGGTCTGCAATGCCTCACCAGTGGGGACAGTTCTCTGCCACGTGCTAGAGAGCGGGCGAGAAGCCCCAGTTGCATACTATTCGAGATCCCTGTCCAAGGCAGAGCGCAACTACATGCAAACAGACAGGGAAGACCTAGAGATTGTTGCAGGAATCAAGAAGTTCCATGATTTTCTCTATGGCAGGCCATTCAAAGTCATGACCGACCATAAGCCCTTCTTAGGAATCTTCACCACAGATAAGACAACCCCGCAGATCTTGTCCCCAAGGATGCTGCGATGGGTGATTTTCCTCAACGCGTACCAGTACGTGTTGACCTACCGCCCCGGCAAGGAGATCAGCCATGCCGATGCCCTTTCCAGGTCACCCCTCCCACAGGCAGGGGACCCCAAGTGCGAGGTAGAACAGGACCACCAGGTGCTCCTGATCGAAGCCCTAGAGTTGCCCCCAATTCTGCCAGCTGAGATCACCAAGGCTACGGTGAAAGACAAGTCATTGGCCCTAGTCAGTTCATGGGTACAGAAAGGTTGGCCGGCAACCTCCCCTATGGAGGAATTCAGGATTTACGGTAGGCAGAGAGACGAGCTCTCCCTAGAAAGGGGCTGCCTACTCTGGGGGCAGCGGGTAGTAATCCCCGAAGTTCTGAGGTCCCGGGTGCTCAAGATGCTGCATATCAGCCACCCGGGGATTGTGCGCTCCAAGGCGCTAGCTAGGAGTTATGTCTGGTGGCCTAAACTGGACACAGATATAGAGCACTTGGTAGGCACTTGCAAGAACTGCCAGAGCACCCAGCCCGAGGAGTCCCAACTTCCGCACAGAGAATGGGAAACGGCCCGGGTGTTCAGCTGTTTCGGTTTACCTGACATACTTGTGAGTGATAATGCCACAACTTTCACGTCAGCGGAGTTCCAGGGTTTCATAGAGATTAACAAAATTCACCACATACCTGCGGCCCCCTTTCACCCCGCTACAAATGGTCAAGTGGAACACCTGGTGCGAACAACAAAGGTTGCACTGCGTAGGTTGGGCCCTGGGGAATTGAACTTGCAGCTCTGCCAATTCCTATTAAGGTACCGTTTAACCCCCTTAGCGTCAGGGCTCTCACCCGCCGAGCTCCTCATGCGGAGGAAACCCGCCACGATTCTCTCGAGATTAGACCCAACCAGGGTGGAGGACACGGGTAGAAACATAGAAACGGAGGGCACCAAGAGTTTCGAGATTGGCCAGCCAGTACATTGTCGATACTACGCGGCTGGCGGCCCTACTTGGGTACCTGGAATAGTGGTTGGATAGGCGGGGCCAGTCTCCTACAATGTCGAGACAGGCACAGGACTCCTCTGGAGGAGGCACGCTGACCAACTCAGAGGTACAGTAGTGGGAAGGCAAGACGTGAGTGACCAAATGGAGCAGTCAGCATTAGGGTTCTCCTCCATCTGCTTATCCCAAGGGGGAGACACAGACCTCAGGGGGGAGGGAAATGAGACAAACCCACATCCTTTTGACCCACCGGGTAACAGGAACAATTTAGAAGAGAGGGATTCCGAGGAATTGTTAGATTTTGAGTTAGGAGACCGGGGGGATTTTTCGGAGTGGTCCCCCACCCATCCAAGCGAAGAGCGGGGGGTTTCTTTAGTCCCTGGAGCTCCCGGTCTCACATCCCTGGAGTTTACTCCCACACCTAGACCTCCCCAATCCCCGGCTCATGACTTGCAGCCAATCGCTAATGAGTCACTCTCCCCCAATGCAGGGACTCCGGCCCGAAGTGCGGCCACCATTCGCCCAAAGCGAACATGCAGAAAGCCTCAATGGCTAAAGGACTTCGTCCTTACCTAGTGGGGGAGGGATGTTATGTACTGAATAGAATGTGACAAGTACTCTTTAACTGATTGTATCCGGCAATTATATCCATTGTAAATAATCAGAGACACATTGTAGCAAGCTGTTAAGGATGCTACTGCTGGTGGCAGTAGCAGTATCCAGCTCACATGATACAGATTCCCCTGAAGACATGAAGGGCGGGAAACCTTCCCGCCACACCGCACCTGGAGAAGATGGGCGTGACGATCCATGACGTCACGCGGACAATAACCAATGAACTATCACCCGGGTTATTCAAAATGTACAGTGTGCTATAAATAGAGCTGTTTGGTCCACCATTACCTCATGTTCACTCTGAGTACCATGCAATAAAGTTGTGTTTTAGCCCTTACTGCAGCTCCTCCTTTGTCTTCCGTGCAAGACACCAAAGCGGGTGACTTTGATTATTTTTGTGGCAGTCCTTCTGTACCTGGACATGTAGGGTTTCTGAAAAGAGGTTTTTCCCTTTTGTCTTGATGCTTTGTTATTGTGTATTTGATACTGTACCATTGTGGAATATCATTTCTTTGCAACTGCATTGATTATTTATTGTGTATTTGTATCATTTTATTGTAATAGTATGTACATTAATATGTTGTTAGCTGCTCCGAGTCGGCCGTGGGTCTGAGTAGAGTGGGATATAAATTGAATAAATAAATAACTTTACATAATGTGAAAACAAAAAAAGGATTTCAGCCAGATTGGAAAAGATGAAAGAATTGCTCTGCAGCAATAAGTAGATAGGTTAAAGTAGTACTAGAAACCATCCTCCTTCCCTGTTTCTACTTTCTTATACAGTATTTTTAAATACCACTGTTGGCCTTTATTTGTAGAACCATCTCACACACACGCCCTTGCTGTATGTGCCTATTCAGTAAAACCCAAGGTTATGATTGCCCTGGGTTACGTTTACCGTGGTTTACGATGATAAATTTTATTAATATCCCAGTTTATGATTTTTTTCAGTTTACAACTGAAAATCATGCTATTTTAAACTAAAATGGTGGCCAGTACCATTTTAGAGTTTAAAATGATGTCCACCCTTCCACCAGAAGTCGCAGTTCAGCACTTACTGCTGTGGAGGTGCCGTCATTGTTGCCGGCAGCATTTCTGCCACTATTTTTATGCTGTCTCCTGCCTCTACCAGCACTGGCAGAGTCTGGGGACCTTATCTGCTCAGTTCCAAGTTCCAACCTTCATCTGAGTTCCCTGAGCAGTGCTACAGCTGGGAATGTGTGCCTCCCCCAGGTGCACGCCTGGGGGAGGTGCACATTATTGGCTGTAGCGCTGCTCAGAGAACTCGGACAAAAGTTGGAACCGAGCAGGATAAGGTCCCCAGACTCTCCCGGTACCAATAGGGGAGGAAAATAATCGCATCTGATATTTTTTGGCTTTTGGGTGGATTTTGGATTATTATTATTGATTTTTGGAGCGTCCGGTAGGGACTGTTTCCCCTTTGTGGGGGTGAGGGATAATCATGTCTGGCAATATTTTGGATTTTTTGGTGGGTTTTTTTGTTTTGTTTTGTTTTGGTCCGGTTGCGACTTTTTTATTTTCAATGCATTCCTATGGGAAAACATGCTTCAGTTTATGTTTGTTTTGGTTTACAATGAAGGCTGTTGGAATGGACCTCCATTGTAACCCAGGGTTTTACTGTATATGTTTCAGACTGGACAGGTACCAAACATTCAGCATGCTGAGTTTGGCTTGGCAGTGAGTTGGCATTCTTTGGCAAGCAAGGCTACAGACTGGGGACTCTATATCTTCCATACCTGTAATTACATATCTCCCCTGAATGTGGTTCCCAGGAAATGGTAAATGAAGCAAGCATGCTACCTACTTATTTACTTGCCTGTTTGGCTGCCTACCTAGTAGTCGCTCTGCTTACAAACTGAAGGTCCACCATACTCCAAAGTTGATAGCACTGCAGACTCCCCTGTCCCCAATAACTGCCCTTTTATTTCCACATTTTCAGGTGTCCCCTCACCCCCAATCCAGAACCATATGAATACCTGGGGAGGGGGGGACAAGAAGAGATCAATTCAGTCCACATTCAAATCAACATGTGTTGGGGTGGTGGTGGTGGTCCTGATTTACATAGCAAATATTTGGATACAAATCAACTTCACATGACAAGCAAGACCCTCCTCATGCTTAGCTACCTTTGTTTAGATATATTTAGCATTTAGGGGGAAATAGAGCTGAAAGTAAATGTTACACATTTGCAAGGCTTAGCAAATGTCACAAAACAAAAAATGAGATTTGTTGTCAATATTTGCTCTCACAAGTTGATATCCAAAATCTTGTGGGGCATAAGAATTGAGCATTTTCCATTTTTGAGCTGCTAAACAACTGAACAAAGTTCACTAAATCTGGTTGCAAATCTCTTCTCAGATGTTACCAGACACTGCCATTCACTGCATCACCAGTCAGATATTGCCATGTGCTGACTAATGTATGTTAGAGCATGCCAAATGTTGGTGGTTAATGTGTATTTGTTGTTCAATACCAATAAAGTTCTCACTGAAGCATTCCAGATACTGTCAGAATCTATATGTCACATCATACATGGATCCATAAGTGGCTGACATGCTGGATGCTGTCAGATACTGAGTGCAGCTGCATGTCACTTGAACTATTATCCAAAACAGAAATAGCCAAATATACACCACTCCAGAATGCCAGCTAGGAGGTACTGTCTGGTGTTAAGTCCTACTACACAATCTTTGGAGAACTCCAAAGGATATCCTCCATCAACATTTGAAGAGAGGAAAAATGCTTAACAGTAATTTGTGTGTGAGAAAATTAATATCAGATTTAAAATAAAAAGCATAACACTTCCTTTTTTACCTCTTCAGGATAGACAACAGACGTGATTTATATTCATTACATTAGACTCTTAGACTCCTTTTTATTGCTATTATATTGTCATCCTGATGAAGTGACAGGCTTATAGCTTTCTTCTCCTGTTTTATTAAATGTAGTCAAACCACATGTGCATTTAGTTTTTCTTTCTTGTGCTCTCAAATTGGATCCCTCCATATAAATAACTGGGAGGATTTCCATACACAAAGCATCTACACATGCCTTACGCCTGGCCTCTGGCTCAAGGTGAAGATGTCTAGCTGCCACAGTGCCGTTATTTCCTGGCTCTACCTAACAGCCAAGAGAAAGGGTTTAAGAAGTTCAGCACAAGGCACAGAGAGCCTTTGGCCTGGATCTGAGACATTATACCTTGGCCTGATATGTCAGCCACTTATGGATCCAAGATGACAAGCTTCTGGATCTTTCAAATCAATTACAAAAGACATGGAATGTTTCTTCCCTTACCAACACTTTCATATAACCTTTGCATGTCTTGCATCTGGCCTTCTTTGTAACAAAGTAAACAACTTTGCCTATCGCGACAAACACATAGCAGACAAGTGGAGTTTGGCAGAGGGGAGGAATAAAATACTCCTGCCAACTCATTTGCAATCTGTGCTCTTTTGCAGAGAAAGCTAAACTGTTCCCAGGATTCGGTCCCTTTCCCTCTCCTTTCAGCAATTTGAATATGTTTTCACTGCTAAAATGACCACACACGTGACATTCCACATGAGGAGAGAAGTGTGTGGAAATCCACGTGTTTTTGAGAAAGTATTTACTCCTTTTGTTTCCTATCTGGAGTCAGGGGAAATGTTCCAAATAGAAAATCTCATTTTATTATTTATCTTGCAAGTCAACTGTCCCTTCACTTTTCTATAAACAGGATGTTTTTCAGAGATGATGTGCTGACACACCTTCTGCATAACACAAAACACACCAAGAGGCTCTTAAGCTAGCCCTGTACTCAGTGGGGCCAAATATGAAGCATGTTACTAAGGCCTGGGGGGGGGGCGCTTCTATTTGAAGTACCTAACAATTATAAGAGTAAAATAAAATTGAAGCTTTTGAGACTCACAAAACTTTTCCTCAGGCTTAGAAAGACAGAGTAAAGAAATAAAATGGGACAAATTGAGTTATCGGCAGGATGATGTGTCATGCCATTTGTTTCCCAAGATTAAATTTTAAAAATTCGATTGGTACATCTTTGGACTGCAGCGTCGAACAAATATCTGGACCACATTCCAATGCATGGTTAGGAATTGATATCCCACTGGAATAAATGTGATTAAGAACATTTAACTGCTGATTTTATGGCCTTTTTGTGCTCTGTCTTGGAGACTGATTACAACACCAAGTTGAGAGTCAAAACACATGGGTTTGGTGTTGGTTTGATTGGTTTATACCAATCCAATCAGGGTTGGGGTCATCTTGCAAACCATTTATCCAAAACACATTAAAACATATGATTCAGATCTGAAATTTGTTGGTGACTTTCTACATGATTCTCAGGAACGTTTTCTGAGTTCTGAGTTAGTTTGTTATCTTCCAAATGTATCCATGAAATGCAAATGCAGATGCATACTTTAGAAAAAGCCTTCCCTCTTACCCTGCCATTTTGGTATCTAATAGCAAACCTTCAGTCCCTAATATAATCAGAATTTCCAAAAAGTACTGTGAGAAGACAAATGAGATAAAGACAGACTGTTTATCCTCTCAAGAACAGCCAAACCTCATCTTGGTCACATTTTCCCCAAGGCCCCATAAAAACCAATCAGACAGAAGAAAGATTAATTGGAACAAGAGGAAGTATCTTTTTGGCAGCTAAAGTCTGTAATTTCTTACCAGAATGATATTTTGGCTCTACTTTTGCTATGCAATAAAGATATTTTGTTCATCTGCTTCACAAATTTTAGCAAACATTTTATTTGCATATCATTTTCCTATAGTGTGTTTCACTTCTATTGGTCTTTATAACTATTATTGTGTGGCAGAGCAAGCAATATTCTACAAGGCAATTCAAAATGTAACAATTAAAAATGTAACTTTGAAACTACTTTGAATCATTACCAAATCTGGCAGAGCTGTAACAGACAGTCTGTTCTTGCTCTTTGACAACATTGGGACATTTTGGTCAAAGGGTTCTTGAGTTATGATTTTTTTAAAAAAGTAAAACTATTTACCTCCATGCTGAAACACGTCCCTAAATTTAAAACAGATCAAAAGCTGAAAAGGCCAATCTTGCTTATTTTGAAGAATGGTTGGTCTCACTTGCTTTTTTAAAAAATTAAGAAGGAATCCCAGTTGCAAGGGTGAAAATATACTTACTTTTTAAAAAAACTCTTAAAAGGGTAATACAATAACTGTTATAAACTGAGTTTAAAAAGATTACCAGCACAGAATGTTTCAAAGTATTGATATGCTATTGAAAGTTCACTGAGCTCTAGAGGGGAGCTGAACTTTTGACCCTGCTAGTCATGACCTAATTAGCTGACACCCACAAGGAAAAAAAATAACTACTTCCTTGTCAACCAGAAATTAAAAAGAGATTATGTTTCTGGTTACAAAAATATTTTAAACACTATTTTTAAAAACATAGAGGGCAAATATTCAGAAGCTCACTCATTTAAGCTGTGAAATTGCTGGTTTTTGCTTTGTGGATGGGGGTGGTTTTACTTGATGTTAGCAGAGTTTTGTTGTCTGTTTCACCTGTCTTTTTACCATACAATTGCTTGATAATTGTGGGTTGCCCATTCATAATTGGCCAAAATCTTTCCCGATGGGTTCTCTCGCCAGCACATGGCTTGAGTACCAACCAGGCTTTGATGGAAAGGCAATTGGGGTACGGGCTATATTGATAGTTATGGGGTGATTCATATTGCCTTGGCTGGAGGCTCTGAGAAAAGTAGGGCAAATGTCATAAGGTGATGAACCCAAGTTAATGCACAGATACCTAACCCAGGTAATGTACAATATCTAACTCACGTCCATGGATTAAGCTGAGCAAATAAGCCAAAACCAGTTGATCAAGTTAGCTACCCAGAGCCAATACACATAAGCTCCAAGATAGGGCTAGAACAATGGGTTTCGCCAACCCGGTTAATTAGTTTCTCAGTGGAGGTCCAGGGTACTCAGTAACTTCTGAGTAACTTCCAAGAGATGACGAATGTAACTTGGTCAGCGAAATGCCACGTATGCAAGCCTTCTATGACAGGGTCACGGGCCACTTAGGCACGTAACATCCTGAGGCAGGGTAATAAATACAGACTACCCGAACCGATCAGGACTGGACTTTCACCGCACATTCATCTCACGTGCCTTCCCTTGCAGCCAGTCATTCCGAACCTCTGTGGGCCAATACAACAGATAATTGAGGGCAAAAATCTTCGAAAGTGCCATCAAGTCACTTCTGATGTGTGGTGACTATATGAGTGAATGATTTCCAGAATGTGCTTTGATTAACAGTTCTGTTCACATCTTGAAAACCAACAGCATCTCATGTTAGGTTGTTCCCTCTTCCTAGAAAATAGACCAAAAAAATCAGGTCAAGAACCAAAACATGGCAGCTCAATCACCTACTATATGTGGCTTTCTGCGAATGAACCACATCTGAATATCCCATTGGAAAAGTTGCTGTAACTTGTACCTTTTACATATTGTGGAGTTGGAAGCCTAACCCAGCATATAATTGCAGAGTAATGCAGGTCAATTTGCTTTCCTTTCTCATGAGATCATGCCTTTGCAAAATAGTGGCACACTTACATTTTGCCCCCATCCTCACGAAGTCATAGGTTAGATTTAGGACCAAGGGCTGGTTTTGGGAAGCTCAAATTGCCATACAACAGAAATCTTTGCCAGACCTAAAGTTTAATATAAGGATTACTCAATGAAACTCCCCTGAGCTAATTTAATAATCTCGGAGCCCTTTTTAAGCCTCAAACATGCGCAGACACAGAGTCATTGGCCTTGAGTAGATGAGGCAAGAAGACACCATAAATCTTTCATATTCTCCTTGAGTTCACTTTCTATCAGGAATCTGTATGAGTGTGTGACACATACACACACTTGCGTGCATGCATAGAGCTGGAATAGGAGGAGGAGGGAGGAGGATCACTCCACTGCTATGCTACTTAATAGAAAAGCCAGCAGCTGCAGCTCTCCCAGTGCCAATTGTAAGAAACAACTTTGTGCGTCACTCCAGAAATGAGGTTGCTTCATTCCAAGTGTTTCTCTGTCAAATCCTCATTTCACTCCTTGGAGACATGCACCCACCTCTGTGTCCAGGGCCTGACCTCTAAAGGTACAGCTGCTGGCCTCCTGAGCCACCAAAATAGCCAAATACCAACTAGCAGCTGAATTGCTTCTGTCTTTGCATGTATCACCCCTTGTAAAAGGAAGGGTGACTGTGTGCGTATGTGTAGCTGTGTTACATCAGGCATAACTTACTTGGGTTTTTTAAACACACTTTATTGGCTTCGGCTGCCAGAATCCCAGCCAGGGAGGTTCTGGGAACTGTAGTTAAAGATGTTAGACCCCCAAGCTCTGAAAGCCTTTCACATCTTCATGCAGATAATACTCCTCCTCTCCAAAAGCTTGTACCATTGCTCTTTTTCCACTACAGCCACCCAGAAAACTAGCTACTCTTGCAATCAAATCTCTGATTTCCATGCTGCAGGGAGAATACTGTGTGTCTTTTGACATTTTGCTTGCTTGAATATGGAGGGGAAAGGGTGGCACTGGAATTTGTAAAGTATTCAGAGTGCCCAGTTGTCAGCAAAGCAATAGCCAGTTCATAAAAATGATGAATATCTCTTGGCTGTGCCTGTGTATCCTATTTCCATGCAAAGGGGGCTCTTAAGAGGGGAAAATTGGAACCGCTTATATTTAGTTTTCTCCCTATCTGATTGTTAGGCCACTTTCGAACCAAGTATCATTCTATGATCCCTTTTTGATTTAACCACTTAGATTGCTCAGCAAATAGATGGACCCTCTTAGAGTATCTGAGAAGAACCCTGATTTATTTTTTTGTGATGATTCTCCCTGTCCTCCTTTTAAAAACTTGGCTCTACAGGTATTCTTGGACTTCAGTTCCCAGAAGCCCAAGTCAGTACACCTGCTGATCAAAGCTTCTGGGAATTGAAGTCCAAGAACTTCTGGAGAGCCAAGTTTGCTGACCCCTGTTCTAGGTGTACCCATCTTTAAATACCTGAAATATAATTATAAAAAGGAAGGGAATGATCTGTTCTCCATCATCCCAGAGTGCAAGACTTGTAATAATGGGCTGAAACTACAGGAAGCCAGATACAGACTGAATATTAGGGAAAACTTCTTAATGGATAGGGCAGTACAACAGTGGAACCAACTGCTTTGAGCGGTGGTGAGCGCTCCAACACTGGAAGCATTCAAGAGAGAGTGGGACAGCCATCTGTCAGATCTGTTTTGATTCGGATTCCTGCATTGATCAGGGGGTTGGGCCGGATGGTCTAAAAGGACCCTTCCAACTTAGTGATTGTTGTGTTCTAAGGGTTTTACCTTCCACATGGATTACAATGTATCTGAACCAATGTAACCTTGCCGATAGCAACAATGTAACCTTCAGCTGTATCATATGAACCCTGCATGAGGACGCGAGCTAATGACCACCAGCTGGCAGCAGCGAGCGTCCAAGCTCTATTGGTCAGAACTCATCAAAGGCAACAGCGCGGGAAGCTTTCCCGCCACCACCTACACCTGGACAAGAAGGGCGTGACTCGCAATGACGTCACGCAGGCAGTAGCCAATGGGCTACTATGGCACCACGTTCGAATGTATTACTGCAGTATATAAAGAGCTATCGATCCGCCATTACCTCATGTTCCCTCTGTCCACGATGCAATAAACCTGAGTTAACCCAGCCCGAGGCTGTGTCCTGTGTCTTGGTTTGCATACACTAAACTGGCGACGAAGGTGGGATAATGGATTCCCAAAGTGCCAGGACACAGAGCGGGTTCAATATTACCAAGCCGCAAGACTGGACCATCTTTAACATGGATTTCAAGGCGGCATTGGTGGAACTCAAAGTCAAAGACGACGAGGAAAGGAAGAGGGCCATCCTCACCCGAATGCTGGGTGTAGAGACCAAGCGGACGCTGGTGGGCATGATCGAACCGAAGACGTTGGACGACTTCAAAACCGACGACATACTGAAGTTGCTGCGTGAGCGTTTCCAACCCTCGAAGGCAATGTTTCCTGCTAGGAGTGCGTTTTGGAGGCGAGTCCAAGCGCCGGATGAGTCGGTAGAGGCGTTCGTGGAGGCCCTGAGGGTAGCCGCCGTTCCCTGCAAGTGGGACAACCTGGAGATGATCATGAGGGACGTCGTGCTGTGTGGCCTGAAGGACAAGGAAGTGCAGCGCCGCCTGATGAACAGGGAGCCGCCACCCACGTTGGCCGAGGTCGTAGAGACCGCGGAATCCGCGGAGTCCACGAATGCGGGAGTGGACGAAATACACGAGTGGCGTGAGTGGCGTCCTAGGGCCAGCAAAGCGGAAAGCTCGGTGCGTGGCAAGTCAGGACAGCCGGTGCACGCGACTCGACGAACCTCGAGGTCCTCTACAGATGGCAGCGACGGCGAAGAGGTACAGAAAGTCCGGAAAGGGGGGCGCCGCTGCGATGGTTGCGGGGCGGCCCACGAGCGTGCGAAGTGCCCTTTCAGGAAAGCCGAATGTTACAGCTGTGGCCGGCGCGGGCACATCGCCAGGGCATGCAGAAATCGGAAAGAGGGACGGAGGCAGTCGAAAGACCGTTCGGCCAGACCGGACCGTCCAGCGAGACCCCAAGATGGCGCCCGACCCACGAGGAAGCAGGACGGCGTGGGCCGCGTCTCGGACGGCAGTGAGGACGACACTGTGTTCAGCGTGTCCGCGGGACAAAACCATTACTTCATTGAGGTAATAGTACAAGGGGCCCCCGTTAGGATGGAGATTGACTCGGGGTCCTATTATTCCATAATCCCCCAGAAAGAGTTCTTGAAGATCGACCCCCAAGCGCGGCCCAAACTTAAGACTCTGAGGTCCACGCTACGAGACGTACAAGGGAACTGCATTCCAGTGCTGGGGGTCGGGAAATTTCGGGTTCGTTATAAGAGACATTCTGCAGAACTCCCGTTAGTCGTTCTCAAAGGGGGGAATTGTAGCCTCCTAGGGACGCAGTGGTTTCAGCCCTTGGGTTTGTTCATAGGGGGGGTGCATGCCGTGGGCGCGGATCCGATACAAGCGGTGTGTGACGCGCACCCCGCCGTTTTTGAAAAAGGACTTGGAAAATTCAAGGGACCCCCCGTAGCCTTCGACCTAGACCCGGAGGTCCGCCCGATAAGACTCAAACCGCGCAGGGTGCCTTTCGCACTAAAGGACAAAATAGAGGCGGAACTGGACAAACTGGTGGGCCAGGGGATTCTTATTCCTGTTGATTCCGCGGAGTGGGAAACTCCAATCGTAACAGCCCTGAAGGCTAACGGGGAGGTGCGCATTTGCGCTGATTATAAGTGTACAATTAACAAGGCGATTCGCCCTAATGCATATCCGGTGCCAGTGGTCAGCCACCTTTTGGCCAGGCTAAATGGGGGAAAGTGTTTCGCTAAGCTCGACCTGGCACAGGCCTATCAACAACTGCCCGTAACTCCCGCCACGGCCGCGGCACAAACGATAGTCACACATAAAGGAGCGTTCCAGGTGTCGCGTTTACAGTTCGGCGTGAACTCGGCACCCGGCCTTTTTCAGTCGCTTGTGGAACGCCTCCTGAAGGGGCTGGAGGGGGTGTTACCTTATTTTGATGACGTATTGATAACAGGGGGGAGTGAGGCCGAACTGGCTAAGAGATTGGATAAAGTGCTAACGGTGTTCGAGAAAGCGGGGCTGAGACTGAGGAAGGACAAATGTGTCTTTTTCGAAACCGAGGTCGAGTTTTTAGGGTTTCGGATCACACCCGAGGGTATTAAGCCGTCCAAATCCAAGGTAGCAGCCATTAAGAAGGCCCCTCGCCCCACATCCAAAACCGAACTTCAGTCATTCCTGGGGCTCCTCAATTTTTACCATACATTCCTCCCGCGGAAAGCCTCCGTGGCCGAACCGCTTCATCGGTTACTTAAAAAGGAGGAGACATGGATGTGGGGTGACGAGCACGAGAAGGCGTTCAACGAACTAAAGCAACTTCTAACATCGGACGCAATCCTTACGCACTTCGACCCAAAACGGCCGGTGGTCTTAGTCTGTGATGCATCACCGGTGGGGGTGGGGGCGGTGCTTTGCCACGTGTTGGATGACGGTCGGGAGGCCCCAGTGGCGTTTTATTCAAGGTCCCTGTCCCAAGCAGAGCGAAATTACGCACAAACCGACAGGGAGGCATTAGCAATAGTAGCGGGGACCAAAAAGTTTCACGATTTTCTGTATGGCCGCCCGTTCAAAATCGTGACGGATCACAAGCCCCTGTTAGGGATTTTCACGGCAGGCAAGCCCACGCCGCAGATACTATCCCCGAGAATGTTGCGATGGGCCATCTTTCTTAACGCATACCAACACGAGTTGGAGTACCGGCCCGGAAAGGAGATCAGCCATGCTGATGCGCTTTCGAGATCCCCTTTGCCCTTGTCGGACGACCAAAAAGCCAGAATAGGAAGAGACCGCCAGGTGTTGCTAATCGAGGTTTTAGACGAACCCCCAATAGTACCAGCCGATATAGCCAGGGCGACAGGCAAGGACAGAACGCTGGCGAAAGTCAGCTCATGGGTGCAGAAAGGGTGGCCAGCATCGTCCCCAAGCAAGGAATTCGACCCATTCTTTCGGAAGAAGCTAGAGTTGTCCCTAGAAAGGGGGTGCCTGTTGTGGGGCCAACGGGTGGTGGTCCCAACACCCATGCGGCCGAGGGTGCTCAAACTGCTGCACATCAGCCACCCGGGCATCGTTCGCTCCAAAGCGCTGGCCCGCAGCTACTTTTGGTGGCCACAGCTGGACGAGGACATTGAGCACATGGTCGGCACTTGTGAGGCGTGCCAGGGATCCCGACCAGAGGCGGCCCGGCTCCCGCATAGGGAATGGGACACAGCAAGGGGGCCATGGTCCAGAGTGCACGTAGATTTCGCTGGCCCATTCCGAGGAACCATGTTTCTCCTGGTGGTGGATGCATTCTCAAAGTGGCTGGAGGTCATTCCGGTAAAGAGCACGTCCTCCACCACTACAATTAACCAACTACGGAGAGTCTTTTCAACGTTCGGTTTACCCGACACTTTAGTCAGCGATAACGCGAGTTGCTTCACCTCCTCAGAGTTCGGGGCATTCATGGAGGCGAATGCCATTCGGCATGTCACGTCCGCACCGTTTCACCCGGCCACGAATGGCCAAGTGGAACGGTTGGTGCGTACAACAAAAGAGGCGCTTCGGCGCATGGGCCCCGGGGACCTGAACCACCAAGTATGTCAGTTCCTATTAGCGTATAGGGTGACCCCCTTAGCGTCAGGTTACTCACCGGCAGAGCTATTGATGCGGCGGAAACTGACTACGCTCCTGTCCAGGCTGGACCCCACAAGAATTGAGGATAAGGGGAAAAACGTGGGGCTGGCAGTCTCGAAAGGTTTCGCCGCCGGCGACCCTGTTCATTGCAGGAACTATGCCAGCGCGGGGCCAGCCTGGGTGCCGGGGACGGTTGTAGAACAGACGGGGCCAGTGTCGTACCGGGTCGAAACCCACACCGGTCTCCTCTGGAGGAGGCACGCAGACCAACTGAGGCACCGAGTAAGTGGGCCAGTCAGTGAGGATCCCCAACAAGATTCAGCGTTAGGGTTCTCCCCCGCCCGCTTAACCCAAGGGGGAGACAGCAGCGGGCAACAGTCCCAAGCAAGGGGGGAAGGAAGAAGCAGCGGCCCCGACTCATATCCTTTTGATAAACCAGTTCCGTCAGAGGCCGGGGAAGGGGGAGAGGAGTTCGCGACCGCTGCCCCCGAAGGGAATTTTGGTTTTGATTTAGCAAACCGGGGGGGTTTTCAGGAGTGTTCCCCCACCCATCCAAGCGAGAAGAGGGGTTTTTCGTTAGCCCCCAGTGCCCCCGGTTCCTCCCTAAGTAAGAGCACACCTCCCAACAACGCCGCGGAGCCGCGGCAAGTCACTAACGAGTCTCCCTCTCAAATTACAGGACAGGAAACCAGGGGACAAAGAGAAGGTAGCAAACCCGGGGAGAGGCAGCCCGCATCGAGACCCCAGCGTGTTCGAAACAAGCCATCTTGGCTAAGAGATTTTGTCTCCTAGGGGGGGGAGTGCCTAGAAGCATGGGCTCGAGACGTTGTCTCGTCCTAGGGGGGAGGGATGTTGTGTTCTAAGGGTTTTACCTTCCACATGGATTACAATGTATCTGAACCAATGTAACCTTGCCGATAGCAACAATGTAACCTTCAGCTGTATCATATGAACCCTGCATGAGGACGCGAGCTAATGACCACCAGCTGGCAGCAGCGAGCGTCCAAGCTCTATTGGTCAGAACTCATCAAAGGCAACAGCGCGGGAAGCTTTCCCGCCACCACCTACACCTGGACAAGAAGGGCGTGACTCGCAATGACGTCATGCAGGCAGTAGCCAATGGGCTACTATGGCACCACGTTCGAATGTATTACTGCAGTATATAAAGAGCTATCGATCCGCCATTACCTCATGTTCCCTCTGTCCACGATGCAATAAACCTGAGTTAACCCAGCCCGAGGCTGTGTCCTGTGTCTTGGTTTGCATACACTAAAGTGATTCAGATTCTATGATTAATATTAATATTTACAAAATACTCCTAGAGCATTCAGAGGGCTACAAATGTGATACATGCATCTGCAATCCTTGCAACAAAGTTAGGCAATTTGTGGCCTTCCAAATGTGATTGAACAGCTCTCCCATCAGCCTGAGACAACAGAAGGAATGCTAAGGGGATGCTGGTGATGAAGTTCAGAGGTTGCCTCTCCTTGGCTTGTAGCAACCTCTCAAGATGAGTCAGTAGTATTGACAGGCAGGGCCAAGGTAAAGAATGAAAGACTTCCTTAAGAAAACTTAGTGACCTTGTGGCAGATGTAAGATTTGAACAAAAGAGCTCCCAAACAAACGCCTGGCATATACTACCCAGCCATAAGTAGTAGTAGCAGTAATCATCACGATCATCTTAGAACTGTAGGGCTAGGGATCATAGAATCTAGCCCTGTCAAGGAGGCACTGTGGAGAATCAAACTCCCAACCTCTGTCCCTACAGCCAAAGACCTAAATCGCAAAGTTACCAAACAGAATCCAGCTGATTGGCAACTTGCAAATCTACAAAACACTAGAGAATAGTTGGACACTCTAGATATTTTTGCTTCTAATTGCAAAGTTGCTCTCTCATCTGTTTTTGCCCTAACATGTAATTGCCAAACAGCAGACAAACAGACCAAATCTGAAGTCCCAATTATCTAGGATTTTCTTGCTTCTTTCGAAAACAAAAACAACAAGCATGGCAGGAAGAGCAAAGGCACAGCATTAAAGACTAGCATTGACACCTGCAGAGTGTCATTTTGATATCCTGGGAAAATAATTTCAGAATGGAAAATTCTAAGAATAGCTCTCATGCTATACCTGTAAGCAGTGATTCTGCCATACTGGCCTACAGGCCACAAACTCTATTGTGTGTACATCAATCCATTTTTCTCTGTTTCCAGACTCAGGGGTTCTCAACCGTTGGCCCTACAGATGTTTAGTGCTTCAGTTCCCAGAATCACTGGCCATTGGCCATGCTGGCTGCAGCTTCTGAAAACTACACTCTGAAACATCTGGAAGGCCAAAGGCAGAAAATTACTCCTTTAAACCATCTATCTACAAAGTCTACTTTTCAAGTAAAGCCTGGTTTTTGTGAACCACCTTGATTTTATCCAATCTCCCTACTTGCTATTCATATGTGCCCTACATAAATCACTCTAGTCATCTCTCAACTCTTGCTGTTACACATCCACCTCTGTTGCTTGTGCTCCCATAATCATGAACAAAAGAACCTACGAATTATCTTGCTGGATTTGAAGTCTAGTTTCCAAAGCGAGCTAATCAGATGCCCTAGGGAACTTCAGAAGGGGCTATCTCCTGTTATATTATCCTACCAATCAAGAAGCAGTAATATTATAGCTGACGGTGTTACTTTGAACTATCTGGACTAATATCCTTATGCACTGCTCTATTCCAAATCACCATGCAAGTATTTTATTCTGTCCTGTATCGCATTTCACATACCATCAAGTTTTACGTGCCAACCTATGGAAATCCTTTTCAGGGGTTTCTAGGTAGAAAATACTCCGAAGTGGTTTGTCATTTCCTTCTTCTACACAGGCTGGCTCTTCTCCTGGGAAGCATGGTGGGGAATTGAACTCCCAACCTCTGGCTCTGCAGACAGGAATACCACTGAGTTGTCTGGCCAAAAGCAGCATCTGACTTACAGGTAGCATTGCAGATGGCCATAAAGCAAACACATTGCACAGAATACTTAAGTCAACAATTCTGTCCACCAAGTCATGTCCAAAACTATTATGCCATGTCCTTGTAAATTTCAGGATGCATCCTTTTGGAACAACATCTTGTGTGTTGATTTTTAGGAACTGCTGTAGATGGACCTGGTGCTTTTTCTCATTAACTACTGTGTGGCAAGATCTCCCCTATCACCCTCTGTTTTGGATCAACCTGCTAGCTTAAGTGGATCATGACGCAGTCTGCAATATTTGTTTTGGTTATTGGACACAAAGGGGGATAGGCCATTCATAGGAATTGCAAGCAACAAACCTCACATCAGACTGTCAAAAGGGGAAATGGAGGGGGGTGAGGGTTAAAGGCAGCTAATGAGCAAAAGGGGTGTGCGTAAAATCCTAGAGTGCCTCTCAGGGGAACATCTGTCTTCTTGTAAACATTTTTATGAGTTGTTCTGATTTCAAGTTTCAACGAAAAACATTTGTTGTGGCCAAGGGCAAGAGTGCTAAGGAGAGAATAAGGCGTCCATGGGAAGGATTTGAGGTTTTCCCAAGTAACTGGGCTACTTCAAACAAACCCTCCCTTAAGAAGCCAGTTACCTCGCCAGAGAAAGCAATTCTGGGGATCCATTACTCTTCAAATCTTCAGCAAGCAGAGCCATGGATTGTCTGAAAAATCACAGAATATGACCTTGTAGCGACTCCCCCACTCCATTGTCAATATTTTTTCACTACAGTACTTAAAATGGCAGAACTCCTTCTCTTTCAATCTACTGCTGATCAATCTCATTGGCAGCTGTTGAGTTTTCAGTACTACGTATGTCACTTTCTCAATCTCAGTCATAATTTCAGAAACCTCTAACATGTTTCTCACCTTACCTTGGTCACTTTCCCCTCTATAACCACAAAGCCACAAATTCTGTAGCTTCTTCCCTGGAAAGTATAGCAGTTCCTTGTTCAGTTTGGTTGCCCATTTCCAACATTATATTGCTTTATGAGGATTTCAGATTACTCCCATCTTTCACCTGCGTTTTATTCTTTTATCTTAACAAAAGCCTAGATCTGGCTGATATACTTTAGGCCCAGTACCTGAGTATGTGAACTGACTCCACTGAAAAATGTTGTATTTTAAGTGACATAAAGAAGAGTTCTCTTATGTAAGTCAAGTCATTCACCAATGAAAGGCAGCCAATTGGTGAGTTTAGCAATTATTCCTTACTTGCTTTCCAATAAGGAAATTTATTTATTTTTCTTGCTACATTCAGTTCATGATTTGATGCAAACTTGTCAAATCCACATTTCCTGAAACACAATGCACCATAAAACATAGTTATCCTATAGTATTTACACTTTTCAAATTTGTGGCACAATTTTGAAGTGATAAAAGCACCCCCACATACTAAAGTAGTTAGCATAGATGGAAGAGTCTTGCAGCACCTTAAAGAATAACATGTTTTATTTTGTGGACTTTAGTCCCACCTCCAAAACGCATACCATATGTATGTCAGGGGAAGTATGGATAAAAATGTGTATCTTTGTGGGGGAAATGTACTGAAATGAATAACTATACTGCTACAGGTTGCCTGATGTGTAACCTCTAGTGTGAAGAAGAGCTGCTGTTAGGACAGAATATGGGGAGAATGGTTTCCTATAGGCAAAGTTGTCAGACAATGGTACATATCATCCCATTATCTGTTCAGTCTGCACATAGAACACTTCATATGGAAAGCCAGCTTAGCTTCAGATGAAAGACGGGTAAAAATTAGTGGAAGAAACATCAGTAACTTAAGTTCGGCAGTTGATACTAGCAGAAAGCAACAATGAGTTGAATTGACTTTTAGTGAAAGTAGTGCCAAAGCAAGGCTGCAGTTGAACATTAAGACAAAAATCACTGCTACAAAAGAACTACACAACTTTAATGTTGATAATGAAGAAATTGAAATAGTGAAAGATGTTGTATACCTTGGTTCAATTGCCAATCCAAATTGAGAGTGCAGTCAAGAAATCAGAAGGCTGGGACATGGAAGGGCAGCAATGAAGCAATTAGAAAAGATCAACAAGTGTAAAAGATCAACAAAACCATTCTCACTCTTACTGTATATTCCCAATATCCATGTACAATGTGAAAGACAATGAAGAAAAGGTATGGGTTTTAAGAAAAAGGCAGGGAAAATTGATTCATTTGAAATATGATATAAAGTGCCCTGGTAGTACAGCGGATAAACTGCTGTAATGCAGCCAAAATGTTGTGAGTTTAATCCTGATGGGACACAAGGTTGAATCAGACTTCCATCCTTTTGAGGTCGGTAAAATGAGTACCCAGCATGTTGGGGCAAAATGCTAATTTACTTGTGAACCGCCCAGAGTGCACTAAGAGCTATGGGGTGGTATAAGTGTAATTGATATTGCTATACTGGAGGACAGATTTGCAAATACCCTGGACTGCCAGAAGGATAAACAAGTGGATCCTAGAACAAGTGGGTCCTAGGGTTACCCTCCACTGGAGTAAAAACAATCAAAAAGTTGCTAGTGAGAATGAAAACGATAGCAGTCCTTGGGTGGCAACAGAATATACTTTTCCATGAATGTCCCTTTAATCTTCAGAGAACTACAAGAGCCTTTCGTTCCAATTTTGAGATTTACACAGGGAGAGGCTTCCCGTAAATTGCGACAGCATTTCTACCTTCTAACTTAAATAGTACTGCACTAAGTGTTTTTTGCCAACCACCTCTTGGGAAGAGAATACATGGTTAGTATGGCCTTTTGCTCTGACAGGACATTGGTCTTTGCAATAGATGAACCTATGTGATATCAGCTACCAGTCCAATGCAGCTGTAGAGCTGTACAACAGAAGGCTGTCTGTATGTTTACGCTTTCTGTGGCCAACCCATTTTCCCATACTCTCGTAAAATACTGAAAAAAGAACCTGTTTTGCTGAATTAAAAAGAAGTTGCTCAAGTTAAAGCGCATGTTTACTGCAACATGCTGATGGGCCCCATCACAGGACAAGCTTCTGGGATTTCCAGAGATATTACTAACTCAATACGTGAGTTAGTAATCTATACCTATAAGGGAGGGATGTGGCCGTGCGTGTGCAGAATGTGTGTCCGCACCCATCCAGCCTGTCCCGTAATGCGCCTTGCACACTTACCTTGTCCCAGAGATCAGCGCCGCAAGGGTCCGGGAGCCCAGAGTGGGGCCAACGCCCCACTAACGTGAACAAAAAAACTGAGTCCCAGCGTTCTCTGCGCTGCGGCATGCCTAAACCAATCAGGCAGGAGGACACGAGCGCGGAGGAGGCGGGACAACCGGTGCATGCGAAGAAAAAATGGCTGATGTGCGCGCAATTCAGCTCAGGGCCCTGCCTTACTGTGGCAGACACAGCCCAGGCTGAGGGAACGGTCCGGCCCCATTTCCCCCTCATCGCAGGGGGCAGGACAAGTTGCACCGTGAAGGCCTCTGGACCAGACAAAATGGAGGATGACAGACTGGAGAAAGGAGGACAGGCAAGTAAATGCAATGCAACAGCCCCCAGCAAGGGCCCGAACGCTCACGCCCCACCGACACAGACAGAAAAACAGGGAAGGAGGTAAGAGGGCCCAAGTGACCAGACCGAAAAAGATCGCGTCCGCCTCCACCCTTCCCTCCCCCTCCCCCTAGGGTGCTGACTGGGAAGGGGAACTGATTGCGTCCACCTCCCCATTCCCTGCCTCCCACCTGAGCGCAGGAATAAAAGGAGGAACGGATCACGTCCACCTCCCCCCCTTCCCTCCCTACTCACCCGGGTGCCGGCAGGGAAAGGGGTGATGAATCGCGTCCACCTCCTCCCCTTCCCTGCCTCCCCCCGGAGAAGACAAGGAAATGGGAATGGATTGCATCTGCCTCCACCACGCCCCCTCCCCCACCAAACCAACTCACCCGGACGCAGGCAGAGGGAAGGTGAGAGACAGGCTACTTTCTGCCCGGGGACGTGCCTCCCTGGACAAAGAGCGGCCTGCCAGCTCCCCTCCTCCCCTTGCTGTGTCAAGTGCAGCTCTCGAAACAGCAATGGGGAAAAGGGAAGCTGACAGTCAGGCCGCACTTCATCCGGGAACGCGCATCCCCGGACAAAGAGTGGCCTGACAGCTCCCCTCTTCCCCATTGCTGTGTCGAGAGCAGCACTCGAAACAGCAATGGGAAAAAGGGAAGCTGGTGGTCAGGCTGCTCTTCATCCGGGAACGCGCATCCCCCGACAAAGAGCATCCTACCAGCTCCCCACTGTGTCGAGAGCAGCCCTCGAAACAGCAATGGGGAAAAGGGAAGATGACAGTCAGGTCAGTCAGGAAGCTTACAAACACACACATACCTTCCCACAATTGAAAATAAATAACCCCCGGTAAGGCCGGGCAATCAGCTAGTTATTTAAAAAGTAGGACAGTGAAACCTCTACACACAACAGTGCTCCTGTTGGGCCATCTTGATTTAAAAACTGTCACGTGAACTTGAAAGCACAGGAAGAAAACAGACCTAAGTATATCTATTTTTTTTGAAGGCCAAAGAGGTTGTTCAAAAAATAATCAAGGCAGAAAAAGCAACCTCTTCTTCCAAGAGAATCTGTTTCACTACCAGGCATGGAACAAAAGGGAGAACAGAAAAACAGTACACATAGACTTCAGAATTTGTATAGAGTCAACACACAGACAACACAAAACGGGCAAGGCAATGTCTTTTATTGGGTCAGTTTCAACTGGTACACATGTATTTTCAGACTAGGAGAAGATATTTTATGATGGCTCCTCACTCACACATGTTAGTTCAATATTAAGTGATAAAGAGAAGAGCACAATTCTGGACATCCTCCAAAGTCATGCTCCACCCATCACAAGATATCCAAAACATTTGCCTGTTTAATAATTCAGAAACAGCCAAATTGCCACAACTCATAATTGCAGATGGCTGTCTCAACCCTTACACATACCTTGTACGCCCTAGTCTAGAGAACCTTCAAATAGACTGTTTAGAACAGGAGTGCCTAAACTTTTTGGGCCGTGGGCTGGTCACGTGGTTCAGGGGGTCAGTCACTATGGCCCGAGGGCCAGATCCCGCCTTCCTTGCTCCCAGAAGCAGAAGTAAAATGTGCCCGCTTCTGAGAGCAATGAGGGCTTCATGGGCCAGATGAATTGGTGTCGGGCGAGAATCAGCCCTCAGGCTGTAGTTTGGTCTCCCCTAGTTTAGAACAAGAAGAGAAAAAATGGTGGACTGGATCAACATCTCTCCCTACAGAGAGAAAAGTGACTGTTTTCCTTTCTGGAAGGAAATGTGATGTGCTGCAACTGAAAGGGTTGTTCCTGTTCCCGTCGGTATATATTCATTCCTTCTGCAAATAATTGTGCTGCACAAAATGGGTACCAACAAGATATTTTAAGTACTGTTTTAAAACCCTTCACATAATGGCGTTACAAGAGGCAGACCAAACATCAGATACTATGGTCCAAGTCCCTCTGTAAAGTCTACAATGAGACCACAGGTTGATTCCATCAAAGTCCAAACCAGGAAGGAATTCCCGGTCGTCTGATGTCCTCCTTTTGCTTCTGCATCTCACTTTCCATAAATTTCTTCTGGATATCTTCAAAAGAGCCAGGCTCAATGGTTTTTTCGGTCTCTGGAAACAAGTCTGGAAACTGAAAGGTTTGTCCTGCAGCCTAAAGACAAAAAACAAATGTTTAAGTTTATGTTCAAGTAGCAGCTGCCTCACTCTTTAGACAGCTGTGGGAACTTTCGGCTGGTCCAGAATCTTACCGCCAACATCCAAGAGATTCAGCAGGATGTTAGGTGCAGACTATGCAAAATGCTTTAGAAAAATCCATCCTCAACAAACGCAGCACCTCCCATTCATCTAGTTCTTGCTTCTGTCTTATTACTTTGCTGAAAGAGTAACTAGCCCAAGACCACTCATAGTAAGCATCACAGCTAGACCAACATTCCCATGTGAGACATCCCAGTCATAGGCTGAGCTGCTAACCACTATATTTCACTAGTTTTCTCAGCACTTGAAGCTATCTAAGAGGCAAGCAGGGAGACATCTAGCTCTGGTTCAACAACGGCATACATCTCCTTACAGAACACACAATCACTTATCAAACACAACACTAGCATTTACTATGCTAGTGATGGTGAACCTTTTAGAGACCAAGTGTCCAAACTGCAACCCAAAACCCACTTATTTATCGCAAAGTGCAAACATGGCAACAGGGGAGGGAGGAAGTGCTCCCATTGGGCTGCTGGGCAGAGGGGCGGGGTGAACTCTTTGCTGGGGGGAGGAAAGAAGTGCTCCCATTGGGCTGCTAGACAGAGGGGCAGGGCAAATTGTGCTGGGGATGAAAGAATGCTCCCATAGGGTTGCTGGGCAGAGGGGCAGAGCGAACTCTGTGCTGGGGGAGGGAGGAAGTGCTCCCATTGGGCTGCTGGGCAGATGAACGGGGCAAACTATGTGCTGGGGTGACTGCACAGGTGCTGACAGAGAGTGATCCAAGTCCCACCTCTGGCACTCGTGCCATAAGTTCGCCACCACTGTACTATGCCATTTCAAGGAGTACTGTAATTCCTGCGTCATCACGTAAGCCTGAGCAAATGAAAGCGCGGCGCCAAAATGGCCGCCGTGCTCTTTGCAGCCCCCCCCACCCGGACTCAGACATCTGGGTGAGTTAGGAGGCATGGCCACCCCTCTATAAAAGGGGTGGCCACGAGGCAGCCGAGCTGCCATTTTAGAAATGCGACGGAGCGGAGAAGTTTTCTCCACCGCGTTTCTGCTTCTTCGCCCTTTCGTACCTTTGCCTTGAAAGGTGTTTTCTCCTTTTCATTACTGCGGTACTCAGGGCACAGGAACCGATCCCTGGCCAGGGATCCGTCGCTTCTTTGGGAGCCATAGCTGCCAAGCGCAAAGGCCCGGCGGTCAAGCCGCGGCCGAGGGGAAGGGCTTTCCCGCCCCCTCCCTCTACCGGGGGGCAGCCATCGGGTCGGAGGACTCGGGCTGCACCCCCCCAACTGGGCAGTGGGATGGCCTTGCCCGCCGCTGCCAGTGGGGCCGAGCAGGCTTCCACTGGTCAGCCCGGCACAGGCCTCCAGGCTGGGCCGGCTCAGGCTGGCTCCTTGGGCATCCCTGCCCCTGGGCGGGATTTCTTTGGCGCAGGACAGGGTGGCCTGCTTGGACTTGGTGGCAGTTTCCGCCTCACCATTCCTCCGGCCCCCCATGGACCAGAGTTTTGGGCATGGCCCTACTCAGGCCCTGGATCCCCATTTGGGTTTCCCTCTCAACAACTGGCCACAGGGCCGTCCGGCCCACCTGGCCCACTTTATACTGGGGGCTCGGAGACTGTCGATGCCCTTCTTGCACGTATTTCGGTGCTAGAGGCTTCACTGGGCATTGCCCAACCACCTCCTGAAGGGGATTTGTCTGCTGCTTCGATCACGGCCCCTTCGTCACTCTCAGACACGTCGGCCGTGACTCTCCAGCAGGCTGACAACAGGGTCGAGCTGCTTGAGGCAATTAGGCCAGCCCAAGCTGGCACCTCGCAGCTCCCCGCATGTTCGAATCTGCCGGTGGGGAGCAGTCTGATGTGGCCTCAGAGCTCGATGCCTGTCGCGAGCTCCGACGCCCGCCATGGGCCGGAACCCCCGGTGGGGGCGGCTCATGGGGGTGTGACCAGTGAGTATCCAGTTCAATTTAGTGCACCGACACTGTCCAGTTACACTGGGGGGGTACAATGGCCATGGCCACGCCAGGTTACTGTGGGTGGGCAGTTGCTTCCACACTGCCCTGTTAATTCCTGGTTACCGAATGGCCCCATGGTTAGGACAGGGGTGTCCGCCCCCGGGGGTATGCCAAGCGTCGCAGGGGCTATTCAGGGCCCGCTGCGCATACCCTTCATTCAACAGGTGCCGACAGCGGCTCGGCCGACGGCTGGTTATTCCCTCCCCCTGGGTGATCATCTTTCACAGGCTACTATGATTAAGATTTGGAGAGGGGAGTACGTTGATATTTTTTCTCTCCTGAATCGTGAGCCCACTAAGGAGGAGAGGGAGGGACAGGATGACCGGGACAAAGAATTGTCCCGTCGTCATAAGCCACCGCGTACCTGGGCCAATTGGTTGCCGGCATATCTTATATATATGCGGTGTACCTGAGGGCCCGGCCTGATTTGGCCATTCCGATGGTCCAATATCTCGACAATATTTATAGGGTGGTGGTTGACTTTCCTGGCCCGTCGTGGTTGGCTTACGATGAGGAATTTAGGATGAGGGTGGCCCTACATCCTGAGATGAGGTGGGATGAGCCCTGCCAGCAATTGTGGCTCTTGTATATGACTCCCACGCGTCCGGCGCCTGGTGATAGGTACCATTGTGGCCATGCTGTGCAGCGGGCGGCTGTGACGCAGGTTCCCCGCCAGCCGGCGGGGCAGGGGGTTCCAGCCCGCCTGCTGTGTTGGAGCTTCTCAGCTAGCGGCGTGTGCAACAAGCGTCAGTGTCGTTTCCGGCATGAGTGTCCCTCTTGCTCTGGCCCTCACGCCGCCTCTGCATGCCCGTGGGCTGGTGGGTCACGAGGCAGAGGTAGGGGTGGGCAGGGGGCGGTCAGAGCTCCCTCTGATGGTGCTGGCCAAGCAAAAGACCCCCTCCCCAATTAATATTCCCATGTTAGGTCAATGGCTTTCCACTTATCCGAGACGGGATGATGCGAAGTACCTGCTGGAAGGCTTCCAGTTTGGCTTTCATATACCATTTAGGGGTGTTCGGGGACCCCAGGACGCCCCGAACTTACTTTCACTAAAGGGCAATGAGGAGGTCGCTGCACACGGCATAGCTAAGGAGTTGCAGGCTATGAGGGTTGCAGGGCCCTTTGATGAACCACCATTCCCCAACTTGAAGGTCTCCCCTCTGGGGCTAGTGCCAAAAAAGAACCCAGGTGAATTTCGCCTAATACACCATCTTTCCTACCCTGCGGGTTCCTCGGTCAATGATGCTATTCCTGATGACCTTTGTTCGGTCAGGTATACTTCGTTTGATCAGGCCCTACAGATGGTACGCGCCTGTGGTCCCGGGGCCCTCTTGGCAAAGTGTGACATTAAATCGGCATTCTGATTACTGCCAGTGCACCCTGAGGACTTTGAGCTGTTGGGTTTCCATTTTAGGGGGAAATTCTATGTAGATAAGGCCATGCCTTTTGGCTGCTCTATTTCATGTTCAGCATTCGAACAATTTAGCACTTTCCTTCAATGGGCCTTTGTTCGAAGGTCAGGGTCCCGGTCTGTAGCCCATTACCTCGATGACTTTTTGTTCGGGGGTGAACGGGGCTCGGACACGTGTACGCGTCTCCTTACTACATTTCAGGCCCTTATGCGAGAACTGGGTGTCCCCTTAGCGCCTGAAAAGACCAAGGACCCAGCCACCAAGCTCACC
The DNA here is from genome assembly GCA_035047345.1 of Bradypodion ventrale. Taxonomy (NCBI): domain Eukaryota; kingdom Metazoa; phylum Chordata; class Lepidosauria; order Squamata; family Chamaeleonidae; genus Bradypodion; species Bradypodion ventrale. Next base: position 369,572,167 of record JAWDJE010000001.1, on the reverse strand, counting down.
TTTTTAGGCATCGAAATTGACACTGTCGCACAGGCATCCAGGTTACCCGTGGACAAGGTGGCCCGGATCTCTGCGGCGATTCGGGCACTGATTTCTAAATGTAAGGTGTCCTTTCGTGAGCTACAGGTACTGCACGGCCACCTCAATTTCGCCTGCCGGGTGGTGACACCGGGCAGAGCTTTTGCCAGGCGTCTGTGTGATGCCATGGCTGGCCTATTAAAACGCCACCACAGGGTACGGCTCACCAGGGGTATACGGGCAGACCTTTCGGTTTGGCTCACATTCCTACAGGAATTTAATGGGGTTTCTTTTTGGAGATCGGACCTTATGGTCTGCCCTAACTTTCAAGTACAGTCGGATGCCTCGGGCTCTCTGGGTTATGGGATATATTTCGAAGGGAGGTGGGCATATGGCCAATGGCCCCACGCATGGCAGGGCACGGACCGTCTCCGCGATCTTACTTTCCTGGAATTTTTTCCCATTTTGGGGGCACTAATGCTATGGGGCGATAAGTGGGCCAACTCAGTGGTCCATTTTTGGTGTGACAATGCTGCAGTGGTGCACATTGTTAACGCTCAGACGTCCAAATCCCCTAGGGTCATGGCATTGGTCCGTCAATTTGTCTTGAGAAGCCTATGCCTTAATGTGCTGTTCAGGGCCAGACATGTACCAGGCATTAATAATGATATTGCTGATGCTTTATCCCGCCTGCAGATCTCCCAGTTCCGAGCCTTGGCTCCCGCAGCAGAGGAATTCCCCTCGCCACTCCCGGCCGAGATTTGGACATTTGGCGAGGAGAGGTGAACTGGGCAATCGGCATGTCTTTGGCACCTCGCACGCGTAAGGCGTATCAACATGCTTTCGTACAATTTAGAACTTTTTGTTGCCAACTACGGTTACCCGAAGTGTGGCCAATGCCTGTAGACCAGATTTTGCAATACATGGTTTATCTTCACGGTCATGGGCTGGCCCCCCGTACTATAGCCTCTAGGCTTTCGGCACTGGCATTTATGGCCAAGGTGCGGGGCTTCGCTGACTGCGTGAATGATTTCCGCATACGTCATGTTTTGGAATGGTGGACACGTGAACGTGGCCGCCGCCAGGACACACGTCACCCTATTTCACCAGAGGTTCTTACCCACCTTGCACGAGGCTGGCATAACTTATGCTATGATAGGTACGAGGTGGCTCTTTTTCACGCAGCCACCACTGTAGCCTTCTTTGGAGCGCTCCGCATCAGTGAGTTGGTACCACTGTCTAAGGCGGATGCGTCTCGTAGGGCACTGGAACTCGACGATGTCTATGTTACTCAAGAGTGGACTCAGTTGAGGATACGGTCCTCAAAGGATGATCAGCAAGGCGTAGGCAGTGGAGTCAGACTGCTACGATGTTCCATTGAAGACATCTGTCCGGTTGGTGCCCTACATGAGTTTTTGGCAGTGCGTGGTATGCACACTGGCCCTTTTTTCTGCCACCAGGATGGGTCTCCCCTTACTAAATTCCAGTTTTGGAGGGTGACCGGCATGGCACTTACCAGTGTGGGCCTCCCTGGGGCTCGTTACAGCACCCATTCATTTAGGATAGGCACCGCTTCTACTGCGGCTGCGTTTGGGTACTCTGAGGCTGTTATATGCAGGATGGGCAGGTGGGTATCCATGCGCTTTGCATTGTACGTACGCCCCCTCCATGTGTGAGTACCAGTTATGTCATTATTTCTTTTTTCCTTCTTTTACAGACCCTGTGTGTCCCTGCACACCGGTGGCAGTATGGCTGGTGGGCCACAGTTACGTGCACTCGGCAGCGCAGTATGCTGCGGCGACAGAGTGGGGACCCCATCTCGGGCCACGTGCAACCGCACGTTTGCGATGGTACGGTAAGCACGGTATGAAATGGCGGGAACTGTTGCCATTCCTGTTTTCCATCAGGGATGCTGGCCCGCCTGATGTCCTCATCCTGCATCTCGGTGGCAATGACCTTGCCCAGGTCACTGGCCTCTCTTTAAAGTTCACAATTTGCAGGGACCTAGCCTATTTGCATTACTTATGGCCGTCCACGCGGCTGCTATGGTCGGACATGGTGCCGCAACATACTTACATAGGAGGTGTTGACCTCCGTGCCCTTGACCGTGCTCGCCGCTCGGTGAACAGGGCTGTTGCCCGGTTCCTGGCAGACAAGGGCTTGGGGACAGCCATCCGGCACCCTAGGATAGGCTTGCAGGATTATGATCTCTATGCAGGAGATGGGGTCCACTTGTCGGCCAGAGGTATGAACCTCTTTCTTGAGGATATGCAAGCAGGCTTGGTGACCGAGCTGACGGTCTGGGGGGGCGGTGAGTCATCATGGTAAGGTAAAGATTTATGGTAAGGTAAAGATTTATGACCCATAGGTATCCGGCAGGTTTGCAATTGACTGGCCAACACGTAGACAGGTACAGGGGAAATAGGTTTGGCCGGTCAAGGGCAAACCAGGCAAGGGGTGATGGCAGGAGCTTTACAGCCTGCATCACCTTGATATTTAACGGATACATGTCATAGGGTGGGGTCAGTAGATAGTTTATTGACTCCGGTCAACAATTTGTTTGTGCCAACAAACAAATTGATACAAATAGTTACATGTAGCCAATTGCCATTGGCATTTTGGGAGGAACCTTACCAGTGTTACTGCGGCTTGCTTGCCTTAAAGAATTACAATTGGATGATTACACCAATTGAAAGTTATAATTCGGACTAGGGCATTATTCAATAAAAGTGGCCCGATGCCTTTATCCATATACCGGTGTCTGAGTCTTTCTTTGGGGGGGGGGGGGTTGCGCCTGCAATGCAAGGCTGTGTTTGACTACCTGAAACATCTTTTTTTATAAAATGAAGTTATTACAATGCATTACCCTAGGAATACTGCTCAACTGCACCATGTACAGTAAAATAACATGGGTCAAGCACAAGGACTTTGGTGACCTTTGCATCTTATTCTGTCATCCTCCCCTCCCTCAGCAGACAGACAGACAGAGAATAAGAGAAATTAATTTTAAAACACTTTTACATAGTTTAAGACCCACACTAAGGGGTCTGTGGGACAGCCATATGGATCATCTGAAAAGGGAAACAGGGAGAAATACCTGTAAGACAAGAATAGAGGATGAAAGCAACAGAAACCAAATGGACTCCGGTTTGTAGGAAAAGAAAGAGTTGAGTGGGAATCAGATCCAAAAGATGCACAATTTACATGCAAGAGTTAAGTGAGGACTATAACAAGAAGACATACATTTACATGCAAGTTACAGTAGTCTAACAACGACTTTTCTCCTTTAAGATAGTTATAAAAAGGCATGAAAGGAGCTACAACTGAAACTGGCCAATTAAGGCGCAGTCAGTGTGATCTCCTTGGCCTCATGTCAACCAACTCTAGGTCCAGCAATAGCTGAAACACCGAGAGGAAAAAAAGAGAGAGAGAGAGACAGAAACAGCAAGCAAGTATGGTTACCAAAGCTAGTGCGTCAGAGGCTGGCCAAAAGAGGAGAGAAAAAACTATGTAGAAAGTAAAGCTACCTAATGATGTGAAATAAAACATGATTTGTGAAATTCATGCAATGCCTGAAATGCGGCATTAAAATGTGCAGCAATCATTCTCCATAATTAAGAGAGTCAATGCCAACACAGAACATTTCCACAGACTGAACGTCTCCCATTTGGAAAACAATCTTCAGCTGACCTTTTAGCTTGTGTTTAACAGCAGGAACCCATTATTCGAGGACAGCCTTCTATTCCATTGACATTATCTTTTTATTTTTCCATACTGTATGGCGTGTTGACAACTTCATTAAAATCAATTCTGTCAACTTTCTATTCGCTCTAAGTAGAGGACCCGGAATAATAAAACTATTGGATAACATAGCTCTGAAAGTTGTGTTATAAAAATAATGTCTGGGGCTATTTTGAAACTTATTTTCCAAAATACCTTAACATTCTTAGCTCACCCCTAAAACTTGGAAGAAAGATGTGTATAAACCCAGAAGACATGTCAATTTTGCTACTGTTTTACAGATTTACATTTGCTTTGCAAATTAACCAGTAAGTTCTCCTCCCTTGCAAAACAATGGCTCCTCGAATCATGGACAAGGAATAGAAGTAGACACAAGGTTCAAGTATAGCCTTCCAACTTCTTTGTCCCTAAAGCAGGGGTGCCCAAACTTTTTGGGCCGTGGGCCAGTCACATGGTTCAGCGGGCCGGTCACATAGTTCAGCGGGCTAGTCATGTGGTTTTGCAATAGGATGAGATAGATTTTAGGCTGCTATTTTCTCTGCTTAAACCAGGGGTCCCCAAACTACGGCCTGTGTACTGGATCCAGCCCGCAGATGGTAGTTTGGGCACCCCTGATATAAAGCAACAGATGATTCTCAGCTGCTACTTCCATGAGTGTTCTTAATTCCAATCCCTTCTGACTTTACCATTCTAACAGGGCAACGTTTCCCAATCTTTTGGTTTTTGGACTTCAATTCCCAGAAGACGAAGTCAATTCCACAAAGCACTGACGAACCAATGTACTGACTTCGGCTTCTGGGAATTGAAGTCCACCAGTGTTCAGTGGAACATAGTTTGGGAAACGCTGCTATAGGGATACCATAGCATCTGACTTCTTGTACCAATCCCTTTGAGGTCTTCTCGAAGTAAAAGAAATGACGTCTCAATACACAATGCTGTCAGATCATTCAAGGGGCTTATGGCCTATAAAGTCTGATACCTCAAAACCAAGCGGGCCATATCCAACCTGAAACATCATCACTATTTTCTGAAGAAGGCAGTTTCTTGATATTTGACCCTTTACATATCTGTTGGATAGAGCAGGCAACATTTGAGCAACTCTTGCAGTCCCCTCTGCTAGAAAGGTCCAAGCCTGGACACTTCCCATAAACAACTCTGGTTTGTTATAAGGAAGAACTGGAGTACCTTGCAATGGCTGGTGGGCAAGCGGGAAGTATTTCCATTGTATTTTACTTATCCTAAAAATATTGCTGCCCACTTTATTTTGAAAGGATTGCAATAGCAGCTTATATTTATATAAAACATACACACCAAGGTTTACACTGGAAAACCGTCAAGCAATGTTTGCATGGTTGCCATCTGCCCCTTGTTTTTACCATGCATAATGTTGTCATTGAGTGATGTCGCCACACATACTAGGGCTGAGTTTACTACCAAGCTGAGAACTGGGAGGCCTTGTCTATATTAGACACAGCACTTTTGTTAACCAAGGACAAGGAAATGGTCTATAAAAACAAGCCAAGGTGCCAGTCCTCACATCTTTCTTCTGTATTTCCAACGTTCTTCACTCTACTTCAGGAGGCTAAAGGCAAAATGAACCAGTGTTTCTAGGAAATGCTACATACATTCCCCATTGTCTTTTTTGTTTTGTTTTACAGAAGAGGGCATGAAGAACGGCCAGACATGAGAGCACAGCTAGAGTAAGTTCTTTCAGCCATCTACAAGAGGGCTCTCAGTTCCCATTTCAAGGCTAGACAAAATCAAATATTGAGCAGAAGTCAATCTGTATCTGGAACCTTTTAATAAATAAAAGTCAGTGCAGACAAGTTGGCTCTTTCCACCTCTTGTTTTGCTGAGAAATGCTGATCTTGGCTGATGGCCAGATAGGATTTGAGACAGCCAAGACATTACATTGAACTCTCAGAACTGAAAGCCTCATAATAAATCCTTCCACAATACCATGCGGTAATTTTGTGCTGGTTTAGATTCTGGAGTGCTGAAAGCTCTATGAAAAATAGTTACTGTGCATGTTCAGTAGCTTGAGTATCTTTACCTTTTTGTAACCTCAAACCTACAGGTATCCCTAGAGGAATAACTGTACAGTTAGAGATAAATAGTTATACCAAAGGCTTTTGACCTTTGATCATTCAGAAAGTTCAGATTTTCAGAAAGTTCAGATTTCAAACTCCCAGAATGCCATCCCGACTGGAGTTTCTGGGAGTTGAAGCCTGATACAACTGGAAGACTAAAATGTGAGATCCACTGAGATATTCAAGGCTGTGAAGAGCAAGTATAGGGTAGTGGACAGTGTCAGAGGTGGGGGTGGTATGGTAAAACTACTTCTTAAATATTTCACATACCGTATCTTGGAAGTCCTAGGAGGGTCATTGTAACTCAGAATCAACTTGATGGGATGGCAAAGAAGTGCTGCAAATCAAGCTTAATGTCTGATATACTGGTAACTGGTCATGGGGCGGGGGGAGACCAAATGGGCAAAATCTTTATCTCAGTAACATCAAAGGACATTTTAACACTGATCTCAGTTAAGAATACAGACTATTGAGGTTGGAAAACAGGTATCCTAGGACTGACACACACACACACACACGTTTGTTTGTTTGTTTTTTGAGCAAATATGCTTTAGCAAGTTCCTGAGGATCTGCAACTATTTGAAGATAGGCTGGTATGGTTTGTACTACTAGATTAAGCTTTCAAAGAACCATCAAGGGCAGATGCACCAAAGGCACTCCACAGCAATCAAGGAATTAAAGATATGAATGATAGTCAGTAGATCTGAATCTTATAATAATGCAAGCATCAGCTTTTCTATCATATGAAGTTCCTGATTGTACACCTATTTTATAAACATAATGTTCTGGAATCAAAGAGGCAAGTTGAAAAATCAGGAACACGTATCACATGTGTTTGGCATCAGTATAAATAGTGCATCCATGCACCTTTCAGAACTGAGCAGCAGGAACAAGGAGAAGAAAAATTTAGGACAGAGAACAGACGAGGTCCTGAAGGTACAGAAGTTCTTCTCTTATGAGTAAATAACTGAGTTCTAACATTTGAGCATTAAGAGAAAGCAGTAGTTCTTTACCAAGGTTACCAAATGTTTTCTGCCTAGGATGGGGGTGAGAAAGCACACTAAGAACAGCCTGAAACTGCAGAAGGTGATATTGACCACAAACACTAATTTCAGGTCATCTGCAATAGAAGATAAATACCACCTGTCCTAAAATTACTTATCTGCCAAGTTTGGGAGTACTCAACCTTTATGACAGTCCAATTCTTGAGCATACAAGTCAACTTTCTACTCTTATCCATAGAACTGTGTGTTATACAATGTCGAACACATCAGCCTTTTCATCTTCCAGCACTTGAATGCAATGATTAATGTGTGCACATTATATTGCAAAAGTTGGCCTAGAAACCAGAAGCTGATGACTTCCAGAGTGGGAAATGTAACTGTTACCTTCAAGACAAAACAATGTTTTCAGATATAGAAGAATACTGGCTAACGAATACAGAAATGCAAAGAATAATACTGCCACCTACTGATTCTTTAAGAAGGCCAACATGAAAATCATCACAAACAGATGGCTTCTTTACAAGATTACCTGGAACTTGCAATAAACACGAACTTGTTTAAGCTGAGGCTTTGTTTATACAAATAAAAGGGAGAAGCAGAGGTTGAAGGCAAAAACAAAGCAAAGATAAGAAACTTTGAATGACTCAAGATTTGTTCCTTGCCTGGATTGATCCTATGAAAATAACACCATGTCATCAAAGGTAGAAAAGTCAACCAAATAGTAGGCGAAGCTTTATGTCATAAAAGCAGAGTTTACCTAATTGTAATAAAGCTTAAGTGAGGTGGTTCATTCAGGACAGGGATGCCCAAACATTTTGGGCCATGGGCCGGTCACGTGGTTCAGGGAGGCTGTCATTTTGGCCCATGGGCTGGATCCAGCCCCAACACCAATTCATCGGGCCCACGAAGCCCTCGTCGCTCCCTGAAGTGGAAGTACAATGCACTCGAGGGCTTCGCGGGCCGGATGAATTAGTGTTGGGGGTTGGATCCGGCCCATGGGCCATAGCTTGGGCACCCCTGATTTAGGATAATCACTTCAAATTAATTTCCATGTACATACTAAGGTGGTACTTTTAGGGCAACCAGAGGCACAGAAAATGTGCAAAAGCACAAACAACTATGCAACCTTTTGAGAAAATGCTTTCTTCACGAGAGTTGTAAAAGAAGCAGTGAATCTGCACAACCCTCATGCATCACCTCCTATATAGCAAAATGCTGACAACAAGGATTTAAGATCCATCTTTCCACTCCCCTTTCACCCATCCTTGCTCCTTACATCTGCCTGATGTAGAAAGTTGTTTTCTTGGAAGCATCTGCTCATGCTTTTACACACTTTTTATGACTTTTTGGCTGGGCTAAGCAAGGTTATTACCCTGGTATGTATTTCAGAATTTGTTTTGGGCCAATATCAGTCCTAACAAGGAATACAATATCCAGAGTCTTATAATGCAGGTTCTAGTAATGTTATTCCTCCCACATCATTCATGAGTGTAATATCAATTTTATGCAATATTGAATTACAGACTATGCAGTTTTTAAAAAAAACATACTGGAAAGTCCCCAGATTAGCTACTGATTAAAAACTAATCAAAATAAGCTTTAAAAAAAGACTTCATCAGATACAACCAAAGATCTGTCATTCTTTAAACAGTGAAGATAAACTCTTTGCCCTGCCATTTATTTTGGACATCATTTCATATAAGCCCTGCCATTGGTTGAGCAGACAATATGGGAGCACTGGATAAGATTATGCCAACTGTCAAAGGTTTCCCACCCTTGGGTGGGGTGGGCAATTTTGGAGGGTCCCAAGAAGACATTATTCCCTAGATCCTGAGATGGAGGGAATCAAGGTCTATTTAAAAAATTATAAAATAACAAACCAGTTAAATCTAAATAACATATTAAAATGTTTATTAAAGGTGGTTTTTCAAAAATAATAACTAAGAGTCGTATCAGATATCAGCAATCAGTGGAGGATTTTGTGGCAGTCTTAAAGAATAAAACTGGCCTGCTCTTTGTTCCGAGCAAGGTGACATAGAAAAAAGTCAAAATGAAAATAACGAAAAGCAAGAATAAAGACAATTCAGAAGTAGGCAATTCAGTAACTCAAGATCACCTGTACACCCAATTGTGATTTTTCTTTTGCAAGTCTAGCTCATCCATTAGTCACACTGAGCTTCAGATGTACTCCAAATCGGCAAGGACTCTATTTCTAAAACTCTGGGAAATCCAAAGCATTCTGCCTTGAACTAGAGGAGGATGAAGGCTAAACAATATCAGAAGAATTAAACAGGGTAGAGAATAACCTCAAATATTACCAAAAGGAACAAATGGCTGTGTGTGTGTGTGTGTGTGTGTGTGTGTGTGTGTGTGTGTGTGTGTGTGTGTGTGTGTGTGTGTGTGTGAGAGAGAGAGAGAGAGAGAGAGAGAGAGAGAGAGAGAGAGAGAGTTCCTGCATAAAGCCAGAACCCCACCAAGGAACTAGCAGATCCTACTCTAGTGATGGTTAATCTTGGTGTTCCAGATGTTCTTGGACTTCAATTCCCAGAAGCCTTGATCAGCAGAAGTGCCCATTTGAGCTTCTGGAAATTGAAGTCCAAGAACACCTGGAGCGCCAAGGTGACCATCCCTGCTCTACTCCATTCTGGCAGAATTGGTTAACATTTTGAGCTTCTGTACAGCTGTGCCCAAAAGAACAGTGCACAGGAATAAAAGTTCTAATATTATATATAACAAAGTTAATAATTTAAAGGCAGTGGTGAGGTGCCAAAATATGCAAAGATCCAACAATGCCAACATAAAAAAAGCAAAATTACCTAAGTGACACTGTCTATTCCATATGTGGGATTTGGTATCATTATGACCAGACACTGGAAAATCAGTAGATAATCTTTAATAAAGAAATCAATTTCCGTGTCGTAACTTTCCCTAGGAACACTGAGAAAATTCTGAGGAAGCTGTAAATTTTGTATTAGAGAATCTGACGGTAGTTAATAGTGAAGACAGAACACTGAAATAACAACCTTTCAGTGGAGGCACACATGAATCTTTTCCTAGTACAAGTCTAGTAAATCCTTTTGTTCTAATAGGTTGATATAAAGAAGAGAAATATTCCTCTCCCCCACACTTAACAACATGCATAATAACACAGATCTAATTCTTCAGTACAGTGGTACCTCATACAACAATTTTAATCCATTCCACAGGGCTCATTGTTGTGCAAAACAATTGCTATATGATGCATGCATCGTATAGTGATTTTCCCTATGAGATGAATCATACAACATTTTTTTTTGCTAAGTAGTTTTTCCCATTGAAAAATTGTATGATTTTTTCCATAGGGAAATTTGTTATGTGGGATGCCATTTCCCCCCCAAAACCTAATTGTTATGCGATTTCGTTGCTATACGGGGCGATTGTTGTATGAGGTTCCACTGTATTTCATTTTGTATTCTGGCTGTGTTTTGAGACATACATTTGAAGTTATCTATTCACACTTCAGAGGATACATCGGCTAACTGCCTAAGATAAAGCTACCCACAATTTTGCAGCTTTATATTACTTCATTTACTCACCAGCTGTACATAAGCAACCTTGTAGTCTGGCTTTTTGATCCGTCTGTTTCTGAAATCTCTTTGCTTCATTGATCCTGTGAAACACAGATGGTTTGCTTTAACTTCTTGTGAATGAAAAATCCTTAATTTCCTTGCTGATTGGTTTATCGCTTACATTGAGTTTTGAACTTTTATGAAGTTCAGCTCTGTAATAATTACAAAGTATCCAAAAAAACTACAATGTATTTGTACAGTAGTCATAAACCCTGCCCACACACCCCAAAAAGCTGCACAGGCCCAGGAAGCCCTCAGAAAAAGGACTGGATAATGAGATAATCAAATGCTATGGATTCGGAGATAAATTTAGGAAGACAATTGAACACCTATATCAGCAAGGTACCGCAATAGTTAGAGTAAACGATGAGGACACAGAAGAAGTGAAATTAGAAGCAGGTACTAGGCAGGGCTGCCCACTTTTGCCAATTTTATTTATTATGGCAATGGAAATGTTGGCAAAAGCTATAAGGGAAGATATGGAAATAGAAGGGGTTTTAGGTAATAAGATAAATCTTTATGCGGATGATACTCTAATAATAACTAAACATCCTGTAAGGGCATTGGATAGAATACAAGTGTTATTAAAGGACTTTGAAGATATTACGGGTTTGAGAATAAATTGGGAAAAATCAGAAATGATTCTATATAATATGAGCAAAGAAGATCAACAAAAGATAAAAGGAAAGGGTAATTTACAAATTAAGGATAATTTGAAATATTTAGGGATAAATATTTCAAACAAATTTGAAGATCTTAACAAATTGAATTATGTAAGACTGAAAAAAGAAATCAAGGATAGAATACAGGGGTTACAAAAATTGAAGCTGCCCTGGTTTGGAAGAATAGCAATAAGTAAAATGATGTTATTACCAAGAATTAATTTTTTATTTGATGCACTCCCAATTCAACTTAAGGATAAGGAAATCAATGAGTTTCAAATAATAATTAATATTTTTTGTAATGGGGGGAAAAGATACAGATTGGCAAAAAAGTTTTGGTATTTACCTCAAAAAGATGGTGGGTTAGGAATGCCAAATTTAATAACATATTATCGAGCTTTTCAAATTAAGAACGTTGTGAAGATCTTAGCAAGGGAAAAGGCAATTTGGGAAGAAATTGAAATGAAAGAACTTAGTTATATGGGGAAAATAGTCTTTCTAGGAGGCGACATTGGGAAAGTAATACTAAAAATAAGATGATGAAGACATTATTGGGAACATGGAAAAAAGTGAGAAAAGTGTTGGCACCAGATATTTCTTCTATTATTGAATTGGAGGATATTGCAAATTTTCCAATAAGAATTAATAAAAGGATTAAAGAAGTATTGGATAAGAATGAAGTTTTCCTGTTGAAAGATTGGATACGGGCATGCAGAGACAACGAGAGAAAAATAAATTTGTATGCACAATTGAAATTAAATTGGTTTCAGATAAAAATAGTAAATAAGTGGAATTGTAAATTTATGAATGAGGCCGGATTAGAAAGAGGGAAGACAGAGTTTGAAGATTTAGTTTTGAAAATAAGAAAGGGACAAAGTGGTATAAAGGGGCTAGTGAGTAAAATATATATAATGATAAATAAGGAAGGTAATCCACAAGAGGAGCTGAAAGCGAGATGGGAACAGGATCTTGAGATAAAGATTGAGGATCAAAACTGGAAAAATAAATGGAAGAAAAGAATTATGAGAAATTTGTCGGTTAGAGTAAAGGAGCACAATTATAAAATGTTGTGGAGATGGTATTTGACACCAGTGAGATTGCATCAGATAGATTAAAAAAATGATAAAATGTGTTGCCGTTGTAAGAGTGCATTGGGTACATATGAACATATGTGGTGGAGATGTAAGGTTGTAAAGGATTTTTGGGAAGGTATTGAGAATGAGATAAATGAAATTATGGGAACAAAAATCAAACTGAGTGCAAATACCATCATGCTGACAGATGTGGAAGATATAAATTTAAGTAAAGATAAAAAAGCATTGCTTGAAATAATGCTGACAACGGGTAGATTGTGCATTGCAAGAAAATGTAAAAATGATGTGATTATAAAATGATGTGATTATAAAAATTGAGGAATGGTATAAGGAAATGTTGGAATTGGCATTGAATGATAAATAGACCTGCACCCGTTCACAAGGGTTTTAGGGAATGATTCCATGTTACTCCGTGCTCTCCAGGGCAATGTATATAACACAGGGTGGTTAGTCTTTTTGCTTTATTTTCTTTTTTGGTTTAAATTTATTAATTTTAAATTTTAGTTATGTCATTTTTGTATTGATATTACGAAGTAGTAGGGTGACTTGGTGGATATATGATATATTAGATTATGAAATGCACAAATAGATGGTGAAAATTTAAAAATTTAGATTTGGAAAAATTATAAACAACATTGATAAAAACATTGTACCAAGGAGAAAAATGGAAGGGGGAAATAATATAATTTTAATTTTTATTTTTTTTAAAATTTAATTTAATTTAATAGTCGTATTTATATATGCCGCCCACTCAGGCAGAGCCCGACTCAGGGCGGCATTACAACAAATTTCTAAAAACACATAAAAACACTATAAAAGCCCCATATCCCACCCACCCATCCCACCCACTATAAAAAGAAGAAGACGAGAGAGTTCCCAATTCTCTACGTCAGCCAGCAGGCGGGGACCGTGTTCCCATTCGGGCCCCACACCTGCCCTGCCAGCCAGGTCTTCAATCCCTTCCTGAAGGGCAGCAATTCTCTTTGAAATCTTAGATCTGTTGGCAGGAGGTTCCAGAGAGTTGGTGCGGACACGGAGAAGGCCCTCCTTCGGGTGCTGGACAGATGTGCACCCCTAACTGATGGCACCATTAGAGAGCCCCTCCGGTCCACTCTGGTTGGACGGGCAGACACTCTTGGGACGATGCGGTCTCTAATATCGAGTCACAACTGAAATATAGTGTTATTACTGGATGTGAATTTGATGTATGTCTTTATATATTGTATTTATGTTAAAATTTAATTAAAAAATTATAAAGAAAAAGAAAAAGGACTGGAGTGCCAACTATGCTGAAACTTTGCTTTTTAAAAAATGAAATTATAGATGCACCAATGACAATATTCAGAATATTATTCCAAATGAAAAAGGGAGGGAAAGACATATCAATCTTCTTCTTCCATGTCTAGACCACACGTGAAACTGCTAAAATGAAGCCACCTTTTGGTGAGTTCATTCTGAAATTCCTTTTGTCTGACCTAGTGTGAGAAAGATTAGCCGGCAACACCAGATTGCCATTACCAGGGTATGCCCGATTGTGATTCAAAAATACTACAATCTTCTCAAATCACACATAAATGAATTCAATGACAGAGTAGTAATCTCCTTGCTTATCTTCTTGTATATAGTGCTCTAAACCATAAGTAATTGCCTTTCTAAAAACTAGCGATCGAGAGAGAAAAATAGAAACTGAAAAATGTGGGGGTTTTTAAATAGTAATTCTTAGCATAATCCATTAGACTAACCATGCTGTATCCTGGTTCTTACAGCCGCAACAGGCACATTGTAGATCTTTTCAAGGTAGTCTTTCAGTTCTACTTTTGTCATCCTGTGCCAAATGCAAACAAATAATTAAAACAGGACAAGAAAGACAATACTTTAATTCCAAACTGCTAAAATAATTGCTCCAACTACACCAACTATATTGCTGTTTGGGTTGGGGAGAAATATTTTAACAATACCAATGGGGGCAAAGAAGCTACAGTATCAACTTAATCCAGACAAAACAACAATGCCCATTAGGTGGTTCTACTGACCCAAAAGGTATTATTCAGACCATTCAGGGTGCTGCTGCATTCCCCACCTCACCTCAAAAACAGGTTTGGGGTTTAGAACCAGCCACTCCTGAATGCTTAGGTCCGTGATGGCGAACCTTGGCACTCCAGATGTTCTTGGACTTCAATTCCCAGAAGCCCAAGCACCCTGTGAATCCACACGAATGGGTTTACTGGAATTCATGCGGCCCAGGCTGCCCTCGTCGCTCCCGGAAGCGGAAGTAAAACGCACCCGTACGGTTAAGGCTCTTCCCGGTCAACCCTTTGATAGGATTGTGATGTCCTGTAGGTATTGTGTAAGATGCATGAAGATGTATCTTTAAGAGATACTTCAGCATAGCACCCAGCTGTAACCACTGAGTGGGTGACTGAGCAAATTGTCAGGTATAAATCTAGGCTTCTCAGAAGCCACTTTGCTTTTTAAGCCAGCTGTTATGCCATACTGGCTTCTATGCCAAAACTGCTTCTGCCAGGATGCTTCAGCTCCTGGGGATCTGCTACTGCCTTTGCTGAACTCTCTGAAGGAGAGAGAGAGTCTGAAACTCTCTAGAGGATTGGAATCCAAATGAATGGATAAAGTGAGTCCAGTTTCCAGAAGCAACACCTAGCAAAGACACTGAGCCTGGAGGCTCTGATATTTTCCTCAAGCCAGGACAACAAGGCTTTGCATAGCCTACAGCAAGCCCGGGAGTAGGCTGGAGTTTGCTGGGAGTACTTTGACTGGGACTCAGACCTTGAAAGTACTACTTACAAAGACTTACAAACTGTTTACCTGACTTTGCTTTCATAGACAGGAATCTAATGTTTTTGTGTTTACCTTTTGAACTGACTTGCTAAGTAAAAGTTATTTTCGTTTTCATTGTTACTCTGCATATTGTCTGGGTGAGAATGAAAACACTACACGGGCACCACGGCTGCCGCCACAAGCTAACTGCTTAGCTCTGCAGGATTCACACCCAGACCCCAATACCTAACACTCTTCCTCCATACGGGCGTGTTTTACTTCCGCTTCCAGGAGCGACAAGGGCAGCGTGGGCCGGATGAATCGCAGTAAATCTATTCCAGGATTCTGGGAATTGAAGTCCAAGAACATCTGAAGTGCCAAGGTTCGCCTTCACGGGCATAAGTAGCAGGGGCCCTGATACTTGCATTGATCCATAGGGTCACTGCTAAGGTTCTGAGAGCAGTAACTCAATCCAACCACACTACAGTGATCCTGAAACAGAATCATGACCCATCAGTTGCTTCTGGCCTCAACTGAAAACCCTGATTGGGAGGCCTCAACTGCTTACATCTGGCATATCCTAACAAATGCCTCTGCACTGCAAGGAACCTGCCAAACAACTGCACTGCAGTTCTGGAGTATACCTCTCAGCAGGCTCCTCTCCAATAAGCTCAACAACCTGTTTTTTGTCACTGCAGTAAATCTGGTCTTAGCCCTGCCTCATTTGAGACAGGCAGGGAGACTAATTTTTTTCCTTAAGCTAGGTTTAAGATTTATTAACCGTGATTGCATTGCTCTGCTGTTATTTCAGTTTGTAGTTGTTTATTTAGTCTGGTTTGTATTAGAATCTGGAATAATATTATTTTCCTTTCTGTTATTGCAATGTTGTTTTGCTGATTTCTCTCTCACACAGTGTTGTTTTGCTTGTAGTATGCCACCTTGAATACTCCTGTGGAAAGGCATGGCAAAATTCAAACAATAACAACTGAGGTCCCAGGGCAGCCATTCCAAACACAACATGATACAGGAATTCAAGCAGCACTTCTTGCGTTATGTCCAGGATATCTGCTACAATATGATTTCAGGAACAAACTTTAGCCACATTTTAAGAACAGTCATGGGCAAAAGAATCACACTGATTAAAATAGCATTGGCTGTGTTGACTTTAAACACACTATTGTCACTGGCAGTAGCTATTGGCACTTCCAAAAACAGACTTGTGACCTGTAAAACAAAATTCCATGCCCTTGCTAGTTTTTGCTTTGAAATAAACCCTACTGAAATCAGTGGCTTCCTTCCAAGAAAACACACTCTGAATTTCATTATAAGACTAAGAAGAATGATACTGCTTCTTCCTGCTGCCTGGTGAAAAGTGTCCTTGAAACTAGGCTATTTAGCAGAAGCACATGGAACTCTGTTGAAGACCCCAACAAACAATGTGGAGAGCTATAACTAAAATCATAGAATCACATTTTGGTTTCTGTCAAATATCTATATTAAGTACAGAGATGGGCAGTTTCTTTCCCCTACAATTCCCAGAATACCTCAGCCAGGGTGGTGAATAAAGCCCTCTGAAGTAAGACCTCCATCCTTTGATATTTCCCCTCGGATCTTTAGTCTACAGGCTACATTTTCTTTTAGTGAAATGTTATTATTTGTTTGTTTCACTAAGCAGTATCCTGACTTTCTGACTTTGAAGGGCTAAAAATAATATAAATGTTCAACATATATATAATACACAGACAATCAAATAGACAGATAGGAAGACACGCACGACAGATAGAAAGACACACATATGTAGAAATATGTATAATACAGGGAAACCATTGAAGAATAAAAACCATTGAAGAAAAAATACGATAAGGCTAGAGACAGATGACCAGTATAAAGTGCAGTACAAAATTCACTGCTCTTATCGTTCTCCATACGACAACAGATATAAGCAGTTGCTAATTAATTAGTGCCAATTTGCCAATGCAGCTTGAGACACTGCATTTTTGCCAGTGTGACTAATCAAAAGGATTCTGCCAAGCTAGTTTAGCTTCCAAATCACATTTTATTTCTCATCCTTTACTTTCTATCCTTTGCCATATTAGAAAAGAGATGACTGACTGGTACCCCTTGTGGATACCATGTGGCGAACTGTGAGGTGTAACAGATTTTTTTTTTAAAAAAGCTGGTAACGCAATAGCTTCTTTCAATAAATGTCTCCCAAATGTTTTCCCCATTAATACTAATGGGGTGGGGGAAGCATAACTGTTAGAAAGTATTTACTGCCTGGGTAAGATGGGAAGGAAGGAAACTAAAGTCTCCCTGAGAATCTCCCTCTGCAGGGAGAGATTCTGCAGGGACTAGAGAACTTGGAGGCTTCACAACAGCTTTCCCTGTCTACTGCATAGTGCAGAGAAGATCCATTCATCTGAGGATGGAGCACAGGGTCGAAGAGAATTTTAGTAGAGCAATTATTTGATGCTGTGGATGGCTCTGCGGGACAACCAATGCACTTGCTATTTCTTCATGCCACTGATGCCTTGGGCCCAACGTACTTACTAATGGCAAGACAGCTGAAAGAGGTGGATCACATTATCTTGTCGCGTTTGAACAAACAGTATTTCCCATCCCTCCATCTACTTACTCCATGGGAATGCGGAATTGCACAGTGTCTTCTGGAATTGGAACGCCAGGTCTCACCAACGTCAAGAAATAATTTGTGCGGAAAACTCTCAGTTGAGGATTGCCAAGCTGGTAGATGGGGTATCTGTAGGCAAAGGAAACAAATCATGCTAAGAACCTGGAATAATTACTCTAACTAGTTTGGATTCATTAATTTATAGTAGGTAAGGTAAAGGTTTCCCTTGCTCGAAAGCCAGTCGTATCCGACTCTAGGGTCCAGTGCTCATCTCTGTTCCAAAGCCAAAGAGCGAGCGCTGTCTGCTTCTGCAAACGTTTCCATGGTCATGTGGCAGGCATGACTAGACACCGGAGCGCACGGAACACTGTTACCTTCCCACCAAAGCGGTCCCTATTTATCTACTTGCAATGTCTTGCTTTCGAACTAGGTTGGCAGGAGCTGGGACAAAGACGGGAGCTCAATCCGTCCTGCAGTACTCGGGAATCGAACTGCTGACCTTCCGCCTCCCAGTCAGTGTCTTATCCACTTGAGCCACTGCAGTCCCATAGGAATCGTACAATCCAACAAAAATATGTTAAGCTTTATGTAAACTTTTAAAGAAAGGTACTAATAAAAAAAATACCTCAACTAAAATGCTGTTTGTAGCGTAAGCTATATTCTAATTTTCAAAGCGTCCTTCCTTGTAAACAAGGCACACCCAACAAGATGGGGTGGGGATGGGGGTGGGTTTGCACCAATCCCAAATAAGGCCAGAAGGCACATGCCATTAAAAGATCACATTGATTGTCAAACAGGTTAACTGTTTGACAATACACCAGATGCTCTTACTATGCAAATTTCTGGATCTCTAAATTAAAACAAAAAACAGACAAGATCTTGCCCAAATCAAAAATAAAATAAATTTCAACATAAATATAAACTTCTACATTTAGACCCTATATTCATATGCCCAGATATCAAATGAGGACACCAGTCAACAGAGTGACGTGAAAGGAAAGTTAATGCAGTTGCACGCATTAACAGAAGTGACTGTGCATTTAGTTTTTAGTGAACAGTACCACTCCATTTTACAGTACCACTCCATATTTCCCCAGAAATACTGCTTCTAAAAAATTAAAATATCAGGAACATGTCTGGGGGGAGGTAATAAAGATGGTAATGAGTCTGGACAACAAGCTGTGTAAGAAATGGCAGAGGCAATTGAACAACAAAGCCTGGTAGGACAGTCTTCTTTGAACATCTGAAAGGATCTCACATGGAACAAGCTTGTTTTCTGGTACTCCAAAGGACAAGGTCAAAACCAGTGGATTCAAATTATAAGATATTTTGACTAAAAAATAGGAAGGACTTCCCAATACTACCTAGAATAGTGATGGTCAACCTTGGCACTCCAGGTGTTCTTGGACTCCAATTCCCAGAAGCCCAAGTTAGCACTCCTGTTGATCAGGGCTTCTGGGAATTGAAGTCCAAAAACCCCTGGAGTGCCAAGGTTAGCTATCACTGACCTAGAAGGTTGTTGGACCATTCATTAGAGATTTTTCAACAGAGTTTAAGCCACCATCTGACAGGGATGTTTTAGCTATGTATTCTCAGTATCAGGATGAGGTTGAACTAGACCAGGTGTCGGCAAACATGGCTCTCCAGATGTTCTTGGACTTCAATTCCCAGAAGTCCTGATCACCAGGTATACTGACTTGGGCTTCTGGTAATTGAAGTCCAAGAACACTTGGAGAACCAAGTTTGTTGACCCCTGAATGTGAGTCCATTAAAATAAAAATATGTATAAATCAATTATTCTGTACATTCCTTATATAAAAATAGCTACAATGATTCTGGAAATCGGAAATAATTACTAAAATACAGTATTGTTATTGTCATTAAGAGACCTTAGGGCTGCGGTGGCTCAGTGGTTAAGAAACTCGCCTTGCTAGCTGGAAGGCCGGCAAGTCGGCAGTTCGAAACCTGGGTACTGCATGATGGATTGAGCTCTCGTCTGTCCCAGCTCTTGGGGACATGAAAGGAGCCTCATTTTGATGTTCCCTGAGCAGAAATTCTCCCGCAAAAAATCCTTTCAACCCAGAATAATTTCTGACACAAAATTATTATTCTTAAAAGCCTTGGTGGCACGGTGGTTAAACTATTGTACTGCGGCCAAAACATTGCGAGTTCAATCCTGATGGAACGCAAGGTTGATTCAGGCTTCCATCCTTCCGAGGTCAGTATAATGCATATCTGTCAAGTATCCTGGATTAGCTGGGAAATCAGGAATTTTGGCGCACGTTCATCCCCTTTCCTGGCACCATCCCGTATTTAGAACGGCGAGGAAAGGGGTTACTGTGCACGTGCAGAGAACCCATCTGTGCATGCGCAAACATGTTCTGCACATGCGCAAAGGGGTTTTGCACGTGCGCAAAGGAGTTTTTGCTGTGCATGCGCACCCAAGCCGGAGCAGTTCCCATATTTTCTGGAGTGGTGCTTGACGGGTATGGTATAATGAGTACCCAGCATGTTGGGGGCAAGATGCTAATTAACTTGTGAACCAACCACACAGAGAGTGCATTAAATACTATGGGGAGGTATATGTCTAATTGCTATTGCTAGCAGTGTTGCATGCAATCAGGCATCTAGTCATGCCTGCCACATGACCATGGAAATGTCTTCAGATGCTGACAGCGCTGGCTCTTGGGCTGAAAATATAGATGAGCACCACCCCCTGGAGTCAGATATGATCGGCTTTCAAGCAAGGGAGGCCTAAAAAAGAAGGGGTGTGAGCTCGACTCACTTTTAGGCCTCCTAGCTTCTGCTCAACAGACATCAAGCCATCTTGGCTAATGAGTAATGCCCTCTAATTAAATATGAAATTATTCAAAAGGGGGAAAAGTAAGAGCATTCAGAAGCCCTGTGCCCTTTTTCCTGCATTTCATCTGAAAATACACAAGACAGCCCATCTTCCAGGAGTTAAAAATCCAGTTGCCAGACACAAATTGATTGGACCCATGAACGGGATGTCCTAAAATTATCACTGAGGTCAAGTGGCTAAGACGCTGACTGGGAGGCAGGAGGTCAGCAGTTCGATTCCCGAGTACTGCAGGACGGAATGAGCTCCTGTCTCTGTCCCAGCTCCTGCCAACCTAGCATTACAAAAGCAAGACATTGCAAGTAGATAAATAGGGACCGCTTTGGTGGGGAGGTAAACAGCGTTCTGTGCGCTCCGGTGTCGTCATGCCTGCCACATGACCACGGAAACGTCTGCAGAAGCAGACAGCGCTCGCTCTTTGGCTTTGGAACAGAGATGAGCACTGAACCACAGAGTCAAATACAAATGGCTTTCGAGCAAGGGATACCTTTACTAAAGTCCTACTGATTCCATAGGGCTGGTCTAGCTGACCCTCCCCGACCCCCCAGGGTGGTTTGCCTTTCCAATATGTGCAACAACAGATTTTTTAAAAAACACACACACAACAACAACAACAACTAAACGCACCGTCACTTCTATTCACATAAAGGGCGGGGGATATCCCCTTGGTTAATTTTAATTAAAATGCATTTTAAGCGTTTCACTTCCATATTGCTTTTCTAGTTGGTTAATTAAAGCTGTTCTCGACTAAACTGGGGAAGGACTAACACGCACACACCCCTGTTGCGGGACGGCGCAGGGCCATCCTCGAACCCGAGGACCTTCCCCCGCCCCTCTCCTTCCTGGGTCCAGCGCCTTATCGGCTACGCCACCGGCTCCCGCGCGGACCGGGCAGCGGCCGCCAGAGTTCATAAGGAAAGCCAAGCCCGTCTGGCTGGAGCCGGGAACAGTGCCGTGCGCAAAGCAAAGCCCTCCTGCCTCCTCTCCTTCTACGTTCTACTCACATCATCCGCCCAGCCATGATGGCAACCCGGCTACGCCAGTACTACTCTCACTTCCGGAAGAGAACAGGGACGTCCGGTTCAGGAAGAGGAATATAGAGATAGGAAATTAATAGACTCACAAGGCGGGTTGGAGACCGGAGGAGGCAGATTTTTTTCCCGGGTCCCTTTAGAATCCATCCGAGGCTTGGAACGTAGTGGAACCATCCGAGCGTTCTCGGACCGCAACGCCTATCAATCAGCCTTAGGCTGGCCAGCCCGTGGGAAGAGAGGGGAAGCCCATAACATCTGGAAGCCCAGCGGTTGCCCGTTCCCTTTTTAGGTCCTGTTTTCCATAGAGTTATTTTTAATAAAAGTGAAACAGGAATTCAAGCAAGAGGGAAAATAATACTATTAAGTCACAACTGAAGTATTGTCCTTTCATTAAGGTCATTTGCTGGTCCACGTTGTGCAATAAGACTTTGTCCAACAAGTTTGGGAAGGAGATTCTAAATTCACACTGTCCTAGCCCGTGGTGGCAAACCTTGGCACTCCAGATATTCTTGGACTTCAATTCCCAGAAGCCCCCGTGAATCCACACGAATAGGTTTACATACTGCAATTCATCCGGCCCGCACCACCCTCGTCGACCCTGGAAGTGGAAGTAAAATGTGCCTGTACAGAGGAAGGGTTAACCCGGAAGAGCCTTAAGCGTACAGGCGCGTTTTACTTCCGCTTTCAGGAGCGATGAGGGCGGTTGTTGTTGTTCGGTCGCACAGTCGATTCCAACCCTTTGCGACCCTTTGGTGTTCAGAAATTGGAGATGACAACCATCGAAGTGAAATACAGCTCTTTTATTTCTGGGGTCTGAACACAACTTGGAGGAGAACAACGGGGACTTATATACACAATAAACTAGATACATTTGAGCGGGAACAAATATAATTGGGTGATTTGAATACATGTTACATAGTATATACATTTTGACAGTTAAGGAGCGCGCCTCTCAGCATTTGAATTTTGCGAGCTCGAAATCTCGTGATACTTCGCGATCTGCCGAGATCTCGCAGCTGTCAAACTGCGACGCTGTTTGACAGGAGTTTGCGCAGGATATTCGGCGGTTTGAATGTTCAACATGTCATTTAATACAGTTATCATACATAAGAGACCCCATGGACCATTGCCCGCCAGGCACCTCTGTCCTCCACCATCCTCCTCAACCCACCCAGCTCTGTGCCCATTGCATCTACAATACCATCTAGCCATCTCATTTTTGGCTGCCCCCTTCTTCTTTTGCCCTCTACCTTTCCCAGCATCAAGGCTTTCTCAAGTGAATCCTCTCTTCTCATTTGATGTCCAAAGTACTTTGGCTTCATCTTTACTATTTGACCTTCTAAGGAGCAGTCAGGGTTGATTTCCAGGGGATTCTCAAAACTCTCCTTCATCTTTAATTAATTTACTTTTTTTAAAGTAAGGCTGATCTGAAATTATTTGATCTAGTGGTTACTGGAGCTCAGTAAAGAATTTCAAAAGATCAATTTATGTATGCTTTATAGACAACAATAACAAAGCCTCATGAGAAACTATGGGTTGTTCTGAAAGAAATGGGTGTGTCTCAGCACTAGATTGTCCTGATGGATAATATATATCAGGGGTTCCCAAACTTTTTACGCCATGGGCCGGACCACACACTCCAAACAGTGTTTATGACAGCCACAGGTGCATGCTATTGTATTCATGAACACCATATATGGTGTGAATGCCAGATAGTAAACAAAGCTGAGGGGTGGTGGTGAGATTCATTTGAAATATGGTGCTGGAGGAGAGCTTTACAGATAGTCTGGATGGGAAGAAAAATGAACGAGTGGGTCCTAGAGCAAATCAACCCTGAATTATCTTTGGAGGTAAACGTGATCAAACTGAGGCTGTCACATTTCAGGTACATTATGAGAAGCCAAGACTCTCTGGAAAAGAAAATAATGCTGAGAAAGGATGAAGTTAGCAGAAAAAGAAGATTACTAAATGCAAGCTGGATTGGCTCATTAAGGAAAGACACAGCCTTGAATTTACGATAGCTGAGCAGGGCTGTTGAGGACAGGATGTGATCTATAGTGTACTGTCAAATCAGAATTGGCTTATAACAACCCTAAAAAGGGCTTTCATTGTGATATACATAATTAAAGAGTGGTTTTACCAATTCTAAACCCCCAATGAGCTTCCATGGCTTAGTGCGGATTTAAACCCAGCTTCTGAGTCCTAGTATGTGCCTCCATCTATTACACCAAATTGGGTATCCCCTCTCACTCATAGGGTTGCCATCATCACTGTCGTAAACATGTTTATGTCAGCCTTGGACGTGTTGTCAGCTGCTACTCGTATCCGAGCATACATTTTTCCTGGAAGTCATTTTCTCAGTTGATGGATGTGTCTCTGGTGACTCAAGAAACCGATCCTGGCATGAAACATGCGACCCCACACATTACACTGAATAGATGGTGGATGGCATAGTTGAATTTGATGAAACTTCCGTGCTTGTTGCTTAGCCTCTTCAAGTCTGTGGTGTTCTCCTTCAAAATGATTGGTAGCAGCAGAGATGGTTTGGCACCAAAGTGCTCCCACTTTTGTTCTGCTTCCCAAGTTTGTGGGTTTATACCTGACACCTTCATGCTTTGTTTTGGTCCTTAGAACACTTCAAAGGAGCTCCACAAGGTCTTAAGATCCCCATAAAGAATATGACAAGGAAACCTGGAACCATCCATATGGCGGACATGCCCTATCCATCTAAGATGATGGCCTATGATTGAAGCTTTTTAGTGACTTGCACGGAAGACAAAGAAGGAGCCGCAGTAAGGGCTAAAACACAGCTTTATTACATGATGGTCAGGATGAACATGAGGTAATGGCGGACAAAACAGCTCTATTTATAGTACATTGTACAGACCTGCTGCTGCCTGAGGACTGCTCCCACAGCTGTGGGGAGCCCCGCCCTTCCTTCCCAGTCCATCTGTGGGGAGGATAAAGGGCTGTGGGCTGCCAGGCTGAGCCGAAGACCTGCTGCTGCCTGAGGACTGCTCCCACAGCTGTGGGGAGCCCCGCCCTTCCTTCCCAGTCCATCTGTGGGGAGGATAAAGGGCTGTGGGCTGCCAGGCTGAGCCGAAGACCTGCTGCTGCCTGAGGACTGCTCCCACAGCTGTGGGGAGCCCCGCCCTTCCTTCCCAGTCCTTCTGTGGGGAGGATAAAGGGCTGTGGGCTGCCAGGCTGAGCCGAAGACCTGCTGCTGCCTGAGGACTGCTCCCACAGCTGTGGGGAGCCCCACCCTTCCTTCCCAGTCCATCTGTGGGGAGGATAAAGGGCTGTGGGCTGCCAGGCTGAGCCGAAGACCTGCTGCTGCCTGAGGACTGCTCCCACAGCTGTGGGGAGACCCGCCCTTCCTTCCCAGTCCATCTGTGGGGAGGATAAAGGGCTGTGGGTTGCCAGGCTGAGCCGAAGACCTGCTGCTGCCTGAGGACTGCTGCTGCTGCTGCTGCTGCTGCGGCGGGGGGAGGGGGGAAGTGCCTTTTCTTTTCTTCGCACTCCTGGGTCCTGTCTCAGGCCGATACAAAAAAGCTGGACTGCTTCGCCTCCACTCCTTCGCCCAGGGAAGTATACCTTGTGTTGTTAGGGCTGTGGTCTGTGAGGCAAGACGCTTTGTATCACACTGTATGGGCTTATGATCTGTTGTACATTGTATCTCTGGGGATCTTATTTATTGTTACTATGTTATTGATTATATGGATTTGACTGTATTATTTTGTATTTATTTATCTTTTATTTTGCTGATTATTGCATTGTTATTGCTATTTGTTCTGATATTGTAATGCTGTATTTTGTTTTAGTGTTTATTCGTATTCTGTATTGTTTAGCCTTATTATTGTAAACCGCTTCGAGTTCCCTTTACGGGGAGTAAAGCGGTATAGAAATCTAAACAATAAATAAATAAATAAATAAAATTTGAATATCCCGGGTGGTAGCTCATTGGCTACTGTCCGCGTGATGTCATAGATCGTCATGCCCATCTTCTCCAGGTGCGGTATGGCGGGAAGGTTTCCCACTCTTCAGGTATTCGGGGGAATCTGTGCCATGTGAGCCGGATGCTCGCTACTGCCACCTGTGGCCCTTAGCTCGCATCCTTATACAGCTTGCTACAATGTGTCTCTGATTAGATACAAATGGATACATTGGCCGGATACATTCTGTTAAAGGGGACTTGCAATATTCATTCAATACATAACACCCCTCCCCCCTAGGTGAGGACAAAGTCCTTTAGCTATTGAGGCTTCCCGCATGTTCGCTTTGGGCGAGTGGCGGCCGCACTTCAGGCCGAAGTTCCCGCACACTCCTGATTACTCCTCCCCCGTCCTGCAGTGGGAGAAAGTGGCTCGTTAGCGACTGGCTGCGAGTCCTGAGCCGGGGATTGGGGAGGTCTAGGTGTGGGAGTAAACTCCAGGGATTTGAGACCGGGGGCTCCAGGAACTAAAGAAAAACCCCGCTCTTCACTTAGACGGGTGGGGGACCACTCTGAAAAATCCCCCCGATCTCCTAAATCAAAGTCTAACAACTCCTCGAAATCCCTCTCTTCCAAGTCGTCCCTGTTACCCGGGGGTTCAAAAGGATGCAGATTTGTCTCATTTCCCTCCCCCCTGTGGCCTGCGCCTCCCCCTTAGGATAAGTGGGTGGGAGAGAACCCTAATGCTGAATGCTCTGCCTGATCACTCAAGTCATGCCTTTCTACTACCCTACCTCTGAGCTGGTCGGCGTGCCTCCTCCAGAGGAGTCCTGTGCTAGTCTCGAAGTTGTAGGAGACTGGCCCTGTTTGCCCGACCACTATCCCAGGCACCCAGGTAGGTCCGCCGGCCGCGTAATTGCGGCAATGCACTGCCTGGCCGATCTCGAAACTCTTGGTGCCCCCCGTTTCTATGTTTCTACCCATGTCCTCCACCCTGGTTGGGTCTAACCTCGAGAGGATCGTGGCGGGTTTCCTCCGCATGAGGAGCTTGGCGGGTGACAGACCTGACGCTAAGGGGGTTACATGATACCTCAATAGGAATTGGCAGAGTTGCAAGTTCAATTCCCCGGGGCCCATCCTATGCAGTGCGTCCTTCGTTGTTCGCACTAGGCGTTCCGCTTGACCATTTGTAGTGGAGTGAAAGGGGGCCGCAGTAATGTGGTGAATTTTGTTACTTTCCATGAAACCCTGGAGCTCCACTGACGTGAAAGCTGTGGCGTTATCACTCACAAGTACGTCAGGTAAACCGAAACAGCTGAATACCTTGTGTAATTGCTTAATTGTCACAGCTGATGATGTACTGGCCATCGGGATTACCTCCAACCATTTGGAGTAAGAGTCCACTATTATAAGGAAAAGGGTGCCCCTGAAGGGACCTGCGAAGTCCATGTGCAGACGCGACCATGACCCCCGGGCTGTGTCCCATTCTCTGTGCAGAAGTCGGGACTCCTCGGGCCGGGTGCTCTGGCAGCTCTCGCAAATGCCAATCATGTGTTCTATGTCTGTGTCTAGTTTGGGCCACCAGACGTAACTTCTAGCTAGCGCCTTGGAGTGCACGATACCTGGGTGGCTGATGTGCAGCATCTTGAGCACCCGAGACCTCAGAACTTCGGGGATTATTACCCGCTGCCCCCAGAGCAGGCAGCCCCTTTCTAAGGAGAGCTCGTCTCTCCGCCTACCATAAATCTTGAATTCCTCCATAGGGGAGGTTGCCGGCCAGCCTTTTTGTACCCATGAACTGACTAGGGCCAGTGACTTATCTTTCGCCATAGCCTTGGTGATCTCAGCTGGCAGAATCCGGGGCGACTCTAGGGCCTCGATCTGGAGCACCTGGTGGTCCTGCTCTACCTTGCACTCTGGGTCCCCTGCCTGTGGGAGGGGTGACCTGGAAAGGGCATCAGCATGGCTGATCTCCTTGCCGGGGTGGTAGGTAAACGCATACTGGTACGCGTTTAGGAAAATGGCCCATCGCAGCATCCTTGGGGATAAGATCTGTGGGGTTGGCTTATCTGTGGTGAAAATCCCTAACAGGGGCTTATGGTCGGTCACGACTGTGAACGGTCTGCCATAAAGGAAGTCATGGAACTTTTTGGTTCCTGCGACGATTGCCAGGGCTTCCCTATCTGTTTGCGCGTAGTTGCGCTCTGCCTTGGACAGGGATCTCGAATAGAATACCACCGGGGCTTCTCGACCGCTCTCTAGCACATGGCAGAGGACTGCACCCACCCCCACCGGTGAGGCATCACAGACTAGCACAACGGGTTTCTTTGGATCAAAGTGGATCAAGACAGCCTTGGAAGATAGAAGCTGCTTGAGCCCTTGGAATGCCCGTTCCTGGCTGTCTCCCCCACCGCCAAGCCACATCTTTTTTGAGTAATTTGTGCAGTGGCTCTGCAACCAACGCCTTTCCCGGCAGGAAAAAGTGGTAAAAATTTAGGAGCCCTAGGAAGGACTATAGCTCGGCCTTGGTGGTGGGGCGAGGGGCATCCTGCACAGCCGACACCTTTGACTCTGCTGGTTTGATACCCTCAGGGGTTATTCAAAAACCCAGAAATTCTACCTCCTCAGCGAAAAACACACACTTATTCTTTCTCAATCTGAGCCCCGCTTTCTTGAACACAGTTAGTACCCGGTCTAACCGCTTGGCCAATTCCTGTTCCCCTCCCGCCATTATCAAAACGTCGTCAAAGTAGGGGAAAACACCTGGGAGCCCTTTCAACAATCTTTCCATGAGGGACTGAAAGATTCCTGGAGCCGAATTTATGCCGAATTGGAGGTGCGTCACTTTAAAGGCTCTCTTATGGGTAACAATGGTTTTAGCGGCAGCTGCAGCTGGGGTCACCATTAATTGTTGGTATGCCTGCGCTAAGTCTAGCTTGGCGAAACACCTCCCCCCATGTAAAGTATGCTAACAGGTGACTTACTACGGGCACCGGATACACATTTGGGTGAATTGCCTTGTTAATCGTGCACTTGTAGTCAGCGCAGATTCTGACCTCCCCGTTAGCCTTAAGCGCCATAACAATGGGGGTTTCCCACTCAGTGGAGTCCACCGGCACCAAAATCCCCTGACCCACCAGTTTGTCCAGTTCAGTCTCAATTTTGTCCTTTAGTGCAAAAGGCACTCTCCTTGGCTTCAGTCTGATGGGTCGGATGTCGGAATCCATGTCGAATGAGACTGGGGACCCCTTGAACTTCTCCAGCCCCTTCTCAAAGACAGCAGGATGTGCGTTACACACCTCCGTGATTGGGTCAGCCTGCACGGCGTGTATGCCTCCATGAAAACCCCCAGAGGACCAAACCACTGCGTACCCAAGAGGCAGCAGGACCCTTCCTTTAAAACTACTAGGGGCAACTGCGCGGAGCGCCTCTTGAATTGTACCTTGAACTCTCCCACCCCCAACACTGGGATACTCTTGCCCTGAATGTCCCGCAAGTTAGTCTTTAGGGCCTTCAGTTTGGGGCGTGACTTGGGGGGAATGCGCAAAAATTCCCAGTGGGAGATGATGGAGTACGACGACCCCGAGTCGATCTCCATTCTTACTGGGACCCCCTGTATCAGTACCTCAACAAAGAACCGGGGGTGCCACAATGGCACGCTGTGAACTGCCTGGTCGCGGTTGTTGGGAACCCGTCGAGACACGCAGTGCTCCTGGGGCTCATCGTCATCGAAGATTCGGCTGACCCCGTCTGCTTTCCATTGGGACCATTCCGCCTGGCCCTTGCCGTCGTCTTGACGCTGCCTGCAGACCTTTGCGATGTGCCCGCGCCGCCCGCAGTTGTGGCACTCCGCCTTCCAGAATGGGCATCAACTCTGGTCATGGGATGCCCCGCATCCATCACAGCGGCCGTCCTCTCTGGTGCGGTCTCGAACCTGGGCCTCCTCTGCACCCGCTGCACGTCGTCATCCTCGCTGAAGTCGGAGGCGGACGTGGTGGACTCGGAGGGCCCTTGCTTTCCATGGGAGGAACAGCTGTGGACTGGGACCGCTGGCGGGGGGCCCCCAACAGCGGCAGTCCTGTCCCGGAACACCTGTTCGCCTTGTTGCACTGACTCGGCGGCTTGGGCGATGCGCAGGACATGCTCGAAGGAGATGCTCTCGTCCTTGGCCAGTAGTTTTTTCCTGGCCCCCTCATCTCGCAGGCCCAGCAGGAGCCTGTCTCGCAGCGCCTCACTCAGGGACGCTCCCCACCAGCAAGGCAAGGCAGCAACCCTCAGGGCTGCCACGAAGTCGGCCACGGACTCACCGGCCCACTGGCACCGCTGCTGGAAGGCCAGCCTTGCTGGGAACACCGACACTTTCGGCCGAAAGTGTTTCCTCAGCTCGGCGAGGATCTCATCTAGGGGTACCTCCCTGAGCAGCCTCGGCATCAGGAAGTTCATTGCCAGTTCTAATGTTTCCAGGCCGCACTGGGCCAGCAGGAATGCCCGGCATTGGGCTTCCTCCTCGATGCCCTCGAGATCCATTGCATAGAGGAACTGCAGTTCGTAGAGTTCCCATTTCTCTGGCTTCGTGGTGTCGAAGGGCGCGATGTTTACTTTTCAGGATGCCATCCCATCCTCGTTGCCAATTTAGTGTCTTGCACGGAAAACAAAGAAGGAGCCGCAGTAACGGCTAAAACACAGCTTTATTGCATGATGGTCAGGATGAACATGAGGTAATGGCGGACAAAACAGCTCTATTTATAGTACATTGTACATTTGAATATCCCGGGTGATAGCTCATTGGCTACTGTCCGCGTGATGTCATAGATCGTCATGCCCATCTTCTCCAGGTGTGGTATGGCGGGAAGGTTTCCCGCTCTTCAGGTATTCGGGGGAATCTGTGCCATGTGAGCCGGATGCTCGCTACTGCCACCTGTGGCCCTTAGCTCGCATCCTTATACAGCTTGCTACAATGTGTCTCTGATTAGATACAAATGGATACATTGGCCGGATACATTCTGTTAAAGGGGACTTGCAATATTCATTCAATACATAACAAGCTTCAATGCGACTTACATGTGCCTTCTCAAGAACTGCAATGTTGTTGACATAGTTGCCATAAGTCAGAGGCAACTTGACGGCATGTAACAACAAAAATGCCATCAACATGATCCTGCATTAACCCTACATTAAAGGAGGTGTATGCTTTGATTGAGAAGGAAAATGAGGAAAGAGACCCTGGAACAACCCTCTGTTTAGGTTACGTTGAGTCACCTTTGGCATTCACTGCCCTGGATGGCCTCCTGGCCAGGAGGGCAGTATTTAAATCTAATAAAAATAAAATAATCCAATCCCAGTCCCTCCTATGAAGTACCCTTCAGATTCCAAGGTAAAGATAGTCTTTCTGCATTATTTCCATAGGTCCCTTTCTACATCAAACCCCACTGAGTTTTTAATATTTCTCAAACTGCTGGGGTGAAGCTTGGAAAAAGTTATTTTTCTAAATAATTCCTTCCAGAAGCCAACAGCTATCATGGCCATTGAGGTTCTGGGAATGTTAGTCCAGGGAAAAAAAGATAAAATTTACATTCTGTTTTGGAGTGAGAACGTGCTGCTCCAAGAAAACTGGGGTTTATTTATCTCTCTCTTGTCGAGCTGTTACATCAGAAGGCACAAAAGGGGCACCAAAAGGAACTGAGAAGTTAGTAAATATATAGAGATATATCTATAATTCTATGAAGAATTATGATCCTTCAAAGGTTTTCTCAATAACATTCATAGAAGCAGTTATTACTCGAATGAGAGGGAGTTGGATAGGGTATCTATGCTGAGGGCCAAATATGACTGTTCTCAATGGAGCTCAGAAGTGAGAGGTACTCTGACCATTGTCTTTCTGCTTAGGCACAAAGATGAGAAGAATGCAGTGCCACCCTCTACAGAACAGGAGGAATTTATGAAATCCAATTTCCTTCTCTTGATTAATTCCTTTATCAGTGGCTCCTGGGATACACAAAAATATGCTCTTTTTAGATTATGGTATTTTTAAACCACAATCGGGCGTACCCCGAGCAACAGCAACCTTGTAGTGCCAGCTAATCTTTCTCACGCTAGGTCAAGTGAAAGGAACTGCAGAATGAACTCACCAAAAGGTAGCTTCATTTTGCCAGTTTCACCTCTGGCCTAGACACAAAAAAAGAAGGGGCTCCTTTTTCATTTACTGCTGAATGTTTACTTTTAATTGGAATTGATAGGTTAATAATGTTATTACGTTTTGCTTTAAGATGTGGCCCTTTTGTTAGGAATTAATCAAGAGATGGTTGGGGGCCACTGATCTAGACACCCAAGGAGGTAACAGCAATGGTGACTCAAGAAAGTCTTTGGCATGATGGATAGCGAAGGTTCTCATATGTTTTAGCCTCATGAGTAATATTTTTATTATGATGCCAATTTTTCCAAAGGCAGTTTGTTTGTTTTTTGCTTCAACAGATGCAATTCTATCTATATGTAGCTCACACAGACTGCATCATGGCTTACTTTTGAGTAACATGCACAATAGCGTAGCTTAAATTGCACCTCCCACCTTGTTCAGTCTTTGCTGTGTGTAAATTGGTGTGTGTGTATTCAAAGGTCATTTGCTTAATATTACTAATTGTTGGGGTGTTGCGGTGGCTCAGTGGTTAAGAAGTTCACCTTGTTAGCTCGAAGGTCAGCAAGTTGGCAGCTCAAGACCCAAGTACTGCATGACAGAATAAGCGCCTGTCTCCATCCCAGCTCCTGCCAACCTAGCAGTTTGAAAGCAAAAAATTGCAAGTAGATAAACAGGGACCACTTTGGTGGGAAAAGATCTTGGGGACACGAAAGGAGCCTCACTTGGGCATCTCCTGAGGGGAGTTCCTCCAGCAAAAATCCTTTCAACCCAGAAAGCACCTTTGTGTGCTTCTGACATGATTTTTTTTTTTTAAAAAAAAACATTGTTGGGCCAATAAACTCTAGGTTTTTGGTAAAAGGAAAATTCTGAGTCAATGTGAATGGAAGTAAAAGAAGACTGTCCAGTCATGAGCTGTATGGCTGAAGTATATTATCGGTCACACTTTATTTACAAAACCAACAGATTTGTACACTGCAATTTATGGGGCAGTGTAGGGTTAGGGAGATAAAGGATAGATGCAGCAGCTAGTAAAAGGTGTCAGCAGGGAATCATCTCTATCGCAGTGCAGTGGTTCTGGATGGTGTGAGACCTCTTGAAAGAAGCAGTCGGTAATCCAGGCTGATGTTGCAGTTATAGGTTTCTTCATGCAAGGAAATGGAATTCTCATTGCAAGAGGAAAAGGGAGACCAGCAATATTTTGCCATGCCACTGATTTTGCCTGCAGGTGCCCTCAAGTTCTTTACTTCCAGCGTCCTCCAACTTTGCCTTTGGCTGTGGCTCCAGCCTTCTTGCTGCTGTAATACAGAGGGGGGCACACTTTAGTACAGCTGCCACCATTGTGCTCTTTCCAGCTGGTGACTTCCCCGTTTCAGTTAAGAAACTTAGCTGTTCAGGTATCAACATTACAATGGGTGGAAAAATCCACTTTACTGTTTTCTTACAAACATCAGCATTTTACCTTAATCAAGATCTGTGGGCCAGATCTAGGAATTTTACCTAGCTCCCAGTGGCCCTATACCAGGTGGGCACTAATTAATATACAGTTTTAAAATTGGCCCAGATGTTCCTAAAGGCCTGTCAGAAATGAAGCCTCTATTTCTTTATAAAGATCCATCTCACAGAATGTTACACACAGTGTCATGCTACAAATCAGAACATTAAGGAGATGTTGTGTCATAGAGCAAAACAAGATTCAGATTCCTGTACCACTGAGTCCCAGGATGTCTCCATGAATACAGAAGTTGTCAATTCTTGGCTGAAGACATTAATACCAATTCTGTACAGAAATTGAGCCCAAATTATATATCACATATAGTATTTATATATATGATGGTTCATATAGCACTGTTCTTTAAGGTTGCACTGGGAGCAGCAATCTAACTTTTTAAGGGAATGGAGAATAAGAATATCATTCCAAAATTCTCTTCCTATGATTCAGATGTTTGGCTAATTGCTCCAGTTTCCACATACCTGTCAAGTTTTGGATTTAGAAATAAGGGAAATTTCCTGGCAAATACGGGATACTTGACAGCTATGCTTATCATGTGCTGCCCTCCAATGGTAGCAATAGGGCATTGCAGTCTAATTAATAAGGGATGAGGGTAAAATAAGGTTTTCCTGGCCAATAAGGGATACTTGACAGCTATGAGTTTCCATGCAAATGCAACAACACCCAAATCATGCATGACACTTACCTCCCTGCTGTGAATTATGTGCACAGGTGAGTAAAGTTAGTCTCAAGTTAAGAGTTTCCACAGTATGGCAACAATAGATTCATCCTGCAGTGCCAATGTCTGCATACCATTTATCCCTAGATGGCTCTACAAGATGCCCAGTGAGCCAACCTGGCTGAGTGACCAGGGGTTTGTGGTCTGGGACTTAGAATACATCTTTCTCAGGTAACATGTAGTAGAGATTTATCCAGGGAATAGGGGACATTAGATCTTTTGATGCTTGGGTGATTTCCAACCTCTGTAGCTTCACATGTGAAAGAATGTCTCATAGTGAAATCATACCTGTCAACCCGCGGCTCTGGAAAAAACGGGACCTGCGCAGAGCGGTTCTGCGCAGGTCGCCTTCCATGCATGCGTAGAAGGCTATGCCGCTTGTGCATCCCCCTACGCAAGCGGCATAGGCTTCCACGCATGCGTGGAAGGGTTCTACACAAGTGTAAAACCCTTCTACGCATGCGTAGAAGGTGACTTGCGCAGAAGGGCTGCGCAGTACTTCCTTTCCCCCGCTGCCAAATTACGGGGTTTTGGCTGCGCAGGTCAGGAAATGATGTCAATCGGCGCAGGATTACAGAGTAATCCCAGCCAAATCGGGAAGGTTGACAGGTATGAGTGAAATACATACATTTGTACACACACACACAATGCATACTTTACCTGTCAGCTAGTTTAGATCACTGTTCTGAAAAAGCCTTAGACATGAAAGACAAGCCACACATTTCTCAGAGTTCAAAGACCCTCTAGACCTGTTCTTTTATGTTGCCGTATATGAATGTTATATAGCAGCACCCAGGCAATTATGTTTACTGTAGTGATTTTGCACATGTGTAGCAGGCAAATGTAGCACAGTATGTCTTGTTTTGAATGCATCTTCACAATACTCAGGATTAGGCTGATAGGCTTCATGAAGCTCAACATCATCTGCACCCATCTCAGTTCTGTCATTTTGACTTTATTCATGTTAGACTCCCAACTACATTCAAACACAGTATAAAGCTCTCAGATATATTCAGAGAGGCCACATACAGAACTCCTCTGAGTTACAATAAAAGACAGCCTTCAAGCAAGGGGTCCTTTTATCCGTGAAATCCAGGCAACATCAATCTATCTTGTCTGCAATAGTCCTTACCTTGTCTAAATGAGATATTATTTTTAAGAAGTTAATAACTATTATATGCCATCAAGTAGTTTGTGAGTTATGGTGACCCTTCTCAAGCTTTTCTAGGTATAAAATTATCAGAAGTGGTTTACCACTCCCTTCTTCTGGAGGTGTCATGAGGAATGTGCAGTTTGCCCATAGCTACACAAGCTGATTTTTCTACCATAAGACACAGCGGGGCATTGAATTGGGGCAGGAGGGGCACTGAACAGTGCAGGGATAATGTCCCAGTATTGAACACATCTTAAAGGTTGAGTGGCATATTTTGATTTAAAACAAAACAAATAGACATGTTGCCTTGATTGCTTGCTTTTCCCTTGGTGTGAAGAAAGAGTGCTTCTGTTGATTATAAGAAATTACAAGCAACAGGTACCTATCCTTCCTTTGAGTGTGGCGCCTCTTTCAGCAGAAAAAAATGTGCCAGCTAATCATTCTGTGTGGTATTATTGTGCTACCATAAAGCAAAACAAGGCTATGTTTTACCCATGCCTTTCTGGATATAACTTTATATTCCCATCCGCTGAACTGGATGATTCCACAGATATACTTGCATATATACAAACACAACAGTTGAGTGTGGCATCTGAGATCCCACCGCTACACCAGGGCTGTAGCCAGGATTCTAGGTGTGGGTGGGCGAATATTTTTTCCAGGATGGGCAACAATGTCATATAGATCATATATATATATAAGCAGCCAAGAGCTTGAGGGTGGGCAAACTGCTCACTCAGGGTGGGCAATGCCCACCCTGACCACCCCCTGGCTATGGCCATAAACTACACAAATTAGAACCCTTCATTTTTTATTCACTACTGTATCTCTTCCCTCTGGCCTCCATCTCCGATGTGTTAGGTTTCTTAGCAGCACGCATGCAACAACAAAGACATAGAACGAAACAAGCAGGAGACAATTTGAATTAGACAGAGGTGGGATGGGGAAGAAAATAGGAAAGTCATATAACCCATTGAAAAGAACCCACTTGGCCCATGGCAAATGCCACAGATGAACCTGGATATGATTCATGCTGTGACATCCTCTTTTTTCCAATCTCAGGAGCTGCGTGCTCCCTTTTGGTAAATCTCCCTCTTTCTTGCTATTCCACACCTCCCACCCCAAATATCTGCTGGGTTAGCCTTGCAGAAACTGGTGGAAGAGAAGCAGGTTCTTTTGGACAATGGTTATAGATTCACTTTGGTTTCACCAGAATTTTCTTAATGGAAGGCAGTGGGCCAGGAACAGTCCTCCTGACTTTCCACTTTCACTAAGAAAATGAGAGCAAGAAGACCCAAGTGACCGCTGCTACCATTTGAACAGACTTTCCAGACTTTGGGGCCTGGAAAAGCATAGAGGTACTCACTGTTTCTGGGCCTGATCAATGCGGCTCCTGAGGGTGGTGATCTGCAAACAACACACATGACCAAATTTTCAAAAGTGATCTAGCTTCCCATAGTGGAGGGAAGGCTTTTACCTGGCAGAACAGCTGTTGCAGAAAGCTGGAATCATCCTTAGGTCCTCCTTATTATTTTTTAACTTGGAAACATAGACATTATTAACTGGCAACAAATCACCAGAAAAGGGTATTTTCAGGACACAAATGTCTGAGAAAGTTGGAAGAAAAACAATCTGTTCTGTCCTTCTTGAAGTCAACATTGTGACATGGGGATCACTTTTTTTCCTTTTTTGACCGTTTTGAAAATCGATAGAGGTCTCAAGGGTTGGAAAGCTCCTACGATTTTCAGTTAGCCCTAATAAAAGTATTATGATGCTGTTCTTGCAATTAACTGCCTGCACACGTACGTGTGCATCTACTTCTTCACAGTCCAATTTGAAGTCCCAATCATTATCTTTGGTGGAGATTTACCAGCCAGTTAGCAGACGCTGATTTAAAAGACAAAGATTGACTTGTTGTTGATGATGAAGATCTGAAAATATAAAGACTCCAAAGCTGGAAATTTAACCAATTAAGTTTGCTCAGCAGAAATTAGTTTCTGGGCCTCTCCTGGCAGTTGTTATATTGGAAGTATGAAGGCCATGTTGGCAGCCATTCCAGGGAACTTGGCCATCCTCAGAATGGGTGAGGAACACAACAATTGCAAAGAGAAACTGGAATTGTTGAGCACTCTGGAAGCAAGAGACTTCTGCAAACCTATCAGAACAGTTGAAATTCTCCTATATATAAGTGGAGATGATGGAAAAGGTTGCAGACCATTGTAGGTTTATAGATAAAACAGAAGCCTCTTCATATATTACCACAGGAATATAATGACTGCTTTCTTCTCCACAATATTTTTATATGTAGTACCATGTTACATATAAAACTACAACTATATGTACCCGTGTCAACTAACTGTTGACTTTATGGGAAGTAAGGGAATGACTGCAAGAGAACAATTCCAATTTCTCTAGTTGCCCACCTCATTAGAAATACTGTGAAAAAACAGATTGTGAGTCTTAACATCTGCCAAATGCAGTTAGAAATCTTTGTTAGCCCTGATCATATTCTTCTGAGCAAACGTTTCCTAAAACTGATCACCCCGCACATCTCGGCCTTGTTTGTCATCTTGGATTTTACAGGACTAGAAGAAACAAGAGACTGTGACACTGGAAGCAACAAGACAACATGAAAAAGGAAAGTTCAACCACTTACTTGTGGATAGTCAAAATCTGCCTTGTGAAATTGAGTTCACTAACGGTTCTTGAGGTTTTTCTCTCAGACCATGTATTTGCTACAAAACCAGTTTAGTTCTGCTCATTGCTTTAGCTTCAGTGCTCAAGACTTACCTTCACTGCTAAACCTGCAGTAAGTTGAAGATAACAGGCGTGGCTTTCATTCTCCTTAGCAGCACAGAGAGCCAAGAAATCAGCAAGCCTTGAACTTTGCTTGCTTCACAAACCATATTTTCTTTCTGTCATTCTTTACTTCCTTGTTTAACTTGTCTTCTATTTTTTCTTTACTGCTTTTGCCCTACTGTCCTGTTCATCCCCCTTTCTGACCTGCTTATACTACTATCTCCATAGTTCTCATCATCAGTTATGCCTCCTATGTCTCTAACTCAAGCATTCTGTAGGAATTGTATTTCTGGATCAGACTCAATGGCTGTCATATCGTCCAGAGGTAGTGGCCATGTGATCTTCCAGATGTTATAGGACTCTAGCTCCCATCTGCTTCAGCCAGAATAGTAAATGACTTGATGGGACTTATAGCTGATCATCTGGAGACCATAGGTTCTCCACCCTTCATTTTCTCCAACTATATTATGTATTAATCTGCTGACTCCAGGAAGTTCACAAGCATCACATGAAGTCAATGGCCATTGTCCATTAAATGTATCTTTCCAGCTCCTCACCTAGTTATTATTGTGGATTTTCCATAAGACCATGATTTTGACAAAGTAAGAAGTCTCCTGAACCAGTCACTGCCCCTCATCTTCAGTTTCCAAATACAGGTATTTGGAATACTCACCTTGATAATGTCAAAACTATAGCCTTAATTCTGTAGACATAGTTCTATCAAAAGAGAGCATTTTTCTTATAGAAAGTAGCTTCCTGTAGCTGCACATTGACTCTGTGAGGCATGTAATGACATAACAGCTTATTCTGTAAACTAGTCTCAAGAATGCACTTTTTGAGGATGCTGCTGCCTTTATACTCCATCACTCTGCTTTGCTGCCATCATATAGTTAATATACAGGATGCCTCCTTATTAAGTCTAGAAAAATAACAGCAGGTGTATTCTACACTGAATAGCACTGCATCTCTATCCAGTTACTTTGGCCTCATCTGATGAATGGAATACTTTAGAGGGGAATCCAAGGCAGTTCAATGTTCAATTTCTTGTCTTCTGTGCCAGGAGCTGAATGCCAGTCTGCTGTTCATCTGCGAAAACTTGGAGGACCTGATCTCTTGACATGCAAGAGGCTCATGCATGTAAACAGCCATTGCTGTTTTTTATCATTTGGGTGAACTCTTTGTACTTACAACCTGGCTAGTGCCTCCACCCTGCAACGTAGTGATAAAATCTAAGAGAGATCAAGAT
Organism: Bradypodion ventrale; assembly: GCA_035047345.1. Classification (NCBI taxonomy): domain Eukaryota; kingdom Metazoa; phylum Chordata; class Lepidosauria; order Squamata; family Chamaeleonidae; genus Bradypodion; species Bradypodion ventrale. The sequence goes on along the minus strand of JAWDJE010000001.1, from coordinate 369,533,162 downwards.
AATTATATTGGCTTTGGGATACTTCAGAAATCCAGATATTTGCAATGTGTACTCAGGAAGAGATAAACAGGCCCAAATAGCATTTTAAGGGCTCTCAAGTCCATGATCTATCAGTCAATTATTTGATTTTAAATGGTCTTTCCCATGTCCTATTCTACATTAATACATCATTCACTGCAGACTAAAAGATACTATTATTTTACTTGTGAAAACAAGACCATGCTATGCTTCTTACCAAATGTACACAGACGTCAAGTTTCACTAAAATCAAACAAACTTTACAAATGCAGATGTTTTGCAACATGTGATCAGGAAAAGATAAACAGTCCACAACTGCATTTTAAGGCCTCTGTCCAATTGTTAAAACCAGCTAGAGGAGACCCATGGAATCAATTGCTAAATGATGAATCAACAGCTGTACACATCCTGCTGATTCAACGAGTCTACTCATCAATCACACAAGGAGGTTGTCCTCACAGGTATATAGTTTGCTTTTCAGTGTGTTTGGGGTGGGGAGATGGTCCACATTTTTATAGAATCTACACAGGTTGGCTACTGAAGCAGGCCAAGTCTCCTCCAAGGTATGCCTTTTGAGTCTACAATAGAGGGTCTTACTATTTTGGTGTGTTTTCTTTTAGACTTCTCCCAATGTACGTAGGGGCTGGGAATGGGCTAAAAGTGGGTCATGATGCTGTAAAGTTTGCTTCCAATGTTAACCTCTGCTATCATAAAGTGGTTTATGAGCCACCACAGGATATCAGAAACTGAACACTTCCCCATATCATCTGCAATCAGTCCGGGGAAGTGAAATCTTTTTCATGTCTACTTTATTTAAAATTTTAAAAAATATCTTTTTGTGTGTTCGTATATTGTCAATGGAAATTGCAGCCTGTGGGCAGTTTCTTGATTAGCAATACACTAAGGTTTTTTTAATTTAAATGAAGTGATGCACCACATCAGTGATGATCTAGCAGACATAAAAAAATAAACTCACTTCCCCTGACCATTCTGAGATGATCAGGGAAAGTGTTCAATCAAGAGCTAAAGGGCTGATTCCCATTTGGACATTGCTCCCTGTAAAGCAACCTTTTCCAGTTCTCTGATCCAGGTTTTTCAAATACTTATACTGTATAAAGAATCATTGTTGGATAAAAGTAAATCATAACATGCAGATATATGTCTGGATCTTGTTTGAAAATATATTCCTTTTGGAAAACCATGATTGAAATTATTAACAGCACGTAAACTATTAACATGAATCACAAAGTAATTTTGCTGGGTTATAATAAAAGGATTTGTAAATGAATCACATATTCAATTACTTTCAAAGTCTATTGGTGTCAAGATGACAACAGCAATGAATTTGGAAGGAGGAATATAGCCTCATTCTGTGAGTACAGTACTGATAAAATCACATGTAGAACATTGCTCTGTTAGGTAAATGGACAAACAATACAAATAAATTATTTGCAGTGTATTGATACATTTATATGAGCAATGGGGCATATTTGTTTTAAGTGTTGGAATAAGAAAGTAAAAAAAGGAAAACACCCTTTTGCTTCTTATGGATTATTACAGAAATTTGTATTATGAGTTCTATGAATGAAGAGAAAAGATAAATACTGTATTTTTTTTTGCCCAACATAAGGAAAACATTTTTCAGTTATCATAGAAAGTACTGTACTGATTAGTTATCAAGACAACAACAACAAAAAAGGACCCTACTGCGTTTTTTTCCTGCATAAGTGCACACGAAGGGGGAAAAGCATGGGCCATGAGTAAGAAAAGCAAATAAATGGTTCAGCATCATCCCTCCCCACACTGGTTATTCCAGTTGTGTGGATGTAGATGGGTTTACTAGGATTCTTGGTGCCCTCTCTTGGCTTTGTGATGGAAAAGGAAACCATGGAATTAATCATCTTTGTCATGGCACTATTTTAAAACATAGACAGGCAAATTCACCGATAAGAGCTAAAATGTTTTTTAATAGTCTCCCTCCAGGGACATCATGGAGAAATATATTTTTAGGAAGCTGAAATCTGCTCTGAATGTATAGTCAGAACATTTCAGTCCTGAGTAAAAATTTATAACTTGCTGCTATTATTCTGAGGTATAATCGGGGTTTTTACGAGTTTGAGATTACACTTTTCCAAGGAGGCTAGGTCATGTCACCTTAGACTGAACAATAAAAATGATAACTGTGGTCTTTTTTTCTACTCACATCATATTTTTGTCTCTTGATCTTCTCTAAAAACTCATATTTCTCAGTTTCCAGCTGATATAACCAGTCCCACAATTCCTTGGCTTTATCCCTATGGATATGTGGAGAAATAAATGAAATAGGTAAATTTCACTTTTCATATTCTCTAGTCCTCAGAACCCTAGTAGCCATAAGAAGGGTATTATACACAAAAGTGTCACATCTTTTATACCAGTAGAGTTGGCTTTCTAAAAAAGACTGCAGTCCTATAAAGTAAGCATTATAAAAGCAAGAAGAAATGATAATGTGGGAGCTTAAGGGGCACCAAGAACATATAGGTTTGTGGTTGTTGTTTTTTTATCAGAGTTTAGAAGTATTATTGTATTACAGCTCCTGGAATTTCCTCTGAAATGGCAATATAAGACTTCCCTTGCTTGGACAATGAGTTGCTGCTGGTGGTGCTGCTGCCTTTGTGATACTGTATTTCAGTGGTGGGATTCAAATTTTTTTTACTACCTACTCTGTGGGTGTGGTATGGTGGGTGTAGCCAGGGGTAAAGCCCTGTGTTGCACCCGAATTAGGACTACTTTAATTCAAAACTTGGATGGGTGGGGCCAGCCAGAATTTCTGCTACTGTTTCTGGCGAACTGGGGTGAACCTGCTGAATCCCACCACCACCGCTGCTGTATTTCATGTTTCATTTTTATTCAGGCTGCCTTGTAAGAGCTATTGCCTAAATCTAATTCCACAGCCCCAACTGCTATAAGGCCACAGACTCACCAAGCAGCTGATTCAATGGATTTACTGTAGTAGGGACAAGCAGCAGATTTTTTAGGCCTCAGCCTTAAATCAGGAATTGGCGGTAGGCAACCAGTTGACTCCATATGGCCTCCCAGGATATTTTGGGGACTCCCAAAGCCACACTTGAGCACCATGGTTGACTGGCTGGATGCCTACCTTGGGGTGATGAAGGAAATTCCCTAAAGCACTGCCAGAAATTGAAGGAAAGGGGGAAAGTATCCAGACACTTCCTGTTTACATTATCTTTAATGGCTGAAGACTATTATATCTGGTCTTGGTACAGAGCACGATGGGAGAAAGATTCTCCCAAGATTGCTCACTCCTGCTTTCAAAGAGGTTAAGACCAGTGAGTGGAACATTAGGATATGAGCAGCTGCTTGTTGTAGAGGCAATGCAATTCCTTCAGTATCAGAGGCAGTCGGGGAAGAAGGCAATGGCCCTAGTGATCCACTGGTGGGCTTCTCAAAGGCATCTGCTTTGCCACCCTGGCCAGCAGGTTACTTCTCTTCTGCCATAAAATGTTTAAAACTTGAAATGTGAAAATAAGTCCACTTGGTGACAGATATATTCTAACTTCAGTGCTGACGTATTTAATCCTGTTTCTTTATGCCCAATTAAATGGTCCCGGGGTCTATCTAATTGTTATAATGCAATTATATATACATTCATTTATGCATGTGTGTGTGTGATCAGACATGGGAGTGAGACTTCATGGCATCAGTTTATACACATCAGGTACAGAGGTCAGGTACAGAGTGATTATATATATCTGTTGTCAACCCATGCTTTAAAGCCAACTGGTTGCTTATGTCAGTACATTCCATCATTTTAATTACCTCCTGTATGGAGAGATGCCTCTTTTTCACTCTCCTGAACTTTTTACCTTGCAGTATCACCTGATGATGCAAAGTTTTAGTATTAGGGGTGGGGAAGATCACTGAATCCTGATTAATAGCAGAATTTAATCTTCTCTAATCAACGCTTTCCAAGAAATCCCAAGAAGATAGCACTTTACCAGAAGACAGCACTCAAAACTATTTCCACTCCCATACAATTCCAAACAAACATCTAGCACCAGGTGGGAGAAATGGCCTTTTACCTCAGTTTGTCTTCACTAAGATGATCGATGCTAAGGGGTTTGCGCCTTTCAGCCAGGACCTTCTTCTTCAGTTCTCTCGCAGTTTGTTTCTTTCCTCTCTTTTGATCAGCCTGTGAAGAGATGTGTTTGTTTTTTTAAAAAAAATCACAAGATTTATCTCTGCATTCATTCAAATCTATTGAATGAAGCATTTCTGCCCCATGAAAGAGACCATCGGATATCTATTCTACACACACAGTCAGGTGGAAAAAAAGTTGCCAGCACACAAGATGTTTGCCCCTTTCTGAATCTGTGTATGAAAGTCAGTCTGTACTATCCAAATGTGTTCATCTCTGTTGAAGAAGACAGGTCAATTGTCTTGCATGTGGATTTCTCCAGGCACAACTACAGCTGTGTACACAGTTGACCCTCTGTGCTTCTTGTGCAACTTGCTCAACAATTTGGCTTTTTAGGGAAATAATATCAGAAGTTGCTCAGATTTAGAATGGGAATTTTTATATCGACCGTGGCTCAAGTGGCTAATTCACTGACTGGGAGGCGGAAGGTCAGCAGTTCGATTCCTGAGTGCTGCAGGATGGAATGAGCTTCCGTCTTTGTCCCAGCTCCTTCCCACTTAGCAGTTTGAAAGCAAGAAATTACAAGTAGATAAATAGGGACCTCTTCGGTGGGAAGGCAAACAGCATTCTGTGCGCTCCGGAGTCTAGTCTAGTCATGCCTGCCACATGATCACAGAAACGTCTGCAGAAGCAAACAGCGCTGACTCATCGGCTTTGAAACAGAGATGAGCACTGAACCCTAGAGTCAGATATGACTAGCTTTCGAGCAAGGGAAACCTTTACGTTTACCTAAAGGCAGAACCCCTGAATTGCATCTGCCTTAGCAAATAAACATACCCAAGGCCTGGACTGAGCCCATTCTACAGGCTGATTGTTGGATCCCCAAGGCAAGTTTAAGGTACATTTTCATTCCAATTTTTGTCTTTTTTTGTTGATTTGTTTTATTTACTCTCTAATATTCCTATTCCAAGTAAACTTAACCTGAATAGAGCCCCACTGACACTTCTTTCCTTTGCTGTTTGGATTATTTTAGAACAGGTGGGTACAAGCATACACGATAGCATTACAGTGGAACCTCGGATAATGTAATTAATACGTTCTCCGGGATGTTTCTTACAGAGAAAATTACTTTAACCAAATTTCCCACAGGAATGCATTGAAAACCAAAATATTTTAACTGAAACATAGTTTCCCATAGGAATGCACTGAAAACCAATTAATCCATTCTGAACAAAATTCTATAAGCCAAACCATTATTTTCTATGGATTTCCTTTTGTTATGTAACTTTTATGTTAACCGAGCCATGCGCTAACTGAGGTTCCACTGTATTTTGGCATTCAATAGAGATGTGTGAAAGGAGTGACTACCAAAACTGCAGCTACAGTGGACCCTCACATAACGACGTTGCTTGGTACCCCAAGTAGCATCGCTATAGGAGAAACATCATTGTGCGGTTTTCAATGGCAGCCGCACCATATAGCGGCAAAAACCTGTCATTATCCGCACAACAATGTTTAAAAACATCATTAATCCGCACAACGATGATTTTTCATCATTGTGCGGATAGTCACGTGGCAAGTGATGATGTGTTGGTAAGCGGAAATGACGATATTCGAACACGTCGTTAATCGAGGGTCCACTGTACCTTAATTTCCTAAGGGGGCACCAAGTTTATTTTTGGGAGGGACAAAGAGCAACTTGCATAAATTGCTGCAAAACCAGTTGCCAACCCTACCTGGCATCAGTCTAAGATTTTGGTTCCCACTTCATCTGACACTGACACTCAAGACCCAGTCCTGACATGAAAACTAAAACAGATATTCCCTTAACCCCGGGAGAATTGTGTGAAATCTGGAGAACCTGTGCATTGGCACATTGTGGGAGTGTATGCTTGTAAAACGTAATACAGCACAGTACATTCCCTGCAAAGTGTTAGCAACTCTAAAGGAGGGAAAGAAAAGAAAAACAAAGCTCTGTGGCTTTGCACCCCTGTTATTTCACTTCATCTTGAAAGCTTTGCAGCTCTTGCCAAGATGGAACTACAAAATTCTTAACAAATAATGAGCCTGCAAGATTTTAGTAAAGTGTTATGTATGTACAATGTTGCTTTAAGAGATGTTGCCTTGAAATGCTTGAATGTAACCTGGCCACAATTACAATGTAGCCCAGCTGTAAAGGAACGCAAGTTAGCTGTCCATAGGGGGCAGCTGCGAGCGTTCACCTCACATGGTTCACAGTCCCCAAATCACCAACAGCCGCGGGAACTTTCCCGCCTCCTCAAAGAACTACAGAAGAGAGGCGTGACCCGGACGATCCGTGCAGCAAGATTCAAATGTATTGTGTGACTGTATATAATGTGAGATATCTCTGCCATTACCACATGTTCATACTGACCATCAATGAATAAACCTGTGTTAGTCCTTCCTGCGACTCCTTCTTTGTCTTCCGTGCAAGACACTAAATAAAGGTAAAGATCTCCCTTGCTTGAAAGCTTCTCTAGGGGATAGTGTCCATCTCCATTTACAGCCAAAGAGCCAGTGCTCTCTGCATCTACAGATGTTTCCACAGGCATGACTAGACACCAAAGCACACAGAATGCTGTTACCTTTCCCACTAGTGGTACCTATTTATCTACTTGCAATTTCTTGCTTTCGAGCTGCTAGGTTGGCAGGAACTGGGACAGATAACAGGTACTCACTCAACCATTCAGCACTCAGGTCTTGAACTGCTGACCTGCAGACCTTCCGGTTATCAAGTTCAGTGTCTTAACCATTAAGCCACTGCTTTTAATTAGGGAGGTTTTTATTTGCTTGTCCATTCCTGTGGTCCAATTTCTTCAGTCAAGCAGGAGCTTCACCTTAGCCAAATAGCTGCTGTATGTGGCACCCATGGAGGTCAGGGCCTTCTTCTTCTTCATGTCATCTTCAGCCCTTCTCTTGGCATCTTCCTCCTCTCTTCTTGCTTTCTCCTCCTGTGGTAAACAAAAAGAAGAAGAAATGGCATCAGATTCAGGAATCGCAGCTGGGCAATAAAACGTGTGGGATCTGTAAGTTCCTTTTGGTTGACTGTGCAATACAGCAAATAGAGTGGGAAGAATTCCAGTACTTGAGGAAGTTTCTTTTGGGGATTACAGCTCTCAAAACCCTGAGCGTGACTAGAAGACATCAAGAAGTCTGTGAGAAGAAGACCATTGTTTCACTGATCACTTGGCTTTATACTACAAAGAGATATTGAGAAGAAGATGTAGGGGGACTTACAGCAAGCCTGTTCTGACGCTCTTTCTCCTTGTCAGCCCGGATTCTCTGCTGATCAGCCCTTTCAGCTCTACGTTTCTCCTGTCCATTGCACAGAGAAAAAGAAGAGTCCGTGAGTAGTTTAAACATGACTTTATTTACGCTGTTGCTAAGACAAAGGGGTCTTGCATCATGTCTGTCGTTATTTCTGGGAAGAAATTGATGAGACTGAATAACGATCTGTTACCAAACCAATTAAGCTGCAATCTCATACAGAGGGCCAAAATATTCCGAGGACATCCGTGTGTGCAGATGTATCCCAAAACTGTAGCCAGCATTCACCCCCAGACACTTGCACTCAACTTGAAAACAACACCTGCTCCCTCTGAATTGAGATTGACCCACATGATTTTGTGCCTCTAAGTCAAATGACTGCTGCAGAGATGAATTGCAGTAGAAGGGAAAAGTATTTCCTCAACATCAACTTTATTAGAAGCCTAATAACCCTTCCATCTTTACAAGAATGGCAAATCTGAACCTGGATGAAAATGTGACCTCTCTAAAAATTCTCTTCTCCCAGTTCTTGTTGGAGAGAAGAGTACACTCATATTACTGTATATTATGTTCATTACAATGTCACTGTAAGAATTTTAAGTGGCAACATATCCTTTTTGAAAAGTGGAAACTGTATCACAGGGACTTACAATTCTTTCTTTGAGACCTATCAGTTCTTCCTCTTCCTTCTTTCGGGCTTCAAAGTGGTTATCAATCAAGGCCTGAAGCTCAATCAAGTCTTTGTTCTGCCTTTTCTTTTGGATGTCCTGAAGAAAGGGAAAAAAAGAGATGTCACATTATCTATGATGACACCAAAACAATGATGATAATCTTTGAGATTACATAGTAAAGGTAAGGTAAAGGTTGCTCTTGCTCGAAAGCCAGGCATATCCGACTTTAGGGTTCAGTGTTCATCTCCATTTATAGCCAAAGAGCCAGCTCTGCCTGCTTTTGCAGACATTTCTGTGGACATGTGTCAGGCATGACTAAAGATCAGAGTGCAAGTAATGCTGTTTACCTGCCCACCAAAGTAGTACCTATTTATTTACTTGCAATTTCTTGCTTTTGAACTGCTAGGTTGGCAGGAGCTGGGACAGAGACATGAGCTCACTCTGTCGTGCAGCACTCGGGTCTTGAACTGCTGACCTTCCAGCCATCGGGTTCAATATCTTAACCACTAAACCCCTGCAGTCCTTCTGAGATTATATAGATCCTGTCAATTCAGAACATTATGTGCTCTCATTTATTACAACTCCAAATAGTTATTTCTTCTCATAGTTATGGCTCTTACTCAGAAATGTTGTTAGAATTGACATGGAAGTATTTATTTTCAAGCCTCTCATTTAAAATATTTTGAAGATTTATTAGGAATTGTAGGAATTACAATCCTAATAAATTGTAATTGTAGAGAATTGTTGGAAGGTGCCAGCAATACTTACGTCAAAGTCTACTTTCTCACCCTCTGGGATCTTAGGTGCAGTCATCCTTTATGAATGGAGCAAAGAGGAAGAAAGACATTGGAGCACCAGAGATAAGCATTCTCAGAATATGGAGTACAGATGTTGTCAGAAAGAACTATAAGCATGAAAGCACAATGGAGACCAAGCTTGACCTGATCTTGGTTTAGAATAATCTTGTTTGTTTATTTGTTACATTTTATACCACCCATCTGGGATATTGTCCACACTGGGTAGTGTACAGACAAATAACATCAACATAATAAAAACAACAAAATAAAATGAACAGCCAATAATAACAATAATACAAAAATGAATGAATGAATACTTGTTTATTATGCCTTTGAGCTTAGAGTGCTAACTCAAGTAAGAGAAAGCCCAATTCCTCTCCCAGTGGTTACTCAGGGCCAGCACCCATATTCTCTCCCCATCCATAAGTAGCGTTGGTTTCACCTAAATTTAAACAATTGAATCCCACTTTGACGTGAAATTGAAACCATTACAAACCATTTAGGCTCTGGCAGCCTAAATATCTTACAGTATGGATACAGTGACTAAGGATCAGTCAGACTCTTTCATCTGCTGTGAACATTGGTACCCCAATGGTAAATATGGATCAGTTTAGGTGAGTATGATAGAATGGTATGGGGTCCCTAAGAGACTTCACCAACCACTAGCGGGTTTGGATATGACAGGAGAGTTGCTTCCAGATGGAAAGCAGTTAATCAAAGTTACAGGTCAAAAGGCACTATATATTTTCTCTTTTAATTGACATTTTTGGAAAGTAGGGGCAAGGGTTGAGACCCAAGAAGAAAATCACGTTACAGTAAAACCCCTACTTACATAAAAAGTCTGTTCTGTAGGCTTTTATGTAAATCGGTTTTTTATTTAACTCGAAGTAAACCCATAGGAAAAATGATTTTTTACTTAATTCAAAACAAACCCATAGGAAAATGATATTTGTGTAAATCAAAGCAACCCCATAGGAAAAATGATTTTTTACGTAACTCGAAGCAAATCCATAGGAAATTGTGTTATGTAAATCGGGACATGGCTTTAGTGCAAAAATCATTATGTAAGTCGAATTTTATGTAACTCAAGGCATGTGTAAGCCGGGGTTTTACTGTATTTACTCCTCTCTGAAGTGTGGCAATTACACGGTAGATGCTTTGGCTGGAAACATCTTTAATCTTTTTAGGCAGGTCAGGGCAACTTCCAACATTCTGGGGGCTGCACATGCCCACTCCTAGACTCATGAACCTCACCATCTAAAATACTTGTCTTAATCTTATTTTGTCATTTGTTGTTTGTTTGTTTGTTTGTTTGTTTACTGTAAAAGCCCTCTCCTGCCCTCTAGCACTTGCAAGCATCAACTTCTTCCTTTTTTTGGCAGCCACTTTGACCTGCTTTAGCATGCTGTCTCATTTCCCCATCCCTTATCTCATTCACAAACTCTTTCCCGCTGTCAGGACATTATCACTCTTGTACATAATGCCACAATTATTTTGAAATTCTCTCTCTTTCACATGACCTATTTATCCCTCTCCCTGTGTTATCTTTTGATCTGTATTATCCTGCAATTTTTTTCATGCTTCGGTCAATGTGGCGCACCCTTCATTTTAATGCCTTCAGTCTGTCTTCCTGTTCTCCTACAGATCCTGTCTTAAAGAGTGCTTTCCTGCCAGTGTTTTCCTGCACAATCTGTTCCCCCAACAACTTTTTGTGTGTATGCAAATAATTAATTCTAACCTGTGCTCCCCTCACCTACTCAGTTACATAGCCTGAGCATCTGTCTTCACTTTGCTAATCCCAAGACACTCTGTGCACGGGTTAGGATGCCTCCATGTCATGTTGTGCATGATTCCTGATCAGGTGGCATATGGAAAAGTGCTTTGGACAGGCATGCTGTTCTGGCTCTACTTGGCAGAATCTCTCTGTCATGTTTGAAGGAATTCTGCATCACTCATCGGAGATGAGAGAGAAGTATTGCCAGTGAAACTGAAAAAGCAAAGCATATCTGGCTGGCTTTTGCTTATTTACCACATCTGAAGCTGTCTAAGTCAACATTTTAAAAGAAGTATTTAATATTATATTACAAGTATACACTTACACTGGTATTCTGGGTTTCCTCTCTAAATAACAACACAGGAAATAAAAAGAACAAAAGAAGAAAAGATGGAGAAAGGAGATATTAGAACAATAGAATCAATGTTAATATGATTTACAAAAACAAAAGGGATGTCCAATTTTAAAGTAAGATCCTAAAGGCTCTTGGCCATGCTTCCTGACACTTCATAGAAACATTCCTTGATAAAATAGTATAGAAAATGAATCAAAAGGTTGCATGAAAGTTCCAGCATAGCATCTGATAACAATTTCCTTTAATTGGGAGGGGGAGGGGGTTGTTCTTTAAGAAGTTCTTTGACACCAACTCCGATCTGTCCCAGCTGATACAGCCAATGGCCATGATGATGGGAGTTGTAGGTCCAAGATTTACTACTTCCACTTTAGTGCATTTAATTCTAGTTCTGAATATGACATGCTATGAATGAACTGAGGTTGCCATATTTATTTTAGGCACACCGTGAGAAGGTGAAATTCTCTGGAAAAGACAATAAATCCTGGAAAAATATGGAAGGCAGCAGGAAAAGAGGACGTCCAAATATAAGATGGATTGACTCCATAAGGGAAGCCAAAGGGTTGAGTTTAGAAGATCTGAGCAGAGTTATTGAGAACAGGGCATTTGGAAAGTCTCTAATTCACAGAGTCACCATAAGTCAAAGGCAACATGATGGCACGTCACTACACAATTTATCTGTACAATGCTTTTTGGCTCATTTTCTTTTGTGTTTGTGGTGAAATTTCAGTAATAAAAATCACTGAGGTATTAATATTTGGATGCAAACTAATCTGTGAAACTATGAACTTTATGTTTTTCAATTTGCAAGGTAATTCATGTGAAGAACTGATTGAAAAATTGTTAGTCACCCTATCATGAAGGTAAAATTTTTATAGTTTTATTTTTCTTCTTTGAGCTGAAATATACTAGGTGATAACATACCAATCTTTCATGGCTATTATTCAGAAACACAGAAGTTCCATTCCTTCAACCCTTTTTTTCTCTATAGCTATATCTATATCTATAACTAGCTATATTACATATATTATATCTATATATTATAATATGTTACACATATATTACACACACATTATATATTGTATATTTATATACAATATATATAATATAATATATTAATATTATAATATTCATACTATATATCACACATATATTGTATATTTATATACAATATAATTAATATATTAATATTATAATATTCATAAGTTCATTTTGAATAGCATGCATCATTGGTCAAATATCCACTACCACCACCCATCCATTTAGGCATGTTTAGGAACAATTTCATTAACATGTGGTTAAGGAAAGTTAGTTTACTGATCCTGTAATTTTTAAAAAAAGTTTCAGTATTTCCAGAGACGCTTCTGGACAGAAGACGCCAAGTGCTAGCAGTCAAAAGACACTGTGCGGCTATTCCATCTTTAATTTTTTAAATTATTTTGGAGTGGAGAAAAAGGGAGAAGAAATAGGTAAAAATAAAATAAAAAGGGAGAGTTGCAAAAAGAAGACAATGCCCACTGGCTCCTTTGTAAAATTCCAGGAATGAAGATACAAGCCATTCTCTAGAAGAACTCCATATCATAGGAAAACAAAACAAGTCAATGGTATATTTTTCTTTAACAGGAAGAGTCCAAGTGCATGACAGCATGAGATGTAGGGTACATGCAGAGATCAGTCCCAAGGTTAAGGTTTTGTTTGTTTTTATCTTCTTCAGGAACTGAGAAAGGAAAATCCAGAATCATTGTTGCAGAATCCTTTACTCTGTGATCCCCTTCCTTTACCTCTGATTCTTTTATACCAGTGCTACTAAAATAAAAGTTCTAAAATATCTTGCCAAAGGAAAGAGTCCACCAACATTTTGCCTTAAAAATAACAAGAAAGCTGGAAAATAAGTAAGTTACTTTCAAAAGGAAAAGAAAATTGTCTCATGCAAGAAATACCTTGAACTTTCCCCTCAGAATCCAAAAATCAGAATAAAAAAGTGGCAGTGGAGAAATTTCTTCTCTCTCCCTAACGTAGGCCTCAAATGGCCACTGAAACATCAATGGCCAGAATGAATGCCAAACTGAACTAATATAAAGTACTAATGGAAGATTTCCTGCCAGTTGAAATATCATCCTCAGAGGAAGGATTTTTCTTAGATAACAAGGGGGAGAAATTACATCTCCTATATCATTAATAATAATCTTCCCCAACAACCATCAGACTTAAAGCTGATATTATTTGCATTTTTAAAAAATTGCATGTGAATGTAAAGATACGTTTTATTGCACTTTACATGTATCTTGCTCCAGAATCCATGTTCTTTCACATATGTTGTGAATTGCAAGAAATGGTTGTGGTTCTAAAGAGAATGTTTTGTGATTTAAAAAAACTCATCTAAAGCAAAACAAATCCATTTAATAAAAGAGTCACGGGAGACATGAAGGGCTGTACATTTGCAACTGTGATGATTTGGCCCCATTCCCAGTTTTACATCAGGTAAGGATTAGAAGGGATAGAAGAAAAAAAGTGTTAGAATGTGCTGTCTCTACATAAATGATACCAAAATACCATCAAAATTGTTCCTCCTTTGCCAGCTGAAGATGAAATGCAAAGGAAAGTCAGGATTCCAGTCAGCAGGTTTGCAATGCATTTTTTCCTGCTTGTCTATCTCACTATTTTCTTTGTACCTCCCTTTGTACCTTTGAAGGTCTCGAATGGCTATTTTTCATGCTGTCTAAACAAGGAAGCAAAATTAAAAGAGTGTCCAATGAGGATGAGAAATGTGACTGAGAGCTGAATCATAAAACCTATTTTTCTCTACCCAGGCTCTTCTAATGTTCCTTGCACATATGCATGTGTGAATAAGTCTCATGTTTAATGGCCAAAATATTATTAATTATGTCTGCTAGTATAGCACAATTGACATGAAGTAAAATTATTCTGATTCTCTCTCTCTCTCTCTCTCTCTATCTATCTAATACAGATATAAATAAATATTAGATGTTGTGTTGTATGTTTTATATATTGTAAGCTACCCTGAGTGGTGCTTGCATAAAAAGGGTGGAGTATGAATATAAATAAATAAACAAACAATGAATTGTCACAAGATGTTAAGATATACTTTTGCTGTTATGTGCCAAGTCAACAATTCATTGCTCAACATCAAATGCCTTGGCTGACTTATTAGTTTGCAGCAATTCATTGCAGAGACTGACATCTACTGCACTGTGCATTTAACAAATTGTATGATTTGGGGCAATGTGCAATTCAGACTGTCAGCTTTTTGAGACAGTGAAAGTCTTCCCGTCCCTTGGTTCAATCCTTAATCCAAATGAAGACTGCAGCCAACATATGAAAAGAAAATAGAGGCTTGGAAGGGCAGCAATGAAAGATTTAGAAAAGATCATCAAGTATAAGGATGTGTCATCAGAGACCAAGACCAAGAACATCCACACTCTTGTACTCTCAATCACAATGTATGGGTGCAGAAGCTGAATAGTAAACAAAGCTAATGGAAAAGAATTGATTCATTTGAAATGTGGTGCTGGAGGAGAGCTTCACAGAGCACTTAGACTGCCAAAAAGACAAACAAGTGGGTCTTAGAGCAAGTCAAGCCTGAACAGTCTCTGGAGGCAAACATGATGAAACTGAACATGTCTTACTTAGACACATCACAAGAAGACAAGACTCTCTGGAAAAGACAATAATGCTGGGAAAAGTGGGAGGCAGCTGGAAACAGGGAAGGCCAAAGGGGCGATGGATTGATTTCCTATGGGTAGCCACAGACTATCACTTCTAGGAATTGAGTAGTGCTGTTGAGAACAGGACATTTTGGAGATATCTCATTCATAGTGTCGCCATAAGTCAGGGATGACTTGATGACACATAACATTTACATCAAACCTTTGAGCTGTGTTATATGCAACAGTTGAGAAATCAATGTGTTAAAAGCCCCTATCAGTACTTTCGTTTAATTTCCTTAGGATCTTAATATTGCCTGCAGTCCCTGCCTCAGTCATGGGTGTTGTCTGTTTATTTACCTGATAACTCACCACTGCTCAGAAATTTTGGTTAATGCGCCATGCAATTCTGCAGCTCATGAAAACTCTTTTTAAAAAGTCTTTCAGAAGCTACAGTGCTCTATTATCTTTCCTGCAATGGACTAACATGGCTACCTCTTTTGAAGAGTTCTATAGGGGCCCTATATTTATTGGGCCATTCTATATTTATTGGTGATACCACTGAAAAAGCCACCCTTTTGTTTTTGTATAAAATCTGTTCAGTAAGTAATTCAAGAAAATGCAGAATATATTAACCCTCTCAAAATAACAGTACCTCTTAATGCATTGTCCCATCTAGTCAGGGCTGTAGCCAGGATTTAAGATTATTATATATATATATTTTTTTTTGGGGGGGGGGGTGTCAAGAGGGACAAAAAAAATTCAGGGGGGGAAACAATATCACACTCACATATATAACATTGGCACCACGGGTGGGTTTGTGGGGCGAGCTGTTAGCTCAGGAGGGTTTTTGCCCCCCACCCCACCCCGACCCCCCTGGCTACAGCCCTGCCTCTAGTAATATCAAGCCAATCTAGCCTTTTCAAAACTGAAGGTTATTACTTCAGTTCAAACTTCGAGGGGCTTCTTTTATAAGGTGATGAATTTACCTTTGACCTATCCATTTAAACACAATTTTGGCCTGAATTTACTGCAAGGAATTTAAGGTAGTGGTGCACATGGATCTTTCCCCCCACCTTGCCCATTATTATGCTCACAACAAGTTATTGAAATAATTCAATAGAAGGGGTTCATCCAGGAACTCCTGTGAAAATTTGCTAAGAAAAACTCTGTGTTTTAGAGTTGCCCAATAGCTCCCCCCCCCCTGCAACCAAAACATTTTTGACCTTTGTTTGCATCACCCTAGAGGAGAAAGGAAAGGAAATAGATTGTTGAGTAGATGGCACATACCTCCTTCATGGAATTCCTCTGGTGGAAACAAGCAGTGGTGGAGAAAAGAGAATAAGGGGGAAAGAATGTGTATATAAATACTTTTGAAGTGAGTGAGCTGAACGGATAACGGAGAACAAAATGAAAGCTAGTTAAACAAGTAAAAGAGAAATACAGCATAGGCACCCAGAAAAGCTGTGGGAATGTTAAAAAATAAAGAGCAGGTTAATATAGCTGGGGGAGGTAGAGCAATTTAGGAAAAAATTACAGGAGTCTGCAAGTCATTTTTTTTGTTAATAAAACTTGTTGATCTTGTTTCTTCTCTTCCAATGCCCCACTAACGCATATATGTATATTTTGTGTACATATCAGAGCTAATGGAGAACTTGGAAGTTATGTCACATACCTGGCTCTGGAGCTTCATCAGGTGAGAAGTGTCATGGAACAAGATGCAACAATGAGCAAGGGAATGAGAACAAGAGGAACATGTTAATATAAGGTCTTTTAACTCTTCTGTGAGTCCAGAGGGTTGAAATCAGTAGAGAGAAAAGTGAGTAGCAGGACATATCAGTACTCGGTGGAAAAGAAAACTAATAGCATGGAGGATTGCAATCCTATACATTCCTACCTGGAAGTTAGTCCCATTGAATTCAATGGAGCCTAATTTTTGACTTAACATGTATAGGGTTGAGAGGTAAAAAAAGACTTTGTAAAAGCTGTCAAACGAAATCAGGGACTATCAGTTTTCAAAGTGGTTACTGTGTTAGTCTGTGCAGACATATCAGATAAGAAACAAAATTAAAAACTAACAAAAATAAAGATATAAACATTGTGGCATCTTAAAGACACACTGCTTTATTTTAGTGTGAGCTTTTATGGATCAAGTGGAACTTGGTCTTTGTTATTTTTATCTTGTGTCTTATCTGAAATGATTATCAGGTGAGAGAATTAATAATATAGTTTGCAAATCATCTATCACCATAGCCAAGAGGAGTTCATCATCATATTTATCTTGGCTATAATCTTGCACAGGATAACAGTCAGGTTCAGAGTAAAGTGATCCCAAATGAATGTAACTACCATTCACATAGACTGTAGTAAAGGACTTTGCAAATATCATTTTCAAGAAAGCTTTCTGTTTCTCCCCCTCGCCCCCCAGATAGATAATACAGAGAACTTGTTTTGTATATGACATATAAGCATGCATTGCTTCTCACAGCAATTTGTTAATTACCTTTTCGCATTTTGAGCAAGAAGGTAAAGCATTGTTTATCGAACCTCATGGTTAACTTTGGGGTACATGTGTTCTTGATTTTAATATTTTAAAATGAATAAGCATTCAAAAATTGAGGAAGAAAGAAACTGCCATGTTATCTAGCATATATTCTAGTTACGTATTCTGTTGTTATTATAATAACTATGCTTTGTAAATACTTTGTCCCTTGCATAACAGTACAGTAATTTAAATTCTACACTGAAAGATAAAAACATATCTCTAATTGCAGAAACTCCATTTCAACCTAGTCTGTTAATTTACCTGTCCTTGGGGAAAACCAGGCTATAAAGGAGTTCCAAAACAAACAGTTTTGCAACCATACCCTTCCACAATGAACATCTAGTCATAAGTACATTGTGTAACTGACATCTTGAATTGACCTCCATTCATTGCAATGTGATGAGACTGGAGGCAGAGGGTCTTTTGAAAGGTATCCATGAAGTATATAAACTTGGAGAGAGAAATGCATACACATATATACAGCAAGAAAGAGATGTGCATGCATGCAAGCACTTATATGGGACACACATACAAGCAATTATATGGAAACATAATGTAATAAATATATGGAAACCATTCAAAAGGCTCTCTGTTTCTAGCTTCGTTAAAATACAATGAATAGATGTCAACAGAGGAATAAGATTCTTGCTTCAAATCTCTGTAGATCTTTGTAAAAGTGACTTATGTGTTATGCTGAATACATACAGCAGGGGTGCCCAAACTATGGCCTGTGGTCAAGATCTGGCCCCTGATGCCACTTCATCCAGCCTACGCCACCCTCAACACTCCCAGAAATGGAAGTAAAACATGCCCATACAGGAGTGACGAGGGTGGCATGGGCCGGATGAATTGGTATCAGGGCTGGATTTGGCCCACAGGCCATAGTTTGTGCACCCCTGGTTTAAAAGAAAATGGCAGCCTAAAATCTATCTTATCCTGTTGCAAAACATATCTGTTGCAAAACAGATTGCCCGGTGCATTTTATTTCTGCTTCTGGTGGGAGGAACCATGTGACCGGCCCACAGCCCGAAAAGTTTGAGAACCCCTGACATACATGGTCAGCAACAAAGAGAGTGAATGTGATCCTGCTTACCTTTCTGCACATGTTTTTCGTAATAAGGATACACACACACACAATTCCATACAATCTCCACTCACTTAATAAAACTTTATGCCTTTTCTCCTCTGTTTCAGATTCCTCTTCTTTTTGCAGATGTTTGACAACCTCCCCCCATGCTTGCACATAAAGGATGTTAAACTGCATTATTTTCATCAATTACTTAATTTTTCATACAAGATGTTAAACTGCATTATCAAATCAAGACTGTTACAGGAGAATAATAAAACCAAGCAAAGTTAAAAAATTAAGGTTGCCTCCTACTGCCTAGTCCACCTCTGAATTCCTGTGAACCTGATCTTTTAACAAAATGAAAGGAATTCAGAAGTCATGTCACATACCTGGTTCATGAACTTCTTGAGGTGGGAGGGAGTGTCAATAGGGAAGAAGGAAAACAAGTTAGACATAAAGCATGGTTACAACCTTGCACTCTCACAAGTCAGAGTTAAAATACATAGTTTATGAATATGTTAAAATAAGTATTGAATCAGTTATGTGTTTAAAATGAAAAGGAAGGCAGCAAACATGGATTAGAAAAGAGAGTACAGGCATGTGTGAAAAAAGGGCTAGGGGGAGAGAGACTTACAAATGAATGTGGTTTGTCTTGAATAATATCAGATTGCATGTCTCGATTTACAAGTGCAACAGAGGCTATTCATGTCTCTAAAACATTGTTTGCACACATGGAGTTCACCATCACTTCAGATACTGCTTTTCTTAAAATGATACTAAATAGTATAAATGTTTTGCTGGACAGCTAAAAGCCTTTACAATTTAACAGCCAAAATCCTGTTGCTTAGCACAGTAAATTACATTACAGTAGGCCCACTGAATCAGTGGGAATTTAGTGATATAACTCCTTCATATGGTCCATTGATTCAAATGGACCTATTCTAACTGCAATCAACTAATCAATTAAGGAACTAAGGTAAGCTTTCTCAACCTACAGCCCGCGGGCCAGACCCGGCCCCCAAAGCAATTTCGCAAGGCCAGCAACACCGTCGCCAAACCCGGAAGTGGAAAAAACTACATGCCGTGCATGCACAGAACACCGCTAAATGCATTCTGTGTATGCACAGCAAGTGTTTCACTTCTGCTTCCTGGTGGGCAGAAACACGTGACTGGCCTGGTCAGCTGCCTGGGAGGCACGGTCAGGCCCGCAACCCAAAAGCGTTGAGAAAGCCTGAACTAGGGCCTTCATTTATGCAGATGACAGAGCAATTAATGTTCAGGGAACAATATTTGAGGAATAGAGGCTAAGCTGGCATGTGCTCCTGAAGAACTGGGTGTCTATTATGACAACAATCACCTGAAACGTAATCCGGAATAATACTAATACTAATACTAATACTAATACTAATACTAATACTAATACTTATTATTATTATTATTATTATTATTATTATTATTATTATTATTATTATTATTATTATTATTATTCATTTTAGCTACTCTTTGCTTCATTTTTCAGATACTTCATACTTGTGCTTGATGTGCTTCCATAATAATAATAATAATAATAATAATAATAATAATAATAATAATAATAATAATAATAATAATTTCATGTCAGAAACACAAGTAGGTACATTCCATTTACGAAATAGGGAGGCAAAAAAGAAGTTGAACATAACCTGGAGAGGCCACAGATTAAACCACTATGACTTGACTCATTAAATCCCTGCTGATTCAATAGGTCTACTTTAATACAATTTACTACAGTAAACAACAGGATTTGAGCAATTACATATTTCCCTTGTGAGAAAAGTAGCATGTGAATGTAATTCTTCATCTGGTGATAATATAAGGAATGGTCACCTCCACTTTGTATTGGTGTGTGTGTGTGTGTGTGTGTGTGTGTGTGTGTGTGTGTGTGTGTGTGTGTGTGTGAGAGAGAGAGAGAGAGAGAGAAGAATTTTGCTGTGCCACATTTAAGCGTCCTAACTGGAATTCTTAAAGATGAATTAGCATCATGATCAGTTGGTATTTAAACAAATGCCTACACTATATTGAGCATTGTACATAGTAAACAGGTAAGGAAACAAGTCTCTCTTTTCAATCTCATACTTTAATAAATGAGACGTGCACTTCCAATCGTAACAATAGATGTACTATTCAAACTGGATGTGTCTGCAGTAAACATAATCCAGAGAAGAAGTACAGAAAGTATGCTGTTATGTGCTTTCAGGTTACTTCATACCTATGGAATCTTGAGGTAAGTGAAAGAGTGTTTTTTTATTGCCACCTCCCTACCAAATGAATTTCAATGGTTAAATGGAGATTGGAGCACAGGTCTCCAGAGTCCTAGCCCATCACTTTACCACTAGACTACACTGGCTTTCTTAGCAAGTACAATATATTATTGTTATCCCAAATGTGTAGGAAACTCTGTTCCTATAAGACTCAGATGAATTATTCTACCTTTTAAAATTAATGTCCCATTAATTTAAATTAATGCTGTTAATCAGCAATTTCAATTAAATTGGATTCAGCACATCTCTTTGTATTAAAATGAGGTTTCAAGAACTCTTGTGGCTCTGGTGTGTGTGTGCATGAGAGAGAGAGAGAGAGAGAGAGCTGTATGGGTTTCAATCAAGGCATTTGCCTTGGTATGTTTGTCTAATAAGTGAGTATAGTTTATGTGTTAGACATCTGTGTCTAACTGTGGTGAGCAGCACCCTTTTGCCATGGGTGCTACTGGCAAGCAGTCCCTGAAAGGTCTCTTGAAGCAACTGTGGTTCAAAAATGGTTCTCATGTCTGGTTTAAAATGCTAGGTGTATCTCCTGGTCCAACAAAGCAGGTGTTTTATCCCCAAATCTTGAGGAAATGTGCCTTCCTCTGCTCAGACCACAAACTGCCTAAATCCGATTCATAGCCATTTTTCAGTTGGTGTACATCCATAAGATAATTAAAATCAATGCAAACATCCTGGTTGATAAAAACTGTGTCTAGTCCTGTATTCAACAAAATTTATCTGTTTCCATGCATGATGTTACCCTTTGCTAATTTAAAGAGGAAAATGTGTTATCACAAATACCAATGTTAAGGTACTGTGTTGCCTTTCTGTTCTCTTCCATCATTCTTTGTATTATTGACAGATCAGTGTGAGATGGAAAGAGAAAAATTCAGAAGTCAAGTCACATACCTGGTACATGAACTTCACCAGGTGGGAAGTATCATGGATAAAACAAAATTGAGGCAATAGAAAACAAGAACATTAGAGAAGAGAGAGAAAAACAGCATGATTACAATAGCCTTAAAGTAATTCAAAACTGTGTCAGAAATAAAGCCATCTCATTATAGCAAAGCAAATCAGTATCATTAGAACAGAAAGGATTAAATGTTTATAAGCAAATGCAAATGCTTCATAGTAAAATAGGGAATGCAGAGCATGCAGATGAAGAGTAGGAGATGTAAACTGTCTCCACGATGCAAATGATGTGCTTATACTGATTCACAAACAAAGCCCTTCCATTCCTTTTACCAGATATCGGCACACTTCAAAGACTGTGGGAACTTGAGTCCAGCACAACAACCTAAGTATGCCAAGGCATCATCTCCTCCTTTTCCCTCTCTCCCACATGTTTAGCCAGACAGTATGTAGAACTATGGTGACACCAATATGCCCCAAGCATTCTCCTCAACTGACAACTTGGTGCCAATGCTGCTTAGAGGCACAGCTGTCAGAAATACAGTCTTTGCATAGTTTGCCATGGTTGCCTGCGTATTGTATGGACCCTCCCCCATGGAACTTGAATATAGCCCCCTCGATGGTGCATCAGGCATACAATTGACCCAGGAGAAAGTGGGAGGGCACAGATAATCTATACCACTGAATCTTGAGCATTAGGATGTCACGGGGTCCATTATTGAGGAAAATGTTCCCTTCCCTTTAAGAATGAGTCTAATGTTTGAAGCTGACCTAATGGCATATACTTAGGCAAGTAAACAATGCTTTACATCAGGGGTTCCCAACCTAAGGCCCGTGGGCTGGATCTGGCCCATGGCACCATTTCATGTGGGGGGGGGCGCCCCTACAAGGGCAATGGAGAAACAAAATGGCCATCCCTTTGAAACTGTTGGGACAAAATGGCCACCCCCATCATGCAGGCAGGGCAAAATGGTCATCCGGCCCTTGAAGCTGACTGAGAGAGTATAACCCAGCCCCCGGTTTGAAAAGGTTGTGAACCCCTGCTTTACATGATAAGCACATTACAAAATTCAGCAACACACTCAGTCGCAGCTGATACGGAGTTCAGTTAAAGGTGAACTGAACAAATGTGTGCTTTATTTTGACCATATTTGTAACTAATGTCTGCAGTGTTGTAAAGTCCTGCTTCACACTTGTCGGAATCATACATACCTAACTGAGAGTGCATCTTGATTGATAAAAGTGTTTGAGGTTCCCACTGTTTTTTTTTTTTTAAAATCAGGTCATGTGGTGATTATCCCAGTTTCGGTGTCCTTTGAAGAAACCTTACCCAAACATTTTTTTAACCTTCACAAAGCACTCTCCCAATTTTCTCCTTTCTCTCCCATCCCTCATAGGGGTTTTCTTTCTTCTTTTTCACTCTTTTTCACTTCTTTTTCACTCATCCCCACCACCACAGGCCTCCTTTCCAAAGAGGAGTGTACCTGCTGTTACCACCTTTACCTCCGCCTCTGCTGCACAGCTGTTCATGCACAGCCCCTATTGCTTGTGCTCTGCACCCAGCACATGCTAACATTTTTTTAAAAATATATATTTTAGTGTTATAGCATTACACCAGTTCTTTGCAACGACAGTTTGTTGCTGAACCGTTGTAGTGCTATAGGATTAAAGATTCGGAGGTTGCATGTGACATTTTCAGGCTATGGGGAATCCTGCAACCTTTACAGGGCAAGAGGCACAATACACAATATGTGTCATCATATACATGCACACAGAACAATACAGCAGTTTAGGAATTGGTACAATATAAACAATCCCTGCTGGGTAGTTTAAAATACATGAACGTATGAATATACATGGAAGTTGCCATGCCAGGGGGGAAAAAGCTTTTGTGGCTTTTCAATTTCAATGTAATGCTTTTTTACCTGCATTCTTCTACACTGATTCCCCAGTAGGAGAAGCATTATATTGAAATTAGCAGCAATATAAACCAATGGCTGTAAATGCTCATTCAAAAGCAGGACTGTGGAATGAACGTGTGAGGTGCACAAATATGTCCAGTTAATGTGGCTTGTTAGGTTTCTTACCCTGCATTTCATCAGCTGATATAATCATTGATCGCAACTGCCCAAAAACATACCTGCATGTTATGTCTCTGTGCATTCAATTGGTAATGATGATGCATCAGTTACACTTTCTCTTCCACAGCCCTAAGAGAACGGCTTAAGACACTACCTCTTCCACTTACATACTCAGCACTGAGAAGCCATAAGACTTACCTTCTTCTTCAGTGGGGAACATTGTAAAAAGAGAGAGAGAGGAGGGAAAAGCAAGAAAAATAATATTAAAATAGAAACTTGACATTAGAATTCCTCAAACTGTGTGAGGAACATTGAATTCTAAAGGAGAGATTTCACAGCCATGGAAAAATTCTTAATGCATCTGTGGTACCATTAATTCTTTAAGGTGCCAGGAGAGTTTCCCTCCTGCAATAAACTATCACAGTTATCCCTCCAGTCACTAGATGTTCTGACGGAAGATAAATATTAGGGGCTTAGCAAACAGCAAATGGAAGGGTCCCTCACCGTCGCCGAGAGACCCTTCCAGCCTCTCCAGGGGCTCTGCCATCAGCCCCAGGATGGGAGGCACCTGCTACTGGTGCCCCTGCACATGGCCCATCTGGGCGGGGACTGGGGAGTTCAAAAGGATGGCGGAACAGGCACTGACGACGCAGACGACGCAGAGGGATCCTTCCAGCCTCTCCCAGGGCTCTGCCATCAGCCACGGGATGGGAGGTGCCTGTTCCCAGTGACCCGGTATTTGTATCTCTGTATGCTATGGAATCTTATTGAAATTATTTTACTGTACTTTTTCTGTATTTATTGTGTTTTATGCTTTATATACTGATGTAACTATTGTGTATGGTGTATCTTTTTTGTATTATTGCATTGTCATATTGTACCTGTGTTGATATGTTGGAAGCCACCCTGAGTCGGCCTGCGCTGAGTAGGGCAGGGTATAAATAAAAAATGGAATTGAATATTGACTTTAAGATGCCAGTAGCTTCTGTGTTGCTTTAGTAACAAAAGACTAGCATGGTTTTTCTTCTGAAGACTGGATGCATTGACTGAAAGCAAATCCATCCTTCTCTTTCTCTGCATCTCCCCATTTTCCTCTGTCCACTATTTTTCATGAGTTATATGTGTTTATGGTGAACCACAATAATGTAATAAAGATAGGATGGGGAGTGTTATAAATAATTTACTGCTCAAAATTGTGTAGCAGTAGTCAACATGCTGGAAGCTGCCCATGGCTCTGTTACATGGCATTAACATCCCCCCCCCCATTAATCAGGAACTTTTAAAAAATATTCAAAACACTAAACCAATGGTACTTTTTTCTGATATGTAGTGGATTTGTAAGTTACCAGTTTCACCAATGAAAATTCGTCCTTCTTTCTTAGTGCTAGTGGATCAAATTTTTGAGTTAATATTTTGCTTTTTCTCGTTCTTTTTCTTCTGTGATCACAAGAGCCCCTTAATCAAACAAAATACTTCTCTGAAAAGGAAAATAAAGGAATCCAAAGACAATATCACATACCTTCTTCTTCTGCTTCTTCTTCTGCTGGGAAACACCATGGGAATAAGAAGTAGAGACAAAAAATAACATTAATATGGCTGCCAGAACTTTAGAATTTTTTTTCCCACTGGCTAATGCTGGAGGGATTAAAGAATTAGAAAATATACAGCAGAAACTGACCACCTTAGAAGAAGAAAAATGCATGTCAGGCAAAGATTTAAATCCAGAAACCAGGAAGACATAAAAGGAAACACTTTCTGTAGAAAGGTACGTGCATTAAAGAAGAGAAAAGCCTAACCTTCTCTTGAAATTAATGTTTTTCACCATAAAGGAAGACAGAACAATAGATAAGAAAAACAAAAGGGGGGGAGGACATTTATTTCCTGGAAGAAGAAGGCTGTACAGTATTTGGGTAACACCCTTGACTGCCTCTTTGTAAGATTGACAAGTGGCTGAAGATGGAGTTTGGAGAGTATTATCACTTCCTACAAGCCTAATAAACTGCTGTATTTTTTCTTGACTCCCTTTGTGATGATGCTAATTTAAATTGAAGGCATATTGGAGAACTACATTTGTTTAGAACAACCTAATACCATGGGAGAAATAAGCAGAACTTTCTGATTTTGAAAGTAGTTTCTGTATGGGGTGAGGTGCAGTGTCAAAAGTTTCCCGGCAGTAACTTGTTTCCAATGGTAGCCTTGTTATCATAGCATTGTGTTACTACTCCATCTAGCACAGGGGTGGCCAAACCTTTTGGGTTGCGGACTGGTCACATGATTCAAAGGGCTGGTCACTATGGATCTGGCCCCTGACGCCAATTCATCCGGCCCATAAAACCTTCATTGCTCCTGGAAGCAGAAGTAAAACGTGCCCGTACATGCCCGCATTTTACTTCTGCTTCCGGGAGCGATGAAGTCTTTGTGGGCCAGATCTGCACCCCCCAGGCCGTAGTTTGGCAACCCCTGATCTAGCACTTCCTATTCTTGTACTGCTAATGCAGTACAATATTAACAACTGAACACATCCCCAGATAGGTTGATGAAAATGTCTCTGGGGAAAGAGCCATGTATTTTTATGTAATTCAGAAGATGAACTGTCTGACACAATAGATCAGTGGTTGCCAAACTTTTTAAGTTGGGGGCTAAAAATCAAGCATAAAATCCAAAAATTAATTCCTGATTGGAAGCTCCAGCCAGAAATTTATTATTATCATTAGAGAAATAAATATTAAAAGTGCAATTCAGATGTGAATTCTGGAAAGCCCCAGGCTTCATTTTGACCAAAAAGGAAAAACTAGGACCAAACAGCTGGAACTTTTGCCTCACCTGGATAAGCCCATGTTGTTGTTCAGTCGCACAGTCGATTCTGGCCCTTTGCGACCCCAGGCACCTCTGTCCTCCACCATTCTCCTCAGCCCGCCCAGCTCTGTGCCTATTGTGTCTACAATACCATCTAGCCATCTCATCTTTGGACGCCCCCTTCTTCTTTTGCCCTCCACATTTCCCAGCATCAAGGCCTTCTCAAGTGAGTCCTCCCTTCTCATTTGATGTCCAAAGTACTTTAGCTTCATCTTCACTATTTGTCCCTCCAATGAACAGTCAGGATTGATTTCTTCCAGTATTGACCTATTTGTTCTCTTTGCTGTCCAGGGGACTCTCAAGACTCTCCTCCAACAGCACATCTCAAAGGCATCTATTCTTCTGCGCTCAGCTTTCCTAATGGTCCAGCTCTCACACCCATACATTACCACTGGGAATAACATTGCTTTGACTATACGAATTTTTGTTTTCATTATATTCCCCAGGTTTCTCATAGCTTGTCTCCCCAAAATCAGTTGTCTTTTTATTTCATGGCTGCAGTCACCATCTGCAGTGATCTTAGATCCTAAGAAAGTAAAATCTGTCACTGCTTCTACTTCTTCCCCATCTATTTTCCAGGAACTGATAGGGCCTGTTGCCATTATCTTGGTTTTCTTGATATTGAGTCTCAGGCCAGTTTTTGCACTTTCCTCCTTCAACCCAATCAAGAGATTCTTTAGGTCTTCCTCACTTTCTGCCATTAGGGTGGTATCGTCTGCATATCTCAAATTGTTGATGTTTCTCCCAGCAATTTTGATCCCATATTGTGATTCCTCCATAATTCATTTCACATTATGTGCTCTGTGTATAAGTTGAATAAGCAGGGTGATAAAATGCAGCCTTGACTTACTCCTTTTCCTATTCCAAACCACTCCATCATTCCGTATTCTGTCCTAACTGTTGCTTCTTGATTCATGTACAGATTTCTCATGAGGCATATGAGGTGTTCTGGTATTCCCATCTCTTTAATTACTTGCCACATTTTGTTAAATATTTTGTTAAATATTTACCACATTTGGTAAAATAAAGTCCAGAGGAAATTAAATTCCTTTTACTATATTTGCAAGACATATTTGCATAGTCATGTCAGAAACCCATAAACAACATGGACTATGAAGATTAACCTATAAAATCCAACAAGTCATAAATTTAGTTATAATAGACTTGCACAGGAGTGAATCTTCTAAACTCCATCTTCTAAACATTCCTGTAAAGCTATATAGAAACTTGTCAAATCATTAGTCTGCTAAAGATAATACACATTTCGCAGTGAGTATTGTATCACCAGCAACTGTACTCAACTTACTGTAAAAATACAGTAAAACCCCGGGTTACAACCTCCTCGGTTTAAGTTTGCTGCGGTTTACAACGGCAAATCCTATGGAAATGCCATCCCGGCTTACAAATTTTTGTTTACAATGATCAATTCAGGACTATATTTTTTACTTTTCAATGCATCCCTATGGATGTTTCGGTTTACAATTTTTTCAGGTTATAACGAAGGCTGTTGGAATGGACCTCCGTCGTAACCCGGAGTTTTACCGTAATAGTTTGTTTTAGACTGAAATATCAAATGGGAAATTTCTACCACTACAAATTCAAATCTAATTCTGCACTTACAAGGGACAGAGAGTGAATTCAGGTCAATATAGGGTGGCACAATCAGATAATTACGTCAGCATGGAGTTAGTTTTCTAAAATGCATACTATATACAGTACTGTATGTCAAGATCCACATGTTGGTCTTAATCTGCTCTTCACCCCAGTTTTGAGCCTAAAATATTTAGAACTGGTAATTCACACATTTCAGATCATCTTTAGCAGATAATGACAAAGAGAGGGGTAAATGACAGGCAGTGAAAGAGATGACAATCAAGGTATAATCAAGGAAAGAGAAGGTGCATTCGGAGCGGGGAGGGTGGTTACCTTGTTCTTCATACTCCTCTGCATTGAGATAAAAAGAAAAGAAAACAAGAAAAGCAGGAGAATCAACACAATTGCTTAGCAAATGCAACACAAGGACCAAAAGGACTGAAGAGTGGGGGGGGGGGGGAATTACCAACATTAAAAGCATGATTTCTTTATACAGAGGATAAACAATGCAAAACAGATGAAAAGATTTCTTGACTCTAATGTTTGAGCTGGTTGTTGCTCCTTGTAATAGTGAGTGACTTGCAAATTAAAAAAAATTAATTAAAAAGCAGACATGTCTTAAAGTAAGATCAAGCTTGAAATTTCACTAAAAACCTGAGTGTATGAAACATGGGTAAGTTGAATGACAATCCACAAACGCTTGTGAATATCTGAAGAATACTTTGTGTCTCTGAAAGGCATTTAATTGAAAAAGCAAGTATTTAGCCATAGAAATAAGCCTCAAAAGGGGTTTAAAATAGAGTCTGTAACCAGGCAGAATGAAATTACCACCTCCCTGTTTTTTTAACAAAACAGGAAAATTTTCTGCAAATGTTCAGAAGAGAATTGGGGTACCGTTTGCTTAGCAATGCAATGCAATATTTTATGGAATGGACATGTGGTTCATTCTACCATATAAAAAGACACAAAAGTAAATTCAAAAGTATTATTATAGTTGAGCATGTGATGCGCCTCTGGGAGGTCACATGACTCTCCACTACCTGTGAGTTTGTATATTTTTGTAATTTGATACAGAAAGGCAGGGATTATGCAATGTTTCATTATGTTCCTCATGTTTTTGCAATTTAACACATTTTATGATTTTCCCATTGCTTTACTTTCATTTAAAAGTAAACCTTGATGTTTTTGCCATGTTATCTGAAATAAGATTACAGTTAAACTCTCTTCTGTGTGTCTTTTAAAAGTCCTGTTGTTTTCCCTGCCCATCTCAGCATAGAGACACAGGGGTTTCCCCCATCCCTGCCTGTTTATTCTGTTCAGTTTTTAAACTGATCAGCTTGTTATAGTGCCGTCTTTGTTATGCTAATCCATATACAAGTGCCTGATTTGGGGGGGGGGGTCCTAAAATTCCCCAGCCACTGGCCATGGAGGATGAGGTTTCTTGGGAGTTATAATTCAGAAAGTAACGGTTTCCAAATTCTGTTTATTTCATTTCAGATGGGAATGTCTGGTGTGTAATATACTTTGGCAATGGGATCAGTGAATAAATGGATAATAAGATATATTTTGTGCTGCATTTCATATGACACAATCTCTGAGGGCTGTTGTCATCATGCATGAGCAGGGAGAAAGATTCCTGCTGAAGATTATTTTACGTTAGCATAGTGTTACTTGTGGGTTTATAGTGGTCCAGCCACAGAGTGGTTCTCACTGAAATCCTAAATTAAGCATACTAACCAGGAAATGATCCACCACGTAGAAATCCTTGGAGTTTTGTTCTTATATAATTTTAATTCAGATCACACTCCCAGCAAAAGTACTATGACAAAGCTGTGGGTAGATGATACTAAACTATAATCTATTAAATTCTATTAAATGAGACAAACTCTTTTGTTAGCAATTGTAAGCACAAAAATCCTGCCTCAGCATTAAAGTTGGTTCTATGTAGTTTCCTAATCCATCTTCATAGGAGTGTAAGGACTTAGGCTCCTTATAAATGGCATCAACTTGAGGGAAAGACTTTTTAAAAATTAATGCCATTGCTCTTCAGTCCAAAGAGAAGAGAAGCCATGTTGATAATGTAATTTCACATTTGGAACCAGTGTAAAAAAGCCCATGTTAACAACACGTTGCTTTTTAACAATGAACATATTAACTAGTACAGAGTTGCATGCATATAATGCACACATTTACGTATTTCTGAAATAGCTAGTATATTTTGATTTATAATTTTGCATGTAACATATAGGATAGAGTAATATCTAGTTATTTGTTCCCCAATTGTTCAAAATGCAAACGTTGGAGCTAGTGTACAAACAGGACATATTTTCATGTTTTAAATGCTTAGTTCTTTTATATGGTATAATTGCCGAAAATGTCAAGACTCCATTGGACTACAGAACTTGACAGAGCATGAAATAAAAAAGCAAGACAAAAAAGAGCACATTTTCAAGGTCTCCACAATTGAAAAATGTGGCACCAACAACTCTACAACGACAAAGCATGGGACAAGAGATTTGATGTGGAAGAAGGTGAAATCCAAGCATGTGAAACAAAGCATTGACCTTATGACAATATCAACACAAATCAGAATGGTAGAAGTGAAGAAGTATCCGAAAAGACTGCATGTGGGTTCCAATCAGGATGCTTGCCTGTTGCCATCTTTGAAGGCCATAACGTCTGTATATTCACTGACCATCATGTTGGTAGCTGGTAACAGCACTAGGACAGTCAGAAGTTTTCTACTTGTTTTTCAGTGGCTTTTGGGGAGATTTCCCTTGCTTGCCTCAAGTTGTATGTGTTGTCCATTGTACCAATGGGAGAGGACAGAACTAGGTTGCCCATTAGGCAATCTTAACCATACCAAGTAGCTGTTTTATTTCACAGCCATTTCCCATGACAGAGCAAGACCACAGACAGTATAGTGATATATAATAGGAAAATTGAGCCAGAATAAGTTAAGAGATATTTTCACAATCTAGATCATAATAACTAAATAATAAAAATAGACAAGGTGAGTACATTTTTTAAAAATGTAACATATATCAGAAAATGAAACTGGAGAAAATGAAGTATATTGTGGCATTTCTTTATAAAAGAAGCATTTCATACTCACCCTCTACTTGTTCCCTGTATGAAAGAAAGAAAGAAATACAGATGTTCAAAATGGTTAAACACTGCAATCTATTGGATGTTTATATACAAATAAAACCTGCTTTGTTCAATAGGGATTACTGATTGGTCAGTGTCCAGTTGACTGCAGTCTATATTCTTCTTAAATTTTAACTATGGCCTAACTAAGTTGCTGTTTATAAATCTAATTCATGCTATCTGTTTTGTTCTTAGCTTGCAAGCAACAGCTTATAAAAAACTTACTTACTTGTATTATTAGTTAAGGTTTTCCCTCTTTTTTCTTAGTTTATTGAAAGACCTAGGGAGTTCCTCTTTACAGAGTTTTATTATTCCAGGATGGGAAATAATAAGATCTCAGTGATGTGGAGCAGAGGGAGATATGATGCTCAGAGGCCATTTGGTTGTTTTGAAGAATCAGCTTTAGATGCTTAAAATTTATTTATTTATTAATAAATTCTAACTGTTCTCTGCAAATTCTAACTGTTCTCTTACTCACCAGATAAACGGTGACCAATTTAGCCAACCCTCAGAGATGTCCCGTTTGCTCTTTAATTCCAGGTCTATGATGATCCTGGACTTGTTAATGGAAGAACCCAACATGACATGCATAATGGAGATTTGGATGAGTGAAGGGACAGCCTGGTCCTTGTCTTTAATATGCCCACCTGGGTACTCCAGTCAGCATCAGAGCTGAGGGAAAGGGAGTTTGCTATCATTTATAAGGCTACCATCACTGTTAGCAGTATCTAGTGCTTATCAGAGAAAGATTTCAAGATTACTGTTTGTTAGGTATGCTCATCATTATTACATATAGAAAGCTCAAACAGCTGTCGTGCTATCAGAAGTTTCAGCATTCCAGCCAAAACAGGCAAGATAGGCAGCTGTCCAACATCCCTGTCAAGTGCGGCTCTGGAAAATACAGGACCAGTGCAGAACCCTTCTGTGCATGCACAGAAGGGTTCTGCACAGATGCGCATGCGCAGTAACTACTTTCCCTGCCAGCCAAATTACAGGATGGTGGCAGGAAAGTGGAGGAAGTGGCGCAGAAATACGGGAAATCCCAGCCAATCCGGGATACTTGACAGGTATGCTGTCCAATGAGGAGGTAATGACACACAGTGCTCCAAGAGACACTTATTCAAAGCTTTTATATTTGGAAAATCAACAAAGGAGAGGAGCTGCTTGACAAACAAAAATCATGCAAATTTGCAAGCTGTTAGGAGACAATCACAAGCTCTCCATCTCCTTTGTTTTGGTCTTCAGCTCTTGATGTCCCTATTTCACCAGCCTGTGATGGAGTACTTTTGGCTTATACTTTCACCAGATAACCTTCACTTTTATCTGAACTGAGTCTAAATTACATACCCATGAAATTATATTCGGCAGGCTTCTTTAGCCTTGAGATTAGTGTTACCACTTTCTATGAATGTCTCTGGGGGGAAGGAGAGAGTGAAGGACTCTTTAGTCTTTAATTTGAATATTTGGTTCTAAGAATCCTAGGGCCACATAAATTTATTAAATTCGTTGGTGATTTGCACACTTTATTTTGATTTTAGATTTTAGTCCTTAGATTTGTGAGGACAGATAAATCCTGCAAAACAAAAAACAACCACCACCACCCATTCCCAAAATTGTCCTTTTAACACCCAAGATCACTACTTACACTTCTTCAGTATCAGACATGTTGGCAGAGGGTTTCTAGATGAAAATTTTAGAAAGGCAGAATAAGTTAGTGTCATGTTGAATGCAAATTTATCATTGGAAAGAGTGATACAGTAAAACCCCGTATAACAATTTTAATTCATTCTACAGGTTTGTTTGCTATGTAATTTTTTTGTTGTATGATTTTTCCTATGGAATATCAATATGCAGGGCACCACTTTTAAAAAAATCTATTCATTATGCAATTATTTCACTATAGGGGGTGTTCGTTATATGAGGTTCCACTGTATCTGGTACTCTCTCAGGTGTACAAAAATTAGACTATACTGTATTATTTGTAAAGCAAAGGTAATATAATTCATTATAAATGATACTAATACTGTATAGCAATAAACACGTGACAAAATTAGCAATCCTCTCACTTATCCAATCAGAACCTTTCCTTTGCAACAACACTTCATAAATTTAAAATGCAGAAGAGAATGGATGCTCATGGCCAATCTTCAAATCCAGCAAAGCATTTCTACAAAGCTAATACCACTCCTCAGAGGAATCATTCTTACATAATAGTACTGTATGTGTAAAGATTAGTATCTTAAAAGATATGAAGATGGTTTCCAGCAATTATTAACCTTGGCAGCAACCCAACTATCTCTATATTTCTAGTAACTTTAAAATTTACTAACAATAGTAAACAACAATTTAAGCACAATGGGGGAACTCCTGCTGGCATAAGCTTTTGGAATGGTGATGTCACCAGCAGATGATTTTTGGTAATTAAATAACTTGCTACTTCCCGAGCCTTTTCTGACTCCCTTTTATTGTCTGGAAGATGTTGAAACTGTGGGACAGAAGGAGGAACTGTTCAATTACAAAAAGCATCTGTTGTTGGATTACATTAATTAAAGACTTCCGCCTTCCATCCTGCAGTTCTCATAGCTTCCACGTAATTAAAGAGATTATATAGGAGCTGAAAAAGTGATAGGACAGAACTAAGATGTTTCTAGTTACCAAAAATTGTCCCCGTGCTAGTGACTTCATCACATTCTGCAGATGCAAGCTATACAACAGGATTTCTACCAATATGTTCTGTTGCTCCATGTATACTTATTCTCGAATCACTCCTGCAAAGATATTTAAAGACTAGGTAATGGAGACTGAGTGTTGGAGATTACATGGATTTTTAATCTAAACTCTAGTCTAACGCTCTGCCCTCTGACTTCATGGATCAGCCTTACTATATGGAATGTAGTAAATATATGTGATAGACATGGACACAGAGAGAAAGAGAGACATTAGTAATTACTTAGGTAGCAGGGTTTGTGTTCATACAATGACAACTATGATTAGATCACCTGTATTCTCATCTTTAACAGAGAAAAATGCCAGAACTCACAAGATTATTTTGTTAATGTTATCTGAACAGCTATTGTATTTACTACAACCAGTTTTTATACTCCAGGTGAGCTCAGAAAAAGGCTGGGATCATAAAGGATTTGTTTTCACTTGACAACACATTGCTTTCTTAGCCCACAGCTGCATCAAAGGCCTCTACACCACAAAGGATGGCAGAGATATATAGTACCAGTTTTGCCCTGACAGGACTTCACATTCCTCCAATTCACCACCAGGTTTTCCTGCATAGGCTACATAATGCCGGATCCCCATTTCCCAAAAGAAGGAGCAGAGGCCAGGTGACAGCTGGAACAGCAACAGACCAACGCTTGTGTGGTGTCTCCTAGCAATGCCTTTGCAGAACTATTTTTAAAGAGGTACAAAACCTTAAGGAGGTCAGGGATAAGCTCTGCAGGACAGACTTCATCCCACAGACATCCAAATCCATGATGGATGGAGCTTTAAATAGAAAGCAGAGCTCCTCCTCATGAAACCCAACCCTTGTTTTGACTTCGTTACTCAGCTGATACATGAGAGGAGTCTTGAAGGACCTGGCAGATGGATGTCCATCCTAAAAGTAACATCTGCGGCTTACAGGATTTCTATTTCAGAAGGGTCTCATAATCCCAGAGGCAACATTCCTGCCATATAAGGGATCTTACCCAGTCCCCAGTGACAACATTTAGCGATACCATGTAAACACTCAGAATGGTGTGTGCCTGCACAGCTCCTTGAAGTATGCTTGGAAACTCTTAAGTGTTCCAAACATAAACTCATAAGAAAAGGCTAGCAGACAGATCATAGTGTTTGGTTTAGGGAATGGGCAGATTGACAGAGCCACTCCATAGTGAAGAGCACTGGAAGAAGATCAGTTGAAATATCCTCCCAATTTGTTTCCCAAATAGATGCTGTGAGGCTTCTGACTGGTGCATTTGTTCGATTCTTCTATTGGTTCCTGCATATGGGATTTGCTTTTTTGGAAATAAAAATATATTTATTTTAGTTAGATATTCAGCCATTGGGCTGGTTGCTACTGATTTTCGCTCTTTAGTAGAAAGTGGACAAAGACCAATGCAATATATATCATTGGATCAACAAAATAAAGAATAACTGTGAGTATGTAGGAAGGGATTGTAGCTCTCAAAGTTTCTGATGCTGATTTGAATGTTATTTTGGTTACATTAATAGCTTAAATGAGAGCCAGAGTGATGTAGTAGATAAAGCGTTAGACTAGAATCCAGCATGGCTTCAACTCTACACTTGATTGTGGAAGTTATGGGAAGTGGGGGTGACAATGTTGAAACAACTCGTTAGGTAAGCTAGATACCTTGGGAACCCCATAGGGTTGCCACTCAATGGCACATAACACAACATAGAAGTTGACTTGTCTTCAGTACAAATACAAATTGCATCTTAATAGGAAAGCTGCATTCCTTTTTAATGGATCTAATAT
Source organism: Bradypodion ventrale (assembly GCA_035047345.1). NCBI lineage: Eukaryota > Metazoa > Chordata > Lepidosauria > Squamata > Chamaeleonidae > Bradypodion > Bradypodion ventrale. The sequence goes on along the minus strand of JAWDJE010000001.1, from coordinate 369,497,473 downwards.
AAGCCTTTTCAAAAAACATCTCTTTAAATAAATTCAAGAAATATTTTAGAATTAAGCTTGCTTTTAAAACACTTTCTTCCTCTATCAATACTTTGCTGAAAGGTTCCCATGTGTTTCAAAATGGCTGGGCATAAATAACTTATGAATAGCTAAGCATAAAATAAAACAGTGGTTGAAATCCTGTTGTTTAGCATAAGTCATACTTAGAAGAAATGTACTGGATCAGTGAGGATTTGGTGATTCAGCTTTTCCATATGTTCCATTGATTCCAATAGACCTACTCTAGTTGAAAATTACTATACTAAAGTAAGTCACAACCAGGGCAGGCCTTTTGGGATCAATGGAAATTACACTATAGATTCACCAAATATAACTTACTATGTCAAGCAACAGAATTTCAGATTTTTTCCCCTTTTATGTTAAATTAAACCAACTTGAGACCCCAGTCCATAACAACACAATTATAGTATGGTTTGTACAGTTCAGTATAGATGGGAACCATATTTCTTAATAAAGTAATCTGTTCCTTTGATGTAATTCTTCAGGAACCACCTAGAAGTGTATATGTGTACCTACCAATACACAGATGCTGTCTTGCATCATGGTAATTTTCAAGATGTTATTAGAAATGTCAATTACACTAATACTTCTTAAATGAACATTTCAAGTTTCTGGAAATTGTAAATATGGCACTAGCCTAGACCCACTGTTCTAGGAAAGATGTCCACAACAAACTTTTCAAGTTCTGTCTTAGAACCAGTTCCATTACCACTGAAAACCTGGCACCAATGTAATTAGAGTCTAGGACTAGCATTTTTGGACAAAAAACTGTGAGTATTCGACTGTGTACTTGGCCCACACTTGATCAGGGTCTTCTCATTTAAAAAACGGCTCTGTAGGTGGTAATGGAACTGATAACTATTATGAACAATTGTTTTCAACCACTCTGTTCATGCATTTATTGTGCATAGATAGCTCCCTTTTCCCACTGAATGTTCAAGCATATGGTTTTCACTGTTAGGAAATGCCAAAGGTCCACAAAAAGCCGCCATGCTACATGTGAATTATGCAATCATAGGTTGCAGAAGTAACTGAAGCAGTTGTGTTTGTGAAATTGGGTTGCTTAAATGCTGAGAACCAATCACTAAATGAAGTAAGCTAATTTGTATAGTCCCAGAGGTTGGAGAAACTTGTACACTCTTTAGGCATTTCCTTCTTCCAGTCATGGCTGGCTCTAGTGTCTGCTTCTGTCTCAACCAGGAAGCATGAAAAGATGTGCTTGGCTTGTAAGGATAATATTGTAAAAAAAAAGAAAATTACGCAGTTACTGTGTGATTGGGAATACAGCTGGGCCCAGACAAATGGCCAGTGCCGCCCCAAAACATTTTGGTCCCCAAGAAGGAAGAGCAAATGACTCCCCCAATCTCCCACAGTCCTCACTTCCAGGCCAGTTAAGTTATGCTGACACTTGTGACTGGAAATCCCACAAAATATCTACCCCTCCCTGGGAGTGGAAATTCAACAATCGTAAATTAAATAACAACCCTTTCATTACTCTGACATGACATTTCAAATCTGCTGCCCAAGGATTATACCGGAATGCCGATTGCAACTACTGTACATTGAAATCTCAATTTGGAATGGTTTTGCTTGGCTTCAGTTATTCAAAGCCTGAGTTGCTTTTTTTTTATTAGAATCTGTGCTCACTCAGGGGCTGCAGAATATTTTGGGAGTTTAATGTTCTCATCAGACATATTACAGGTTATATTCCAGCCCACAGTCACTCTTCTTTTCTTCCTTCCTCTGGTCTTGCCTCTACATCTCCTTTCTTCTTCTGTTTCTGCCTCTGCCAATCCTTTAATGGTTCTCTGCCATTGCAGGTTTGGTATGTGGAGAAAACAATCAAAACTACAAAAGGAACCTCCATAGCGATTTTATTAAAACCAGTCCAAAAATATTACAATATGCCCAGTGGTGGGCATCAAACAATTTTCCTACCACACTGTGGGTGTGGCCATGTGACTGGGTGGCTGTGGCATGTTGGCCATGTGACTGCTCTTCACTATTTTGTTATTGTTCAGTCACACAATCGATTGCGACCCTACGGACTATTGACCTCCAGGCACCTCTGTCCACCACCATCTTCCTCAGCCCGGCCAGCTCTGTGCTCATTGTGTCTACAATACCATCTAGCCATCTCTTCTTTGCCCTCCACCTTTCCGAGCATCAAGGCTTTCTCAAGTGTGAAAGGTGGAGAGCAAAATAGAAGCCTCTTCTATTTTCATCACTCTATAGTGAACCTCTGAAGCCATTTCCCCTTTGTCAAAGGCTTTTCCAGGGCTGTGTTTCACTCCGGAGAGGCTGGGGATGCATTTTGGGGTGAAATGGAGCCCAGGAAAAGCCTTTGATGAAGGGGTAAATGGAGCCAACCCCCTCTGAAGGTTCTTCTAGGAGGAGGGGGAGGTGAGTGGGGTGGGGAGATGGGCAGGGCCAACCATTTTTACTACCGGTATGCACGTACTGGTGCGAACCTGCTGATGCCCACCACTGAATATGCCCCATTAAGAGAAAAAGTCAAGGCTTTGAAATGTGCACCCATGCACACATGTAACACACTATGGGATTTTCCCTCATTCTCCCTATTTACTCAATAATTGACCCACTGATAAAATGAAAAGCTGATCTAACATTAATCTTTATTTCAATCTGAACTTCTGCAACCCCAAATCCCTTCTGGACTCAAGCAGAGAGAAAACAGTCATGTGAAATCAAATGTGTAGACACAAGCAACACATTATTAAGACTTCTACTCCCCCTCTGTCTTGGATCTCTCTCTCTAATTACAGCACATTTTCTCTCGATAAAGATACATGTACATCCAACTTCCTGCTCAGTCACTGACCTAGTGACAAGGTGAAAGGCTGTTGTAACACTACCGGTAATCACAAATACAAAAATTTAAAAGGAGGAAGAGGGATAGGAAACAACATGAGATTGTTTAAATAGAAACCCCACATCAGGAGGGGGGGGAAAAAGCAATTTTGGGGTCAAGACATGCCCAATGAATTTGATTTATTCTTTGCATTTTTCAGTCAGTAAAATAAATTTAATCCATCCATTTTATATGTGGGGCAAATCAAATGGATTTTGATTGTGCATGCAGATGCAAAATGATCTCACTATAATACTACAGGGTCCAAATAAAGAGCATGTTCCCCCACCCACTGTGCAAAAAACATTCTCCATTTTCAGCAATTGAGATGGGAACATTAAAAAGGTAATAAATCTGTTAATGAAGTACAGTAAAACCCTGGGTTATGACAGAGGTCCATTCTAACAACCTCCGTTGTAACCTGAAAAAATTGTAAACTGAAACATCCATAGGGATGCAGTGAAAAATAAAAAAAGATCCTGAATTGATCACTGTAAACAAAAAAGAATGCATTAAACATTTGTAAACCAAGACGGCATTTCCATAGGATTTGCCATTGTAAACTGCAGCAAACTTAAACCGAGGTGGTTGTAACCCAGTGTATTACTGTACACTCCTTAACATACATTCAGCCTCCCTGTGTACTTTTCTATCTGGCATTCCAAAGCAATTTAGAGAATGAGTTCTTTGCTGCCTTAATAAATTGTCTTCCTAACCTTTGAGAAAGGATATAAAAGTGCTTTCTTGTAAAACTGACTTATCAATCAAATTTGGTTACATTAAGGTATCTCCAAGAGCTCAGTCCTGCCGCAGCATTTTTTAAACAAATATATCCCCTGATGTTTACTATGAACATTTTTGAAAATGAAATGGAAAAGCAGTCTATTTCAGTTCCTTCTATGGTAAATTGATGAACTCAAATAAATAATATGAGTCCTCCACATGTGTCTCCTGTGGCACATATGAAATGAGACATGCAGGATTTAACGCCGGGACTGCAATGGACTGCCAAAGCCTTGAAGATTATCAAGGTGCGTCTTCAAAGCCAGTCCATCTGGCATGGTCTCTTCCGCCTCCATAACCGTTAGGAATCAGAGTAAAGTGGTTCCTCCTCCGCTCATTTTGCCATTGGGCTCAATATGATGGTTTCAGTGGTATTTCCTCCACTGAGGGGACCATCACCCCACCCAAAGGGGCTCATATGCCCATAGCCATTGGCCCCTTTGGGGAGTCAGGTTATTTATCGCCGCCCAACACTTGGTGTTGAGTCACTGGCTGTACGGTCTACTCCATTACCGTAGCAAGATGTCCGGCCAGACAGAAATATGATACTAACAACTTTACAACTGGTAAATTATCATTTGACAAGAAGACCTACACAGAAAGACTTCAAGATGTGAGAAACTGAACCACAATACAACATTACAGCCCAAATTATAGACCTATAAGAAAACCACAGGTATCCAAATGGCCTATGGTACTCCACTGGGATGAAACATCATGATTTAATATTAACCAGTGAACACTGGACACTGAAACACTATACTGTATGCTCAAAGGTTTCATAAGGTCAAAGTGTGGATAGGACAGCAAATAAGGAGAAGGTGCAAGTGTCATTTTCAGTTTGTTACGTCAACATATGTTCTATCATAAAATTGATCTCTTTCATGTTCTCCAAACCATTCCACTGTACATCCTCGAGCCTTGTGGAGAATGCATTTGGTTGCAGGGTGCTTGTAAGCCAGCATCATGGAAACCAAAATTGACTGCTCCATTTTTTAATATTATGAGGCTCAGTGTTAAGCATGGGTTCACATTCTCTCTTACCCTAAATATTGAGTAGTGATATGGTTGGCTAAAAAAAGTTTGTGCCCCCACAAACATGTTCAGAATAATTCCCCTCCTTATGAGTATTGCACATGCCTCATTTAAGTTTGGCAATTGACTCCTGATTTCATAAGCTTTGCCAAGCAAACTGGGCTCTCCAGATGTTCTTTGACTTCAATTCCCAGAAGCCCTGATCAGCAGGTGTTTTGACTTGGGCTTCTGGTAACTGAAGTCCAAGAACATCTGGAGAGCCAGGTTTGCTGACCCCTAGCCTAGACCTGTCTGGCCAGGTTATCCTGCTATGGTAACAGAGTAGACCATACTGCCAGCGACTCAACGCTGAGTGTCAGGTGGTGATTAAGTAACCTGACAACCCTGAGGACTAATGGCCTTGGGTGCCAAAGTCCACAAGGAAGGGTGACGGTACCCAAATGGATTAAATCCCACTTGAATCCATCTTGAGGGAGGGCAGCAGCTTCATCAATACTGGCCTGGGGCTGATCAGGACTTTGGGTGCTGAAAGGGCTCAGGATCAGAAAGTAACTTGTGAAACTGAATCAGTGGTACAGGTGTCATGTTGCGATGCAGAAGGCCACTGAATTATATTCTGAGGTCAGTCTTCATGGCTGATTTCCATGAGGATTATCAGGATTCGGATTTGGATACGGCAGAAGAAGAAGCCTAGACCATTCAATCAGTCTTCAGAACTGCTTAGCAATCAGAATTATTAATTGTTGAAAAGGTAAAAAAAATACTAAGTACATAATTATCACATTAAGATTAACTCTGGGCAAAGCAGATCAGACATGGAATCCATTTTCATTACTATTTTTAATTTTATTTATTCTTCTCCCACCCCACCCACCCCAAAGTATCCACTTTAAAATAGTGGCTTCCATGTTGAACAGAAACAGTGTTTAATCAACTCCTCCTGTACCATTCTCCCAAGTCAAGTTATGATGACAAAATTATGTTGCTACTACTCAGTCATCAAAACCAACCAACCAATAGCAGGACTATGGAAAATGTTTATTCTTTTAACATGGCTCGTGACCATACAATCTGGTTTCACATGGGTTTAAATCATTATTTTATCAGTTGACAATAATATAGGTTAATTGTTAAGTTACCTTTAACAATTAACAAGGAACTGCACTGTATGTGTAGTTCAAAGGAGCTCCTAAAAGATCCACTGAATCTGACAGGTTCTCTATAAGGGGTCAGAGTTATCAATAAACATTCTGTACTGAACTAAACTGAAACAGACAAGGTAGATCAATATTCTACCATAGAAATTCCCTGTCCAATCTCTGCTTCCTCATCTGAACTATATGTTCCTTTGGGCCTAAGCATATTCCAATTCTTGGCTTTAAAAGCACAGTCTTCCATCTCTTGAGCAGCTTCTTAACAGCTGAGAATGTATCCATCTTCCTCTTGACAGACTGAACTCATTCTCTCACACCTCAGAGGCCATTTATGAAAATAGCTTCCCTCCTATCAATCATTCCTTCTCCTTGGCCATACAAGGGAGATTAGAGAGAAAGACTATGAAAGACGGACAGGGCAAGGAAAAGGATAGGCACTGAAGAGTAGAATTGACAAGTACTGTACTGTATGCCAATGTTCAACATAGATACAGTATATACGATGTGGTGAGGCATTCACTTTTCTAGCAGGATAGCTGATTAGTCAGATCAATAGATAAGTCAGTCCTGTTATGTCAGACCAATATAATAACATTAAATATGCATTTCTTTTCACTCCTTCTATTTTCTTTTTCTAAGAAAATCTTTTCAGCTCCTTGGTTGATATGTAATGTGGTTCTACATTTAGGACCAAGAAACCATCAGTTGCATTTTTTTTAAGCCCAAGTTGTTTTATTTCTCATTTCATCTATTTGTGCTTCTGATGTCTTATGCCCATGATGTCTTATGCCCTTGGCACTCCAGATGTTCTTGGACTTCAATTCCAAGAAGCCCCCGTGAATTCACACAAATGGGTTTACTGCGATTCATCCGGCCCACGCCGCCCTCGTCGCTCCTGGAAGTGGAAGTAAAATGCGCCCTTACGGGTGCTCTCTCTCTCTCACCAGAAATACTTTGTAACATTTCTGTGTGAATTCTTGTTGTAAAAAGATGGCAGAGAGGTTGCAAATTGCATGACTTGCTATTTATACAAATAAATGCTAAAATAAACGCTAAAACAAGCAATGGATGATGGCTACAGGCTGAAGGTTAAATAAATTATCCAGCTATCAAACCAATGTAATAATTTCACTGTTAATTATCTATGAACCACTGATGGTTTTTTCCTTTAAAAGTATTGCTAAAAATAATGGTTGTTGTGAACAGTGTTAGTTAAATAGCTTTCAGGGAAACAAAATATTCAGACATACAAATGATGGTTGCAAGTGTACTGACTTATAGTCAATAAGGGGGAAAAAACAAATGAACATACTTCACTTAATCTCAGAATATCAGAGAAGGGAACACTAGGTTTTGCACTGGTGATTTTCATCCTATCACATTTTATTGCTTAAAATTATAAAAGAGGTCTTCTGAGGAAAGGCTGGCTAGTGCACTTCTTAAGATAGCCACGCGGTGGCAGTCCTCATAGGATGATTCCTCCACAACAACCAAAAAAGGTCTGCAGTAGAGTGTAGAAAGTGATCCAATCCATATTGTGAGCTGATATCCACCAAATGACGTTCCACAGCTGCCTTGCAGAGCAATTTAGAGCCATCCATAACATATGAACTGGCTCTTAGTCCTGGATCATATCTCATCTATAGTCAACTGACACTGTAGCTCAATGTGCTGAAGCAAAGCTTTACATTCTTGTTTCCCTTCTCTTATTTAGAATCAGAAAAGGTCCATACAATCAACTAATGGTATATTAGAAGCATCAATCACATGCCTTGCGATTTTGAAAGTTATGTCAAAGAATGCAACTTTCCCTGTTTCTGACCAAACTGATTTGGCACACCCATGAAGATCCCAAAGCAGCCAAACGGATTCACCAAAAGTCATGAAACATACTATTGAGATGAAGCCACCTATAGTATTGAGTTTCAAGCTCAGGCCTGTTTCCTATCAAAGACCTTTCAAGGGCCACATTTTTCCAAGATTGCAATGATGTATTAGCCACTAAAAAAAAACCATAAACATTAACATTTTAATCTATTAAATTAATATTATGTTGCAATCCTCATTAAGACAGTCCTGCTTCTAGAAACTGAGCAGAGACATAAAGGTTAGATTGATATTATTGTAAGGCCTGACTTATACATCACATTTTCCCCTAGACAAGGGAACTATATGATACATGGGACAAACCTCCCCATAAACCACGTGCCCACAGACCGGCATACAGAAGACATACTTTTCAAGGAAGCCAATTACATTTATTATCTATTTGCAGAACTACATGTTCAATAAAACTAACATTTGGAATTGCTTACCAACTAAAACAAGGTGTAAGTGACTGGTGCTAAACAGCTCCCAAGCCATAAAACTTTAAATGGAAGTGAAAAAGATTTGGTATAGAATTAGTACTCAGTGGAATTTTATGTTTGAATTAAGTTCACTTGTTCTGCTAACTGAGGCCACAATTTATACAACCCAATTTATAACTATCATGCCACAATTAATTTTGAGTTACTTTTATTTGAAGTCAGTGGGACTTCAGTGACCAGAGCCTGCACTTACTTTTGAGAAGCATTGCATGAATAAAAAATTATACATCCTTGTGATAGTTACTATCATCACCCACAGGTGCTCCCCCTGACAGGAGTGTTTTGATTATCTCTGTCAAACATCTTCCAAGTATTTTAGTTAGATTGGAGCTGTGAGGAAGAATCCCACTTGGAGGAGTATGTTCAGCGATGAAAGATTTTGAATGTTTTGTGTATACAATGCATACATACTTCTTTTTTTACCACCTCCAAAGCCAAAGAATTCTCATTCACAGGCTCTTTTCTTTACAGAGTTTCCGAACTTTTTAAAATATATCATTGCTCTTTACTTTTGCTACATGAAAGGAAGTCCCCTTCAGTATAGATAAGGTGAGCAGGTCCAACAAAGAATGGGATTTAGAAACACATCTGCCCATCTACTTATATAGGTAAAGGTAAAGGTTTCCCTTGCTCGAAAGTCAGTCATATCCAACTCTAGGGTTTAGTGCTCATCTGTTTCAAAGCTGAAGAGCCAGTGCTGTCTGCTTCTGCAGATGTTCCCGTGGTCATGTGGCAGGCATGACTAGACCCCGGAGCACACAGAATGCTGTGACCTTCCCATCAAAGTGGTACCTATTTATCTACTTGCAATTTCTTGCTTTCGAACTGCTATGTTGGCAGGAGCTGGGACAAAGACGGGAGCTCATTCCATCCTGCAGTACTCAGGAATCGAACTGCTGACCTTCCGCCTCCCAGTCAGCGTCTTAGCCACTTGAGTCACTGCTCGTTACTTATATAAGTATATTTAAATTGGACATGCTCTTCCTTCTGGGTCCCCTTTAAAGATAGATCCCTTGCCTGAATCTCCTCCTTACCTGAGAGGGGAGAGCTGAGAGAAACGATGCGCTTTCCACCCGAATGGGACAGGCTGCAGGGTCTGCACACTCTATCAGGCGATTAAGTCCTCCTGTTATAGTGACATTTGATCTTCTAGAGAAGCTTATTGGCCATCAGGCTCACAACATAAGGAGGGAGAGAGCAGAGAGAGAGAGAGAGAGGAGGGGATGGAAAGCGGGTGGGGATAAGAAAAGGTCATACCAAGTATAGGAGCAGCTGTAGGAAATGCCCCATGCTAAGACGGGTGGGACAGTTCAGAAAGAGAGAGTGGTGGGGAGGGAGAGGAGAAACAAACACGGTATAGTTAAGGTTTCTATATTTATAACCCAACTAGGCAAGCAAAAATTGAAGAGGGATGTTCAACACAAAGAAGCTGGAAGCTCTCAAGAGTAGAGTGAAGAGTAGATTCTAATGCTGTTCAACAACCAAACTGATGTTAGTTTCAAGCCCATGTTGCCCCAGAATTATTACAGCATCAGCTGAGGTAACTAGCTGCATGCATTGCAGGACAATTCTTCTGCCATTGTTTTCTGCTCAAAAGCATCTGCACTCTTGCAAACGGGAGGGTATCTTTGGATAGGCTGGCCTAGAATAGTTTGCTAGTTTGAATCCGACCTCAACACTGACAGTGGTGAATAAGCATATTTTCACTGCACCTGGAAAGAGAAAACTATGGGGGCTGGAAGCAGCCCAGGACACACAGCATACACACCTATGCCCTCCAATGTGACACTACCACTCATCTGACCATGAGGTACATGCCTCAATCTGCCTAATGGTAGGCTCAAATCTGTTTCTTGGATTCTGGGAAGTTGTCTACTTGGTTTCCACAGTGAGAAATAAGGGTAGGTCAACCCTTGTATGTGGATGTAATTATTTGGGGGCATCATGGTGATCCAGCAGCTAGGAAGAAATGGTAGGACTCTGTCAACTGTCTTTCAAGCTCACCAAAAAGCAGGTTGGATGAGGCCAGAGCTCAAACTAACCAGGTCAGAAAGTCAAAAATAAGAAATACACTTAAGCTTTGCTTCTGATATAAAAGGTCTTCATTGCATCTGTAATGAAACATTAAGCATAAAATTGGTTATTAGTGACACACAATTCACAGTCAGCTTGGATTGCAGCCCTCTAACACAACTACCCTTTTGGAATTAGCTATGTCTCATAGACTGTGCAATAGGAGACTGTAATATTATAATGTCTTGTCTTGGGAGATTCTCTGATGACCACTACAGAAACAGCTGATCCCGACAGCCATCTATGACTGCGAGAATTAGAAGGCAACAGCAAGTATCGACAAAAGACTTTGACATCTTCCAGCAGAGGTGCATTCTACAAAATTTTAAAAATCCGATATTTTGAGCATATTACCAATGTGGAAAAAGTGGCTCGTGCAAATTACATAACATTGTTGCATAAAGAAGACTCCAAATGTCAGACCATATTTTCTATAAAACAGGATCCCTAAGGAGGCAATAAGTTGGACCCCTCCTAATGCCAAATGACAAGGAGGATTCCCTCGAAATACATGGCAAAGAAATTTCAAGGCAGATTTAGCGACCCTGAAAATGACATAGGAGGATGCTGAAGTACTCGCCTAAGACTGAAAGTAAAGTAAAAAATAAAGTAAAAAAGAAATGTGGCTAGTGGCCACATTCACTGCTAACTCACACACTTTCAACAGACTCTAAATAAAACGTGCATTTACTAACACACTGAGAACACATATATCATCATGCCACATGAGATTGGCTAGAACTCTAACATATCTTTGAACTATACAGCATCTTTGAAAATAAGGTGTGCCACAATTTGCACTCTTCTTCTTCATCTTCCATGACTAGGCCAGACGTGAAAATGCCAAAATAAAAGGCACCTTTTGGTGAGTTCATTCTGCAGTTCCTTTTGCCAGACTTCCAGCAAATACAAAGTAATGCCACTTGCCCATTCCAAAATTATTTTCAAGGGTCACTTGCTGCAGAAAGAAAATAAAACAAAAGACAAAAAAAAACACCATTGTGGCACCTTAAAAACCAACTATTGTATTTTAATATTAGCTTTATACTGCAGTTAGTCTTTAAGGTACCACCACATGGTTGTTTGGGATTTTTTCTTCTTAAAAATTATTTACTCTCTGATATGACTGCAGTGGCTTAGTGGTTAAGATGCTGAACTTGATGACTGGAAGGTCAGCAGGTCAGTAGTTTGAGACCCAAGTACTGTACTGCATGATGCAATGAGCTCCTGTCTCTGTCCCTGCTCCTGCCAACCAAGCAGTTCAAAAGCAAGAAATTGCAAATAGATAAATATGTACCACTTCTGTGGGGAAGTAAACATGTTCCGTGCACTCCGGTGTTTAGTCAAGCCTGCCACATGTCCACAGAAACATATGCAAACGCAGACAGCGCTGGCTCTTTGGCCATAAACAGAATGAGTACTGAACTCTAGAGTCAGATACGACTGGCTTTCAAGCAAGGGCGACCTTTACTCCTTTATATGCTTGCACAGACTAACACTTCAAAATTTACTACAGAAAGACAAGTTAAAGAAGTTTTCTCAAAGTGTGTGTGTGTGTGTGTGTGTATTGGGCAGGAAATCCCGTATTTTGGTGCGCATTCCTCCCCTTTCCTGGTGCCGTCCTGTATTTAGAATGGCGGGGGGGAAGGGGTTACTATGCACGTGCATATGTGCAGAACCCATCTGCGCATGTGCAAACATCTTCTGCACATGCACAAAGGGGTTCTGCACATGTGCAAAGTAGTTTTTGCTGTGCATGCGCACCAGGGTCGGAGCAGTTCCCATATTTTCCGGAGTGGCGCTTGACAGGTATGGTGTGCGTGTGCGTGCGCACACATGTGTTGATGGGATCCTAAACAAATCACTTTCTTTCTCTCCTTGTAGACTAGTGGAGGGGTCACATTCTGCAACAGGCAAATTTTGCACTGGTGCCTCGATTCGCGGATCAGACAACGGGATGACTGGAAAGGGGTCAGATCACTGAATCAGCAAGAGCAAAATGCGACAGCAAACCGAAGGCCGGGTCGCGCTCCCTCAGACAGCTTCGGGGGATGAACGTCCATTTTGTCCTGTCTGCCACGCATGACACATGGCACTTGTGGGTGTGGCGGAGACAGTGGGAATGGGAGGCACATGAAATGGCATTGCGGGCCACATCTGGCCCCCGGGCCGTAGGTTGAGAACCCCTGCGCTACACACACACACAGGGGGCCTTCTTGGAAGGCATTTTTTGTGCAAGAGGCCGCAGTTGCACCGTCCTGCCAATGGAGGTCTCGCGGCGCCCAGGAACGGAAGGGAACATCGTTCTGTGGCTTCCTGGTTCCTACCAAGCGAAAGCAGCCCCGCTTCCTCCCTTTACTTCGGCTCCCCGGGCTTTATCCATCCCTCAAAGCGCCCCACTGTGGGGCAGACCTCCTTCACTCCACCCCCACCCGCCCCACTTTGTCAGCTGCCCTGCGTGAAGCGAGGGAAAGCCGCGTTTTATTTTGGGCAGGAATCCCACCGTCTGTCTCTCCCCCCTCCCCCCCCCAACCGACCTCCCTCCCTCGGGTCAAAGTCTTGCCCATGCTCAGGATGCGACGACAGGTCGTCGTTTAATCAGCTGGAGCGGAGAGCCGCGAGCTGCACTTTCCAAGCGCCCGAGAACGGCTGCTAGGTAAGGAGAGCCAAAATGCACACATCTCTCTCTCTCTCTTATTATGGGTAGATGGGATTCTCTGTCTTGGCAAGAGAGGAGCGCTGGGCCGCGGAAAGTTGCACAGGTTGCACGCGTGCCAAACGGCGGGGTGCTTTAATGGCAATAATAGCAATCACACTTACAGGTGAAACTCTTAGAATATTGTGCAAATGGTCATTCATTTCACTTAAAAGGTGAAACAAATATGTGAGATAGAGACTCATTACATGCAAAGGGAAAGATGCCATGCCTTAATTCGTTGCGATTGTGATGATCATGAGATGGTATAGTGAATCCCCGCACCCTAAGCCCCTGCACCCTTTTTTAGTGAGTGGATAGGTAGTTTTTAAAGCAGTTTTAACTATGTTTTTAATTGTGTTTTTATTATGCTCTGAACCACCCTGAGTTGGCCTTGGCCAAGTGGGCGGTATAGAAACTGAAATAAATAAATACATTATGTGATGATTATGGGGTACATGAGGTTTTTTTTGGGGGGGGTGGGGTTTTCATAAGCTGTGAGCCATAAGCATCAATATTATAACAAAGGAAGGCTTGAACTATCTCGCTTTACATGTAATGAGTCTATCTCATCTATGTGTTTCACCTTTTAAGTTGCATTACTGGACTGAATGAACATTTGCACGATATTCTAATTTTCCGAGTTTCACCTGTTTATTGCTGCACTTTCTTGGGTCTCAGCCAAAGAAGTCCATTTACTGCATTTATGGACGAATATAAGTGTTTTCAGTAAAAGCAAAGCCATTGAAATTGCAAGTAGATAAACAGGGACCACTTTGGTGGCAAGGTAGCAGCATTCCGTGCGCTCTGGTATCTAGTCATGCCTGCCACATGACCACGGAAACATCTGCAGAAGCAGACAGCGCTGGCTCTTCGGCTTTTGAAACAGAGATGAGCACTGAACCCTAGAGTCAGATACGACTGGCTTTCGAGCAAGGGAAATCTTTACCTTTACCTTTATTGCACTTCGCAGTTCGAAAGCAAGACATTGCAAGTAGATAAATAGGGACTGCTTCGGTGGGAAGGTAAACAGCGCTCCGTGCACTCCGGTGTCGAGGCATGCTTGCCACATGTCCATGGAAACATCTGCAGATGCAGACAGCGCTGGCTCTTTGGCTGTAAACAGAGATGAGCACTGAACCCTAGAGTCGGATACGACTGGCTTTCGAGCATGGGCTACCTTTACCGCCCCATAGCATTTAGTGCACTCACTGGGCGGCTCACAAGGTAATTAACATTTTGTGCCCCCCCCCCCGCCCCCCATTGCTGGGTATTCATTTAAAGCTGTGGTTTTTAAACCCAGGGATCGTGAGGGAAGCCAGTTTGAATCAGATGCAGCCTCTGCACACATGTGTTGGCACTTTTCCTCCGGCTTGGAGAAAATGCTTTCTAGGAACACTTTCCCACAGACGTTTCGTGTGCAGGCATGAAGAAAAGCTGCAAAGTTGTTAGCTGCCTTTCACATGTCAGGAGTGAAGCCAGGATGTCACCATGGGAGGAAGTTCCTGGTAAGCAGCCAAACCTGTCGGACTCATTTTGCAAAAAGGGACACTGGACAGCAAAAATCAGGGAAGGCTGAAGGAATTCGGTCTGTGCTCTGGCAGCCATTTGTGCTGAAGCATGGCCAGGACTAGCTCATGTGATGCCTATTTCCAGACAGATCAGCAAGTCTGTCATCACCGAGCAACTGGCTGCATAAAAGTTAGAAGCATGGTGATGAAAGGGAAGAAAGAAGTGGTGCATATCGCATGTACCACTGGCTGGATCGCTCCGAGGTTTAGATATCAGACTGCAAAGCCAGAGGCTGGGAGTTTGATTCTCCACTGAACCTCCTAAGACAGTGATGGCTAACCTTGGCATTCCAGGTGTCATTGGACTTCAATTATCAGAAGCCCAAGTCAGCACTCCTGCTGATCAGGGCTTCTGGGAATTGAAGTTCAAGAACACCTGGAGTGCCAAGGTTAGCCATTGCTGTCCTAAGAGAAGCGCCAGCCTGTGTAGTCAAGGGCAAACTGCAGAGATCCTGAGTGCCCTCAGAAGAAGACAATGGTAAACCACTTCTGTGAAAATTGTGGAAAATCACCGTAAATCAGATGTGATTTGATGGCATGCAGTTTGTTTTTGTGTCAGAGATTACTCTGGGTTGAAAGGATTTTTGCAGGGGACACCCAAATGAGGCTCCTTTCATGTCCCCATCGTGCAGTTCTCTGGAATTGGACCCGACTTTCCAGTCTCCAAACAGCTCTCGGGAATCGAATCCGTCTTTACAGTCTCCAAGCCTAGAGTCTTAACCACTAAGCCACCAGAGGAGCTGCATGCAGTTAAAAATTGCATATACCGTATCAGCTCCTGTCTTGTATAGATAAATGCAGTATAGTTCCTTGCTAAAATGTGAGACATTCTGTAGACTGGACCTAGGTGCAACCTTTCCTCCCCACACATTTAATTCCAGTACTTAATTACGAGCAGTAAACTTTGTTTTAGTTCCTGAATGTTGCTGCTATGATGATGACTTTAGGGCTATGATGCTGCCTAGGACAGCTGTAAAAGTTTGTAGTCCTGTATTCAAATATTTATAGGATTGTCAAAAGCAATTAAGACAGATGTTGGAATCCTTGAACACTAACATCTATTATGGCATCAGCATTAACCATGGTGAAGAGTTAACTGCTTTGTTGGATTCATGCTGTAGCGAAACCTGTTTCAATCAACGTGGAGACCACAGTGATGCGGTCAAAGTCCTGTCTGAATGCCTGGAGGCCATTGGGATCTGGATGGGGGGGCAACGGGCTTCATCTGAACCCCAGCAAGACTGAGTGGCTATTGGTTGAGGGTCTAGGGTTATCCAGAGAGTTACCACCTCTGGTCTTGGATGGGGCAGTTCTACCCCAGATAGACCCGGTGCGCAACTTGGGGGTCCTCTTGGACTCACGGCTGCTGCTGGAAGAGCAGGTGGTGGCCATGGCCAGGAGGGCTTTTGCTCAACTTAGAGTAATTTGCCAGTTTCACCCGCTCCTGGACCGGGACTCCTTGCTCATTGTCACTTATGCTCTGGTCACCTCCAGACTAGATTACTGCAATGCACTCTACATGGGGCTGCCCTTGACGACCATTCGGAGGCTACAGCTGGTGCAGAATGCGGCTGCCCGGGTGGTGATGGGGTGTGGGCGTTATGCCCGCGCCTCCCCACTACTCCGGGAGCTGCACTGGTTACCAGTCCGGGTGCAATTCAAGGTACTGGTTTTGACCTTTAAAGTCCTATATGGCAGTGAGGAACAAGAGGCAAAAGCCGACACCCAAAATGCAAAGAACGATGAATTTAATAATAGAACGAGGCGTTTGGAATGCTGTGGCACAGAAAGCTGTCGATAAGAAAGGTAATAAAGGCTATATAGCCAATGGTAAGTATGAAAATACGTCTAAAAACAGTCAGTAAATCATGTCAAAAGGACAATCATATACTAAACAATGTAATCAGAAATACATCAAGAGCACAGTATAAATCACTAGCAATAATATATACAATTAATGTTGAGGACCGTGGTTCAAACACATAGAAAAAAATCTAATGTAGGAGCAGTGAAAGTAGTTCCAACAATAAGCATGTATACATGTGTGTAGGAATCACAAGTCCTTCAAATATAAACATATGTCCATCATGAGAAAAAATCCTGCATTGGAAACCAGTTCTATAGGTAAAAAGTAGTCAATGAAAAGGTGCCCAGGTATCCGGGAGAACGCGAATCCTGGAAAGAATGGTATGGTGCAGAGAGAGCGATTCGATATCCTTCCGAATAAACAGGTATTTTGAGCTCTGACCCAATAAGAATTTCGAACAAGAGGTTATTTTGGAGCGTGCTTGCATTTTGTACAGATTCTCGACAAGGTAACGAAATATCCGTTTATCCGGAAGGATATTGAATCGCTCTCTCTGCACCGTACCATTCTTTCCAGGATTCGCGTTCTCCCGGATACCTGGGCACCTTTTCATTGACTACTTTTTATAGAATTGGTTTCCGATGCAGGATTTTTCATTGACTACTTTTTATAGAATTGGTTTCCGATGCAGGATTTTTCTTCATGATGGACATATGTTTATATTTGAAGGACTTGTGATTCCTACACACATGTATACATGCTTATTGTTGGAACTACTTTCACTGCTCCTACATTAGATTTTTTTCTATGTGTTTGAACCACGGTCCTCAACATTAATTGTATATATTATTGCTAGTGATTTATACTGTGCTCTTGATGTATTTCTGATTACATTGTTTAGTATATGATTGTCCTTTTGACATGATTTACTGACTTTTTTAGACGTATTTTCATACTTACCATTGGCTATATAGCCTTTATTACCTTTCTTATCGACAGCTTTCTGTGCCACAGCATTCCGAACGCCTTGTTCTATTATTAAATTCATCGTTCTTTGCATTTTGGGTGTTGGCTTTTGCCTCTTGTTCCCCCCTTGCCGTCTTTCCCTGTTGCTTTCCCCTATGGCTATATGGCAGTGGGCCAGGTTACCTGAGAGACCGCATCGTCCCAAGAGTGTCTGCCCGTCCAACCAGAGTGGACCAGAGGGGCTCCCTAGTTGTGCCTTCAGCTAGAGGGGCTCGCCTCTCTGGCACACAAAGGAGGGCCTTCTCCATGTCTGCTCCACCCTGGAACCTCCTGCCAACAGAATTGAGGCTACAGACAGAATTGCTGCATTTCAGGAAAGGTTTGGACCTGGCTGGCGGGGCAGGTGTGGGGCCCTAATGGGAATATGGCCCCAGCCTGTTGGCTCATCTCCAGCTAGAGTCCAGTTTGTGCCCTCCTTCTGTATTTCTGTATTTCCCCCTTCCCTTTTAGCTTTTAGTTTTAAATGGGGTGGGAGTAGAAGGGTGGATAGACGGGGTTTTTAACCTGTTTTTTTAATATGTTTTTAATTGTTGTACATTACCCTGAGTCAGGTTTTTACCTGAGTGGCCTGGACGGTATAAAAATGGAAATAAATAAATAAACTAAGTAGACATAAAATCCTGTGCCTTTTTATTTAGCCTAATGGATGGGTCACTGCAATTTAGAATTTGGATTTTTTTTTATGGGCAACACAGCTACTTGGAATGTCTTTTATTATTGAGGTATCTTTGTCTTGGTATAATTTCTTATGCCAGTGCTTCATATAATGTCAGACACCGTAAGGCAGCTGCTTCAAATGAAAGATTTTGAAAGACAAGAAACAACAGTAAGTGGCTGGGGTACAGAAATTTGGCAGCCTGTAATCCATCTCCATGAGTAATTGACTAGATTCTATATGTTCTCATCCTCCAGACTAGGGGTGTTCAAACTACAGCCCATGGGCTGGATCCGGCCTGTGGTGCCAAATCATCCGGCCCAGTCTCGCCACTCCTGGAAGCGGAAGTAAAACATACATGCGCATGATGCGTGCACATAACACTGTCATAAATGACCCACAGCTGTTGTAAATGCATTTACAACAGCCATGGGTCATTTACGGCAGCATTATGCACATGTGCAGGCATGTTAGGCACACACGGGTTTTACTCTTGCTTCCAGTTTGAGGAACCACGTGACCGGCATGTGGCCCAAAAAGTTTGGGCACCCCTGCTCCAGACTCTGTTTATACGAAACCCATCAGACATCCATTTTTAAAAAGTACAGTATCCCAAAGACCTGCCTTGTGTCGTTGGATCCCAAGTACTCCTTATCCTCCAACCTCTGAACTTTCATGGACAGCAAAAAGAAACATCTTTGCACTTTCAAACAGATGTGGCAAATTATGCAATTAAGTCATCTTAGTGTCTCGACCTAATGCTCTTCCAGGGACAAGAAGCCCTGCAGATTATAATACTTATTGCACTTCTGGTCACTGAAGCAGTTTTTAAATCTTTACCTATAAGGAGGGACGTTAACCATTGGAATCCGGTATACACGCCCGCACCCGTCCATACTATCCCGTACTGAGCCCCATGCACTTGCCTTTTCACTGACCGACCATTGCCGCAAGTGTCTGACAGCCACCAGTGGGGCAGCCGCTCCATGAATTCAGACAAAAAAATTGAACTACAACTTCCAGCGTCCTCTGCATTGTGACCACTTCAGCCAACATTGAAAAAGCCATTGTGTGAAAAATAAAATAAAGCCTCATGCAATGGGAACGCAAGGCCGCCGAAGGCGGATGCAGCGCCTCACAGCCTCGCTAACCCAAACCCGCAAAAACCACGGCGATACAACCGCCAGCCTTCTTTCCCAGAGCAACGGGGAGAAGAGGGACCCCCTCTCCTCCCTGCTACACAGCTGAAGACATGGCGAGACCTCCGCCACCCTCAAGGTAAGTTGAGGAGGGGGGGACCAGCAGCAGGCAGCACTTCGTCAGGGGAAGCACACTCCCTGGCGAATGACTGGTTGCTGCGTTTGTACTACCCACACCACTATTTCAAAAACTAGCACAAAACAGCGGTGGAGGTAATAGAAAAGCAGCAGCGAGCAATCCGCAAAGAAGAGCACCACCCCTTACGGATCATTGCCTGCTGCACTACAATTTTACAAAAAAAACAAAAAACCACATTCACAGCCACAAACACAGATCTCCTGTTAGGTAAGCCAGGGGAAAAGGAGCCCGAGAGGAGAGAACCATCGTGAAGCAGATAGCTCTTCTTTGCCTCCTTCTCCCCCAACTGACTTAACAAACCTTACCGGACGAAGAGCGAGCTGACTGCCGACTCTTCATTTTCCCCATCGCTGCATCGAAACCTAATGTCGAAACAGCAATGGGGAAAAGACACAACGACAGACAGGCCGTTCCTCATCCTGGAAACCACAACAAAACTAATCAGTTTTAAAAAACAGCCAACCATCAAAAATACAAACAAAAATAAATAAACAAATAATTCAAATAAACTCAGTAAACAACAAAACAATAAACAACAAAATCAATAAAACACATCCAAAATACCAAAGGCTAATGAAAAACCATGAAAACTCACTAAAAACACCTATCTACACCATAACAACACGAAAATACCTTACTCAAAAACCAATACTAACACAAAATTACAAAAATAAATACGGAAAAAATTTAAAAAAGAAATAACAACCAGAAATATCCAAATGAATAAAACACATTTAAAATCCAGAAAAAATAGAAAAGGACAAGCAAAAACACTTAATTAAATACAGAAACACTCTACTAAACCCCCCAGCCCAGCACCCCCAAAATCACAACAAAGTAAAAAAGAAAATAAGTCAAGAGCACTTATGAAACACGTCCTCCCTCCATGCCTCTGCAGCAGAACTGAAGAGACAAAGACAATCACAGCCCCACCTAGAAGCCAGAAGAGTATCCAACAATCAATTTTTTTTAAAAAAAAAATCCAAATAAAAATAAACAAAATAAAAAATTCAAATACATTCAAAAACCACAAAATCCAAATCACCACCCCCCAAACCACCCCTAACGAAAAAACAACAACAACAAAAACCTGCCCAGCAAGGCCGGACAAAATATGCTAGTATATATATGAAATGATGTTGCATCCTTGTATTGTGCATGATTGCCTCTCCACTTCGCTCCATCCAGGTATCTGCATCATGTATTCTTTCTAGCAGAGTAGTGATACTGAGATTTCTATGCATTTTCACACAATCCCGAGTAGTACATACCTACTCTGTTTTTACACGGAAAGCTAGCATATGATCGTGCCTTTGGCATCCTATCAATCCTCTGGAAAGGACACACACATGCACAGCATGCACACACACATACTGGTGTAGTTCAATATAATTTTATTGAACTACATAAGTATGTGTGCATGCATGTGTACACACACAACACACACAATATGATTTAGTTCAAAATGGTTTTCTAATTCAATTATCAGCCCATTCCACAAATGAAAAACTTAAAACACTGTCCTCTATAGTTCACTCACTCCACCTTGTTTGTTCATCATCTGGAAAAGAAAAAGAAGTTTTCCTGCTTTATCAGATCCCAAAGGATTTCTCTGTAATGACTCCAAAAGAAGAGAAAATTCTTTCTACCCAAGCAGAAATAGTTACTGTACTGATATTAAAAGTGAAATCTTTTGAAAAATCTTGTGATGTGGCATTGGAGGGCATTTTTTTAAAAAAATTGATTTTAAACAAATCTAATTTTTAATGCTTTTTAAATGTTTTTGTAAAGTTTTTATTTGTTTTATGTGTAAGCCATCTGGGTTTGCCTTGGCGAGGGGGCGGCGGTAGAAATGTGAGTAATTAATAAATAAATAAATAAATAAATCATTAATTCAACAGTTTCTAAATCCAGATGCTTAAGTGATTAGTTTACCAATGTGACTTTCTTTAAAACAGCATCAGGAAATCTGTATTTCTTGAATAGTTTCCCCCTAGCTCTGAAGTTTATTATACTTGACAGATGGATGATTGCTAGATACCCATGTCATAGCTAACTCCTCTTCCTCAGCACTTAAGATTTGACCCTGGTACCAGATGTTGATGATATTTGCAAAATATAATGAAAGGTGAGCTGGAGACACTACTTGTACCATTCATTTTTAAAATTTAATTCTGTCAGTGTGTAGTTCTGTTTTTAAGTGCTCACTCAATTTCTTACCAGTTTGCAACAGCCTCAGCAATTTTAAACAGCTGTTATTTTTAAAAGCTTCAGGAATGGATTTCAGGATGCTCAGCCTATGTTCAACATTTCTCTTAAGCCAAATGTTGAGAATTTTGACCATGCTAATGCCATCTATTATTTTCTTGATTTTGTTCACATACTGTCATCAGAATAGTCTTATTCTTGACATACTGCTCAAAAAAGTCCCCAGGTAATTCAATCTAATATCTTGGGGGCAGCATTAGCTTGGTTCCACCCATTTTTTTCAGAACCTCTTCAAAAGTTAAGGAAATATTTAGCAATTTCAGCAATGTTTATCTTTATTTCTGAAACACTGAAGTCTTTGGTTAGGAGGTGCAACAAATGAATATTGCAACACTATGTTATTAACTTTGCATTCCCCTTCTGTTCTTCTAAATTTCTTTTCATCTTGGATATATTACATCATTGTCTGCAACCAAACTGCATACTAGACATTTGAATTTTTGTTCACGTTATAAGTTTTGCTACCACGCTATATAAGTAGTGTGGTGTGTGTGCATTTCCTGATGTATCAATTTTTTCTGTAAGGAAGACAACAGGATCATTGTGGGCATTTATACTTTGGTTAACACTTTTGCCCTCTAGAACTGGTACACATCGCTCCGTTTCTCTGTCATATACAGTACTTTATCTAGCAGATGCTCCACAACATCTTCTCTGCCGGGTGAACTTTATCTTGGTCTCAGTGAGTGAACTATATTAATAAAGTGTGGGTTCTCAATCAGATAGAAATAATTTGTCATGAAAACAAACCGGACAATTTCTCATCAATTAACTCTTTCTAATCTACTGGTGGTTCCTGAATGGCTGATTTTTTCTTTCTGTTAGGTGATATACTGTGGATGTCAAAGTAAATCCTTGTGAACTATATCAGATTTACTTCAAGGAAATGCTGATAGGATTGGGCTGCTAAACCCAGTTTTTTTAAAAAAATAAATAAATCTGACCAACAGTAGTCACATTCAGAAGATTTTATTTTATTTTAACAAGCCAAAATACAGTGGTACCTCAGTTTATGAATGCCTCAGTTAACGTAATTTTTGGTTTATGAAAGAAAATCTATTGAATACAATGCCTCAGTTTACAATTTTTTTGGAATGGATTAATTGGTTTTCAATGCATTCCTATAGGGAAATGTAAAATGCATTCCTATGGGAAACTGGTTTATGATTTTTTTGCAATACGAAACATCCCGGAGAATGCATTAAATTTGTAAACCAAGGTACCACTATACAAAGAAGCCTCTTCCCTAAGCATGGCATCCAATTCACTTGTCAATCAAGCAAACCATAAAGTCTTCAATTCACTGTTGTCCCTTCTTATCCAAACTGGGGATACTATGATTAACAGCTTCAGGATGAGTCAGAACATTGGACCAAGGTTTGAAGTTAGTTTACATCGGACCAGGGCTTGAAGCTAGTTTAGTGTCCAAGTCACAGAGCTGGCAAATGGCAGCTTTCTAGGCTCCACAACACCCCAACAAAATGTTTTGATGAAACTCCCTTCAGCCCTAATCATTATAGCCAACTGTAAAGAATGGTATTTGTTGCAATGCAGCTTAATCCAGGTTGCCCATCCCTGCTTAACAACATGGCTCCTTAATTGATGTATGGCTCCCGCTTCGTAAAGGTATGTTGTTAATGAATAGAATTTCTTTTTGGATACAACTGGCATTCAAGCAAGGGTGACCTTTACCCTTACTAAGGCTGTTCGATTTTATTTGTCCAGCATTTTATCCATTTTGTACAACAAAACGATATATAGAATGATCTGAAGATCATTAATTTATTTCATTAAGAAAGATCACGAATTGAATGACAGAGATACAGATTTGTCTCCTGTTAAAGGACAGGCTCTGCAAAGCTGTTAATGGTTCAATATCTACAAATAGTCGCTTATAACTTTGAGATAAAATCTGGAATGGAGGAATTTTAATGCAGAAATCTGAAAAGAAGATGCTCTTTGTTATGTAGCAGAGAAATCAGGTCAGTAAAGTTTGAACTGCAAGTGTAGTTTCAGGTTTTAACTACAGAAGTTATTTTACTGTTGAAAATCTGTATCAAGCAATGTAACATACTGTATACACAAAGGCTAAGTATAAAAGGTATGGCCTTATTTATCAAGCATTATAAGACTGAAGTCAAATCTTACTTTATTTTTCTGGCCTTCTTCAGGCCAACAAGTCCAACTCTCCACACCAAAGGATTCTTCGTGTATTGCACTTTTGTTGTTGCATGTGCAAGTTTACATTGTAGAGTACCTCAAAGTGTTTCTACACAGATATACTGTCAATAAGGACTGATTCCAGTCCCCAAATATATGTGCAGTCTTTGATTTATTGTTGTGTTAATAGTTGAACATAGGTTCTCAGCTGGAAACCAGTGGGTCTAAAGTCTGTGTAAGTGTGATTAAGCAATAGTATGAATCTCTGGGCATTTCAATGATTTTTTTTTAATCTGAAGTAACTGAAGCTCATGAATAGCAAGAAAGTGACCCAGATCAATTTGTCAGCCATCTGTTGAAGGCTGGGCTTGGGGTGGAATGTGGAACTTGGGACCCGCAAAGTCTTTGTACTACAACTCTCATAATCCTTTATTATTGATTCTGATGGGTAGAACATAGGGTACACAGAAAGAGTCTCCTCGAAGATTGTGGTATTTTTGAACCACACCTGGGCGTACCTTGGTAACGGCAACCTTGTGTTGCAGGCTAATCTTTCCCACACTAGGTTAGGCGAAGGGAATAGCAGAATGAAATCACCAAAAGGTGGCCTCATTTTGGCAGTTTCATGTCTGGCCTGGACACGGAAGAAATGGGTAGAACATCTGGAAGGCCACAGCTGCCAAAACATATGAAAAAACAAGACTTCACTCTGCAATAGAGAGAAATCCAATTGTATTAGGAGCCCCCTTCTTGTCTGGAAGAGCTCTACGTGTCTACCAGTATAAACATGAAGAACTGCTTTTGATCACACCATACATCTGAATGGGAGAGCTGTAGCTACCAGTCACAGAGCTGGTCGTCACAGGTTTGCAGTCCCCTTCCATGCTGTTAGAACAGATGTTGAAAGAAGTGGGGAAGAGTCATCTGACTCTTCCTATAATAACATTAGCAAATTGCATGGCTTTCCCCCTTGGCTAAGGATGCATTAGCTCCAAGCAAGTACTGTACTTATTTGCACTCATGCAGAAATAGTGCACCATGTCTAGAAGTTTGGGAATATCAAATTCAAAGTACAGTAGAACCCCATATAACGAATACCTCTTACAGCGATTAAATCATACAATCCCCGTATCTATACCTATAAAATGGTGTGATAACCGTTGGAATGTGACGAAGGATGTTGCAGCAGGCCCCACTAGCCCCGCCCGAGCCTCCGTGCACTCGCCCAAACGGGGTTCGCAGGTAACTGTCGGGTTGAAATTTTCGGCCAGGGGGCAGGAGCCCCCCGGATGCAAACAAAAAGAGGAAACTTCAATCCCAACGTTCCTTACACCGCACCGCATCAGAGCCAATCAGGCTGAGCGGCACGGCAAAAGGAACATTTGGAAACGCTCCGCGGCCAATCAAAAAAAAGCCGCAGGGAAAAAAAACGTTGCAGTATACCAAACACGCGCAGGCAAAACTACAAGCCCCAGCAGCCTGTGCGCCATTAGCACAGAACGCTGAGGCAGCCGGCACGCAAAAAATAAAATGAAACACCCCCCGCTGCCGCCGCTGCCCTTTCAACGGGCCAAGCATCGAGCCTGGCCCGTGAAAAAAGAGACCCCCCACGCCCTTTCCTTTGCATGGGCCAGACTTTGAGCCTGGCCCGTGAAAAAAAGAGACCCCCCCTGCTCTTTCCACGAGCCAGGGATCGAGCCTGGCCCGTGAAAAAAAAGACCACCCCCCCCAAAAAAAAGTACACACCAAAACATTCAAAAACAGTCACAAAGACAGTCAAAATGAAACACAGAAACATCCCAAAAATTACCACAAAAACATCACAAAGACCCCCCAAACCCAACACAACCCCTCCCCCCAAAAAAACCAGGGAGCTTACCAAGAGACGTCTTCACTCCATGACGACCGGAACTCAACTGAGAAAATGGAGAAAATACTTACTGGAAGCGACACCCAGAGGACAGAAGAGAAAAATTGTAGAGAGGAAGAAAAGCTCACCACCCCCACCCAGAGGCCACAAGAGAAAAAACATTCAAAAATATTGAAACTAATAAGATTAATTCCCAAATTAATCCAAAAAGTTATCAAAACATTCAAAAATATTCACACTGATCTCAAAAAATACCAAAAATAAACAGAAATCACTTTTCACTCAAAAAACACACAAAAATGTGTAAAAATAAAGATTTAAAAAACCAAAATTAAATTTAAAATTAAAAAAGAATAATTTACATTAAATAAATTAAATTAAAATAAAATTTGCATAAACATAAAACAAAAACCTTCCAAAAACAATTTAAAGAGCCCGGCACTGAGGAAGCCGGCACGCAAAAAATAAAAATAAAATACACACTGGGAGCGCAAATCCCCCGCAGGCGGACGCAGCGCCTCAAAGCCACAAAATCACAAAACCTTTCAACACCATTTAAAACAGCCCAGCACCATTGGTTCAAGAAAAAAAATAAAACCCTTTACTATCTAACACAATTTTACAAAGCCCGGCACCGCCGGGCAAAATATGCTAGTAACAACTAAAATCAATATACGATGCATGCATCATATAGTGATTAAATTGTATAACAACTAGCCCCGCAGAACAAATGAAAGTCGTTATATGGGGGTTTACTGTATATCCATCCATTATAAATAAAAGAACAGATTTTCAGCCTGTGTCGTTGGTAGGATTTGTTTTCTCATAGCCAATACGATTAACAGAGATCTCCACCAAATGAATATGATAGGCACTGCTCTAAGCTAATCAGTGTGTCTAAACAAGGTTATGGGAAAAACCAGTTTCAAAATATGACCAATCCAAGTGTTTATATTGGAAAATTAGTGGTACCTCTGCAAATTTATTTGTTGTAGATATTACCATTTTGGAGATCATCTGCAACAAACAAACAAAAATTCAAAATATATTTATAAAATGAACTTTTCTTGTCTGTATTTTGTATTTGGTGCACTATAACATTTTGTAGCACAGGTTTGTGTCAATTTCACTTTTGCATCTAGTTCAGAAAAAGATTGGATTTGAGTTGTCACAGGCATTGGGGATGAAATGACACTACAGGAGCCAAACTCTTTTTCTTAAAACTTTTATGAAATGCTTACAAAATAAGTCCAGTTCATACAGAAAGTTAAGAGCTGAAAGTAAAAGGGGAAAAACAGCAAAAGATATGGAAAATAATCTAGGTTCATGAGATGGAAGATTCCAGTCTCAGGAGAAGTGATCGATTTGCTCTTGTAAACTGAGAGAAGGCAAGTGATAATTGCAGTTGGCAGACTAAGAGACACTGTGGCCGGACTCCTGTTGCTGATTTATGCTTGCCATAAAGGAAATTATGTTAAGCCTTGGTGGCAAATTCCAGCTTATTGAGTTGCTGGTTGCATTCTTGGTCATGTGCCCAAGCACACATCCAGGATTGTAACCAGTCATTAATGAGTGGGAATTTACTTGTCTTAGATAATTTCCCTTATGCAAGCATAAAGCTGCAACAAGACTCTGGCTTTTCTACTGCAGGGCATGGAGGTCTCCCACTTGAAATCATCTCTTCCATGCAAGTATTAGCAGCCAATTTTGAAAAGGATTCTTCTTGTCACTCAATTTAGATAGTCTGGAAACTGTCCTTCTTCCCAATAAATATATACAGTACTAGTCTGTTGCCTTCTGTTTGAATAATCACCATGCCCCCAGCAGGGCAAGGATAGTTCCAAGTGCACTGAGCCTAAACTCATGACACCCATTCTCAAGATACTTACCTCAGACCATACTTCCCAAGGAATCAGTTAAGTAGAGCTGAGCCAAACGGTTTATGTCTACAAAAAGGGAGGTGTATGCCTGAATGCAGGGCTGGCTCATGGTGTGGGCAAGTTGGTGACATGCCCCCAATGACTGGACTACAACCTGCTAATGCTTGAGTAGGAGAAGGCAGTGTCTGGTGTATGCACATGAAAATGCTATCAGAAGAGAAGTTAAGGTTAACCAGAATTAGCTATCATTGAGTCACACAGGCACTTTGAGGAAATTTTTCCTAGACTGAAACTAAGGCTAGTCCTGATTACCCAGACTCAACTAACATGAGAAAAGATTAATCACACAGTCCATTTTCATGGCAGAATCAGCTTTGAGGCAGAACCCTTCCCTGAATTTATTGAATTGCTGTTTTTATTCAGATGAGAAAATTAGGAATGAATTTTAAGGGAAATGGGCAACATTTTGAGATTTGTAGTTATGTATCATATTCCTCCTTAATTAGGCAGATCTTCAGAAACATGAAACATATCCCCACCATCAAACTATCGCCATTGTAAAGATCACATGGTTGAAGAATGGTTAGAATCAGCTATAGCAGATATAAGGAACCTTTCCCCTCTCTCTCCCTCCGATGTTTTTCAGACTACAGCTCCATTAACTCACTGTCATTGACAGTGTTGGCTTGGGCCTTTGGAGATTTGGGCCAAACTCTGAAAGAACAAATATTTGCCATCCTTGATCTATAAGACTGGTTGATTTTACTCCCTAAACCCCTTTGTTTAATATTTATTTTCACATTTGTTGCCTTTTCTTTTCTCTGAAAAGAACTCTATAAACATTGAATCTTTCCCCTTGGTTAATGATATAGTAGGAAAAAAGACTTGCCCATTTCTTCTGGTCAAAGCCTAAGTACTAAATGCAGACAATCAGAAAGTCACAATAACAGCACACGGGTGAATTACCCAAAAAAGAACAGAAAGCCAACCTATGAAAGTTATTGCTGGTTAAGAGATGCTGTGCCCATGTCCAGATGAAGTCAGCTTGGAAAGATGTTCCCATCTGATTTGAGCTAAGTAGAGGAGATATCCTTAAAAGAGAGTTTCCTTTTCAGCAGAGGAAACATCAGCATTGCAAAGTAGTATTGCCTTCTGCATCCAAATAAGGATCAAACCAAACTGTAAAACAAATACATGCAAAAATATTATCGGCATCATTGTAGCTAAACAGTATTTTCTATGCTTTCTGGTATCTGAACCCTGTACTGGAGGCCTTAGCTTGATTTCAGCATTTGTGCAGCTGTGCACACATATATAGATATGGAAATATAGAAATAATAATAATAATAATAATAATAATAATAATAATAATAATAATAATAATAATAATAATAATAATAATAATAATTTGTGTCACAAGTTAATTCTAATTTATGATAACCCTTTCAAGAGTTTCTAGGAAGAGAAAATTCAGAAGCGGTTTATCATTCCCCATCTCTGGAAACATCTTGGGACTCTGCAGCTTGCCCAGGGAATGCCTCCTTGTTTCTCCTAGTGAAGAAAGTTGGTGAAACACAATGACAAATCTTGCAAAAGGAAAGAGACCATTCAGCTGCTAAGACACAAGTATCAAATTTCCTTGGATATTACTTTTCTATAGTTGCGTCAAGGATTTTAGATTACTTTTTACATCTCGTAGACTATTCCCTCTCCTGTATGGTCTCTTGAAGCTAGAGGTACATATTTGACTGAAAACTTAAATATGAACTGACACACTGTAGAACAGCAGTGTTCCCCAGTGAAACAAAGCTGTTTGACACTGGCTGAAAGAAAATGCTTGTTAATCCTTGGCCTTTTCACACTACGCTTACTTAAGTTTCACCTTGCAGGCATTCCACACTTTCTGTGGTCTTTGGAAAGTTACTTGGCTATATATAACCACAATAAAAAATACACTTCTTTCCATAAGGCCACACATAAAGAGAATGGATCCTTATTGTTCAGCTATGTGTGGTTAAAAGTGAGAATTGATGCCATCAGGGCCATAGGGGAAGAGATGTACAGATCCTCCAAGTCTATTACATGGTCTTGAAGGAAGGTTAACAAGAAAGACTCTGCTAACCCTGGCTTGGAATATAAAAATGATATTAAGCACACACACAAAAGGGTGAGAGGAGGAGTTTGGAGCTGAAAAAGAAACATTTAAGCACACACACTTACAGTTTGGTAAAGCTGGACATGGAAAGTGTAAACAAATGCTCAGAACAGCCACAGTATAAATGTTATAGACTTGAAGGCTGCCTAGATGCAAAGAAGGATCAATGGGAAGAGTAGCAAGATAGTGTTGTGTAGAGAAAGCTTTCTCAATGATACATGCAAACACTTTTGCAGCGATATTGAAAGGGTACAAAATTGGAAGGTGTCTTGGAGATAATCTAGAGCTACGCTTTGCTCAGTGCAGAATTCAGCTGCACAATCCTTAAGCAAAAACTGCCCAGCCTCTACTATGTTTGTTTGTTCATTTAGGATTTTATCCTACTTTGAGTAGTTTACCTCTTTAAAAGCAAGGACAATCAAAAAGCAAAAATTGCATCCCTCCAGTGACAGACTTTTGTCCCTTAAACATTTTTAAAAACATTTTTAAAAGAAGGCAATTCCTATTCCATCACTTATTTGTGAAGAGATAAGAAAAGCATTTAAAAATTTCACATGCTTTAAAACATATATTTTTGCAGACAGTTGTTGGTATTTTTATTCACTCACAGAGGCACACAAGAACGCACATCTACAGTTCAACCCCTGCCCAAAAATGTAACATTGTGCACCCTGAGAATGGTTCTTTGGGATGCCTGCAAACTTATAGGAATGTAAGAGGCTGCCTTGTGCTGAAACCATTGGTACATCTAGCCCAGCCCTTTCAATTCAGACAGGCAGAAGTGCTTTTGAGTTTTAGCAAGGATTTCTGCCTTGAGCTGCTCGGAATGGAGCCTGGCATTTATTGCAAAGTATGTACTCTGCCACATAACCACAATCTTAACCTATTTGGCTCAAGGATGGGGAGAAAGTAAAAAATCGGTTTTTAAACTACATAACTAGAAGATTTGCAGTAGATCTCATGCCCAATCATTTTAACAACACAAAATGTCTAAGTCTGCGGTGGTGTTTCTATTAAAATCTTTAATCAATAGTAATCTGGATCTAGACTGCATCAGCACATCACAATAAGGAGCAATCAACATTTGTCTCTGATGATGCATTAATCTGCTTCTGTTAAGTAGTTACTAGCTCTGGTTTGTTTAAAATATAACTTACTGTGACAAACTGAATTCACAATCATGGTTTGACTTACTTTCCCAGACTGCCCACTCAAACAAGAATGGACAAAAGGATAGGAAGTGCACAGATCAGAGACGATGAAGACAATAAGTCCTTGCTGTACAATTCATATTTAAATAACAAATTTATTATTTATTTATTTTATTTATTACTGTATTTGTATTGCTGCCTCCCTCGACAAAGCGACTCCAGATGGCTCACAACAGTATCAAAAGTTCAAAATACAAAAATTAAAACTTTAAAAACCATTAAAACCAGATTAAAACACCCTCCCTATAAAATTGAAAAACCCGAACGGCCTTATATAAGCCAGCCTCGTGTGTGTGTGTGTGTGGGGGGGGGGGGGGGGGGCTACCACACCAGCAGTGTCCCACAACCGCTGCGCTAACCAGGTTTTAAGGCTCTTTCTGAAGGTCGGCAGCTCTGCCTGGAGGCGCAACTCGGTCGGCAAGAGGTTCCATAAGGCCGGAGCAGATACGGAGAAGGCCCTCCTTCTAGTGCCAGAGAGACGAGCCTCTCTGGCAGATGGAATCACTAGGGAGCCCCTGCAATCTGAGCTTGTAGGATGGGCAGATGATCTTGGCATGATGCGGTCTCTTAAGTATCCTGATCCACTATCATGAAGGGCTTTAGAAGTCATTACCAGCACCTTGAATTGCACCCGGAGGTACACCGGCAGCCAATGCAGCTCCCACAATAGGGGTGAGGCATAGCCGTAGCAACCACACCCCATCACCACGCGGGTAGCTGCATTTTGCACCAGTTGTACCCTCCGAATGGTCATCAAGGGCAGCCCCATGTAGAGCGCGTTACAATAATCTAGTCTGGAGGTGACTAGAGCATGAGTGACCGTTAGTAATGCATCCTGGTCCAGGAGCGGGCATAATTGGCGAATAATGCACAGTTGCACAAAAGCCTTCCTGGCCACGACTGCCACCTGCTCTTTGAGCAGGAGTCGTGAGTCCAGGAGAACCCCCAAATTACACACTGGGTCTGTCTGAGGCAAAAGAGCCCCATCCAGTACCAAAGATAGTAGCTTCCAGGACAACTCAGGCCCCCTAACCCACAGCGACTCAGTCTTGATTAATGCAAACTACAACACAGTTACAAGCAAATGTTTCCTTGAGCCTAGTGCATGGGCACATAGGGTTAAACAAGCAACAAGTCATAATTTTGCAGTGGACCTTTTGGTACTAGTCTTTATGGAAGAAAACTGAAGTAGACACTGCAGTCCTTCAAAGCTTTCCCCATTGTTTTGGCATATTATGTCGTCTTCTCCTTCTATGTCATGATCTGATGAAATCATAGGATTTATTTGCTGACACTAGTAAATTGGATTCCCCTTTAACGGTTACAAAAGCACCATTTAACCTGTATTCCATTGAGAATGGGAACATAGTTTCTCTTTATTTATGATAGTCAGTCATGGAGCTTGTATGCTGCAATGTAAGTTACAATTGAGTAAGGTTAGAGTTGGTGCAGTGGCTTAAGTGGCTAAGACGCTGACTGGGAGGCGGAAGGTCAGCACCAGTTCGATTCCCAAGAACTGCAGGACGGAATGAGCTCCCGTCTTTGTCCCAGCTCCTGCCAACCTAGCAGTTCGAAAGCAAGACATTGCAAGTAGGGACCACTTTGGTGGGAAGGTAACAGCGTTCCGTGCGCTAGGGTGTCTAGTCATGCCTGCCACATGACCATGAAAACGTCTGCAGCAGCAGACAGCGCTGGCTCTTCGGCTTTGAAACAAGGATGAGCACTGCACCCTAGAGTAAGATACAACTGGCTTTCGAGCAAGGGAAACCTTTACCTTTAATGTTAGAGCAGTATTCTTGCTAGGCTCAATTCATGCACATGTGTAACACAGCACAGGAGCTACTTGCTCATGCATTTGGGCAGTAGATGCTGCAAGGGGAGGCAAATGGTTCATGTGCAGAAGCCACTTCCATAACAATGCAAATGCACATGAAGACAATGACAGTCACAATCTCAGAATCATGGGAAGGGCCAGGAGCAGCTTCATTGAGTAACCTGCCATACAAGTATGACTCTGTAGTTGCATTTTAAGCAGTTACCAGCTCAATAGATTTCCAACCTCAGAAAAGGGATCTTTGCAAAAGTAATTATGCAAGTGGTGTTCTCTAAGTCTCTTTGCCAAGTCCCAAAAATCCCACTTCTAGAGGAATTAGTTCTGCTGAAAGGTGAAATGCGGCCTACTCTAGACAAAATGCTGCCTGAGCCCTTTGTGCCAATCAAATAGAAACATCTGTTCTTCATATCAAAGGGTGAGGAGACCCTCCCTGAAGGAGCTCCTATCAGCTGGGCAATGGATTTTGGCTTTCAGACTGCAGCAGCTGAAATAAACACACCAATCACCAAGGGGATGCACGACAGCCCTGGTGAACTTTTTCAAGTGACACACAACACCACCTGTTGCTAAGAACTAAAAATCCAATGTGTACTTCAGCCTCTTCACTCTCATATTGCACAGCTCACCTTTAGCTGACTCGTGGTGGTTCGTATTGCAGCGCTGCTGAGGCAGTCAGCTTGCAAAGTGAAGTTATGCTCATTCCTGAAATGACTCCCTGCAGTAAAATTAGGCCTAACCTGAACATGGTTGGAACCAGATTGGCATTTTTAAAATTCTGTCCCACTATTTATTAAGTGTGGGGAGGAGAGGTGAAGAACAGGATTTTAGGGGCAGGAAAAGAAGCAAAACACTAAAGCCTTCCCCTCTGCAGCTCCATCTGCCTGGTGCTGCACTCAGAGAGCTTGCCTCCGAGTGAGGGACGACCCAAAATACGGTACAGCTGAACCTCATACAACAATTGCCCCGTATAACAACGAAATCGCATAACAATTAGGTTTGTGGGGAAATGGTGTCCCGTACAACAATTTTCCAATGGGAAAAACCACTTCGCAAAAAAAAAAAAAGCATCCCATAGGGAAAATTGGTATATGATGCATGCATTGTATAGCAATTGTTTTGTACAACAATGAGCCCCATGGAACGGATTAAAATCGTTGTATGAGGTTCCACTGCATATTGCTGCCTGAGGCAACTGAGAAGCTAGCATATGTACGCACCCATTCCATGTGACAATCTTTCTTCAGCAGTGATACCAGGATGTTGTCCTCTGCTGCACCCAACGGCAGCAGGCCAGCTTAAGAAACGCAAGTCAAGCTGCCAAGCACACACAACCCTTTCCTCAAACACTCCACTGCCCTTCTACCACCAGCACCTGTTGCTTGAATCAGCTGCCTTACTTCACTTAATGATAGGATCTTAGCTAAAGTAAGGCAGCTTCTAGAATCAGAACTCACCTGGGAGAAGAATGTGTAGGGACACTTTGGGGAAGTATAGTAAATAGAGCAAACTATCCAGTTATTCATCCACTATAGCAAAGCAATTACACTTTTATACTGCCCCATAGTACTTAATGCACTCTCCGGGTGGGTCACGAGTTAATTAGCATTTTGCCCTCAACATGCTGGGTACTCATTTTACCAACGTTGGACGGATGGAAGGCAACCTTGTTCCCGTTAGGATTGAACTCACAATGTTTTGGCTGCAGTACAACTATTTAACCACTGCGCCACCAGGGTTATAGCACCTTCCATGCAAAAAGCAAAGGGGTATACACCCAGCAAGTGGCAGTGGAACTGAGTTAGTAGCCCTATCTCATCCAATCATGCCACCTATGGTGCCTAGCCCAATGTTGATGCAGTGGAGATGATCATGCAGACCTCATAGGAAAAGGAAATCCAGACACATTAAGTTCCCCTTCTCAGACATCCACATTCACTGAGCAAACATCAGTGGCATGGCAGCACCATTAGCAAGGCCTTGCTGCCTTTTTATCCGCTGACCTCCTCCAGGTGGTAGACCTGTAAAGCTGGCCAGAAAATGCAACAAGGAGTCACCATTTGTCCATTAAGTGCCCATAGATTTTAGCCAGCTAAGAGCTGGGTTGTACATGTGTGGGCACCACATAATCCGATTACTCAAATACTTGATCTATGCCTGCTTGTACAAACTAAACGTATTGAAGAGCATTGTGTATAAGGGGCTGTAGGATCTAGCTCCAAGATGGCTCTAATCAGTAGTGGACATCAAAAAGAATTCCTACCACACTGTGGGCATGGCCATGTGACTGGGTGGGCATAGCCTGTTTGGCCATGTGACTGTTCTTCGCTATAGAGCTATGAAAATAGAAGACTCTTCTATTTTCATCACTATAGCGAACCTCTGAAGCCATTTCCCCTTTATCCAAGGCTTTTCCAGGACTCTGTTTCACCCCAAAGTGCCTCCCTAGCCACTCTGGAGTGGCTGGGGATGCACCTTGGGGTGAAACGGAGCCCAGGAAAAGCCTTTAATGAAGGGGGAAATGGAGCTAGCCCCTCCCCCTTAGGAGGAGGAGGAGGTGGGCGGGTCCAGCCATTTTTACTACCGGCATGCATGTACTGGTGCAAACCTGCTGATGCCCACCACTAGCTCTAATGCAGGGGTCAGCAACCTTTTAAAATCAGGGACCGGGTCATGCTCCCTCAGATAGTTGAAGGGGCAGGACTGGAGCCCCCCCCCCCCCCCCCGCTGTAAATGCATCTGTAGTTGCCATAAACATACTGCATGTACGCATCAAGTTGGGTTATTCTCCCAATTACTTTAGTATTTTAAAGCAGCTGTTAGATCAACGAATGTAGGACAAATGCTTTGCTCCAGCCCACATACAGTCTTGGTTTTAACTTTGCATCTTTGTCGGGCTAAATCACACTATTGCTATTCAGCGGTTGGCAAAGAGTGTCCTGTGGGCAGATTAAGATCCTCAAGGCCATTTGGTCACTCCACACAATTCCCAGTGCTTCTCTAGTATTTTGGGAGGCTCCCAACATTCTCATGCTTTGCTCATGTTCTATGTTTTGCTTTTAAATAATTACTCCCTCAAAATCCCCCTAAACAATTTTGAGGGGAGGAGGTCCCTCAAATCCACAAAGCAAGCTAAGAAAGGAGGGGAAAGAAAGATGTCAAACATTGATGGGATGCTCTCAGATTTTATTTAAAAAAGCAGTTTGGTGCTGTTTTCTTAATTTCAGGCCATGGGTGCCACTTGTAGCAAGTGTTAGAGGCAGAATATTTGCCTCCTAGCCTGACAGTTTGTGTGTTATGTCAGTAAATGGGGAAGAAAACTATGTTGGTTTATATTGCTTTTGTGTTTTAGGGGGCTAAAATGCTGATAAAGGTAACATCTACCCATGGACCAGCTTCTCTCCACCCACAGACTCCACCCCCTGCTCCTCTCCCCAAGCCTGGAATGGACAATCGTAAACTGCAGAAACTGTTGAAGAAAGCAGCAAAGAAAGCAACGTTATCAGCTCAGCAAGCCCCAACATTCAAGTCCAATTTGTCTCCTGTGAGTGAAGCCAACCCAGATTTGGAGCACAACAAGCGATCCTCCCCACTCAAACCTGCTGAAATCCACACCCAGATCACCATTCATCTTCCACCCCGCTTTTCCATCAAGCCTTCTGCTCACCAAGTTTCATCTCCCTTTCCTAAAGGAAAACCCTTTAAGTTCACAATCACAGAGCAGAGGCGGCTTTCCGACCATCTCAAGCTTGCCATTTCACCGGTGGTCTCGCCGCTTCAAAGACAGAGCACTCCAGAATTTTCACATCAGCTCAAAAGCCACCCACCAGAGACACACACAGAGCCGACACCTCCAAACACAGCACACACAGTATCCACTTTCCCTGGACATCCTATTCCTCCACCTGTGCAAGACACCCCAGTGCCGGTGACCCACGTTGTTTATATTCGCAGTGTGCAAGCGCCAAAGGCTAAAACTCTACTGCTAGAGCAGCAAGCAGAATTTCATAGTCATGAAGACAGGCCTACAGGTATCCATTCGCAAACGAATCATTCACACCCACCAGCTGGTGTGATGACAGAAACACACTTGGTTAGCCAGGCCAGGCCAATCAGTCCTACATCTGATGTGACTTCAGCTCCTCAACCTTCTGCCATAAGAGTGAAAACTGAAGTGCTTCATGTACCAAGGCAGGATGCAGTAGTCTCATCCTCAGCTCCTCAGCTGCATAAACCCATGACTCTGGGAGGCAGCAGAAGCCTAGAGCCCCACAATGAGGTCCCACAGAGGCAACCAAGTCCCATCTTGCATAAGAAGCACATCGCAGCAGAGGGAATTACACCTGGTCTAATGGTTGCCAGCACAAATGTGCCTCCACTAGAAGTCAGGACTGACCAGCAAACTATACCACCACAGCAACCTGCTGCTTCCTTGGATACCACAAGCTCCTTACCAAAACCTAAACCACCAGTGCCTCCTAAAACGAAACACAGTGGCTGGTCTCGCCTCAAGAAGCACCTGGTCATAGAATCTGAAGAGCCACAGTTTCCTGTCCAAGAATCTGAGCCAACTAAGCCAGATCACACAGAAGAAAAAAAGATAAGAGAGGACCCTCAAGTTGGCCCTGATCTGGAGAAGACAGCAATCAAGTCAAGAGCTATCAAGATGTGGGATGCCGTCCTATACCAGATGACAGTTAAAAAGGCAAGAGAAGAGCAAGCAGAGGAAAAAGAAATAAAGAGAGAGGAAATATTCTCCTTCCGGCGATGTTTGCCCCTTCTCTATCGCCCACGCTTTGATGCACGGAAGCTGAAGGAGCTGGCTTCCAAACCTGTGACCAAGATCACTACTATGTTTGAGATACGCCAAATCCAACGCAAACCACCTGAGGAAACCTTGGTGACTTTTAGCAGGACTGCATCTGGGTGGCAGGTGAAAAGAAGTGGTGAATAAAGGGGGTGAGTATGGAGGATGTAAACCGGGCTGGGAGGATGAGAAGTAAATGCAAGACCTACAAAAGCTGAAATCATTTATAAGACCAATGTCGATACTAGAAGTCCTAATAATAAAAA
The DNA here is from genome assembly GCA_035047345.1 of Bradypodion ventrale. Taxonomy (NCBI): domain Eukaryota; kingdom Metazoa; phylum Chordata; class Lepidosauria; order Squamata; family Chamaeleonidae; genus Bradypodion; species Bradypodion ventrale. Next base: position 369,459,587 of record JAWDJE010000001.1, on the reverse strand, counting down.
TCCTCTACAGCATTGCTGTCTGTATATCTAGAGATGTACGTGCATTAGATGGGACTAAAGTGGGAAAAACTTCAGTCTTAATTTTCAGATATACCAGAATGAATAGAAACATCAGTAGTTGAATCTCTCTCAAACAGTTTTATGCAGTTAATTGATCTATATAGCATACTAGCATTTTTTGCCCTGCCCTTCCAAGCAGGTATTGTGTTTTTGTGTTTGGAGTGATTTTGGGGGCACTGTTGGCTGTTTGGGGTGATTTTGGGGGTACACACACAACACAACAACACACACAACACACACACACAATACAACTATACACACAATACACACACACAATACACACACAACAGAACCACACACTGGTGGGGAAGGCATGTGCTTTCTCTGTCTCTGTCTTTCCCCCCTCTCTCTTCCATCCCCTCTCCTCCCCCTCTTTCTGGCATGCACTTTCCCCATCTCTCTCTTATACTCCTTCTCTTTCTCTCTCTCTCCCTCCCTTTCTCTTGCGCGCTTTCCCCCACTCTATCTATCTTTCTATTCCACCCCTCCTATCTCTCTCCCCCCTCTCTCTTTCCCCCACCCTCTCTTTTTCTTCCCTTTCCTCTCTCTCTCCCCCTCCCCTTCTCTTTCTTTCCCCCACCCTTTTCTCTCTTTTTCACACACCGGCGGGGAAGGTGGCCTCGCTCGCCAGGGCTGCAGGAAGATGATGGGCTATCCCTCCTTCCCGCAACCCCGCTGAAGCCGCTGCGAGGCCAGCGCCGGCCTCGTTCGCCAGGGCCGTGGGAAGATGTGGGAGCTCCCCCTCCTTCCCACAACCCCATCGAAACTGCTGCGAGGCCAGTGCTGGCCTCACTCGCCAGGGCTGCGGGAAGATGAGTGGCTCCCTCTCCTTCCTGCAATCCCGCCGAAGATGCGGCAAGGCCAGTGCTGGCCTCACTTGCCAGGATGGCAGGGATGGCTTCCCTCCGGGAGACTAAGTGTCACCCGGAGGGATTTGCGGTGCTTCTGTGGGTTTTTTTTACCACGCATGCTGGCTTTCCCAGCGTTCTCCGCGCTCACGCCCTTCAGCCTGATTGGCTATGGGGTGGCACGGCGCAGAGGACACTGGGCCTTGTAGTTCTTTTTTCTGTTCACGTTCGTGGGGCGGTTGCCCCACTCATGGCTGGCAGACCCTTGCGGCGATGCTCGCAGGGTGTTAAGGTAAGTGTAGGCACCTTGGTACAGGATGGTTAGGCTGGGTGTGGCCGTGTATGCCGGACACGCATGACTCATCCACCTTCTTATAAGTAAAGATATTGCTTTAGGTGCCACTTTGAGCAGAGTACATGTATTATGGAAAAATTACCGATAGGCCTGCTGTGCCACATTTATCCTATATGCAAACTTGCAGTTTGTTCTGTTTAGATTGGAGTTGGCCATTCATTGTGCAAAAATTATATTATCTGGTCAAGCCACAACTCCCCATTGTTCAAAGAAGATCCCTGGCAAAATAATTCTGTGCTATGTAGTCAATTCTAATTTCTGGTGACCCTTTCCGAGGTTTTCTAGGTTGATAACACACAGAAGTGGTTTACAATTCCCTAGGACTGTGCAGTTTACCCAAGCCACATAGGTTGCTGTTTCTGGGATGCATGGTGAGGAACTGAACTCCCAACCTCTGTTTCCAGAGCTGCCCAGCCAGATGCCAGGATATAAAAAAGAGGTGTAAAGCTTGTAAACCCTCAAGTCTTTTTAGACTGCAGTGACCACTGCAACATTAGGAGCACAGACTTTCCCCTCTTTTCTAATCATATCTCTTATTGGTATTTGGAAAATGTTAAATATCAGCTAGCAAAGGATTAAGTAACTGTCTTCAATGTTCCAAGGTACAACAGCCTTGAGCAAGTCTCACAAATGCTCAGAACCAAACCTCCTTAAACAGGTGGACAGGGAACACAGTGATTTCTGGCATTAATAGCACTCTTTATCCCAAAGACTGCCATCACCAAAAATGCCCCTGTTATTATCTATGCATTGCCTCATTCACATTTCCATTTCTCTGTGCAAGCTTAAGGCTAATAATAGTTTTGTAATGAACTGTTTGCATGGGGAACAAAGTGAATTTGTTTAATAACTTATGTGCGCAAGAGATTACATGGTTATTAAAGTTGGAAGTTTTGCTTGCTTAATCCCACAGAGAATTACCAAGAGCTAATTCACATAACACCTTAATACATTAGAAAACAAGTCACTAATGTTATTCCTTAAACTGAGGATAAAGTGGCCGGTTTTTGCACATCTTCTTAGGCCAGTATGTTTTAAGGAAACTTGGTTCTGCAGCATCAGAGATAAAGGTAAAGGTTGCCCTGCTCGAAAGATAGTCGTATCCGACTCTACGGTTCGGTGTTTATCTCCATTTATAGACAAAGAGCCAGTGCTGTCTGCATTTCCATGGACATATGGCAGGCATGACTAGACACCGGAGTGCAGGGAACGATGTTTACCTTCCCAGAAAAAAACAGCTTGCTGTTTAACAGCAAAATTGCACTGCTCTTAACTTGAGTAGAGCCTTTTAAGCTTTACACATCCATTGCCGAAGAAGCAGTAGTGGAGACAGCTGCTCAGATTCTCCCAAATGCACATACCCACCTCTCTTCAGGTGTGCTCAGACTCAGTTTGAGTTGAAAGGTTGCTTGCAAGATGACAAAGTATGACCGTTATACCCATTTTATACAAGCAGTTACAGCCCTAGCTTGTATCCCTGCATTCTTTGAAGAGTGTGACGTGTATTGTGATTTTCAATCATGTCTACATCCTGTGCCCCTTTTGCATTTATTGGAGAATAATAAAAATTGAGACCACTTTACTGACTGCTTTTCAGAGGCAGAGAACAAGGGCCAAAAGGCTTGGCTAAGCTTTGTATAACTCAGTGGATTCCAAGCAGCTCCCCCGGTGGCTTAGTGGTAAAGGCGCTGAGTTGGAGACTGGAAGGTTGGGTTTCAATACCCGAGAACTGCACTTGCGGACATGAAAGGAGCCTCATTCGGGTACCCCCTAAAAATCCTTTCAACCCAGAGTAATCTCTGACATAAAATAATTATACAGTGGATCCCAATGTCAGTACACTGGCTGATCAGTGCTTTAGGCATCTGGGAGTTGAAGTCCAAAACCAAAAGCTGGGAAATGCTGGTATAGTTTATCCCCACTGCTTGTTTTCCAAAATCCCAGCTGCCAGCAGGGGGAGATACAAAGTTTCTTAAACTTTCTGCCTTGGGCCATTTTTGTCCTGCATGAGGAAATCTCTAGGCTCCCAAATCTTTTCCTGCAACAGGATGTAAGGTAGGGTAAAGCATTTTTTGTAGGAGAATAGCAAGAGGTAAAAGGATAAACAACAAGCCGTGCCTGCATTTATGCAAGTCAAAATGTTGCAGACAAATTTCATATGACTGCATGATCGTATACAGTATGATAAAAGAGTTCTTCTGAGAAGCTGTCTTCTTCACAAGAAGCGATTCTAGCTCTTTATTAGTTATTAGTTACCAGATGCGACCCTATTAACAGGATTCCACTACATTTTCATTGCTGCAGAGTACTAAATGGATGTATTTGAGGGTAAAAGTCATAATTTAAGATACTCTGGTAGTAGCCAGGCAAGAATCTTTTATTCTAAAGCAAGAGTTCCCAAACTATGGCCTGCAGGCCTAATCTGGCCTGTGGAGCTCATTAATACAGCCTGTGGTGGCCACCTGGGCACTTCCAGAAGCTCCCACCACAACCGTAAGTCGCAATATGTCACCACGGCTGTGGCAATTGTGCCATTTTTGCGGCTTCTTGCACAGCTCCCAGGGCAAGCGGGAGGCATTTCAGAGCATTTTTTTTTGCCCTGTTTTGGGATTTTTTTTGCCGCTTCTCCGCTGTGTTTCAGCACCTAAACCACGGCAGTTGGGGACTGCCAGTGCCGGGCAGAGCTTACGTCAGTGCCTGGGTTCACACCACGGAAGCAGGAAGCTGCGGGTTGGCTGCTGAAACGCAGCGGAGAAGTGGCGAAAAAAATCCCAAAACGTAGTGAAAGTTATCCAAAAAGTCTCCCGCTGCCCTGGGAAGCAGCAGAGGCTATGCAAGAAGCCACAAAAATGGCCGAATTGATGCCGCCAACAAAAACATAATCAGTGGGCGCAGCCATGCCTCCAGCCTGCACAGTTGAGTATCAGTGGCAGGAACTGGCCTCAGTGGGAAAATGTTGGGAACCCCTGTTCTAAAGACTGAAGGGGTCATCAAGGCTCATGCTCATGCTTCGCCACTGCTCCGGGAGCTGCACTGGTTGCCAGTATGTCTCCGGGTGCAATTCAAGGTGCTGGTTTTGACCTTTAAAGCCCTATATGGTAGTGGGCCAGGTTACCTAAGAGACCGCATCGCCCTGAGGACGTCTGTCCGTCCAACCAGAGCGGACCGGAGGGGCTCTCTAATTGTTCCATCAGCCAGAGGGGCTCGCCTCTCTGGCACAAGGAGGAGAGCCTTCTCCGTGTCTGCACCGGCCCTCTGGAACCTCCTGCCAACAGAATTACGTCTTCGGATGGAGTTGCTGCCTTTCAGAAGGGATCTTAAAACCTGGCTGGCAGGTCAAGTGTGGGGTGCGGGTGGAAGGGTAACCACCATGGGGTGGTTGGTGTAGAGGAACTCTTCCCCATGGTGCCTTTTCGATCCTGCAGCCCTTGCTTTTTAGGGGGTGGGTAGTCTTAACTTTTTTTTTACTGTTTTAACTGTTTTTAGGATTATTATTGTATTTGTGAATATTGTCTGTAAACTCCTTGGGTTGCCCTGGGGTTACTTTTTATGTTGTTAGCCGCCCAGAGTCGGCCTTGTGTTGAGTGGGCGGGATATAAATTGAATAAATAAATAAATAAATAAAAAGGCTACTTTTCCCTGCTGTACAGTATATAAAATTTAATAACCACACGATCGCACAGATAGAGTGACTTTTATAAGATATCTATTTGCCAGACAAAGACTCTTACATAAATATATAGCATGGAATGCAGAGAGAAAGTAGTCGAATTATTAACAATCAATGCTGGGGGAATCTGATGACTCTTTCAGCAGTAATCATCACAGCTGAATATTGAGAAGTCTAGCTGTCACCTTTAGGCAGAAACACAGAAGATCCTGGTGCAACTCCAAATACTTTGCTTGTATTAGCACCAAAGCCTATCCAATTTCAAAGCACAAATTCAATGGACAGGCATCTGTGCCATCTGCCATCAATGAGATACAGATCTGACAGCATCATGTACTTCATTACATAATTGGGAAATACACCAAGTTTCTGTAAAGCATGAGATCTTTCAGCTTGAAATATTAGAAGGCGATAGGGTGTCACTAAAAAAAATGCCTGGAGATCTCTCAGCAATCTGCTATCTCTTCTTCTTTAAAGGCAGGCAAAGGAGTCCATGTTCAGTTTTTGAGCTAGTTTTCATAGATATTCTTCATCCAGTGATAGCTTGGATGCAAGGGAATTCTAAACTAAGAAAGGATTTGCAAGTTGAGACTTCAAAGGTTTGGTAGAATAAAGGCAACACCAATATTCAGAAGCAATGACATGGAACACAGAAAGAGAGAATACTGTATGTGTTAAGTCGTGAAAATGTGAGGTAAGATGTCGTAAGAAGGGAAAGTGGTGTGCACAGATGGTGCCTTTGGAACTCTTCCTGAGCCTTTAAGTACCAGGGGTTAAAATGCTTCATCTGAACTCCTACATCAACTTTTAAAGATATCTTTCCACAGCTACACACAGTCTGCCCTCAAGATGCATTTCCCGCAAAACTCAGCTGCCTGAATCAAGAGGAATTATTGAGATATAAATATCCATATCTAAACATACGTATGTGTATATATATACACACACATAGAGAGACTGAATAAAACATCTCTATTAAAAAACTTAAGTGCTGTGGTCATGAATTAAGTGCTTAAGTGAATTAAAACCTTAAGCGCTGTGGTGAGACACCCTTGATATTTCTGCATTACAATTATTTACAAACTACAGCAGGGGTGCCCAAACCTTTCAGGCCATGGGCTGGCCACATGTTTTAGGGGGCTGGTCACTATGGCCTGGGGCCGGATCCGGCCACCAATGCCAATTCATCAGGCCCTCAAAGCCCTTGTAGCTCCCAGAAGTGGAAGTAAAACGTGCCCATATGGGTGCATTTTACTTCCACTTCCCGGAGCGACAAGGGCTTCATGGGTTGGATAAATTGGCATCGGGGGCCAGGTCTGTCCCCTGGGCATAGTTTGGGTACCCCTGAACTACAGAGACAACAGCTGGAGTCTGGCATATCAGGAATGGCATGCAAGCTGCAAGGCTTGAGTTTTCATTTTGGAATGAAGTGTGACAAAGACCAGTATAAATTAATGAGTAATATGTACACATTTGGAGTTGTCATTCATGTGTTAGAAAACACAAATTACATACCTGTCAACCATCCCGATTTGGCCCGGATTACCCCGTAATTCGGCGCTGATTTGCGCCATTTCCCGACTCGCACTGCCAAAACCCCGTAATTTGGCAGCGGGGGAAAGGAGGCACTGCACAGCCCATCTGCGCAGGTTGCATTGCACGCATGTGTGGAAGGGCTCTACACTTCCATAGCTCTCTTCTACGCATGTGCAGAAGGCTACGCCGCCTGCGGAGAAGGCTACGTAAGTGGCATAGCCCTCCACGCGCACGCGTACAACGCGACCTGCACAGAACCAGCCGCGGTTGACAGGTATGAAATTAAGCATTCCCTATGGATAGACTAGGTTTCTTAGCTCCAGCCACTCTGAGACATTGACACAATTAAGCCATTTTACTCATTTGGGCAAATTATGACTCTACCTACCTGTGGGTTTTGGGCACCTATGCAGGCTATTTTTCTTTTGCTCCATCATCTTCTATCAATACCTTTTTGTATTGACCATGTCCAGTTGCCACATACTTGTACTTCTTGCTAGGAAGCTTAACCTAAATGCAAAGAAAGCAATGTCAATGCAGCACAGGCTGAGCCGAGGTACCTGCCTTCTTCCTATACTACAACTTTTGAAGTGCTTGATCTCCCACTCAGATTATTTTAGTTTCCACATTTCACCCAACAGTGACCAGTCTGGCTGGTCTACTCCCCCGCCCAAATGGAGCTCAGGGAAGCCCTGCAGCCTCCCCACCCCAAGAAAGATGGGGAGGGGAACTGAGCTACGGCTTCAAAACTCTGGCTTGGACACTTTGTTCCTAAGCAAAGCTGGGCAGGGCATGCCTAGCTACTTCTTTTGGAGATTGTGGATGGTGGGACTCGGCCAGCTTCTGAACCATCAGAAGAGTGGTCTTTGTTCCTCCCTCCATCTCTCCCATAGAAGAAAAACAAGGGGCAAAATTGGGTGCATTGCTCTGACAATTCAGTAACTATGGATTTCAAGTCTCATTCACCTCCTAAAGTGCTAAATGAATGTGTCTCTCTCTCATGCAGGGAGGTCAAAAGAGTAATTGAAGCCAGACCTCAGCAAAGGAGACTGACCAGCCCAAGACCCAATGGTGTGGTCCTATACCCAGTTACCATCCAAACCCCAAAGTCATCCAGTTGTTTTCCTGGGGGGTTTTTTTGCCAAAGAAAGCAACTCTCTCACCTTAGAATTTGCATCTGCTCTTGGACTCTCCATCTGTTCCCAAATGCTTCTCTTATTCACAATGTCTCCAGGCACAATGTCCTAGGAAGAACAAGGGCATAATGACTGGATTGTCAAGTAGATAATAAAAAATCTCAGTATTCCATATTCACTTGATTGAGTGCATTTGAATGTTAAATAGATTCCATGCAAATGTTTTCTGTAATCAGGTACATTTTCATTTAAAGCCATAGATAGCATTCACCCCTCACAAGAGACAGAACAAATCCCAGCAGCAGAAATTTGGAAAGTCAACACATAGTGGAAGTCCTACCTTACCTTACAGGGCGTTGTTTTCAGAGGGGACTGAGCCACTTCACCAGTCTCCCACAGAGATTTTGTACTAGCCACTGCTGCACTGTTGGTCGGAAGGTCAATGGAAACCTGGCGCACTGGTTTGGGAGTCTTGCTGGAAGACTGAAAAGTGGATACATAGGAGTGAAATAGCTGCTTCCTCTGACTACACCAAGCATTATTCCTTTAATGATGCTCCAAGGTAGACAGTTCTGGTGAACTTGTAGACTCAAATTTCTTCTCCCAGCAAAGGCCAGCTATGGACTGGAGCAGGCCTTGCCAAAAAGTAGGCAAAATTTGGGGGATAGAATCAAAACTGGAAGTGAGCAGATCTCTACTTCTGGATTTAATTCTGGTTTTAAAGCTGAAGGTTTTGAGATGCATCAACCCGATTCAAAAACACCACTGTGGACGACTCTAGGAACAGAAACATCTGGTTGTTTGTTTAGCTTTTTTGCATTGGGAGTGGGGGCTTCAACTGCAATATAATATGGCAAAGTCCCGAGGCCTACTAGTATATACTGGGCAAAAGGTTAAAAAAAGGGAGGGGGCATCTACACAGATTGATTCTCAGCCTATGGTGAGTCAGTAGTTCAAACCCCAAATCCTACAAAGGACTCCTGGCTGCCATGATAAACCATGGTATTTGCAGAAACATGCGAGGGACTTAATTCTATGTATGGGACAGAAGCAGTGCTTCCAACTAGCTTACCAACTATTTAGGAGCTAAGCATTTTACACCAATCATCACATTCCTCAAAGCCTTTTTCAAAATTATGAAATGTGACATTTGGAAAAATAGCATTCTACACCAGTCCCAGAGTACAAACACAGACAAAACCAAATCATCAGAACGATTTTCCTTTCAATGCTAGTAAAGCCCACTGAAAGAAAGAAAACATGCATCCCCAGCACAGTTGTACAAAACCTAACACAACCTGCTCACCTCAATGGCATGGGTATACTGCTCAAGCTTGTCATCTATCTTTGAAACAGGGAGAGGCGGCTGTGTCTTCTTCACACTGTTGCTGGAAGAAAAACAGAAAAGAAGATGCATCACAAGCCAGGACATTTACAAGTAATCATTACTGTTTGCTTTGCAGTCAATAGATTCACTGGTATTCCACAATTTGTCAACTGTTTCTGAAAAACACCACTTTGAACACAGTTTTCGAACCTGGACAGATAATTCTTCTACATGTGTTGCCATCACCCTAGTTCAGATCCTGAATATTCAATTAAACCATGGTTCAGCTTGCATATTAATTTTTAGCCCCAATAGAGCCACTAGCGAGTTTCTCTCATCCTCACAGTGGCATAATAGATCGACTTCCCAGTAGTGGCTCTAAATTTCTGGAACTTCCTCCCAAGTAAACTACTCAACTGTGATGCATGTAACTCCTTTCTTGGCTTACAACGTCACTATTTTTCTAGCTGAAATGTTAACATGGGTTTTCACTGTTTTTGAACTGTTGCTTTTAATTTTCTAATTCAGTTAGACTGGTCTTGTTTTTATTGTTATTTATTTATCTTGTTTATATAATCTTGGAAAGGCATTGCTCTTTGTATTATATAGCTAGTGGAAATTTAAACATCTCAGCATAGTTGCAATGAATAGTTGAAAGGCCAACATCTCAAAGCTTTAAGAATTTGAATAGAAGTTACCTTTTTTGTACAGAGCGGTTCAGAGATTCAGTTCTATCAGTGATCTACAGAATAGATAAAATAGGTGTCGCAGTTTGGTTAGTGGATCAAAATATGGATAGACCTTCCTGGTTTCTATCAGAAACAGGGGATACACATTTCAGTTATGGTCACAGGATGAAAACATTTGAAAGTAGTTTTGTTACTGGTGAGATTGTAAGAGGTTTTTGTCCCTTTTTCTTTTTTCCTCTCTTCTTTTCTGCATTTTGGCACCTCTTCCAAAAAATTGTGCAGAGATACTTTGAGCAAGGTTTTTAAATCAAGATTTTTTTCCAGGCAAAATACTTTATTTTTTGCAAATAATATTGGTGATGAAAAATGTGCACTCACATAGGAGAGAAAAACATCACTACAGTTGCTTTTCTTTTTGATAAGGCATCTTAATGAATTTGTTAAATCCTTTGGCAAAAGCAATAGTTTAATCCCACAGTGGGGGTGGGGGATAGAGTAAAATCCTATGCCAAGTACTTTCTCTCACAATCCTGCATCTCTCTAATTTTTCTGTGCCCCCCCCCCCCCGATGAATAGCATTTATACAGGTGAAACTCGGAAAATTAGAATATCGTGCAAATATTCATTCAGTTCAGTAATGCAACTTAAAAGGTGAAACAAATATATGAGATAGACTCATTACACTCAAAGCGAGATAGTTCAAGCCTTACTTTGTTATAATATTGATGCTTATGGCTTACAGTTTATGAAACCTCCAACCCCCTCAATCTCATGTACCCCATAATCTCATGTACGCTGTACGCCATGATCATCACAATTATAACGAATTAAGGCATGACATATCTCACTTTGCATGTAGTGAGTCTATCTCATATATTTGTTTCACCTTTTAAATGAAAAGAATGAACATTTGCACGATATTCTAATTTTCCAAGTTTCACCTGTATTGTCAAATGGATTGTTTTCACCAGCATCCTTCTAATTCTTCTAACCTTTATTGTAGGGCTTAAAGGAGGCTGACACTCTTCCTCATTGCTGGAAGTGCTTGGAGCTCTCTGTCGCTTTTCTGGTGCCTCTTCCTCCTCAGTCCATCTTCTTTTTTTTTCCTGAAGAATTAAATGGGTGTCAGTTCAGAAGATAGAACTTGTGCATAAGAATGTGTTCATGTATAATCAATTCTTCACTTGCAGTCAACACAACAATGCAAGCTGAACAAGACTGAGGGTGGCAAAATATCCCAAGAGAGCTCTTCATAAGTATTAAAAGGAGCAGATTGTAAGGAATGAATGCACAGTATTTAGAGTAGATGGGTGAATGAGAGCATGTGCAGTGTTGGGTAAGAGTGGATAGAAAGTAGCCTTAATAAAAGTGAAGGCAAAGACCGGGAAGATTACTAGCCGTGGGTAGAAACAGAATGTTGAGAAGAGCTAATTTGCATAATGGACTGGGATTGGTTGAGAGTGAATGATTGATGGAGAAAGTTCTGGAGAATCCTGAGGAGAAATAGGAAGAAAAGAAAATGGAGGGGTTTTGAGATAGTTGAAGTGATAGAATTATCCAGCTGAGGAGGGGTAAGAAGTCAACCCTAGAGTTGTAGGGGAGGTTTATTATTTTGGCCTTGGAGTGAGTCAAGTGCTAATCTGTTGCTTGAAGCATTTTATTAGCATTTTAATGAAGCTGCCTTTCGTCATCATCCCCCCTCTTTTTTTGATGTTTGTAAATATCTCAGTGTTGTTAAATAAACCTTTCTAAAAATTCAAGCCCTTGTGTTTCCTCACAAAAGTAAAAAGAGTTTGTTTGTTTTTAGTTACACACTACCAAGATTAAGCCAAAACACTGGGTATTAGTTAACCCTGGGAAGAGGGGAGGCTGTAGTAGTTTGTCAAGGCAGGCCAGAATTGAGTTATTGAATATCCCAGGTCTTGATTTGTTTAGTGTTTAGAAAACTCCAGGCCAGACTTTGCGGTTAAAGAGCGTCCTGGCTTGGTACGATCCCAGACCAATATTTTCTTAGGAAAACAGGATGGCGATTATTATACAGATCAGCCTATATATTAATATAATTACTACATCTAAGTATGGGCTGTATCACATCAGAGTCTATTCTGAGTCTCATTTTTCTACCATTAAATTCATTCCATCCCATGTCTCCATCATCTGCAAGCTCTGCAAGGAAATGCAAGCCCGCTTCTCCCCCCTAAAGTATGCATCTTTGTACACAGATTTCCTCGTCTGCATATTAGGATGGATTTCCTCTACTACAGTGGCTTTTTCCTACAGGGAAAATGTGAAAAATGCACTTTTGCCTACATGTTTCCATTTTGCACACATTTCTGATTTGCAAACCACACTGCAGAATTCTGGAAAGTGCCAAAGGCTGAAATCCATCTGTGTTCCAATAGGGAGGCTGGAGATGTCTCCTGTCATGTGGATACTACACTGAGTAAGAGGTTGGGCTACACAAAGATCAGGATCCTTTCCAAATACAATCCTATGATTCTGATTTCTATATATGGTGTTTTCTTCTGTAGATAACACAGAACTATTGTTTTGCACCACTCTCTTCTTTTCCATGCCCAGTGTATGTTGATGCTGGGAACAAGATAAAAGAGAGTGAAGCAACAGTCAAAGCTGATTCTGGGGGAAATGTCTGGTATTGTGCAGCAAGCGACTGTACAGTCATGGCAAATTAAACACTTCCTCTGATCATCTGGGGACAGTCAAGGGAAGTATTTTTTCAAGTGAACCTCTCCTGACCATCCCAAAAATGCCATTTGAGTGCAGAGACTTTACTCATTCCTCTTTATTTTCCCCCATACCATATCACCCGGTGTAGATAGGCCCTCTGTGTCAGTAACTGTAGCTCACCAATAAGGTGCCAAGATACATTTCAATCACAAGCCTGGCCACATATAATTGAAATGCTTTCTGGCATCTGATCAATTAGTTGCAACAAGTTTGGCAGATTTGACATGACTACCACTGCAATTCTGGCCAAAGATTACTGATTCAGGAAGTGGAGCTTGGTTAAGTTTGCCTTCAAATGGGAACCTATCCAGTTTCTCACCCATCAGTAACTATATCATTGTTGTGCAGGGACTTCTCCCTTTCTTTTTTTTTTTCTTTCTTTTTTTTTGGGGGGGGGAGGTCCAGTTTTCCTGTTTTTCCAGTATAAATTGGTGAACAAGATCAGAAGCAGAAGTGATTCTGTACTCCTGCCTAAGTCGAAGAGGAACCTCATAGAGAATTTCCATACTTGATGCAAGAAATCTACAACTACAGCATCTTCAACACACAGCTGGTCAGCCTCTGCTTGAAGACTTTGTGTGTGAGAAAGTACATACAAAGCTGCAGGTAAAAAAAACCCCATAGTTGTATAAATGAATTTTGTATATTATTTCCTCTTCTCTGGACAAGACACTGCAAGAGATGAGTGGGTACATGGGCCTCTGACTTTAGACCAGAGTTTCCCAACCTTTAGTTTTTAGGCTCCAATTCCCAGAAGCCTAAGTCAGTTCCTCAAAGCACTGATCAGCCAATGTACTGACTTAGGTTTCAGGGAATTGAGGCATGGGGCCCACGTTGGGAACCACTGCTTTAGACCTTAAGCTAAGCAGAAATGATATTGACAGCTGTCTAGAGAGGAAGGTAGGATGCCTTAATTTGGGCACAGAAGATGGCCTCTGCAGATGTCTGTAATCTCAAAAAAATAAAATACCAGCTCTCTGTCCGATGTTTAAAAAAGAAATTCTAGAAATAAATCCTGAGTAAAACTCAACTCAAAGCAAGTGGGACCAGCTGAACAAACATTGCATGATAAAGGCGAAGCAAGAGAAGAAGCATTTTTTATATTTTCAAATGTTCACACTACTTGTTTTAATTAGCCTAATATTTCATTTCACAGAGGTGGGCAAAGTGCAACTCTCCACATGTTGCCTGAGGCTGCAATGTCTTAATGCTTAATCCTGGAAGTATTGGAGATACGCCTGGGTGAATGGATTAAAAAAATAATTTGTATTACTCCCTTCTACAAACCATGCATGGATGGGAGGGACTCAGAGTCACATCCAATAGAGTCACATCCAATAACACCTCAAAGTCTAGGGAGGTGGTACCAACATACGTCACAGGCCCCACAGGGGGACTTCAATTCCCAAAAGCCTAAGTCAGTACGTTGGCTGATCAGTGCTTTGAGGAATTGACTTAGGCTTCTGGGAATTGAAGTCCAAAAACCAAAGGTTGGGAAACACTGCTCTAGGGTCTAAAATTACCAAGTTGCACTGCCTGACTGCAGTGTCAACTGCAATACTCTGCACATTTTCCAGATGTTCCACACATATCTCCCTACTTCTTCCCTTCATGACCCTCTTTAGTCCATCTTCCATGCAACACTTTTTTTATTTAGTCTGGTATGCTTCCTAAACATCATGGGAGAGAACATTACCGCCAGCCTCCCTTTGATTCTTTTTACTCACTTATACCTGTAGAGTGGCTGGAAAACTTACTAGGAAAGTACTTTTAAAATACATGCACTATTTCCCTCTTCTAACTAGTCTTTGGGGCAGAAACAGCATATGAAGTGGGGTGGAGAAAAACCATTCTGACCTCCAATTTTTCTTGCTCTTCTCCATACATGTCCTCTTCTGGAATATGCTGGACCTCCTCAGCAACATCTTCATTCACCTCTCCAACATCCTCATCTGCCTCACTAACATGAAGGTTTTGCTGCTCCTCCAGCTCTGCTTCAGGCTGATCTTGTGAGACAGAAGTTGTAACGAATTTGAGGAAGTTTGAAGGTGTAGGTGCAAATCGGATAAAAGTGGGAGAGTCGAGACCCAGATGGACCTGCTCCAGTTTGTCCCCTGCTTCCCTCAAATTGTCTTCTTCCTCATAGGAATGCCTGGGTGACCTAAGATTGAAAATTAGCATGAGAATTAGCAAGGATTTATTTAATAATGCATACTAATTTATATATTTTATTTAAAAATAGTTTTTCACTAGATGTATTCAGAAATGTACAAGTGTCTCTACAAACTTTTAATCTAACATTATCAAAACAAAACATAGGCCATTGGATTCAAAAAAGAGAACTTTGGCCATAGGAACTAAGCGGGGAAATAAAATTAGACAACCAGTTTTAGATCAATAAGGCACATTTAGAAATGAACATCAATTGCTAGACCAGTGTTTCCTCAGAAGCCTGAGTCAGCTCCCCAGTTTTGGCTGCAAATAGTTTTTTTGGGGAAAGCATTTTCTTTTCTTTTTTTAAATGGTAGGTGTGAACCACCAGGCTCCAGAGGGTAGCTGAACACCCTAGTTTAACACTTTGATCATTTCCTTACACTTTCCTACATTTATATCAAGATGCATTGATGAAGAAAATGTCTTCCATGAATGTATAGTCAATCGGCTTTAGCCACAAATTAAAAACCAGTTGGTGAAGAGGTGGTTTAGGAGCAGCACCAAGCAAAAATTGCTTCATGCTCCTCTGTGCTCAACCAAGAACTATTACCTGAAAATCCCAGGACATAGGGTACACAGCAAGAGCCTCCTTGAAGATTGTGGTATTTTTGAACCACAATTGTGCGTACCCTGGTATTGGCAAACTTATGTCACTGGCTAATATTTTTCACACAAGGTCAGGCGAAAGGAACTGCAGAATGAACTCACCAAAAGGTGCCTTCATTTTGGCAGTTTCATGTCTGGCCTAGACAGAGAAGAAGATCCCAGAACATAATAGATGGGTGTATTTAGAATAATCAGATGTTATCCGATCAGAACAGGCACATGGCACCTATACGCTGCATCTCAGAGCCAGGACAACTCCCCCTATGTGATCTTTTGAGAACAAGAAATGAATGCTACATGCACTACTGGTTATTCTGTCACCTTTCTTCTTCCTTGGGAGGTAAGTGGGATACAGGCTCAGAGGGCTGTATCTCATCAGCTTTATCACCGTCCAAACCTCTCAAGAACAAAAAATCAGGACCCCCAACACTTCGCCTCACCATCTCCTGAACCCAAGCACTTTTACAGCCAGCTTGTCTATATTATGACTTTGGCACAGGAAGCCAAACTGAAGTTGATTTAAACTGCAACTGACCCACAATGTCCATACCAAAAACATCTGGAAATGTGTGTAGGCACCACAAGAAGTTGTGTTTATTCAGTTCCACTGTACCGCTCTGAAGAGCAGCAGATGTTTCTACTAAAGCAGAACAAGGTACAAACATGCAAGCTGGAGATAAAAATTTCCCAGTTAACCTAAACAAGTACTGGTTGTCTGTTGATCAAATTGGCTGATCATTCCCTCCCTTCAATCCATACCCATTTAAAAGAGATAAGGATCACTACATCACCATTTACAAAGTATGCCAGAGCTAAGAAACATATGGCGTTCCCAATGGGAACCAGCTATTATGCCCATCCCTTCTCACCACTGAGCAGGATAGCAGGCTAAAATTAAATTAGGATCCAACATCTGGAAGACCACAAGCTGGCCAGAATTGGCTACAGTTCCATTGTAATGTACAGAATTATTAAGCAAAAGAACATAAAATTGCTAGAAGGGAGGTTGGATTAGAGCAATATTCCTAACCAAAATGGGGAAAACTATAAATGCTTTATGAATGATAGAAAAACCAGTGTTCCTTCCATTTGCAACTAGTAAACTTGGCAACAAATGTATCCTGGGCTTGCTTATACTCGCTATCAATATGATGGAGTGATTCTCATAGTACCTAAACTCAGGGTGTTTCCTAACAGGCAGATCCCAGCACTGCAAACAAGCAGAACTGTAATCAAGTTTCCATATTTCAAGGAATATGCACACCACTGTTTTCTTGTTGCACAAATATTCTGTTCACACCATGGTCATGACACAGATGTTGACAGTGTGTGTCCCTCTCCATCAGTTACCTTTCCTGGCCATTTTAATTTTTTTAACCTGCTGATTTAATTACCTGTTTCCTTAAGTTGTTTTCTTCAAAAGGATAAAGGAAGGCTATGACTAAAACTGACACATGTATCTTTTGTCTCCCTCATGGGGCTAGCTTCCTCAACCTGCCCCCCTTCTCCTGATAGCTGGCTACTTCAATTCATTGAAGGTGTCAACCCAGTGTGCCTCAGCAGTGAAAAAAATCAAATTCAATGCTAGGGATAATTAGGAAGGGTATAGAAAATAAGTCAGGAAGTGTCATTTTGCCTCTTTATAAATCTATGGTGAGGCCCCATCTGGAATACTGCATACAGTTCTGGTCGCCATACCTCCAGAAGGATATTTTGGAGCTGGAAAAAGTGCAGAAGGGGGCACCAGAATGATTAGGGGACTAGAACACCTTCCTTACCATCTAAGCTGCAACGGTTGGGCCTCTTCACTTGATTGAGGTGACTTGATTGAAGTTTATGAAATCATGCACGGTGTGGACAAAGTAGATAAAGAAAAACTGTTCTCCCTATCGCACAACACTAGAACTAGGGGGCACTCCATGAAACTTTTGGGTACTAGTTCTCAAACAAAGTACTTTTTCACCCAGAGGATCACTGGTCTATGGAACTCCCTGCCAGAAGAAGTGGTGACAGCTGTCAGTCTTGACAGCTTCAAGAAAGGATTAGACAAGTTCATGGAGGACAAGGGCGATATAAATATGGATACCTAAGGACAACCTCCGGGTTGGAGAGATAGGCAGGATATCTCTCAATGCCATTTCCAGGGAATCCTAAGCAGGTGAAGGCATCTGCTTGGGAGTACCCTGAAGCAAATGGTGAGCCACTGTGTGAGACAGAATGCTGGACTGGATGGGCTGTGGCCTGTTCCAGCAAGGCTGTTTTTATGTTCTTATGTTTCTTCTCATTTCTAGTGCTATTTTAGCAGATACCACTGCTATCACAAAAATATGGAGATACTCACAACTTGAAATGTAGAACCATGTTTGAAACAAAACAAAAAAACTACTCAACTTTGCAACAACAGCATAGGGTTTGTGCAAAGTTCTCAACCAAATAGAGAATATTTTTATGTTTTTAACAGCTTGGTAAACAGAAATCAAGTGAAGATTTAACACCATGGAAATAAGTATTTAGCCTCTCTGAATGTTAAAACATTTTATACAGTATATTAAAAGCATAGCCCAGAAGACTGTTCTGGAGTTAGCAGCTCTCTACTCATGATGAATAAAATGCAAGTTCCTTCAACATTAAACCCTGGGGGTCACCTTCACAGACAGAATCTACATTCCAACACTCAAAGTACACATAATAGTCAGAGCTACAATTATAATCCTTGCCCCTTTTTTGCTCTAAATGAAAGCACAAAGTTAATTTAATTTTGTGTCAGAAAATTTCTGACATGAAAGCACAAAGTATTTGACCCAGACACTAAAGCAGGTTTGGGCAACGTACAGCCCACGGGCTGACCCTCGCCCATGGCACCAAATCATCTGGCCCATGCTGCCACCAGAAGTGGACGTGGTTTACGGCAGAGGGAGTCACCAGTCTGGCCGGCTCAACTGAGGGAGTGTGACCCGGCTCCTGATTTTAAAAGGTTGGCAACCCCTGCATTAAAGTGAAGGACATGTGGGCTTTAAAGCCACCATTTCTACCCAGTTCAGCCCTTCTCCCATGCATGCAATTTGTATTGCTGTTATGTGCATCTAGTCCTCTCTGACCTATAGTGACCCTATGAATAAGAGACCTCCAAAATGTCCTGTCCTTAGCAGCCCTACTCAGCTCTTGTAAACCCTTGGGGAATCAATCCATCTCAGGTTTGGTCATCTTCTTTTTCATACTACCTTCAACCTTTCCCAGTATTATTGTTTGTTCCAGACAATCCTGCCTTGATGTGCCCAAAGTAGGACAGCCTCAGTTTCATCTTTTTTTGAGAGAGAGAGAGAGACAGTTCAGCCTTGATTTGCTCTAGGATCCACTTGTTTATCTTTCTGGCAGTTCAGGGTAACTTCTGGTAATTAACATTGCCAGACATTGACCTGTTGAGAGCTTCAAAGTAAATCAAGGCAGAGAAAAGATTAAAAGTATCCTAGCACTAATGCAAGGTCCCTAGTGTGGACTGGAATTGTTTATGCTAATATAGAAAAAACCAAAATGGAAGTGCATCAAAGCAACACATAGCCTGACTATAACTCACAAGCAGGAAAAATATCTTTGCATGTTTCCCCACTCCACCCAACCCACCTCATACTACAGTATAATAATCAGCACTCCACAGAAGGTCATTAACTAATCATTTGATTTGGGGTGGGGTACGTAGGGGGCAGGCCAAGCCAGTGGAACTTTACAGTTCTCCACTTTCAAACAGAAATTCATTTCTTAATTCTTAATATATAATGCCTGCTGTGGATATGAAGCAGTTCCTTTGAAATAGCCCTAAAGTCTGGGAATGAGAACAGGGAATTCCCCGAAGAAGACATGAGATTTAATCAGAAGTGATTTAGCATCACATTAAATAACCAGCATAACATTGGTAAGACTCATTATCAAAAGACTACTTACACATCCAGCTGTGCATTCCCCCTTTCAACCTCCAAGAAGACAAAAATACCATACCTAAATGTGCTTCCCCATTTAAGGTTGTTAGGTAACAACCCTCCTCCTTTCTTTTCCCTGACCTACTCCAGGTGTTCTGTATTTATGCTTCACTCAGCTGAAACAACTAGTTTCCCCTTAGACAGTTTTCATTCTCTCTCTCACACACACTCACACACAACAGCTCATTCTATTGTCTTTCTAGGAGTTTATACCATATCTACTCAGCTCCTAACGCATGTGCAAATTATAATCGCAGCAGATATACCCACAATAATGTATATTAGCTACGGTATCAACCACACCTATTTATGCCAGTCATTTCAGGAACATTCCCAGCCTAGAAGAAAAGGCATCTATTTTCTTGCAAGTTGTAAACATTTCTCTGTCTGGCTGCTTGGAAGTGATTAAGGTGATAAGATGTAGCAGGGAAAATAGGTATAGAAAAGTGATGCAAGCTATGCCTCCTCATCTTTGGAGCGGAATGCTTTCTGAATGCAACCATGAAGCATAGATTATGTCCTCCACCCACACACAATTTGCCACAAGTGTAAGCATTTCAAAGGCTGTAACTAATAATGGAGGTGCAAAGCAAACTGTTAGTGTAAGCTCCTTTTAGTTTGCTCCCTGACTAGAGCTGGCACTTATCTCCCCCCCTCCCCCAGCAAAAATGCACTAAGCCTTTGCCAACTGTAAAAGCAGCAACCCACAGAGACAGATTTTTTCCACTATTATATGTGCAGTGAGACCCACTGGACCCACTGAGTTTCTGCCTGTAATGAAAAAGTTAAAGGCATAAGATTTCTGTTAAGAAGACTATAACCAACCTAGTACATCCTAAACCAGTGGTGCCCAAACTTTTTTTCCAGCGGGCTGGTCCCACCCCGACACACAGCTGCGGGGGCCAGAGGTGGGCTGCTCTCGCTGCTGACAGTTTTGACGTCAGCAGCGGTGGCGGTGGAGGCAGCGACTGCACTTTGTCCGGGCTGCTCTGAGCAGCCTCTTGCTCAGTCCTATCCCCTTAGAAGCCTTTGCTAAAGCCGATCGCTGCTTCGGGAAATTTTTCGGAGCCTCTTGTGTTTCAAAATTCACGGTGCTGGAAGGGTAAACCCAGCGCGCTAGGGGCCTCTCTAAGCACCATGAATTTTGAAACACAAGAGGCTCCGAAAATTTCCCCAAGGCAGCGATTGGCTTTAGCAAAGGCTTCTGAGGGGATGGGACCGCTGCTGATGTCAAGTGCTGACGTCAGGTGGTGGGGGCAGGTGGGGGAGTGGTCTGCAGTGAGCCCGGATGCTCACTGTGGGCCACATTAATGATATGCAGGGGCCTAATTGGGCCCACAGGCCATAGTTTGGGCGCCCCTGTCCTAAACTTGAAAACATGTTCTAATCTAATATTCCTATCTCCCCACAACAGCAAACATTTAAAAACCAATGCAATGAATAAGCAGAGTTGTCTCACTGGCATATCAAGATATATCAATTCAGCATGCAAAGGGTTAACATGTTATCTTTGGCAGGAGGGAGCTTCTGTTACCAGAACTAAGTTGCTTGCGTATTTTGTTTGCTAACCAATTAGAAAATATGCCTTCCCATCTGAAATTTGATTGGCTATCAATAATGGCTTGTTTTCAGCTTGTTTGTTACACATTTGTTATTGAGAGAAATGCAGTCATTTTTGTTGTTGAAAGTATAGTAATACCCCTACTTACGAAAAAATTCCATTCCGTAGGCTTTTGCTTAAATCGTTTTTTATGTAACTCGAAGCAAACCCATAGGAAAAATAATTTGTTTACATAGCTCGAAGAAAACCCATAGGAAAAAGAATCTATGTAACTTGAAGCTAACCCATAGGAAATCGTGTAAATCGGTTCATGGTTTTAGCACAAAATCATTATGTAAGTCGAATTTTATGTAACTCAAGGCATATGTAAGTTGGGGTTTTACTGTATACACTTTTTATTTATTTCATGGGAGGGAGGGGCATGGTTTTTTCTCTCTTCCTTTTGCATGGGGAAACTTGTGCCCATGCTACAGGGAAGAATGGTTGGGAGATGATGCTACATGCTCCTAGTTGCCAAAACAACTAGTTACAAGCATGGCCACATCTCAAGAGGATTCTGACAACCAAAGAACAGTGTGACAAATTAGAATATTTGCCCCTGAGAGAAGCCACACTGTGTGCCCCACATCTGGAGCAGAGTTTTCAAAAGTTACATTTTTGGATAATAACTTCCAGAATCCATTAGCCAGCATATCAACTAGCTGTGATGGCTGGAAGATTCTGGTAGTCTTTAAAAAGTGCATTTTATAAGCTCTGGCCTGGTTTAGTGTAATATATTTCTTCTAGTACAACAGGTTGAGCGACACTTCTTCGGCTTTATGCAGAAGAATTTGCTCTCTCTTTTTGGACCAGAGAGAAAGAGTTTCTACCTTCCTTCCCAGCATGCAGGGGCCACCTGCTGGACTTCTTTCCATTCACCATAAGCTGTTCGCTCTCCTTCTTGCGCTCCCTCTCCTGTTTCCAACCATTTCTGCCTGCGCTGCTCAAGTTTCTGGGACCAGTCACTAAAGCCCTCATCTTCTTCCAGTTCTGAAGTCCCGGAAAGCTTACACTCGATCCTGTAATGGGCAAGAAAGAAAGCTGTTGAATCCATGTAAGCCTAGAATAATACAGCACAGAACCATTCTCTTGACCAAAACTCAGATCCAGGTCTTCAGGGTTCTTGTATGTCATTGTCATATATTCTGGTCAGGTCACATCACAATCACCCTTAAGTACTGATTGCATATACAGGTATCTTTATTACAATCAATGATCAGGTTAAAAAGTACTGATGTGTGATTGCTTTGCTTTGATTGCTTTATTATCTGTAGTCATGGGCTCCCATTCATATAGTAGTAGGTTATCTATTACTTTAAAGTTCATGCTTAGTCTCTTACTGAAACTAGGGGTGAGTCAAAATATATAACTTTGGTTTCTAGTATCAACATATAATTTTTGGTCACAACAGTTATTTCTAGTGTTCACAAGATATTCATCTTGCTCTCTTCTTTGTGGACATCAAGGTTTCTTCAATAGCAACAGGAGTTCAGAAAATACAGCTTATATACAAACTAATTCTAGACTTGACTGAAAACAAAAATAATGAGAAAATGTAGAAAACCAACAATGGCAGTTTGCTGATAGCTTGGAGTGAGAAGGATGTGGCCTCGAGGCAGTAATAACATCAGAATGATGTCATTGAAATATGTTCCAGATTGTTTTCAAAGTGATCTCTTAATTGATTAGCACACACAACTTTCATTGCTCCACCTATCAGTAAGTATGAGGTAATTCACACCCTGAATAAAGTCAGAAGCAATTGAAGTGACCTATGCAAGTGAAGGGGTGGCTGCAATTTAGATATTTGCTAAGTTTTTAATGTTCAGGATGCCTATGTATCAGAGTTTGGCAGGGCCGCCATCAGAAATGTCTGGGCCCCGTACTGAGCAATCCTATTGCCCCCCTTCCCCCCAAACACTTTTCTCTCTCCTCACATCGGGTGGTGGCAGCAGATGGAATACACAATTTCCCAAAAGAAATCGATGGGCAGTTGTGTCCAACTTTAGAGTTCAGTGCTCATCTCTGATTATAGCCAAAGAGCCAGTGGCCTTGATCCACAAAAGCTCACATTAAAATACAGCAGTTAGTCTTTAAAGTGCTACACATTATGCCCAAAAAACAGACTTTTATATCAACATGAACATAATTAAAAGGTAAAGGTTTCCCTTGCTCGGAAGCCTGTCGTATCCAACTCTAGGGTGCAGTGCTCATCTCTGTTTCAAAGCCGAAGAGCCAGTGCTGTCTGTTTCTGCAGACGTTTCCGTGGTCATGTAGCAGGCATGACTAGACACCGGAGCGCACAGAATATTGTTACCTTCTCACCGAAGCGGTCCCTATTTATCTATTTGCAATTTCTTCCTTTCGAACTCCTAGGTTGGCAGGATCTGGGACAAAGACGGGAGCTCATTCCATCCTACAGTACTCTGGAATCAAACTGCTGACCTTCCACCTCCCAGTCAGTGTCTTAGCTACTCGAGCCACTGCAGTCCTTATGGCCACAGTTTTGCGCCAGCAGGGCTCAGAAAGAAAGGAAGGAAGGAAGGACGGAAGAAAGAAAGGAAGGAAGGATGGAAGGAAGGAAGGAAAGGGATGAAAGAAGGAAAGGAAGGAAGGAAGGATGGAAGAAAAAGAAAGAAAGGAAGGATGGAAGGAAGGAAGGATGGAAGGAAGGAAGGAAGGAAAGAAGGATGGAAGAAAGAAAGGATGGATGGATGGATGGAAGGAAGAAAGGAAGGAAGGAAGGATGGAAGAAAGAAAGGAAGGAAGGATGGAAGAAAGGAAGGAAGGATGGAAGGAAGAAAGGAAGGAAGGATGGAAGGAAGGAAGGAAGAGTAGATTAATGAAGATAGATAGACAGACAGACAGACAAACGGATGGACCATACTTGTCAACCATCCCGATTTGGCCGGGAAAACCCTGTAATTTGACGTCGATTGACGTCATAACCCGCCCCGCCAAAACCCCGTAATTTGGCACCGGGTTGAAACGCTTTCCGCGCATGTGCGGAAGTGCTACGCCGCTTGCGCAGGCCTTACGCAAGCAGCGTAGCGCTTCCGCGCATGCGTGGAAAGCGACCTGCGCACAAGCAATGTGCGCAGGTCCCGTTTTTCCAGAGCCGCGGGTTGACAGGTATGGGACGGACGGACCCGCCTGGGAGGGGAGGGGGAACGCGCAGGCCAAAGAACAGCAGCGGCCCACCTGAACTGCAACTTAAGCAACTAAAAAGTATATACTTTGATTACCTTTGAATAAAGAGAAAATAAAATCATTATTTTTTTAAGAATCTAATGAAATTGACAACTGAGGACTTTTGAAGGCCTTGTAACTGTAACTGGCTGATTTTTAAAAAAGTAACTTACCAAGCTTCTGTGTGTGAGATTGCAAAAGGAAAAACAGAAAGCATGAAGATTATTTGTGTTGCTTTGATTGAAGAAAGGGAATAATAATTTTGTGTCAGAAATTATTCTGGGTTGAAAAGATTTTTGCAGAACAAACTCCACTCAGGGAACACCCAAATGAGGCTCCTTTTATGTCCCCAAGAGCTGGGACAGAGACGGGTGCTCAATCCGTCATTTAGTATCCGGATCTCAAACTGCAGACTTGCCAGCCTTCTTAGCTGGAAGAAAGGGTGAAAGAGGATCGCTTTTACCCAACTTGCAAGAGTCTGTCATTTGGCCTTCAAAGTGTATAGACTACATTCCAAAGTGATGATTGAACACAGTGGTTGCAATTTAATACAAAGATGCACAAATCTCCAGACCAGAGTGAACCAAAAAGAAAATCTAGGATGTGTGTGTTTGTGGGAAGAGTATAGGGAATGACTTGATTCGACAATTCATTTCCTCTCCCTTAGGCTGCCTTCAGTGTCTGCACCCAATTGCCTTCGTGACAAAAGAGAAACTCATGGCAGATAGTAACCATTCTGTAGGCAGCTGCATTGCATCTTTGTTCCAAAACAAAAATTACATGAAAAGTTTTCTTTCTTTCTCTTTTTGGACAGAAAAGAGCTAGAAGGAGAGCATGACCCAAACTATTGCAGTTTCACAAACACAGTGATATGGTACTGTGCCAAATGCATAATGTCAGCCATCCCCCTCCTCTCCCCCAGCTGGCTGCAAGCTCTAGTTGCTGAAACATGTCGGATCTCTGCACATTGAGGGCTTCCCATTATGTTCTCTGGGGTTCTGGAGTAAAGGATGAAGTAAAAGATGTTCCACAAATATAATCTGGACCTACAGGAGAGTTATCACAGCTGTTTGTTAGAAGTTTTGCTCAAGAAAACGATGGACCTTGTGCACAGAGAAATGTTAACAAGAAGAGGATGAGTCACCATAAGAGGGAGCTGAGTTTACATAAGAGAAAATCAGGATTAACATGCTGACCTTCCCAACCTGATCAGCAGCTGCAGAATATGCTGGGGGAACAGAATAAACTCATCAAGTCTGTTTGAAAGGGGATGGGGAGGTGAAAACAGGGAAAAGTGTGTTCCTTCATGATATAGCCATTCAGTATCTCACTAGATATCTTAATATAGATGCACTGTGCATTTATTTATTTATTTATTTATTAGTCACATTTGTATTGTATTGTATTTATAATCTCTAAGGTTTCATATTTCCAGTTGTATATTGCCTTGAGAATAGGGAGGTTGGCCGTATTTACCCCTGTTCTCTCCTGCAATTGCTTCCACACACAGCCAATTCAACCTCTTCTTGTTGTAGATGGTAAGGAAAATATTTGCAATGGGAAACTGGCAAGTAACAGAAGGTGAAGCGACATACGGATTCTTCTGTGCAAATTTTCTCTCCTATCCACACTCTACCTGGACAGGTTATCTTGCTATGGTAACAGAGTAGACCATACTGCCAACGAGTCAACTCAACACTGAGTGTCAGGCAGTGGTTGACTAACCTGACAACCCTGAGGACTAATGGCTTGGGTGCTGAAGTTCACAGGGAAGCGTGATTGTCCCCAAGGGGATTAAATCCCACTTGAATCCATCTTGATGGAGGGAAGCAGCTTATCAATACTGGCCTGGGGCCGATGAGGTCCTTGTGTGCAAAACTGGCTCAGAACCAGAAAGTGACTCGTGGAACTGGATCAGTGGTATGGGTGTCATGCTGTGATAGGAAGGCAGATGAAAGGCCACTGCATCATATTCTCAGGATAGTCTTTGTGGCTGATCGCCACAAGGATGGCCAACATTTGGATTCGGATACAGCAGAACAAGAAGATCCACGCTTTACACATCCCTTATAAGTCAAACATACAGTTCCACATTTTCTCCTATTCTAAAGATAAAAGACAGAAATATACAATTCAGTGGCAAGATATTCTGTAAGTAAACTTCTGTTAGCCAGTTAAGCTAAAACTTGATTAGACGTTCATATGATTTACCAGTAAATACTATCAGAGGGGTGTGTTTGTGTGTGTGGGGACAACAGCTACTGGTCCTGCAGAGGTATTTATTCATTTTTTACAATTATACATCACCCCCTTCCAATTATCTGAAAACAATGTAAACAAGTATGCTTCCTCATTTTATCCTTGCAAGAACTTAGTCAAATAGGGCAGAATAAGTAGGTATTATTGGCCCTGTGTCATGTAATCAGCTTCATGGCCAAGCAGGGATTTAAACCCATGTCTCCAAAGTCCTAGTCCAAAATGCTAAACATTATTCCACACTGACTCTCTCAGATATTGGTGGATTGTGTAACACCTATCAATCCCAACCAGCTAACGTTTAGGGATTGTGAGAATTGCAATCCAGTAACTTCTGGTATGTTAAGGTGTGCCTACGAATTAGAAAATACAGGTAATAGAGGCAAAATCTGCATTTCAGGAATCAGGGCTTAACTAAAGCCCTGAAGAGGAAAAGGTTAGATTCCCAAAATTGCAATTTTGCCTTACATATTTTCTCCTTTCTGAGACCAGAGGCTTCCCTATACAATGTCAGCCATCACATGCAGGCCAGCTGACATAATGTCCTTGTTTTCCACAGCACCCATGATGGAAGTTCAGAGGACCTCTTTTTAATCCAACAGACTCACAGTGTGGAACATATCCTGGCCTAAATATGCATTGAATCAAGTGATGAATGGTAGTGCAATATTTGCATAAATCCCATTTATTTGATGGATCTACTTTATTAAGACTGGTAAGTAGATTGGATCTTTGTAACCTTCAGGAAGTTGGCTCATTTTGGTGGCACTGTACAGCCATAACATGTATTGTGCCAAGGGTAGTTTTCTAGAGGTAAAACTACAATTTTTCCTTTTTAATGAACTAACTTATATTTGTGCATAAATAAGATGAATTCTTTAGCTGAGAAATGTGTAGCATTCCTTTTCACTGCAGACCCAAAAAAGGGTAGAATATAATTTGGTGCTGCATGACTTCTTACTGGCTTTCTTGAGCTGCTACTCCATTTTCTGAGATGCTGGTATTGTTGTTAAGGCCTTCTTCTGTCTGGGACCTCAGCTGCCTCTCCCGTTCCCGTCGTCGCCGCTCTCTAGCAGCTTCCTCCTCATCCTCCACGCTCCACTGTGCAGTCAGCCTGCCAATCATAGAGAAAATGTAATTTATTTATTTATTATTTACACACATTTGTATCCCGCTCTTCTGGCGCATGCGCCACCCAGAGCGGTTAACAACATATATATAGTAAAAATGCTAAACAGCTAAAACCATACAAAAATGCATTAAATCATGCATAATCATGATTATGATTATAGATACAGCTATGTTACTATAAAATGTATTTTTAGAACTGTTCAGGGTTTAATTCCCTAGCTTCATAGAACTCCTGCTCATTTTACTTTCAACACTGCCCGGGTTTACCGAAGCTCACCATCTTCCTTTGTTAAACTAAAGTGTAATCTAGGATACATTCTAATACTCTCCTGAAACTGTACATTGTACAGATTGTATACATTTTACCTTGACTGAAACCTGACAGGCTCTGAATTTCAACAGGCTCTGAATTTCAACAGGAGTTCAGGCTTAAACCAAAATAGGATGGGTGTAACACTTTTCTTTATGCAGTGGAGCGGGGGGAATATATGTGTCCATTTATTATTTTTCAACCTCAGATACCATAAATTCTTGGGCCATCTCTAAATTCTCATGGATACACTTTTTAAGGACAAACACAATGCCTTCTCTCAGGAGGATCCTTCACTGTCCTGTGAGATCATACCCAAAGTAGTACTTCTAATGAACTAAGGGAGACATTTGACCCTCCTTAAACATCAACAGGGTATAGTATATATGTTTATGCTTATTTGATTTATATCCCGCCCTACTCAGCACAGGCCAACTCATTGCAGCTCACAACCCATCGAAAAAAATACAATAACAGGAAATATACAGAAAATATACCTAATCTTTAAAAACAAGTAAAATTATTTATGCCCAATTCCAGAGATCAGCACAAAGGGGTTTGCTGTTGAATGGGGCCACATTAATGCAACTACAGCAGCCATCGGCCTCTGAGATGGACTGGTAGATTGTAAAATCTGCTGAAGTGGTATTGATAGGTTCTCAATGACAGTACTGCAACCAACTGCCTGCCTTGGTCAAGCAAGCACTGTAGCAGCAAGATAATCCACTGAACAAAGGAGTCAACTAAGACACTTAGTTTCCACAGAGGTCAAGCACCCAGATAGATAGATGGATGGATGGAGACAAAATGAAGTCCACCTCTTGGTAAGCCCATCTCAAGCTTTGAAGAACAAATGGTAGCTGTCAGTGGCTGTCTGAAAATCAACACCACCAAATGTGTGGTGAGGCCCAGTCAGTGTTGGATGACACAAGACCCAATCAGTGGCTGCAGCCCTATGGATTCATCCAAGCTTGGCATCGACCCTGCAATTGATACAGGAGAGAATTTGGCCTCGGCTACAACTCTCAGAATCCTCATGGCTGAGCCACGACTGTTGAGAATTCTGAGAGTTATAGTCCAAAAATTTAGCTTCCAAGAAAAGCAACAGAAACAGTTATAGAGAATGGGAAACCATTCAGACCTTACCTGCTCACCCCAGGAATAGCAGCAGCATATTGCATGGGGGGAAAGCAGTTTTACCCCAGAGAATGAATTAAATCATGACAGCTATAGTGTTATGCCTTTAAATAAGCATCTGGTCTGATAAACACAAAGGTCCAACTTCAGTTTTAGTCCCAGCTGGAGTAGACACACTGAAATCAATGGTGTTCACAAGACCCATCCATCTCAGTGGGTCTGTTCTAGTGGGGCTAAACTACGACTTTGCCTGTTAGAAGAAACTAAGGACTCTACAAATGCAGAGCTGGACAATGAAAAGACAGTCAAGAAGTTTAGGATTACATTCAGCCTCCAGGAGATAGACTTCTAAATTTCTGACATGTTTTCTTAGCAACTTTGTATTTTATTCAGAATTCTTGAGCCAAACTGTTCTGTAGCTACAAATGGGTTTGGACAATGTCAAAGGAAGGCACTGAGCTCTATCATGCTGCAAAATGAGACCTCAACCATCTCTTGCTCTGTTTTTTTTTCATCACCAGCATACGATTAAAAATACTAACAGCGCTCATCCCAGAACATCCTAGACACCAGATAATAAATTTTCTGACAGCAGAATTACTTCCCAGATCCCAGAGGAAATGATAAGGTTTTTGTAACATTCCAGTATATGTGATAACAAGAATTTTGGTGCCAGGACTACAGCTCCATCCTTTTAAACAGCAGGCCATATGTACTTCTGTAAAAACTGTCGAGAGCTGCATGTATGTAATAAAAATGTAGATATCCTTAGTTCAATTTTAGCTAAGGGCTTTATCAACTACCTCCCCCACAGAAGACATTAAAAAGCCACCAGAATGCTTATAGGGAAGGAAATTGAGATACTAGCACTACAGGAATGCATGGTAAATGCCAACCCTCCCCTGTCCTCCTTAGTTTCTGTTAGGGTGCTGCTACCCAAAAGTATGTCAGAGAGCTGTGAAGGTATAGCAGCTGGTATTCTTACAGCAGCCCTGCTATATATATGTTGCTACATAAGAAAATTATGACTGTACGCACTCAAGTCAATTCTGACTTATAGCAACCCTTTCCAGAGTTTTCTAAGTAGATAATACTCAGAAATAGGTTCCTATTCCCTTCTTCTGGGGATGTCCAGATGTTCTTGGACATCAATTCCCTGAAGGCCTAAACAGCAGGTGGGCTTACTTGGGCTTCTGGTAATTGAAGTCCAAGAACACCTTGGGCACCAAGGTTGGACACCTCTGATTTATAGGATCCCTTCCAGTTCTGCAGTTCTAAGAGTATAATTTGAATGAATTAGCATATGAAAATGTATGCCAGGCTCCTCCATTTTTTAAAGCAACATGTCACTGGCCACTACATTCTCTGTTTTCAGCAAAAGAAAAAAGCATAAGTTCTGTTAGAAGTCTTTTTGCTCAGGATACAGCTCCTCAATTCTGTCTAAGAGGTGATGCCACTACCCTGGCTCAGATGATAGCTCAAAAGGCAGCAACACATGGGTCAGCATTCTTCCCTGGCTACTTTTTGGCTGCTACTAGGAAAGGCTATGATCCTTCTGATTTAGCCCATTGAAAGACTGACCAACTATATTGAACCACCGCCCCATAGCTCCTTACTTTAAAGCAGTGATTCCCAAACTTTGGTTTTTGGACTTTAATTCCCAGAAGCCCAAGTCAATTCCTCCAAAGCACTGATCAGCCAATGTACTGACTAAGGCTTCTGGGAATTGAAGCCCCCTGTGGGGCATAGGCCTAATGTTGGGAACCATTGCTTTAAAGCAGGGGTTCTCAAACTTTTCATGCCACAGGCCGGTCATGTGGTTGAGCGGGCCAATCACGTTGTTGATAGTGCCAGTCATGTGGTTCCTCCCACTGTAAAACACGACTGTGACTGTCATAAACATGTTTACGACAGCCGCAGGTGCATTTACAGCAGCATTTGTGCAGGCATGTTTTACTTCCACTTCCGTTAGTGGTGAGGACGGAACAGGCTAGATGATTTGGTGCCACGGGTTGGGTCCGGCTACCCCTGCTTTAAAGGATTGATTCTTATTGAGATGGAGTGCCCTATATGCCAGGGATAAAGCAATGCTGCTGAGGACCATGTGCATGGACAGACTGCACAATACAACACAGTTGATATGTGAGGGGAAGAACTGTCACCTGAAAGCACAAGACAAACCAAAGGAAAGACTTATTCTGTAGCTACCCCATAGTTGAAACTAGGCCAGAATTCAGCATCCACTGACACCCTGTTTTGATTGCACCAAAAGTTCTTTTGTGCTCTCTAGGGGACCAATTCTGCCCTATTTTGGAGCCATCAGCACCACTGCTGGGGTCCTGGCACTTCATTTTGGCAGTCCAGGGTTTGATCAGGACATGAAAGAAGAAGAAGATGAAGCATTACAGCCTTCCACACCTTTAAAAAAATGTTCAATGGTTTTTTTTTTCATTTAAAAAAATTAGAAGAAAATATTTAAGGAGAAAGTGTTAGCCATCTAGGGTCTACTGGTGGGTATAAGCAGCCCTTAGACATCTGGAAAATGCTGACTTTACCCACTGGGATTGGACAGGAGTTTTGTCTTTACAGATACACATTGAACTGATCTCCAGATTATATATAACTATGTCTCATGCACTTATCAAGTTCTGGTACCTTTGATATGAACCTTTGATATATAATCCTAACACATCACTGTTTTTACAGTGAGAAATAGGTGTTCCAAATAAAAACAAGCAAATTATCTATTTTTCCTCTCTTAATTTGTACAGCTGCTCACTTTTTTCTTGTTGAGCTTTACATGGCACCTCCAGATTGCCATGTTTTGGTCACAGGCTTTATATTTAAAATCTTCCCATTTAAACTCTTTTTAAAAAATATACTGCTTTCAGTCTTTCATCTCGTGCTTAACTTCTGTCAACTTAATTGATATTTTTTTATGTTTTGGGCACAATTTGAAAAGATGGGATTCACTAGAAAAAATAACAGTGCTATTGAAGCAGCAAAAAAAGAAAGAGAGAAAGAAAGGTAGAAGATCAAATATAATAGTGGTCGAATCAATAAAATACGCCACAGCATGAAAGACCTAAGCAGAGCTCTTAATGACTGGGTCTTTGAGAGGCCCCTAATTCATTGGTTAGATATCACCTGACAACACACAATAACAACACCATCCTTAAATAAATAGGTCGCACAATACAAAACAGGTTGATATGTGAGGGACAGAGCTTTCCCCTGAAAGCAGAAGTCAAACTAAGGGAAAGACTTATCCTACAATTCTCTACCTCAGAATTAAAACTAGGCCAGAATTCAGAAAATGCAAACATTTACATCTGGAAGTGCATGGACCCACCTGCCCCAAGAGCTTGTACAACTTAGCATTGTTCCTCTCCAGATAGATGGAATCACAAAACATCAGGATGAACAAATTGAATAAAATGAATGAATGAATGAACACAGAACTAAACTAGCAGTTACAGATTGAGAGCCAGATACTGTGCCCCATTCCTCCATCTTCTCACTGTGTATCGCCCATTACACAATACAAACTTAACCAACAGGGTAGCAAAACCTAAGTGCTAAAACTGTTCATTACAGCTCTGGCAAACACACTCATCCAGGAGTAAGTCTCACCACTGAATTGGAGGTTAGAGCTTAACCATCACTGAAAATATCCCTCCCCAGTTTTTTTTAAAGTAAAGATAAAGGTTACCTTTGCTTGAAAATCTGTCGTATCCAACTCTAGGGTTCAGTGCTCATCTCTGTTTATAGCCAGAGAGCCAGTGTTGTCTGTATCTGAAGACATTTCCGTGGACATGTGGCAGGCATGTCTAGACAATGGAGTGCATGGAACGCTGTTTACTTTCCACCAAAGTGGTCCCTATTTATCTACTTGCAATTTCTTGCTTTCAAACTGCTAGTTTAGCAGGAGCGGGGACAAAGACGGGAGCTCATTCTGTCCTGTAGTACTCGGGAATCGAACTGCTGACCTGCCACCTTCCAGTCAGCATCTTAACCACTTGAGCCACTGCAGTTTAATTCTCTCATTTAATATCAGTATTGAACTGAAACTTCAAGTTGACTGAAAAGTTTAAACGTTTTGGTTGGAATTCTGTTGGTTAGTTACATGAAGTGCAATAGTTTACAGTGGTGAGTTGCCGCTAGTTAACAGTTTGCAGCTTGTAACTCTCACTGCACACCAACTGAAGTTGGGGAAAGCCCTGATTTCATGAATGCCACATGTGTGTTATACTTGGCTAAAAGTGACAGTTAGTGGTATGCCACTGAAATCTGGAAGTGGAGCCTGGAAAAATTGGTAGAAGGCCGGCAGATGGTCCATTGGCTACATGCTGCCAAAACTTGGCTTCTGTGACCTTAATATAAAATGAATGAGTAATGGCAAAAGTCTGTAGCAGAGTGTCTGCTGTAACTATAGCCATGCAATACACTGCTGCTCAGGCAGAAAGTGAAGTTATCTTTTTATCTTATTTTCTCTGCTAGTGTTCCATTGTTTTAATTTCCCAACTGTTGGTTGTAATGGAAAGGAAATTAACATCACCTGCTTCAGGGTGGGTATAATTCTTGGACTAATCCATGGTTATATCAGGGCAAACAAGAGGGCTTGGGGGCCTGCCTCACTTCACCTTGGATTCTACAGGTTAAAGTTAATTTCCCATGTGCCCCTGGTGTGCCCATACAGTGCCCTGTTTTCAGCCATGCTCCTGGATAATACAGGTACACCATGAGAACATCTGATGAGCATGCTAGGTTCTCCTGTTCCATTGTTTATATTGCAGATCATCCATCAGACTATCCAAACCATGTGTTGTAGCATGGCATTGGTCAGGTATTGTCAAATACAGACTTCTGCTTGTAGATTTCCATTCTATTCTTAGTTTATTTATAGTTTATTTTAGTTAATTTATTTATAGTTTATTTATAGTTTATTTATTTATAAAAGTGTTTTACTGTAAAAAAAATAAACAAGAAACAGGTATTCAAATATAATTGTTTTTAAAAACCATGATAACAATCAAGTATCTGTTAAAATTAAGGGTGTGCCAACACCATCTGCTCCATTTGAATCCAAATCAATTGTCTTATATATTGTAACTAATTTGTTCTGAGCTGATTTGCTGGCTATTCAATTTAATTTGTATCTAAATAGTCTAAAGTATCTGTATATAGTTGTATGTGACCAAATAGTAAAAAAACACATGAACATTAGCGTAATAAAAGGATCTTACTTTGGATGAGAGATGAAACTTAGTGCCATCAATTACTGATCAACCTCCAGTGTGCAGGAAATGCCATCAATTTCTTTCTTTCTTTCTTTCCTTACCTTCCTCCTTCTCCTACCACCCTTCCAGAAACCATACAACCTACCTCTTACCCAGTTCTTGCCTTTTCTATGTTCTATGCATCCTCCATAACTGTGCTGTGGTATCTATCCCCCTTGGATCCTCTGAAATGAAAGCTCTTGCTCTGGATTTGTAACCTCTGAAACACCAAATTAAAATTTTGTGATTCCAATTGTCTGAATTCCATTCAGTCTGCTTCCTTCACCTGGGAGGTGAACAGATGTACCCTGCTTCATTTTGTTTTCTGAATAATTACTCAATCTAAAACATTCTACTAGTTACAAAACAAAGAGCCCTAGTGCAGCAGTGGTTTAATTGCTGTACTGCAGCCAGAAGTTTGTGAGTTCATTTCTGATCAAGGTTAACTAAGCCTTCCATCCTTGCAAGGTCGATAAAATGAGTACCCAGCATGTTGGGAGCAAAATGTTGATTAACTTGTGAACCGCCCAGAGAGTGCACTAAGCATTGTGATTGCTATTGCTAACCTATCCAGTTCACAAACTAGACAGCACAATCAGCCAAGGAAAGCCTGGAAAAGAGGAAGGAGGAAGTCACCTGGAACATCCTTTACTTGGCACACATTTGGGGGGAGGCATTCTAAAAGGTAGGTAACTCCATGGACTAGACCTGCTTCCAGGTTGCCACTAAGCAGCAACACTTTTATCAATTACCTCCTGATCGACAAGAGGAAACATTTGAACCTGACTTGGTAATAAGAAGTTACCAAGTACACTGCTATCTATGTAATATGTGTATGGCACCTTTACTACAAGAAGATGCTTTATCACAAGCATTAAAGATATAATGTGCCTACAATAACCTCTCAAAACTATAACATTTGGAAGGCACTGGGGAAGGTGATGAATTATTAGTGCTGAGCCAGGTTTTTCTTGGTAGCATTCTGACACTTCTCTTTTCCAAAACTCCATAGGAACAGTAGGACACTAAGTATATCCCCCACACCGCCAAGTTTATCCACCATTTTTGATGACAGCTTCCCTGTTCCCTGGTAGCATTTCTACCTCAATGCCCTTTTGGAGAAAGGATGACCTTTTGGAGAAAGCAGGTAAGGAATAGAAGGGGGTGCTTTGTAATTTAAGCACTACCCTAAGCTACCTTAAGTTATTTGGACTGCATGGCTTACCTGAACTGGCTGGTTTGCAAGTTCTAACAGTCAGTAGGTGATGCCTATCATGGTTACTCTAGCCTAAGCAGGTCCATAGGTACACAGGAGCCACACCGAGGGGGTGTGGGGTTCACCGTAGGGTGCAGGCCACTAAGGACAGGCAGAGTTATGTGGTAGGGGGTCAAAGGCAAGGGGCTTGAGACCCATTTCATCCAGTTTTCACCATTACAGCAGGTAATTTAATAGCAACAGCGAGAAAATTTAAAAGTACATACAGTACTATGTTAGGCTGGTGAAGAATTAAAGTGGAACAATGATTTCCCTCCCTTCCACTGGAAATGAGTGTTATTACTAAAATCAGAGAGCAGGGGAGGGAGAGAGATTTTAATGACCCCCCCCCCCCATGTTAAATCAGCATCTTCAATTTGCTTCCAGGAAGGGGAGTAACGGGGGGGGGGGGGGGGA
The DNA here is from genome assembly GCA_035047345.1 of Bradypodion ventrale. Lineage (NCBI taxonomy): Eukaryota > Metazoa > Chordata > Lepidosauria > Squamata > Chamaeleonidae > Bradypodion > Bradypodion ventrale. The sequence goes on along the minus strand of JAWDJE010000001.1, from coordinate 369,423,850 downwards.
TGACACAAAACTATCAGAAACGAGACCTAAGAAACCTCTTTTTTTAATTCATTCTATGCTTATATTTACTGTTGTCTCGAGAGTTCCCATAGAAATTGCTGTCTGGATCCTGGCAGGAGGCCAAAATGTTGTGTGGTGGTTTTTTGGTTTTTTTAAAAAATCTAAATGAAGTAATTCATTATACTTCATCATGACCTCCATCCTTTATGCATGTGACAATGCTCAATGAAATGTCTGAATCAGAAATGCGCTCAACACAAATTCTTCCAGCTCCCTTCTTTGCTATATGAAAGGGAATGACACTCTCTTGCTTCTGATATAATTATCTGGAATTCTAGTTTTTCCACTTTGCTCCTTTAAAATCTCTGCTTTCCCCTAACATGTCCAGCCAAGAGCTTCAAGAGCGAGTTACAACACCCGCTTCTACGTCTGGTTTATATCCTTGCTCTGAATGCGCTACTCTATTGGGAATCTGTCTGGAATGCTATGAGATGCACTCTTATGGCCAATGAAGCCTCCCTTCAGCACTCCTTTTGTTTCATAGCTGGATGTGACTAATGTTCTCCCCTTGACTTCAGAAGCTCACGGTCTGTGGGTACTTCTTTTGCCCTGCCTGCATCGAATGTATCTAAAGGGCAGTTACTGCAAGAGAAAAAGTAGCAGACAGCAGCAATAATGAAACTCACTGGCGGTATTTAAAAATTCTTTCTGCACTATTAACAAGCAGGGCTGCTATTGTCCTCTTATGACTGGCATCCTGACAACATGCTTTCTGCTAGGGTTGCCACCTGTCCCCCTGTGATCAGGTTTCTGCATCATTTGGTCATTTTTCTTTTTGTACCACATCAGTAGCAGAAAGAGGATGTTCTCGTGTCTGCATTATTCATACATAAGGACAAGCAGGACAGTGTTGCCCTTTCGAGAAGTGCTAACCTTGTACCCTTCCATCATCAAAGCCCCACTCCAATGAGTCAAGCAATACCACCTTGAAACATCAAGACAGGAGAGAATTTTTCTGTGCAGATATAGATTACTGATCCCACTAAAAAAACCTCCAAGATAAAACAAAACACTATCTGTGTAAAAATGATCTTTGGTATCCATTAGAGATGGGCTGATTCACAGTGACTCATTACAAAGGACAGCTGGGCAGGAAAGTGGGTTTTCCCTGTGGGATTCTGGGAACACTATTTCAGTCTCACTATTTTCAGGTTTCACTTTTAAAAAAAACCAAATTACCCTAGCCCCGTGATGGCGAATCTTGGCACACCAGATGTTCTTGGACTTCAATTCCCAGAAGCCCAAGCACCCTGTGTATCCACATGAATGGGTTTACTGCAATTCATCCAGCCCACCCTGCCCTCGTCGCTCCCGGAAGTGGAAGTAAAACGCACCCGTCCTATTCAGATGCTAAGGCACACTGCAGGTTCCAGTCATCGTGGAAATGAATAAGCACAAAGGCTGGAGAAAGGCTTGTAACCACATTCATCTGAATGCACCTTAAAAAATTGTGATAGACACCCCCTTTTTAACAGAATCTCCAATCACAGCAGATTTATAAGGGTCATTCTTCAGACCTTGTGCAAAGGTCAAATATTGTTTGAAGTGCTGAATGACTAAGAGTGCACTAAGAGTGTACATCTCCATCATATCTACAGTCCATCATGTTTTCAGGCTGTATTCCCTAAATAGTACCACGGACTATTGAACTGTACAGTTGCATAGTTATTCCCACATAACATTCAACACATGTGCACTGTATAGATTGCTTATCTGTACACTCACAAGCCCTCTTCAGGCACTCATTAAAAGGATGTTCTCGTGTCTCCATTATGGTAAACACTTAAGGAAGGGAGGGTGCAAGCCCCAATCCCTCCATTCTCGCTTTCCAAGAGCTTCTGTCTAAAAGTGACATCCCATTTCCACACATTTAGGAATCCTGATTGTTTCAGGGTTTGTAATCTATGGAAATCCCAACATGTATGGAGCAATTTGTTCCTCTCAGAGTATTCTCATAAGACTGCAGCCCTCCACATACAAACAGCTAGTGTAGTTGGGATAGCATACTCCTTTCCTCCCATATGTACTTTGTAACTCTTATTTGAACAACTGAATAATGCAATATACATACAGAGGTTTCAGTTATTCCAGATATTGCTAACCTAAATGTAGGAGCTTGTTGTCAGTATGGTTGGTAGAACAGCTTTAAGGTGTTTGCTTTTATGCATCTTGTATATTATTGCTTTTATATACAGAGATACTACATTAGGAATTAACAAATGCATCAAAATGCATTAAAAATACCACTACAAATAAAGTAACCCAACGAATTCCAAAACATTTTTACATTTATAACCAAAACTTCAGAGATTAATTAATTCTGGAGTACTCCTTACTATTGTGGCCAAGGAATTCCGTTATCTCGCTGATACATCAAATATTTCATCAGACACCGTGCGCTGCTTTGAATGCGTAGCTTTTTGTTTTGTGTTTAGCATTCTGGTTTGATACCTTAATGTAAAATATGCCTGGACACCACTCATGTTGTATTCAAATTTCATAGCTGAACATCACAACCTGAATTATCTCTTTAAAATGTGTGTGAGAATGTAAAATGACACAGTCGTCTCCTAATTACCTCTCTAATAGATGTTAAAGAGATATTACAAAAAAGCACATGCAAATACACATGAAGAATCCATTACTCCAATCAGTGTAGTGGTCAGGTTTTGGAGTGAAAGCACTCATCATGACAATCCCCATAACCCAACTCCAAGGAGAGTTAAAAATGGAAGCAGCTGCTGTGATCCACAGCCATATCTGTGCAACTCCAAAATGCTTTGCATTACAACTAGGATAGCTGACAAGAATATATTGTTCCCATAAAAATCCACTGGCAAACCCATTCCCCAGGCACTGTTAGGACTGTGGCTAAGAAGGGGTATTTATTTTTTTATTTTTTTATTTATATTCAAATTTATATGCCGCCCATTCAGGTAAACCCGACTCTGGGCGGCTCACAACAGGTTAAAACACACATAAAACAGTACAACCAATTAAAACCCAACATACCCACCCACCTACCCCATTTCTCTTAAAACCCACATAAACCCACATTAAAAAAAGCAGCTCCATCTGCTCCCGCAACTCTACAGGCAGGAGGTTCCACAAGTCTGGTGCAGACACGGAAAAGGCCCTCCTTCGTGTGCCAGAGAGACGAGCCCCTCTGGCAGATGGAACAATCAGGGAGCCCCTCCGATCCACTCTGGTTGGACGGGCGGACACTCTTGGGACGATGCGGTCTCTAAGGTATCCTGGCCCACTACCATGAAGGGCTTTAAAGGTCAAAACCAGCACCTTGAACTGCACCCGGAGACAAACTGGTAGCCAGTGCAGCTCCCAAAGTAATGGTGAGGCACGAGCATAATGCCTGTGCCCCATGACCACCCGGGCTGCCGCATTCTGGACCAACTGCAGCCTCCGAATGGTTGACAAAGGCAGCCCCATGTAGAGCGCATTGCAATAATCTAGCCTGGAGGTGACCAGAGCATGTGTGAACATGAGCAGGGAGTCCCGGTCCAGGAGCGAATGCAACTGATGGATGACGCGAAGCTGTGAGAAAGCCCTCCTGGCCACAGCCACCACCTGATCTGCTAGTAGCAGCTCCGAATCCAGGAGGACCCCAAGTTGCGTACCGGGTCTGTCTGGGGCAAAGCAGCCCCATCCAAGACCAAAGTTGGCAGCTCCCTGGATAACGCGGGACCCCCCATCCAAAGCCACTCAGTCTTGGAGGGATTCAATTGTAGCCCGTTGTCCCCCATCCAGACCCCAACCGCTTCCAGACATCTGGATAGGACATTGACTGCATCACTGGGGTCCCCATGGGCCGAGATATATAACTGGGTATCATCAGCATACTGATGATACCTTACCCCATGGGAATGGATAACCTCGCCCAACGGCTTCATGTATATGTTAAATAGGAGAGGAGACAGCACCGAGCCCTGAGACACCCCATACTGTAGGGGCCTAGCGCTGGACCTCTCACTCTCCAACCACACTGACTGGGTACGACCCTCCAGAAATGAGGAAAACCAAGACAGCACAGTGCCCTGGATCCCCAAACCTTTGAGCCGTTCCAGAAGGATACCGTGGTCAATGGTGTCGAAGGCCGCTGAGAGATCCAGAAGAGCCAGGACGGATGGATGACCCCCATCCCGCTCCCGCAAGAGGTCATCAACCAGTGCGACCAATGCAGTCTCAGTACCATATCCAGGCCAGAAACCCGATTGATAGGGGTCCAGATAATCCGCTTCATCCAGGACCCCCTGCAACTACCGCATCACCACCTTCTCCAGTACCTTCCCTAAGAAAGGGAGGTTGGAGACCGGCCTATAATTAGCTGGAACTGCTGGGTCGAGAGATTGTTTCTTCAGGAGGGGGCGCACCAGAACATGTTTTAAAGGTGCAGGAAACACCCCCTCCCGCAATGAAGCATTTATTATAGCCCCGACCCAGCCTCCCGTCACCCCCTTGGAGGCTTTCACCAACCAAGTGGGACAGGGATCCAAAGGGCAGGAGGTGGTGCGAACAGCTGCAAGAAGCCTGTCCACTTCCTCAGGGACAACTGGATCAAACCGATCCCAGATAACACTGCCAGACTGAGCTCTGATCCCCTCCGGACCCTCCCCATCCACTCTGGGATTAAACCCCGAGCGAATCCGAGCGATTTTCTCCACCAGATAGTCTGCAAAAACCTCAGCCGAACCCTGCCAACCGGGCACCAGCCCCTCCCAGCCAAGGAGAGACCTGGTAACCTGGAACAGAGCGGCTGGGCGATTATCTGCGGAGGCAATGAGGGCGGTGAAGTATTGTTGCTTCACCACCCCCATCGCCACCAAGTAGGTCTTAATAGCAGCCCTAGCCAGTGTCCAGTCGGAATCACTCCGGGTCTTCACCCAGCGGCACTCTTGGCGTCTCTTTGCCCATTTAAGCTCCCGCAGTTCTTCTGTGAACCACGGGGAAGATCGAACCCCATGGGCTCGGAGAGGCCGTAGTGGTGCGATTTCATCCAAGGCAGCCGTAGTCATCCTGTACCACAGGTCAATGAGTGCCTCGGATGAATCGTGTAGCCGATCCAGAGGAAAATCCCCCAGTTCCCTCTGGAATTCGTCAGAATCCATCAGTCGCCGGGGGCAGGCCAATTTAATAGGCCACGCCTCCCTGCGGTGAACCGCCACCCCCAGGAAGTCCAGAGTCACCAGATAGTGATCTGACCATGGCACAGGTATAGTTTCTAATTTCTGTAGTCTCAGATCACTCTGCCACCGCTGAGTGATGGCCCTGTTCGGGCCATGAATTACCTGAGTCAGGTCCATGGCTGCCATGGTATGGAAGCCTGAGGGGACCTAATAGTCTTTGTTGATCAAAAAGTCCCTGTGCTTTGACCCTATGCGCCTGAGCTCTGATATAATGCTCATGGGAATGGAAAAATAAATGAAAACCTCCATCAGATTTCAAGAAGTGTGAATACTGTGGTAGCTTTATTAAGAGACTAAAAATAATTTTATGCCATCAATCCCAATTTACAACAACCCTTTCCAGAATTATCCAAAGTATATAGTACACAGAAGTAATTTACTATTCCCTTCATCTGAGGGCACCCTGGGGGTTTGTAGCTTGCTCAAGGCTACATTTATTTATTTTTATTTACATGGGTTGGCTCTTCTCCTAGGGCAGTGATGGTGAACCTTAGCACTGCAGGTGTTCTTGGACTTCAATTCCCAGAAACCATGATCAGCAGGAGTGCTAACTTGGGCTTCTGGGAAGTGAAGTCCAAGAACACCTGAAGTGCCAAAGTTTGCCATCACTGTCCTAGGGGGAGACAGTGGGGAATCAAAACTTCCAACCTCTGCCTAACTCCGTCCAGTATTAAAACACTAAGATTAGGTTGAACATAAGAGAAAAGGGGGAAGAGGAAGTCAGAAAAACCCAAGTTTCTGATAATGTGGGGGAGTTGCATGTATAGTGGGTGCTATCCTCTTTGAAATAGTGCCTTCCACCGAAGAAAGATGGATGGGGCCATGCAGTTCCAATTGTCTCTTTCCTCATTCATTAACAATATCCTGAATAATTTATAGAGCTAATGTAACCTAGCCCTTCTATGAACTCACATACACTACAGATTCTAAATGTGGCCGTTCCCTGGTCTGAAAATTTGCCGTAACCAAACATGAAAATGTTGCACTGTGAATGTCTCTTAAGCTTCTAATAATGCTGTGATGGCTTGGAAAGGGAAATGGACTCAAGGTTGTATTTACAAAAACTGAATCACTAGAGGCAGTTTTGACTTCTGAAAACACAGGTTTATAGTACCAAACTATCTACGATAGATACAGCTACATGGTATTTTGGCACCAGGTCCATATAGCTCTACCTCTGTAAAAGTGAAATCAAAATTGTGTGGCAGTCATATATTCATCTGCAAGAAATGAAGCATATCTCTCTCTCTCTCTCTCTCTCTCTCTCTCTCTCACACACACACACACACACACACACACACCTAAAAAAAAAAACCTCCCCACAGGGAGCAATTTTCTCAAGCACAGCTTGATACATCCAGCTAGAAAGATGGAAAATAGCCATGACAGAATTTCCTCTGACCCTACTCCCTCCATCAAGTCCAGCTTGTCTGCCCACACCTTTCACACAAAAGGACAAAAAAGCAATTAAGATGGTTGGAGATAAACTGAAAATCATGCTCCATAATCCATCTTCTTGAATGGGAGATAGTAGAATCAATCTGAGCATCATCAGATCCATTGGATCTTCAGGTGCTGTATTTAATGAACTGCTATAAAGAGAAAGAGTGACTGACTGAAGAGAAGTAGAAAGGAAAAGTGAGACAGGCTAGACTTCGTTGCAGTAGTTCTAACTAGTAAGTCTGGCCAGGTTATCCTGCTATGGTAATAGAGTAGACCATACTGCCAGTGACTCAACACCAAGTGTCAGGAGATGGTTGACTCACCTGACCACCCTGAAATTCTCAAAGGGAGAAGAACCTACAGTACTTCAGGTAGGGTACAGCCTTCTACACAACAGCTGCCAGGTAGCAATTTTTCACTTTTTTCCCACCTTTTATCTTCAATATCATCTCTCTTATCCACCTTAATGGTTTCTCACCATCAATCAGTACCCTATTCTTCAGCACTGGCCATCTGCCAAAGTGTTCTCTACCAAAATCGTAGCCTTTCTCGTGATTCAGGCTGCGTCTGCACAAAGCCTGGGAACTGTGTCCTCTAGATTTATTCACATCTCCCATTGGCTTCCGAGTAGTGAAAGTAGCTCTCATATATGGGATGTAGGGGCTGAGTGAGACAAGAATGATGAAAACTCAGTGTGAGCTATTTAGAAAATTGAAATCCAGGGGATAACGTGTCACACTACAGAATTTATTTTTGGGAGGGCACACACAAAAAACCCCGGCAACAGCATCAGAGCTCCAGACAATTTTTTAAAATATTTGCTGCTAAAATGTTGTATTCTAAAAATAAAAAGTGGTCATTTTGCTGCAGGATGGGCAGTGACAGCCCATCAGTTGATTTAGAAGTTGCATGGAAGTAAAGAGGAAACATCTTTCAGAATGCAAAATATGAACTAAATAGAACTGTGCTCACTGAAAAGATCCCTGGCTTCTTGATAAAACAGGCCATGTGCTTGCTGTAAGTAAAGCATATTGAAGATCAAAGCCAGGTGATTCTTTGCTTGCATACTTATTATGGGGAGATCAAGAGCCAATTCAAAGATATGCAGAATGAAATTTGAAATTTGTGTACATTTAAAAAGATACATACTGTATAGCCTTTCTGCAACGACCACTATGTAAAATACTATTGTGATATTCTATCATGTCACTTCCAAATTGTGACAACTCTATCAATTAATGCCCTTCAAAGATCCTATCTTTAACAGTTTTGTTCAAGGTTTCTGTAAGCTATTTCTCCCACTTCAGGACTAGATACTATATTAATCCAGTTGACATTATTCCCAGATTCCAGAGTTCAGAGACAAAAACTGCATCTGTAGAAACTGACTAACTTAGCAAAATGTAGCACAACGTTGATTAGAGCCACAAGGTAGAACCATAACCAGAATTTAGTTTACTTTGTTAGCAATACTTGATTCTACCTCATGTAGACAATGCTTAATAATAGTTGGATTAATATATTTGATGAGACTTCACTAGTCTAGAATTTTACACTTGCAAAGAATGCAGTTTTAAAGGGAGGAGTATGGTTGATAGTTTTCAATCTAGATAACCTACCCACACTCTAAGCCAGGGATGAACAATTCTGGAGACTCTGGGGGCCATCTTTCTGCCCCAGGATGTTCCACAGACTGCACAAATCACTAAAATGTTTAAATCTATGGAGAGGAAGGAAGAACGGATGGACAGAAAGACAGATGAACAAACCAACCAGAGGTGGGTGAATGTCCCGCCTCTGGTTTGGAAAAAATGTGGGTTTGGGCATTAAATGATGCAAGAGAACTCTGCAATTCATTTACAATGTAAGCCATGCCTCCCAAATGCTTTTCATGAACAGTTATCTGCCTTTTCCCCTCCAGTAGTCCAAAGAGGTTCAGAGTAGGGCTGGGGGCTGCAAAAGCAGTTTGGGGAGCACAGTACAGCACTATGGCCACCCTTTGCCCACACCTGCTCAACACAGTATACATATAGTAAAAGAAGGTAGCACATCTTTATTTGTTACATTTATATTCTCCCTTTCCTACAAGAAGCTCAGGTCCCCATATTTATCATTCAGTTACCATCCCTGGCCAGGTTTTCCTCACAACAAAATATGAGATAGGTTAGGCTGAACTGTTCAGATAGTTCAATAGTTTAGCTGTGGAGCCAGAGGTTGTGAATTTGATTCCCCACTGTGTCTCCTGGAAGAAAAGCCAGACTATGTAGTCATGGGCAAGCTACACAGTCCCAGGTCTCCCCCCCCCCCCCCCCCAGAAGGAAAGGAATGCTAACCCACTTCTGAGTACAGTACTCTACTAGCATAGGCTACCCGGCTTCGCCGATCGGATCACTTGGGCCGTTCTTCACCCTGTCCCCCCCCTGGGAAGTGGCTCGCTAGGTGGAGGCCAAAGGCAGTCGTGCTTTCGGCCCCTGCCCCCCGGGGTAGGTGCTCATTTCCCTCTGGGAGGCCAGGCGGAACGGAGTGCCGTTCTCTGCCCTGGCCTCCTGGGGAAGTGGCTCGCTTCCCCTGGTAGGCGGGAGCCAAAGGCAGCCGTGCTTTTGGCCCCTGCCCCCTAGGGTAGGCGCTCGCTTCCCTCGGGGAGGCCAGGGCAAAACAGAGCACCGTTCTCTGCCCTGGCCTCCCAGGGAATTGGCTCGCTTTCCCCAGTAGGGAGGGGTTTACATACAAGATACAAAATACAATATTAATACAATGTTTCAAGTAAATAAAATAACACAATAAAACTATTCTACCAAACCCACCCACAAAACCCCCCTGCTTTCAGAGTCTTATAAAGGGGCCTTATAAAGGGGAGGGCGGGGCCCGGGACGCCGGCCGGTGGCGTGGCCAGCGAGCCTCTTCGCCCCCACCGGGGCCGAGCGCGGCGGCGATATAATGATATAATAGGGAATTGCTGCTTCTCTCCAGACAATGAGAAAAAAGACCTCCATCTCCACCCCGGAGCCACTCCATCACCCAGGATGGAGGCCAGGTGCACCCGCTCGCCACCGCCGTCACCCTCCGAGCTCCACCTGCTTGGAGGGGTGAAAAGCCGCTGCTGATGCCGCCGCACCAGAGGACTCCCCCGCCCACCCCGGAGCCACTCCATCACCCGGGGAGGTGTATTTGTTTTGTTCGGGCTTTGTTTACGAGGGTGAGCCCTGGGCATCGTCTGTGTCATTGAGCCCAGGCTCTGTGGATTGTAATATTGTATTTTATGATAATTGTGTGTTATTCTATTTTTCTGTATTTATTGCATTTATATTATAGCATTTCTTTTTATGTTGTAAGCCGTGCTGAGTGGTGTGTGAACCAGGAAAGCAGGGTATCAATAAATCTCAAATCAAAATCAAATCAAATTCAGGAACACCTGCCAGAGATGTACACTGGATGTGGGAATGTATCTGGATTCTGTCTCCTGTCTCTGACACATTTTGTAAACAAAGACCTCTTTGCTTGCATGAGAGACAACGCTGGTTTTTGGGCATGCGTAGAATAGTATTCTCCTTATCTCTCCTTTTTTGGGTTCTGACATTCTGATTGATTATGTAGCTTAAGTTTCGTTTCTGGTATACTCTGCTTGAATAAAGAGAAGCGATTAGTATCCTTTGTCAGCCAAGGACTGGAGTCGTGTTTTCTCTGACTCTCTCTGTTCCTTTCCTTACTCTGAGCCTAATGAAGCTGGACTTCGTGGACTCTTAAGTTTCTATCTTAAAAGATCTGGGGCAATAAACTGCTCTGTTAGATGAGGCTGATTATCTTTACATGAATCAGATCCCAACAACTGGAGAATCATTATTAGCTGAAGTTCCTCGGTATATGTTATGATATATTTGAAGATGCGTATTGAGTGTTGATAGCTATATGTGTGTGTGTGGATGCTATTTTTAATTTATTATACAACTTTATAAGCTACTTTTCCAGACAGAGGGATATTTTTCCTTTTAATTGTTCCAGGACTTAATTCAATTAGTACTCCCTAAAAGAGTACACCTATTGAATCAATGAAATTTACATAAGTATTGACTCATAAGCCAGCAACTGATTCAAATGTGTCTCCTTTAACTAGCAGTTGAATCTGGGCTAGAACCAATTAGAGAGAGAGAGTACATACAGTGTGTGTGTGTGTGTGTGTGTGTGTGTGTGTGTGTGTGTGTGTGTGTGTGTGTGTGTGTGTGTGTACAATTTAATTCAGCAATGTTGAAAGCAAGTGAGCACTATTAGGTAATGCTGATATTGCAAGCTGCTCAGAGGTTCAAGAAAATCAATAGGGGCATACTGTCCCTGCCTTTTTCTTTGCAAAGGTCACCAAATAAGGGGGCCAAGGTAGGTTATTCAGTTCTAGAAAAATGCCCAAAGCCTGCTTGAAATGGATCTCCAAACCTGCTGCCTGAAAGAGATGTAATTGAGGAAATATTTAAAAAATTACAGTCCTCCACCTAAGATTTGAAATAATGTACTGCCGCTTCCCCAGATGATTTTTTATTTATTTTATTTATTTATAAATTTATACCCCACCCTCCTGGTGAGAACACCACTCAGGGCGGCAAACAACAAGTAAAAAATACAGTGTAAAAACAACCTAAACATTTACAATGATACATGTGAATCACCTGGATTCTGGAATACACTGTGAACCTCTTTATCCAACTCAACCTCTATCTACCCATCTTGCCTACCTGCCTTCTGAAGGCGCTCCAGTGGGATAGTCCTCCTACATACCTGTATTTTATCCTCCCAATAGCCTTGCAAAATAGGCTAGGCTAAAAGACAATGACAGAAGCAAGGTCATGTTTTAAGACTTATAGGTGGGTGGCTCACAGACTAGATTTGGTGGCTGACTCTCCCACCTTGGTCATGAACTGTCACTCATCTCATGGCCATGAAGGACTTGAATCTGGGCTTCCACTAGAGCTCTTCAATCTGAGCCTAGCCCTCTAACCACTATACCACAGTGGCTCTCTATATTTCCAACTTCCCAACTGACTTTCACATATGAGCTTCTGATATAAGTATTTGATGTGGGTCCCATTCACTTCATAGGCAAGAGGCGTCGCCACAGCCTAGAGCTCATAGAGCTTTCTTCTTGGAATTTAGGTCCCAGAATTCCTCAACTAAGATAACCCCTGATTTGGGGAACTTACTGTCAGAGGTTGATAACTTCACCAACTTCTACTTAGACCCACAAAGGTGTGGTTTGTTTTAATCTATGAAAGATTTATCTGGTCTTTGAACACAGTGATCCTGCAGTTCACCAGACATAGCAGGATGAGTCCTTATACACAGTTAAAGCTGTGACATACAGTGAATGGATGACTAGAAGGCAGCTGCAGTGCTCGTGACACAGCAACCTGCAGTGTTGGAAATTCCTAGGAATTAACACACACAGTAATCAGAGAGGGGGACAGCTCATGTTTTCACACAATCAGAAGCAAAATTTAGCCATCAGACCTTTCAGAAGACAGGTGGGCATCAACAGTGAAATGAGAATATGCCCAACTAAAGAAGAATCAAGACACTCACACACAAGCTTTGAGCTAAGCTTGGCTTACGGTACTTTCCACTCTATGAGAAGATGATATCACAATATTTGCAGAGCTTTTTGAGCAACACTTTCCCAAAAACAGCTGTGCTGGATGGGGGATTCTGGAAAAAGTAATGCTTCCACATTTTAAGAGTTCCTCTGTCATTATGTGCTTACTACTCATCTTATGTATCAGCAGCACCCTCCTGATTTCCTGTTATTTGCTGACGTTTTCAGATGTGAAAGAGTGCTTTGTGCCCAACAATGAAGATCGCTTGTTCTGTTCCTTTCTTTTCCACTTTTTTTTACTGCATGGTATCTCAGGGCATATCTGCATGAGAGACTTTTAACTGATTTAATAGCAAAAACACTGACAAATGTACTCCTGAAAGAAGATTAGGGATCTCAGAGCATACCTGTCAACCTTCCCGATTTGGCCGGGATTACCCCGTAAATTGACATCGATGATGTCATAACCTGGCCCCCGCTGCCAAAACCCCGTAATTTGGCAGCGGGGGAAATGCTTTCTGCGCATGCACGGAAGGGTTTTACCCCTTCCACGCATGCGTGAAAGTGCTACGTTGCTTGCGTAAGGGCTGCGAGAGGGCTGCGTAAGGGCTGCGTAAGCGGCGTAGTGCTTCCGCGCATGCGTGGAAGGAGTAAAACCTTTCCATGCATGTGTGGAACGCGTCCTGCGCACAAGCGATGTGCGCAGGTCGCGTTTCCGGAGCCGCGGGTTGACAGGTATGTCTCAGAGCCAGATGTTGGGAGTTTGATTCTCCACTGTGCCTCCAGACAGAAGACCCAGCCTGTTGGGCATGCTACACAGTCCCAGGGCACCCCAGAAGAAGGGAATAGTAAACCACTTCTGTGTGTATTCTTTGACTAGAAACCCCAGAGAAGAGTCTCCATACATTACAATTGACTTGATGGTGCACAATTGTTACATTAATATATAGTGCTCAACTCACCAGGCTACAGTTGACAGCATTCTTTAGGGCAATGATGGTGAACCTATGGCACGTGTGCCAGAAGTGGCATGCAGAAGCCTTTCTCCTGGCACACGAACCATTGAGGGGAAGCCCTGCCACATGCAGCCTGGCCGGCACCATTTCCCCACCACCCCTCTCTCTGCCAAAGGAGAAGCGAGAGGGGAGGCTGAAATTCCAGTCGGGAGGCTGCGGCTGGGAGAGGTATGGTGAGGAGCACTCATGTGGTGGGGGGGGATGCCCAGTGGGGGTGTAAGAAGATTAGTGATGCACTCAAAAAAAATTACTACCACCTCTGTGGGTGGGGCCAGATCTGTGGCCATGGTCAACACAATGGGGTATGGAGGTGGGCATGGCTGGCCAGGTGGGCATGGCCTGGGGGAATTTCTGCTTCCAGTTCTCCCAAACAGGACAGGACCTGCTTCAGTGCATCACTGAAGAAGGCCCAGCAGGGGTGTAGGAAGAAGTCCAGGAAGCCTCTCAGGTGGCCACGCAGGGCTTTTCTGGAGCTGGGGAGGCCATTCCGGCAGCTTGTGGGGCTTTTCTGAAGCTTCCACTGATTTTGTCTGCTTACAGAAGCAGGCAAGATGGCAAGGTCTGTCTGATAATCAAAGAAGGATATCACCAAGGAATATCAGGGACTGCCAAGTACAGTTAAGAAAGATTCCTGCCTAAAACTCTGGAAAGCCACAGCCAATGCATGTTGATAAATACAGTACTGGGCTATATGGGCCCACATGGGACTGCGGTGGCTTAGTTGTTAAGACACTGAACTTGATGACTGGAAGACTGGTAGGTCAACAGTTTGAGACCCAAGTGCTGCATGATGGAGTGAGCTTCCATCTCTGTCCCAGCTCCTGTCAACCTAGCAGTTCGAAAGCAAGAGATTGCAAGTAGATAAATAGGTACCACTCCGGTGGGAAGGTAAACAGCATTCCGTGCACTCCGGTGTTTAGTCATGCCTTCCACATGTCCACGGAAACATCTGCAGACACAGACAATGCTGGCTCTTTGGCTGTAAACAGAGATAAACACTGAACTCTAGAGTCGAATACAATTGGATTTCAAGCAAGGTTGACCTTTTACCTTGATATGGGCCCACAGATAGACCCAGTATGTAGTGTCTTCCTGTGTTTGAAAACATGACAACCTGACACACTTTACAGATTGATTGCAAATGAGGAAAGACCTTTATAACACTGGAGTATCTGGGGTGAACCCACCATCCTTCCATTGAACTGTGAAGCACCCTAACCTGATGTTCAAAACATGCTCTGTCCCCTGCCTAGCCCCCTCATTGATCTTTGAAAAAAGGCAACAAACCATAGCAGCAAACCATAGCTTTCCATGGAAACTCCTGCCAGGGGTATGCTATTTGCATCTGAAAAGATGCTGGCATTTGGAAAGTGCCTATTGGGGGAGGAGTGGGGAGCCCTAGATGTCCTTTGAGACTTGCCTGGAGACCTTCTTGCCAGGGACTGTGCAATTAACTAGAAATGACATTGGGAGAGAATGAACAATTACCATCTTATCTAACTCTCCCTTTTCCTCCCAGTGTCTGCCAGGGTTATTAAACAAAGCCTTTGTTAGAGGGTAAATTGCTTCAAGTTGCTTTATACCATTACATAATAAGTAAACAATGATAACAATACTTGGCACTTATGAGGGACTGAATGCCTAAACTTCCCATTAAATTATCTCTGGTCTCAGCCTAGTATGCTGACATGAGCTTACTAAACATTGACATTTAGCATGTACTGTATATGAGATATTACGTATTCCCAGTGTTGCTATATGGAGTTGAAGCTTGGACATTGACTAAAGCATCTGAAAAGAGAATCGAAGCTTTTGAAATGTGGATCTACAGATGGCTGTTAAGGATATCATGTGCTGACCATGTGAGTAACATAGAAGTATTGCGCCAAATGGATAAAGAACAATAACTCTTTAAGACCATTAAGCAAAGAAAGCTCCAATACCCTGGCCATATCATGAGGAACAACATAAAGTATAAAATACTCCAACTCACTCTGCAAGGAAAGATCCTTGGGAAGAGAGGCTCTGGATGTAGACGGATTTCATGGCTGAAGAACCTGAGAGACTGGTGTGGAATGTCCTCATAAGAACTGCTCCGAAGGGTTAAGAACAGGAAGACTATTGCCATGATGATAGCCAATATCTAGAATGGATATGGCAGCTGAAGAAAAATGTATATAGTCCTTAAAGCAGTGATGGTGAGCCTTGGCACTCCAGCTGTTCTTGAACTTCCATTCCCAGAAGCCCTGAGCAGCAGGAGTGCTGACTCGGGCTTCTGATAGTTGAAGTCCAGGAACACCTGGAGTGCCAAGGTTCACCATCACAGGCCTAAAGCAATGGAGGTGGTGAGTTCATAGTCACCAAAAGGGGGAATCTGTTCCAGGTATTGTGTATAGGAGCTATTCGTGGTGCTATTGCCTTGGACCAGCACTTTGATAGCTTCTTTAAAGTTCAGATGTAAATTCAAGTCCCTTCCACAGCAATTTAAGAGCCACCATCTTCCACTTTACTGAAGTTTTTATTCCCAAGTAATTTCCCTGATTTAAAAAAGGAACAGTATGAAGGAAAGTATTGATTTATCCCAGAGTGAGAGGCAAAAGGTTGAGTTCTTGGCTAAATGATTTTAGATACAAGAATTTCAAATGGGTTATCTTCATAATTCACCCATTCTTTTCATTTATGTTCATTTCTGCAGAGTGGATGATTCTGCTATTATCGTAGGCCAACATGAACATCTTTGTGTTTGCTGGATTATATACCAAGCCCACACACTGTTCAATTAGCTTACATAGCAAATGTCTTCTTGCAAATGCAACATTGTAAATGACACAGTGGCTGTGTTAGTCTGTGGCAACAAAAACAATTAAGTGTGTTCCAGCAAAACAAACAAGGTTTATTAGGGTGATTCTCTCCTGGACTATAGCCCACTGCATCAGGTGTATAAAATGTGATGTACATGTGTTTTTGTACCTGATGAGGTAACCTACCATGAAACGTTTTGCGTAATATTAATTTGTTTGGTCTCTTAGGTTTTAGGTGCCTCTCCCATTTATAAACCACTCTGGGTCCTTTCCTAAGCGAATGATGGAATTGAAATATGTCCCAAAAGCTGCCACACATAGGGGAAATGGAAAATTTTAGCTAAATGTACCTTTATTGACAAATTATTGATTACAAAAATCTTACAAAACATTTACCGGTACAAAATATTCTCTACATGTTGGCAACCTCTTTCTACAGACACATGAAGTCTTCTACCCCACTCATGGTGAACATGTTCCAAGATATCTATATGGTGACTTTTGGGTCACCCTGTAGTAAACAAAGAAATACAAGATAATCTTCATTCAGACATAAGCACTCAGAGTTTGGTTTGCTGGTATTACCACCAAAATATCTTAGAGCTTGGAAAAGTTCCTTTTTTGGACTACAGGTCCTTAAAGCTCATGTATTGGGCTATGCTTTTCTAAAGCTCTATGAAGAGAGGCCTTGTATTAGTACAGGATATATGTGCACAAATGTACCTACACTTACATGTATACAGAAAGCCTTTAAGGTAAAGGTTTCCCTTGCTCGAAAGCCAGTCATATCCGACTCTAGGGTTCAGTGCTCATCTCTGTTTCAAAGCCAAAGAGCCAGCGCTGTCTGCTTCTGCAGACGTTTCCATGGTCATGTGGCAGGCATGACTAGACACCGGAGTGCATGGAATGCTGTTACCTTCCCACCGAAGTGGTCCCTATTTATCTACAGTAATACCTCATACAAAGTCCGCTTCATACAACATCAAATTCATACAACATCGCCTAATTTCTTGAAAAAAGTTACCTCATACAAAGTCGAGGGACTTTGTATGAGGCATTGGGTTTTTCCCAGGTTGCATTGTGCCTGGGCAGTATAAAAGGCAGGACACATGCGTGCATTACTCTTGTGGGTTTTGCACAAGGCGAAGAGTGTTTAGGAGTGGTTTTGAGCACAATTTTGGATTTTTTTCCAATTTTTTCATCAGAATGTTTAGAAGCATTCCTGGGATTTTTGCAGCATTCTTCAGGTTCTTGGACAATCAGGGTTGTTTGACATGTTTTTGTAATGTATTTAGCCTTCAGACAATGATTTCTTAAAGTTCTGTCAGTTTCCTGTCTGTTTCCTTGACTTTGCCCTGAAGTCTGTGCTGTTACAGTACAATATATCTCTATGGAACCGACGTTGTACGAGGAGGCATCATGGCAAGGATTTGGATGTTGTATGAGGCATCGCAGCTAGGATTTTGCATGCCTCATACAAAGTCCAAATCCGTATAAAGTCCAAACTTGTGGAACCAAGTTTGGACGTTGTATAAGGTATCACTGTACTTGCAATTTCTTGCTTTCAAACTGCTAGGTTGGCAGGATCTGGGACAAAGACGGGAGCTCATTCTGTCCTGCAGTACGCGGGAATCCAACTGCTGACCTTCCGCCTCCCAGTCAGTGTCTTAGCCAATTGAACCTTTACCTCTTCAGAATGTGTATGCAAATCCTGCATCTGCTCTGAAAATATGAGTTTATTACACTTCACACATTGCATTTGTGTGCATCTCAGGACACAAACGTGGGCCTCCAGTTCTTTAAACTGAACTGCCAGAACTGGTCCAAAAATCTGGATAAATCTTAGAAAAATAAGTCAGTGTGAACCTCCTGTTTTACAAAAGATTGTACAGTAAAACTCCGGGTTACAACCGCCTAGTTTAAGTTTGCTGTGGTTTACGAAGGCAAATCCTATGGAAATGCTGTCCCAGTTTACAATTTTTTAATGTATTTTTCTGTTTTTTGTTTACAATGATCAATTCAGGACCGCTCTTTTAATTTTTCAATGCACCCCTATGGATGTTTCGATTTACAATTTTTTGGGGGTTACAACAGAGGCTGTGGGAACAGACCTCCATCATAACCCGGGGTTTTACTGTACTTTTATAGTGGCAATCTATAGTCTTTAAGGTGCCTTTAGTACTTCCTCGGTCCGGTTAAGAGAAAATTACAACGAAGCATTCATACCATAAGACGCTCAAAGTGTAAGAAGGCAAAGTAGTCTTGTAGGGATTGACAAACAACCAGACCTGTGGCAGATTCTTCCATTTTTTCCCCCAGGGATTTCACATCATCTCAGAAGAAGCAAACTAGTGTGAGATGATGCTTTGCTTTCATGGGTTTGATTTTGTTCTTGTGTCTGGCTGCTAGAAGCTTTAGCAAGTCCTATGAGAGCGGTTCAAAAGACCATATTGGCATTTGTTTGGAATATGTGCCAGATCATATTTATTCATAAGACTAGATACTTCTAAGCAATTTGTTGATTAAATAATTGATCTAATTTAAATATATATAACAAACTTCAGTGGAATGACCCACTTCTTACTCATATGCAGCCTGCTGACTGATCAGCAATTCTTGTATTTGCTCTTTTAGAACAGGCAGGAGGCAGGAAACATGCCATGCCTTTCCCAGGTCACCACATAGAAATGATGGACTACATTTAGCCTGGTGCAAAACCTTATATTTTTTGGACTACAATAGCCAGAATTCCCCAGACAGCATGGCCATTATGGATAGGAAACTCTGGAGACTGCAGACAAAACCAGAAAGTGTCCAAGCTTAGACTTGATGGATTACAGGTTGCATACTCAGGGCTGTAGTTAGAGGGGGACCAGGTTGGGCTTGGCCACCCTGAGTAAGCAGTTTGCCCACCCTGGCAATGTGCAATTTCCCATAGGAATGTATTGAAAAGAGGCTTTGTTGCCCATTCTGAAAAAAATGTTGTTTTCCCACCCACATCTAGAATCCTGGCTATGGCCCTGTGCACACTCCTGCTATGATCAGTTATGACATTATGTATTCAAAGGTAGAACTTCATACATGTCTATGATAGCCCATGCAAGCAGAATAAGCCTGCAAGAGTATTTTTGCAGATCAGAAAAAAACTATCCAGCTTTTGATACTGACATTCACCTGAAAGAAAGCATTGGATGTATAGAACTGTGGTTGATTTATGCTCTGGTACAGTATTTGTACTAGTTTCCTATTGACTTTTAACAGTAGTGACTTAGCTGAAAGCAGGCTCATACTCACACTTAATAAGGACTTGAAAAATAAATATGTGAATTGCCTCCATCAGAAAGCAACTAGGCTCTGATTATAACTTTGGAGAAAATGTTTTTAACTAATTAGGTAAATCTATTAACTTTCAACATGCCAAAGGCTATTAACAATCGTGACTTAAATCTAAATACTGTAGATACTAAGTAGTAGCATTTACCTGAAACTTAAATAGCTTTAATAGTACTAGTTGATTGTTTTTGCCAGGGCTGTAATCAGCAGCAAAGGGATGGAACGTAAGTGAGCCATGGTCATGTGAAGAAAAAGAGGTGTTGATAATAAGAGGAGTGGAAATTAAGGATCTTTTGTTTTATATTCTCTGACTGTTGCATGAAAATGTTTTTATCAATGTAGTCAGAAACTCTCTCTTTCTCTGCATGTGTTTTAATTAGGGCAGGTGGGATCACAGTGTATGGGATTTTTACCCACTAAAACCACCTCCCACTATGCCCTGCCACCTTGTGGAACTGCCATCAGGCATTACTTCAGGGGGGGGGGGCAGAATGGCTGTTAAAAACCCTCCTCCAATTTGGCTACTCGCCCTCCTCCTGTATACCTCTGGCTGGCCTCTTCTCAGTTTCTCCACACATCTAAGTTCCAAGATGACCCCGGCTGCATAACTGGAAACAGCAACCCAGGTACCTGTAATCTCCCTGCTCAACATCTCGCCGATGATGTCTTCCAGAGACAACTGTTGTCGAAGATGCTTCTGTAGAATTTCCCATTCTGCATCAAAGCATGGACAGTGAAAAAACACGTGCTCCATATCTTCCTGCACAGGCTGGCAGACAGGACACGAAGCAACATCATCCAGCCTAAAGCAATGTTCGTAGGCTCTGAAGCAGCCATGCCCTGTCAACAGCTGCATGAGATAATAATCCACCTCTCCATGCTGTCTTGTTGACCACACGTTAATGTCCAGGATGAGATGATGAGTCCACCATCCTTTGGTCGATGTATCCCAGATCTGCTGCCATCGGGCTGTCCTCTCTATCCTGGCTTCCGTAGCAATTGTGCGTCGTTCCATCACCTGATTTTCTCACCTTCATAGGTAAATCTCCGCCCATTCCTCTGCCATCAATGGATTGGCATCATATTGGCAATGATGCATATGGCATCGTAAGAGACCATTCAAAATGTCAGAGCCACCCGCAGGCACTCCTACAGTATATTGAGGCTATTTGTCACACGTATAATGTCTCCCTGCTCATCCCGGGGGCCCACACCATTGGCTCCCAGGATTCAAGGCAGGTGGGAGCCACCGCTGCTGCCTCCGCCCTCCAGGCCCAGCCTGCCTGGAAGGCAGAAGAGGAGACGCTGCCACCACTGCCCACCAGCGCTCCCTGCTCGTCCCGGGGGCCCACAATATCGGCTCCCAGGATTTGAAGCAGGTAGGTTTATTCTGTATTTTGTCTACTTAGCTGGATGCAGATGATCCTCTCAAGTATCTTACCTGCCGTATCCAGCAGGCATATTGGTCGATAAGATGGATCGTCCAGCGGCTTTTTCCCTTTCTGGAGAAGGACCAGTTTCTGCAGTTTCCACTAGGAAGATTTCTGGTTGAGACCTGATGGTGGTTTTAAGAGCAACATTGGGGACACTGTGTGTGTGTGTGTGTGTGTGTCTGTCTGTCTGTCTGTCTCTCTCTCTCTCTCTGTGTGTGTGTGTGTGTGTGTGTGTGTGTGTGTGTGTGTGTGTGTGTGTGTGTGTTTGAGAGAGAAAGAGAAAGAGACCTTTACAAATAGAACAGGAGAAAGATGGAAAATCAGAAGACAGCAAGAGAACTTCAGAAAGAAAAACTCAGATTTTGTGAATTGTGCTAATTCAAGAAATGTTAAGATGTGACCCTGGAGAAATTGAAACCATAGAACATGTTCTCTGCAGTTTTCTTTTTTTATTGAAACATCCAGAATCAGTTCATATCTCCACTGCTCTGCAAGTCTCCTGGCTGGTCAAACACCCACTGGTTGCTAACTGATTAAAGGACCACTTTCACTCACAACACTGCCAGGTTCTGCACCACAGTGTGTAAAATCAGAAGAACAATACTGGCAGGACCTTTAGTCAAATAAACTTCTAGTGCTACATCATTGGTTTAGTAATAGATGTAAAAATATTAATCTTATGTATCATATATACTTGACTATAAATCATCCTGAATATAAGTCGAGGTACCTAATTTGGACTATTTTCCTAAAACTAGGAAAATAGATTGACCTGAGTATAAGTTGGGGGTGGAAAATGCAGCAGCTGCTGGTGAGTTTCAATAATTAAAATACATGAAAATACAGTAAAATTAAGACAATTATGTGTGTATGTTTTTGAGTGTTTACCCAAGAAGAAGTCGAGTCCCATTTTTGGACCTCATTTTGTTGGCTAAAAACCTGACTTATACTCAAGTATATAGGTACTAATTTTACTACTCCTTAACTCTGAGCAGAAACACTCCATTTTAAAATATATTTTAAGTAACCTCATTTCAATTTCTGTCTCTTGATATAATTTAAGTACTCTCATGTTAACTTCTGTTCCTGTACTATGTTGGACTTGGCCCATATTAAATATTGATTGTTGGTTGGCTGAAGAAATGTTAAGAGTCTTTCTCTTCCTCCTTCCTTTCCTCCCTCCCTTTCTCTACATAATGACATTAGATTTCCATTTTTAATTGCACTTCCTAATTCCAAATTGGCAAAGAGACAGAGTTTGCAGCTATACATAGTGCCAAAAACATATTCTTCAGGTGTATTCCTGTTAAATAATTTTCCCCATCGCTTTACCAAATGATCTTTGTATCACTTGTTGTTTGACTTCAGTTTTCTATTGGCTCAATTGTCCTGTAAGGGCAGGGAGGACATTATTATTCATTAACATTTTTCAGCCTAGGTGAACAGTCTACGTTATTTGAAGGATGAGTGAACAACATTAGTGTTGTTGGGGAAGAAACAAGAAAGAAAACTCAGAGCCCCAACACAACTTAGCTGAACAGGTTGTCAGATATATATACTTTAGCCCAGTATCCCCCAACCTAGCATTTTTCCAATGTGTTTAACTGCAAATCCTGCCATCTCCAGACAGCCAATGAATTATGGTATTTGTTGTACAAAGCATATGAAACATGCCAGCACATTCCTCTTTTATAATTCCTCCAAGCCAGAAATCCAAAACATGATTACTTCACCCAAATCTTACAGTAGAAAGAAAGAAAAAAATCTTTACTTATTACATGTGCTCAGAAATCGTCATAGGCATCAGGTTACTAATAGTGCAGGTAGGGAAATTCAGATGAAGCAGTTTAAAATAGGGAAAAGAATAGAAGTTTCTTCTTCTCAGCCATATGACACCTGATGGGTGGTGGTGGTGAGGGTAGTAGATTATTATTATTATTATTATTATTATTATTATTATTATTATTATTATTATTATTATTATTATTATTATTATTATTATTATTATTATTATTATTATTATTATTATTATTATTATTATTCAATGCTTCTTTAGCATAACAGCATAATGCTTAGGCTACAGTCAGAATTGCTGCCTTTTAGGCAGGGTTGAAAACCTGACTGGAAGGACAAGTCTGGGGGGCCGACAGGGTGTTGACTCCTGCTCGTTGGCTCTGTTAGAGTTATATGTCCCTCTTACTGAGTGTAGGGAGGGGAGGGTCTTTTTAGATATGGGATGGTTTTTAAAGATTCTTTTATTGCTGTTTTTATGGGTTTTTAAAATATTTTTATGTGATTGTGCGCCGCCCTGAGTTGCCCTAGGGGGATACAAGTTCAAATAAATAAAATAAAAATAAATAATGCTGAACTATTGTAGCATTGTAGCTACAAGGATGGGGGGGGACCCCCATTTTTGTGTTGCAGGGAATCCTGCAAATTTTTCACACTGACACACACATGTGTACACAGAAAGAAAACAGCAGTACAGGAATCAGTGCAAAATAAGTGACCCTGGTGTGTGGTTTAACATAACCTTTATTCTGGCAGGTCAATGAGCTGTCTGTCATGTATTCCTCAGTTTTTGAATCAATTCCAAACTTGGCAAAACAGTCGCAAATGTAGTACTTTTTGCTAACCAAGATGCACCCTGAGAAAGTGAGTCAGTGCTACAAAAAAGAGATGAGCTGGGACCACACAATTCACTGCAATTGTAGATGGGTTCAAAAATGTGCCTCGATTCCTAGACATGACTCACACATTTTTCCTTCCCCCCCCTCAAACCCCCACCACCACCACCACCACCACCACCACCACCAGCAGCAGCAGAATTGGTCACAACAGAGAGGAGGAGGAGGAAATTGGACAGGAGAGACTCCTGCTAAAAAGAATAAAGTACAGTACTTTTACTCATAGCAACAGAAGAATTTGAGGCTGATCTTTAATATATTATATAGTGGAATGTGGGTGTGTAGGGGAAGTGAGAAAGAATTTTGTCTTCAGTTTTTTAAAGGCACTGATAAACATAGCCAATACCTGAATTTTGGAATATTCAGCCAGCGTTTGAACCTGTGATTGTGTGAAGGTTTTGTACACTGAACCCAGCTCTAATGCATTGTAGTTCCAGGACTTTCTCCTTTGAGCAATCTTCCTTATCATATGAAAGTATATGTAGGAGACTTTGTCTTGAATGGGCAACAAAAAGCTATTGGCTTTACTGATGTCCTGTCCTGGTAAAGGTTCAAGCTACTAGGACTGGTTTGTTGACATGGCTCAGTACAGACACTTGAATTTGGAGTTCACTTTTGGGTGTGTGGATATTCAAAATCTATAATACAATTGCTGGTGCATAATGCCTAATACATCTCTCTCTCTCTCTCTCTCTCTCTCTCTCTCACACACACACACACACACACACACACACACACACACACACACACACACACACACACACACACACACACACACACACACACACTTAAAAACATTCAGGGCACTTTACAGAAAAGCCACAGATGAAAGCAAGCACAGTTTTGTTGGGGATGAGATTGGTTGGGATTCTTGACATTTCCCTGCATTGGAATCAGAACAATGTTAGAAAAAGTTACTTCTGTAGTGTACATCTCCAAGAAGCTGTCTTCTGGCATCTAATCTAATAATCAAGTGAACTAATAAAAAATAAGCACTTCTGCCCTTTTTTTAAAAAAATCTACCCAGATCCAACCCAAAGACTGGAATTGATGACTGAGGTTTCATTGAAAGTTGTTACCCAAGCCATCAGTTTTGTTATGCCAAATCTGTCAACTGCCTTAATTCCATCTGGTGAAGGGATTTGATTTTGGGCTGATAACTGGTTTACAGTATTTGGATGCTTCTCTGGCTCCTTTCAGATCTATGATTTACCATTTATTTTTGAAGTCTCTACATACACACACATAAAACATTTCTGTTCAGTCTCGTAATCTGGTAAGAATTGGGAAGTTCATATTTTATTTAGCCATTCTTTTAGTACCATCCTTGACACCTCACTTACTCATGGTTTCCTTTCTGTACGGAATATGATTTGTATTTCCAAGAGTGCTGGAATTTATCTGACAGTTCTACGGCACTGAATATTGTTTACATATCCCAGACCAATCACAAATGCTGTTATTTGAAAATGAGATTCCACGTGATTTAGCAGCTTTTTGTGCATTATGGCATCTCTTCTTCATTTTATAGTCTTTTAAGCTGTCAGGTAGATTTAAAATACCTCTTCCAAACTATATCCAAATTTTAAAAAACCACACACACGTACGCACACACACATCATGCACACATGCAAGGATGATCCAGAGAAACTAGCAACCCTTCACAAACTTAGGTAAAGGTTTCCCTTGCTCAAAAGCCAGTCGTATCCAACTCTAGGGTTCTGTGCTCATCTCTGTTTCAAAGCCAAAGAGCCAGTGCTGTCTGCTTCTGCTGAACTGTACTCCTTTACCTGTGGCAATCAGCTGAACTCAATTAGGGCATTGTTAGGATTTTTTTAAAAAAATCTACCCATCATTGTTAAAATGTTGAAACTAATTAACTCAGACAAGATTAAGAACCATCTGCAAAAGAAGAATGAATAGATCAGTAGGTCAAGTATCCATTTAATGCAAGGATAAAGTCAGCTTTAGCGTTTTCCATTGGAGTTGGTCACTGATCTTCAAGACAATGTTATACAAGGCAATCCCTATATAGGCTGGGCATGTGAGACATACATAATTACTTTGCACTTAAAGAGACTGAGCTCCTTGTTCTACTAGAAGTAGGAATGGAAGTCTAACCTAAATATGGAGAGTGAAAAACCTCAGTTTCAAATAATTTATTTTCTGCAGAGTCCCATACACTGTAAATGGCTCTACTGATTTCATGACACTTTTAAGGACTGCATCAATTAAGGAGTTAATACAGCAGTTGTTCCACTTCATAGCAAACATATAGGTGCTACTCTGAAAAAATATACAACCACAGGTTTCTTTCCTGGATGAAAGAAAAGAAACAACAGAAGATAATTTCTTCCAGTACTACTGTGATTGGACTGCAATGGCTTAGTGGTTAAGATGCTCAACTTGATCATTGGAAGGTCACCAGGTCAGCAGTTCGAGACCCGAGTGCTGCACAACAGAGCGAGCTGCCATCTCTGCCCCAGTTCCTGCCAACCTAGCAGTTCAAAAGCAAGAAATTGCAAGTAGACAAATAGGGACCACTTTGGTGATAAAGTAAACAGTGTTCCATGCACTTGTCATGCCTACCATCTGTCCTCAGGAATGTCTGCAGACAGTCAGTGCTGGCTCATTGGCTCTAAATGGAGATGATCACTGAACCCTAGAGTCAGATACAACTGGCTTTTGAGCAAGGGGTGCCTTTACCTCTGCCTACTACTGTGAGTCAGGGCTGTAGCCAGAGGGGAGCCAGGGTGGGCATGGCCCACCCTGAGTTTTCAGTTTGCCCCCCCCCCCGGCAAGGCATGGTTTCCCATAGGAATGCATTGAAAAGAGGCTTTGTTGCCCACCCTGAAAAAATATTTGCCCACCCACATCTAGAATTCTGGCTTTGGCCCTGTTGTGAGTATGGCTTGTCTTTGTGTAATTTAGATGCCGTGCCAGTTTTTCTGATTGCACAGGCATGATCTCACCTGCACTTTAGCCTTTGCAATGACATTACATCTGTGACCATTGTGTAAGTATTGTAACCACTATTAGTCAACACATTTTGGAACTTTACTGATTGAAGTGCTTGGAAAAATTACATGGAGGGGCAGAACTAAATCACACAGTGAATGTGAATTTTGGACACTGCTGTCCAAAGCTCTCATGAATTGCATAGATTCTCTTCTATGTAGTTGACCTGAATGTGGACAGACATGACCCTTTCCACTTATGGTCACTGTTTTAAACTATCTGTTGCAGTGCCCCTGATTGTATAATATATAACCAATGCTAGTTGCCTGTAGGAGTTTTGCCACAGGGCCACTCATGTATAAAAGCTCACAGTTGAGCCCACAGGCTCTGTTCCACATGTGGTCACAGCTAGCAGTGCAACATACCTGTATTTAAGAAATGGCCTCATCTCTATACCCAATGTGTTATAATGGACAGTGATAGACAAGGATTAAGGAGCTGTGGGTTCAAATCTCCTCTCATCCATGGAAACTCACTGGGGTAGTGGAACTGGTCATATCAATCCTTAATTATCTCACTTACTTTGGTTCCGGCTTGATGGCACATTACAACATATATGGCCATCTGTTATCCTCATTTGGCTGGCTGACCAAGTTGTGACAGAAGTTATTATTCTCTATACAAGTATCAAAACATTCCTTTAGCTTTCCTCTGCAGTAGTGAAGATATGGTTGGATGAGCTTTAATTAAAAGCATTTCCCAGTAATTCAGGAATGTACCAAGCCGCCTGGGAGTAGAAGCATACTGCTGCATGGAAAGTCTCCTGTTAAATCTGTCCAAACTGATAGTGGATAGATTCACTCAGGCTATCACCTGGGTTAGGTCTTTTAGAAAGGAGGATGTTTAAAATAGTTTGACTAGAATCCCACAAACTCCCATCAGCAAATGAGCACTCCCTACGACAACCTTAATGTCCAACTTATGGTTCAGTAAGCAATTTTATCTCAACACCCCTACTTGTTTGCAGTCTGGAGTTAGCTTCGACCTGAAGAGAACAAGTGGTTTAATGAATGGGGCTGTGGTGGCTTAGTGGTTAAGACTCTGAACTTGACAACGGAAAGTTGGCAGATCACCAGTTTGAGACTTGAGTACTGCACGATGGAGTGAGTTTCTCATCTTGGTCTCAGCTACTGTCAATTTAGCAGTTGACAGTAAATTTATTTATTAGTTATTTATTAGTTCAAATTTATATTGCCGCCCACTTGCCGAAGCGAGTAGATAAATAAGTACCACTTTGGTGGGAAGGTAAACAGCCTTCCATGCACTCTAGTCATGTCTAGTCGTGTCTGATACATGTCCATGGAAACGTCTGCATTGCAAACGTAGACAGCTATAAACAGAGATAAGCACTGAACCCTAGAGTCAGATACTCTGGGCGACCTTTACCTAACTCCTTTCTTTGACCCCCAAAAAGAGCTGTACTATAATTGTGGCCATCCATTGCTTACTAGATAGGAGGTTCCATTATAACTCGAAGCGTCTCCTTCCCACCGTTTTGGGTGCCTAAGATTGCCTACAGTCAACCAGGAGGGGCTTCAGGCCATCTTCTTCCATTGTTCAAGCCCAAGCCCAAGCGAAGAAGCAACTTTCCATGGGGCAGAGAGGATTCCCTAGAGCAGGGGTGCCCAAAGTTTTTGGGCCGTGGGCTGGTCATGTGTTTCAGGGAGCTGGTCATGATGGCCCGGGAGTGCCCATACGTTTGCGTTTTACTTCCACTTCCAGGAGCGACGAGGGCTTCATGGCCCGGATGAATTGGCATCGGGGACCGGATCCGGCCCCCGGGCCGTAGTTTGGGCACCTATGCCCAAGAGAGCCCGGCAGTCCGTTCTCCTTCTCTCCCTTCTGTAACTAGACGCCTCTCCTTGAAGGACCGGGAGCTCATGAATGACTACAGGTTTACATTATTACCGGTAGTTTCTCCTGCACGTTAACGGCGCAGCGGATGATACGAGCACTATCCCCTAACACACTCCTCGGGGACGGGCAACCGGGACCCCCCCCCCCCTCTCTCTCTCTCTCACTAAGATGCTCCTACCGAAAGCCAGCCTAGTCAAGAAAGGAACCACCTCAGGTAAAAGTCTGAAGGGACCGTCTTCATTCAGGGTTACACATCCGCTGCTGGGAAAGCGATCAACCCATTCGAACCCCTCTAATGCCCCCCACCACCACCACCCCGTCTCCTAGTCTTCCCTCCCCGAACCATCGCCTGCTGAGCCATCCGAAGCCCGTCAGCTTTCAAAGGAAAGCAGTGGCTAAAAAAAAAATGGTTGGGGGGGGGGGCATAAATAACCCTCCCCTCCCCCCCCAAATAAATACATTATATACAGGATGTCGTGACCATGGAGAGATTTCCCCTGGCACTGAAAGGAGGCATCAGCGCGCGCGCGCGCCCTATATTTTATTTTGTTATTTATTTATTATTTATTAGTTCGATTTCTACACCGATTTCTAAACAAAGAGAGCGCATTGGGTGCCTCCTCCCGCCCTGCTTGCGATCAGATTTTTTTTAAAAAAAACGCCATACCTGATGAGATTCTGCAAGCCCTGCTTGCTGGAATTCCGCCTTAAGATCGCGCTGGTCATGGTGGGAGGAAAAGGCAGCCCCGAGCCGGCTGCGAACTCCTGGCCGCCTGCGCTCCCCTGGCGCTCGCCCTCCTTCCTAGTAACCTTGCGAGATAGCGCCGGGGCTGCCTGGGCTGGCGCTCGCTCCCTTTCAGGAAGTTCTGCTGCTGGTTTCCTTTTGTTTCTGTAAAGCCCCCCTATCGCACTCTCCACCTCCTCCCAACACACACACAGACACACACACAAACAGACACACTCCAGTAAGTTCTCCTCTACCTCCAAGTCCTCGCCTCTCAAGCCTAGTGGGAAATGTGGTAGTGTGGGGAATCGTTCAGAGATCTAGCATAGCAAGGGTCCCCTTCCTTTTTCTCATCGGATGGCTCAAGGGGTTCACAAGAGAAATTTTAACCCATCTTCTCCGTCTGGGATCTTTTTCCTTTCATAATTTCGCCTTCCATTGTCTCTCCTTTCCTTCTCAGGGACTGCAATGGCTCAAGTGGTTAAGCTGCTGAACTGGACGGTCGGACCTCCATTCCCAGGTACTGCACGACAGAGCGAGCACCCGCCTCTGTCCCAGCTCCTGCCAACCTAGCAGTTCGGAAGCAAGACATTGCAAGTAGATAAATAGGGACCACTTTGGTGGGAAGGTAAACAGAGTTCTGTGCACTCTGGTGTTGACAGCTCTGGCTCTTTGGCTATAAACAGAGATGAACACTGAATCCTAGAGTCAGATACAACTGGCTTTCAAGCAAGAGCGGCCATCCTTTATTTTTATTTATTTATTTATTTATTTATTTATTTATTTATTTATTTATTCACGCTTATATACCGCCCACTCAGGTACAACCCAACTCAGGGCGGTTTACATAGCGGACAGTAAATACATAA
The DNA here is from genome assembly GCA_035047345.1 of Bradypodion ventrale. Taxonomy (NCBI): domain Eukaryota; kingdom Metazoa; phylum Chordata; class Lepidosauria; order Squamata; family Chamaeleonidae; genus Bradypodion; species Bradypodion ventrale. The sequence continues at coordinate 369,393,833 of JAWDJE010000001.1, read as the reverse complement.
AAGACACATAATAAAACAAAGTTAAAAGTTAAAAAAACCCACCCCTAAAAGGTGCGCATGAACCGAAGGGACCTTGGGGGAAGGCACACTTCTCTATACCAACCACCCAACGGTACCCCCATCCCCACCCGCACCCCAAACTTGGCCCGCCAGCCAGGTCTTTAGCTCCTTCCTAAAGGGCAACAACTCCGTCTGGAGACGCAGTTCCACAGGCAGGAGGTTCCAAAGGGCTGGTGCGGACACAGAGAAGGCCCTCCTCCTTGTGCCAGAGAGGCGAGCCCCCCTGGCTGATGGCACAATTAGAGAGCCCCTCCGGTCCGCTCTGGTTGGACGGACAGACGTCCTTAGGGCGATGCGGTCTCTAAGATACCCTGGCCCACTACCATGTAGGGCTTTAAAGGTCAAAACCAGCACCTTGAATTGCACCCGGAGACAAACTGGTAGCCAGTGCAGCCCCCGAAGCAGTGGTGAGGCATGGGCATAACGTCCACACCCCATCACCACCCGGGCCGCGGCATTCTGGACCAGCTGCAGCCTCCGAATGGTCATCAAGGGCAGCCCCATTTAGAGCGCATTACAGTAGTCTAGTCTGGAGGTCACCAGAATGTGAGTGACCATGAGCAAAGAGTCCCGGTCCAGGAGCGGGCGCAACTGGCGAATCACCCGAAGTTGGGCGAAGGCTCTCCTGGCCACAGCCGCCACCTGTTCTTCTAGCAGCAGCCGCAAATCCAGGAGGACCCCCAAGTTGCGCACCGGGTTGGTCTCGGGCAAAACAGCCCCATTCAAAACCAAAGATGGCAGCTCCCGGGATAACGCAGGACCCCCTATCCATAGCCACTCTTGCTAGAATTCAGCTGTAGCCCATTTGCCCCCATCCAGACCCCAACAGCCTCCAGACAGCTGGAAAGGACTTTGACTGCATCACTGGGGTCCCCACGGGCCGAGATGTACAACTGTGTGTCATCCGCGTACTGGTGGTACCGCACCCCGTGGGAATGGATGATCTCACCCAGCGGCTTCATGTAGATGTTAAATAGGAGAGGAGAGAGTACCGAGCCCTGAGGCACCCCATATTTTAGGGGCCTAGGACTCGACCTTTCACTCTCCAACCACACCGACTGGGTCCGGCCCCTCAGAAATGAGGAAAACCAGGACCACACCGTGCCCTGGATCCCCAATCCTCGGAGCCGTTCCAGAAGGATACCGTGGTCAACGGTATCGAAGGCCGCTGAGAGGTCAAGAAGAGCAAGGACGGACAGATGACCGCCATCCCGCTCTCACCAGAGATCATCCATCAGCGCGACCAATGCAGTCTCAGTACCATATCCAGGTCTGAATCCTGACTGGAATGGGTCCAGATATTCCGCTTCATCCAGTACCCCCTGCAGCTGACGTGCCACTGCCTTCTCTAGAACCTTCCCCAAAAAATGAAGGTTGGAGACAGGTCTGTAGTTGGTTAGGATTGTTGGATCGAGGGATGGCTTCTTCAGGAGGGGGCGCACCAGAGCATGTTTCTGCAGTGTAGGAAACATCCCCTCTCGAAAAGACGCATTAATTATAGCCCAGACCCAGCCACCTGTCACCGTCTTAGAGGCTTTTACCAGCCAGGCCGGACAGGGATTCAATGGACAATTAGTGGCACGGACTGCCGCAAGGAGCCTGTCCACTTCATCCGGGGCAACTGGATCAAACCGATCCCAGGTAACACTGCAAGACTGCGCACTGGCTCCCCCCCGGACCCTCCCCGTCCACGCCAAGTTTGAACCCCGAGCGAATCCGATCGATTTTCTCCACCAGATGGTCAGCAAAGTCCTCAGCCGATCCCTGCCAACCAGGCACAGGCCCCGCCCTACCCAGGAGGGACCTGGTCACCCGAAACAGGGTGGCTGTGCGATTATCAGTGGAGGCAATAATGGAGGTGAAGTACTGCCTCCTCACCACCCCCATCGCCACTAGGTAGGCCCTAATAGCGGCTCTAGCTAGTGTCCAATCGGAATCACTCTGGGTCTTCACCCAGCGGCGCTCAAGGCGTCTCTTTGCCCGTTTGAGATCCCATAGTTCTTCCGTGAACCACGGGGATGACCTAGCTCCACGGGCTCTGAGAGGCCGTAGTGGAGCGATTACATCCAAGGCAGATGTCGTCGAGCCGTACCACAGGTCAACAAGTGCCTCAGGTGAATCAGCTTTAAACCCACCAACCTTCCCTTCCCAATCTATTCTTCAGTCACTAATTGTAGCTCACTGGGTAAGGAACATCATTAAAGAAGGACATAGCTGTGGAACTCAACCTTCCCTACATCACTTGGAGGACCCTGGATAGGTTGAGGGTTGGAGTCCCTAAATTCAAGACCAACAGGCCCAAGTGGGGGATGCTGGCAGACAGCAACATGCAGTGTGAGTGTGGAGAGATACAGAATCCGGCTTATTTGCTGGTCTGCCGATTATTGCCAGAAACATGCACCAATGAATATTTAAGTCTGGCCAACGTCAAAGCCAAGAAAATGGCTTCATTTGGGTAGTCCAGGGTTTGATCGGGTCATGAAAGAAGAAGGCCTCTTTGCACAAACTTTGCCTGCCAAGAGTAGAAAACCAGGCTGGAAGTAATTGTAAGCACAGGTGGCTTGTGGTCTGAGCAAGAGGCTCCCCCTGAAACGCTGGGGTCAGCTACCCTAGGTCCCATCCTCAAACACCTGCCACTTGCAAGTAGACAGACATGAACCTGTGCAGCTTTTAAAGCACAGAGATGGAATCCCACCACGCCTCATTAAACAGCAGTGGAGATCGGGCCAGGTTTACACTCAAGACTGATCCAGCAAGGTAGCACAGGCAGCATTTGAGGTTGGTCCCTAATTTTTCTAGGACTGCAGTGGCTCAAGTGGCTAAGACACTGACTGGGAGGCAGAAGGTCAGCAGTTCGATTTCCGAGTACTGCAGGACAGAATGAGCTCCCGTCTTTGTCCTAGCTCCTGCCAACCTAGCAGTTTGAAAGCAAGAAATTATAAATTGCAAGTAGATAAATAGGTACCACTTTGGTGGGAAGGTAACAGCGATTTGTGCACTCCGGTGTCTAGTCAAGCATGCCACCTGACCATGGAAACGTCTGCAGAAGCAGACAGCGTTGGCTCTTCGGCTTTGAAACAGAGATGAGCACTGAACCCTAGAGTCGGATACGACTGGCTTTCAAGCAAGGAAAACCTTTACCTTTACCTAATTTTTGTATCAATGGGCATCCCCATGTAGGATTTATTGTGTAACCCATTGTGTAAATCGTGATATATACAGTATCACACTTTGCTCCACAGTGTGTGTTTTGCTGGGAAGCCACAGCTAATGTAGGCAACAAAAATAGGTAACAGAAGAAGACTTGAAGCACCTTTAGTAAAGCCAGTCATGTCCAACTCTAGGCTCCAGTGCTCATTTCTGTTTACAGCCAAAGAGCCAGCACTGTCTGCATCCGCAGACACTTCCGTGGTCATGTGACAGGCATGTCTAGATGCAGAGGCAAAGCAGTACCTATTCATCTACTTGCAATTTCTTGTTTGTGAACTGCTAGGTTGGCAGAAGCTGGGGCAGAGAATAGGAGATCACTGACCTCCCGACCTTCTGGTTGTCAAACTCAATGTCGTAACCACTAAGACACTGTAGCCCTCTGAAGCACCTTTAGAACTAACATTTATTTCAATGTGATATCAGCTCATGTTTTGCTGTAAGTGGAAAGAAAATGCAACAAATACACAGAGACAGAGAGAGATTCCTAGTGAAATAAATGTGACTGAAATGACAAAGAGAAGACACAGGGTAAGTCCAAATGGAAGGTTGCTAGTGGTACCAATAAAAAGGATGGTGGGGAGGGAGGGAGTGAAAAAAGCAGAAACCACAGTAGGGAAACTTATGAGCCCTGCAAGGAGAATACAAACAATGCTGTCTTTTTTGGACGTGCTGTAAAATTGCATGGATGAGGCGAGACAATTGCAGAGAGGAAATAAGTAAATGCCTTTACAAAATTGTTTGCTGAGGCTGGAGTGAAAAAGCAAGTGCTTCCACTTTTCGGTTTGCTACACATATGTACATAATACTTTTGTAAACTTAGTTCAGGCAGCCAAACAACTAGCAAAGGTGGGATATTAAAGTTGGCCATATGCTATAAGCTTGCACATATGTTAGAAAGATATGACATCATGCCTTCTACACCATCATTCTCCTCCTCCCCCTTCTCAAACACACACAATGAAGAGATGGTGAGCTGTAATATTCATTCCCTAAATATGATGCCTTAATATCACTTCCCTGGATGGGTTAGATTGACTGCTCTTACCAAAAGTACAGGAAAAACTATGCTAATGAGAATGGAAGGGCATGGGTGTACTCCTCATTTTCCCAGACACTCCACCACTTCTGCTGCCATGAAACCTCATCAGTGTCTGTGACATGGCCCCATTCAAATGGACAAAGCAACATGATGGTAGATTCCCCAAGGTGGCTGGCAGGGAAGTTGCGAAGGAGATGGAAAGTGGAAGGAGGACTGCCATTCAATTAAACTCACAGTGCATTGCATGACAATTAATGCCTGGGTGATGTTGCCCACTCTTACTAATTCTTCACTGACATCAGTGAAGAAACATCATGTTCTCCATGCCCAACGACTGGCATTTAAAGAAATGCATATGTATATAAACAGAGAGCCAAAGTAGACACCACATTGACCATGTTTTTTAAAGAGGTAGGTCGTCCTTGCTCAAAAGCCACTCATATCCAACTCTAGGGTTCAGTGCTCATCTCTGTTTACAGCCAAAGAGCCAGCTCTGTCTGCGTCTGCAGACATTTCTGTGGACATGTGGCAGGCATACCACAACACCAGAGCGCAGGGAACGCTGTTTACCTTCCCACTGAAGTGGTACCTTGCAATTTATTATATTCAGTTTGCTAGGTTGGCAGGAGCTGGGACAGGGAACAGGAGCTCATTTCGTTGTGCAGTACTTGGGTCTCGAACTGCTGACCTGCCGACCTTTCAGTCATCAAGTTCAGTGTATTAACCACTTGAGCCACCACAGTACTCTCCCTAAATGGTACAGTATGTGGTCTGTTTCTCATAATACATGATTCTCTTCACTTGTATATTTGTGCATTTAGTGAACACTGTTTTGTGATTGTTGATTGCAAGGTAGGACTTCGCCCCCATCACTGCCACCACCATCCCGGACTTACTTGCGACTGGGGCAGAGAGGCCGCTGCAATATTGTGATGTGGTATTGTTTGTATTGAATACTGTATATTGTTTGTATTGAATACTGTATAATTGTTGTGTATTGAGTATATTGTATATTTGTATTGTATATTTGCATAGTGGTCCCTATTTATCTACTTGCAATTTCTTGCTTTCCAACTGCTAGGTTGGCAGGAGCTGGGACAAAGACAGGAGCTCATTCCGTCCTGACCTTCCGCCTCCCAGTCAGCGTCTTAGCCACTTGAGCCACTGCAGCCCTATATGTGTGTGTATGTGTACACACACACACAGAAGCACACATTTCTACCCAGCCATTATGGGAGTGCAAGTGAGTTAATAATTGTCCATTTAATGTTTTATTTGACCCCAAGAGTTCTATATTTCCAGCTGAGCAACAGTAATTTCTTTTATCCTATGGTATTATTTGAAGAGGACTTGGGAAGTCTAACAGTTCTAACATCTATCTCCACAAATCAAATCCCAAACACTATTGAGGAGAAACCATGATGGTCATATGGGTGTGCCTTCACCCATCTGTGCTCAGAGTATTCAGTCCTCTAAAGCAGTGCCACAGGCTTCAAAAGGATTACTCTGGAGTCTTCAGTTAATAACGCAAAGGTCAAGGAGCCCAAAAAACCATGGCATCACCAGCAGTGGCTAGAGATTAATGAAATTATGGTCTGCTGTCACCATGCTCTTATTATAGCCTGGTATGCAGCACAAGCTATAGAAAACTAAGGAGGGGCAGAAAGGAATGTGAAAAAGCTAGGTTCATTGACACCAGGGAGATGGGAAGCATATGGCTGCCAAAAGCAACAAGGTATGATGGAAGAAAAGACCTCTCCACTCAATTGCTTACATGGAAGGCATTGCTGTTCTTCCACAGGTATCAAAATTGTCCCCATGAAGTGAATTGGTCAGACAGGAGGGAGAGAGAGAGAGAAAGAAAGATGACTATCTGTTGTGTTCCTCATCACACATGAGGGGGCCGGACTGGTTGTTGTCATCTCCCCGCTGTTTACGGCTGCTGTAAATGAGTCCACGGATGATTCCAGCAGCAGCACCTTGAGTGAGGGCAGGGGCTAGATTATTTGGCACTGCAGACTGGATCCGGCCCACGGGCCATAGGTTGCCTATCCCTGCACTACACACTTAAGGGCAAGTTGTGCCTGGATCTCCTAAATCCTAATCTCTCAGCAAGGAAGGTGAAAGATGGGTTTTGTATTTATAATCTCTACAGTGGGATATGGTAGTCAAGATGGACTCTTGGCTGTTTTCTTTCACTACTGTAAATCCAGCCACCTCTCTCTCTCTCCTGCCTTCCTCCCACTTTTTAAAGAATGTATGGTGAAATCTGTTCTAACTTTTGGCAGTCCTTCACTAGCATTTCCTACTGAAACTTGTGTCTCAGCCCATGGCTGTGCAGCTTGCCCCAATTCTTCTCCCAAGGAGGCTCAGCAGACAGTCCTGCCCCTCGCCCCCCCCCCCCATTTTTGTTGGGCATCCCATCACCGACTGTGATTAGGAAAAGCAAGCCCCCTTTTTTATTAGGCATCCCATCATCCACTGTGATTAGGACAAGCAAGGGATGAGGCTAGAGTTAGAGAGGTGGTTTATTGCCCAAAAGGCCCTCATGAAACATACAAGCTTCCTTTATAGTGTTTGAAAATGCACTCAGTGAAACTTTCCTTTGAGTCCGACACCTGCAAAAGGTCCCTGAAGGAGGCGCGCTTCAAACACAGCCACTCAAAAGACCATGACCCTGGGAGCCACTCATTAGTTCATGGCAAAAGAGGAAAAGTTTAAAAGTAAACGTCAAGGGAGGAAGTGAATCAGTCTTTGTGGTGGGAGGGAAAGAGTCCCCAGTGAGTCAAAGACAAACCAGCCTTCATCAGTGACACAATCCTTTTGCTATGTGGGGCAGCCTGGGCTGCTTGCAGAAACTGTCAGAAGGCTGAAACATGTTTGGCAAGAAGGATTGAAGGGTATTTTTGTTATTTGTTATTGTTGTTTAAATGTCAGTGTTAGCTGCTAGTAAAAAAATTTCGGGCGGGGCGGGGGTTTGTCTTTGCACATATGTTTGCACCAGTTAAAGGGGACAAGGAAGTCCTCTAGAGCAGTGGTCCCCAACCTTTGGGTTTTGGACTTCAATTCCAAGAAGCCTCAGTCAGTACATTGGGGAATTGACTTAGGCTTCTCTGTCACCCCCCTCTACAAGACCTTCATGTTACTTACTGTTCAGGGCATTGTTAGCTTGTTACTAAGCTTAAGTATGTGTAAATAATACAACCGCATAATGCGAGAATTCATACGAAGATTCATGCAAGGATTCATAGGGTTGATTTATTTTATTTTATTTAACACATTTATATACCTCCCGTCTGGACAACCAAAGTCCCCCACTCTGGGCAGTTCACAACATTAAAGGGTAATAATTCATTGAAACCAACAACCCATCTCCAATGGTTACTGCAATAATAAGTAAGCACATTTTATGAGTATAGACCCGAGACTAATTAGAGAGTTTGGGGAAGGATCTTGTTGAAAGCTTTCCTAAATAATCAGATTTTTTATTTTTTTAAAAATCTAATGAGGGAGCTTGCTGAAGCTCCACTGGCAGCTTGTTCCAGATAGTAGGTGCCGCCACCAAGGAGGCTCTTGTCCTAGTTTTGGTCTTTCTTCAATTCCCAGAAGCCCAAAGTAAGCACACCTGCTAATCAGGGCTTCTGGGAATTGAAGTCTAAGAAGCGCTGGAATACCAAGATTGGCCACCCCTTACTATGATACCAAAAGCCACTTAGAGATCCAGGAGCACCAGGAAAGATGAAGCACCCTGGTCTGCTTCCCGGATAAGGTCATCATGCAGTGGGCCTGAACTCTGATTGGAATGGATTGAGGCATTTGGTCCCATCCAAAAAGGCAGGTTTTCTATTACTACTCCTTTCACCTCCCTGTTGTTTCTTCAGTGTCAAAGTTTTTATTACATACTTACCGGAGACAGAGACCTGGCCTCCTGTACTTAAAGGAATTCCATAAGCATGACATAATTATCCTAAGATTGTAATGGGTATCTTTCCACATGTGGAATCTAAATGAGATAGATCAGTCTTGAGGTTGTTTAACAAGTTGGGGGGGGGGAATGATAGGTGAATTCTATATGTGGCTACAGGTGGAACAAAAGTGCTTATCTGTATTCATGAGGGTGAAGATGACACCAAGGAAGATGATGATAATAATTTTGTTTCAGAAATTATTCTAAATTGAAAGGTTTTTTGCTGGAGAAACTCTGCTCAGGGGACACCCTAATGAGGCTCCTTTCATGTCCCCAAGATCTTTTCCCACTAAAGTGGTCCCTATTTATGTAATTGCAATGTCTTGCTTTCGAACTGCAAGGTTGGCAGGAGCTGAAACAAAGATGGGTGCTCATTCCGTCATGCAGTACCCAGGTCTTGAACTGTCAACTTGCCAGCCTTCCAGCTAACAAGGTGAGCTTCTTAACCACTGAGCCGCTGCAGTCCCTAGGAAGATGATAATTGAAACCAAAAAAAAAACATGTATGTGTGTCACTTTTATTTAGAATTTTCAGGTTATCTTGGAAAAGTCCTCCAAACTCAACAGATAAAATATCCTATCGGAAAGAGAGGATTTCAAGTATGATTCATTATTAAAATGTGGTTTGCCTGTCTTTCAGTTCTCCAGGAACCCCTAAGGAAATATACAATTTTCAAGAGAACAGCTAGTATCCAAACAATCAGTTAAAAGCATAACAGAACAACCTTTGAAAAAAACAAATCAGGGAATGAAGTTTTTAGAACCTCAAAAGCTAGCTGGAAGAAAGCAGATAGAACAAAGCAGGCCCAAAGCTGGGCCCAGGGAGGAGGGAATCCAACCTATTCTCTCTAGAGGATGGTTCCATATTAAAGGCACAGAAGTAAAAATAAAAAGGTCCTGTCCCACTTGATGTATTACAAGAGTTTGATGCATGGAGGTATAATAAAAGGAGAGTTGACATGACATCACAAACTTGAAGCCGACTAATCTGAAAGTCCGCCATGTTAGTTGCCCCAAAACTTTGGCTTATGGTGCTTTGATTGTGTGGAGTCGTGAAAGTAGATCGAGGTTTCCCCTTTAATCCCCTTCTCTGCTGGCTCCCCTGGGTCCAGAAGGACCCCTTTTGTCCCCCCAACCATCCCGGACCCATGGGACCCAGGAGAGGGGATCGAATCCACCCCACCCCCTGATAATAAAAGGGAAAACCCGATCGGGGTTTCCCTTTTAATATCAGTGGTTGGGGGGTTGTGATCCCCCTCTCCGCTGGCTCCCCTGGGTCCAGAAGGTTTTGGGGGGACAGCCCCCTTTTGTCCACCCAACCCTCCCAGACACAGGAGACCCAGGAGAGGGGATCGATTCCACCCCCTCCAACACTCCGTTGTTGAAGAGAAGAAACCACTCTTTAATAACGGGGTGTCCTGCGGGGGATCCCCTCTCTGCTGGCTCCACTGGCTCTGGAAGGGTTGGGGGGACAGATCCGTATCATCCCCCAACTCCCCCGAACCCAGGGGACCCAGGAGAGGGGATCAAATCCACCACCCCTCCAACGCAAGAAGCAATCGTAAACAGTAATCTACTAATGTTTTGGGCTATCTAATATGGCAGCAGGCCACGCCCACTGGCTTCAAAGCAACGTACAGCATGAAGTCTGTCGTGCCATCTCCCCTTATTCTACCTCCATGGTTTGATGAAGTGTGTGAAACATAACTGATGGCAAATTATAATGCATCACAGGCACCTGATGAAGACTGTAAATCTTGGGTAGGCTGATAAGGGAGAAACCAGACATTTTGTTTCTTACATCATTAAAAGAAGGAAATACCTTAGATTTTAGTCAAGGCATTATCTCCCAACTTCATTGACGGAGCAATCAGAATGCAAACTAAGCCAATGCTGATTCCTGATGTCAAACTAATTTACAACCAGAGGTGATCAGAAAATCCCCTCGGGGTATAATCAGTAGGCTTTTAAAACTAAAGGCTCTGGTGTTTCTTACAGCCAGCTATCTGCAGTTAAGTCTGGCCCTTAAGCAGTGCTACAAGTAACCTGCAATAGTTGGGGGCAACCAACAGAGACCAAAACCAAGACTATCCACACTGATTCTTGATTACCTTATACCAGTGCAAAATCTGAACAGTAAAGAAAGCTGATAGGAAAGGAATTGGAGGAGAGCCTGTGGATGCCCTTGACTGCCAAAAAAGATGAACAGGTGGATCTTCAAGCAAGTGAAGCCTGAACTGTCTCTGGAGGTGAAAATGATGAAACTGAATCTGTTCTACTTTGGGAACCTCATGAGAAGGCAAAACTGGAAAAGACCATAATGCTGAGAAATATGGGAGGCAAGGGGTGATGGGGGAAGAGGTCAAACACAAGATGGATTGGCTCCCTAAAGCAGGGGTTCCTAACCTTTTCAAGATGGAGGCTGGGTCACGCTCTCTCAGCCAGCTTTAAGGGCCAGACTGCCATTTCCCCCTTCCTTCATGATGAGGGTGTCCATTTTGTCCCAACAGCTTCAAAGAGATAGCCATTTTGTTTCTCAAATGCCCTTGGAGGGTTTGGGGGGCACTTAAAATGGTGCTGGGGGCCTGATCCAGCCTGCGGGCTTTAGGTTGGGAACCCCTGCCCTAAAGAGAACTATAAACTATAATGTGTATGAGTTGGCCAAGGCTGTAGATGACAAGACATTTTGGAGATCTCTCATTCATAGGGTCACCATAAGTCAGAGATGACCTCTTGGCACATAACAAGAATGACAATAGACAAGGTAGCCACTCATTTAGTATGCAGATTGCTACTTCTCAAAAGAAAAACAGCACCCACAAGGTACAAGTGTAGCTCTTCAGAAGGAAGGGCAGACCCATTCAGAATTATTTATACCTTCAATCTTAAATTGGCTAACCCGACAAACAAAAGAACCTGCATTATGCCTGTTAGCCCACATCCAGTCCATTATTTTAATAGACCGTGGTTCATGATTTCCATACCCACTGTGACATCAGCATGTGTATCATCAGCAAAATTTTGAGATCCAAGTGCCAAACTCCATATAATTTCTTTATTTCCTTGATGTAGTTTTGGGGTAGGCAGTTGACGTCCTTTTAGATGTGGATTGCTGCTCTCATTAATTCCAGGCATTATTATAGGAACCGAAGTCCAAAAACATCAACAGGGACTCCCAAACTATGGCCCATAGGCCAGTTCCTAATAATCCAGCCCACCCCACTGTCGCTGCTCCCGGAAGTGGAAGTAAAATGCAGCAAAATGCTGCTGTAAATGCACTTATAGTTGTCATAAATGCATTTACAACAGCTGCGGGTGCATTTATGGCAGCATTTTGTGCGTGCATGGGTGCATTTTACTTCTGCTTCTGGTGGGAGGAACCATATGACCAGCCCGCTCAACCACGTGACTGGCCCAGGGCCCAAAAAGTTTGGCCACCCCTGACCTACAAGGTCAGAAGATGCTTTTCCTTGGTGCAGATGTGCTAGTTTTCTAATAACCATTGTCTCTGATTTACGGTAACCTAATAATAGGGCTTTTGAGGTATGTGAGAAATTCAAGGGCTGGTTTATCTTTGCTATCCCCTCCAGTGAATTTGCCTGGTCAACAAGAGATTTGAGCCCAGGTCTCTTAAGTCCAACTCCAACATTCTATTGACAACATCACAGTGGTTGCCATAAAAGTTTTTCTGGGCAGCATAGAAGTTAGTAATAGTAGTTGCAGAAACTGATAGACTTCAAGACAGGTCCTCTTCAATCAGGCTCTTGAATTATGTGCGTCCACTGGGTTTTGAAATTACCCATGTGGTCCTAAGCCAGGGGTTCTCAACCTTTTTGTACCACAGGCCAGTCCTCTCCCCTTCAGACAGCTGAGTGGGCTGGACACGTGTTTTTTCCCCTGCCATAAATGCTGCTGTAACCCGTGGGTGCGTTTGCGCATGCATGGACATGTTTGCACAGGCACAGGTGCATTTACAAATGTTGTAAATGCATCCGCTTCCAGGGTCATCGCCACGGGCCAGATGATTTGCCATCACGGGTCCGGCCTGTGGACCGTAGGTTGTGAACCCCTGTCCTGCCTGGGCCATAACAATTCAAGAATGTGTAACATATTTATGGAAATAAAACAGAAAATAGCATAATTTTGCATATGCCCATTCAGAAGTATGGGTTGCACCATAAAATATAAACAGGACAAGATCAGGTTTCATATCAAAATCTTGGAATTATGACTTGGTGTTTACAAAATGAAATAGAGATTCATATCTGGAAGCAGTGTGCCTCTTAAGAGACTTTATCCGAACTTGTTTCAATTTTGCCCAGTTGGTTTGCTTTTGTTTTTTAATCTATCAGGTGGAAGTTAGCATGCTTTATATGCATGTCTGACACCTCAGGCAAGTAGCACTGAAAAAACTGCATGCCTAGAGGGATAACAGTATAAAAGGAGAAGTTGGGTTTCAGATTCACCATTTATTCTACCTATTTGATGGGCCTTTTCAGATAGGCTTTTAAATCAACACATTCCTCTGGCTATTATTTAACTTTTGGGAGTTTCCCCACTTTTGTTTATTCTTTTCAAGGGCATTCTCTCTCCTGTTTAATTTGCTAATCAGTTCTCTGTTTGAAATACTACTAAGATATATCTAGTCTATGGCTAACACTGCCTGTTAACATGGTAAAAATAAATGTCCTTTTGATGGTTTAATCTGCCTTTCCTTTTCCTTTTTTACCTTTTCTTGTCAAAGACCAGCAATGTACATGCTGCTTTACAGGGTAGCCTAAGGCAGGGGTTTGCAACCAATGGCCCATAGGCTGGATCTGACCTGCACCACCAAATAATCCAGCCCCTGACCTTGCTCCAGCCACCCCCACTGCTGCTGCCACTGGAATAGGCTGCAGACTCATTTACTGCTGTGTAAATGTGTTTACGACAGCTGTAAATGTGTCCGCAGCCATTGTAAATGCATTTACTGCAGCCGTAAATGAGTCCACGGCCATCGTGAATGTGTTTACAACAGCTGCAGATGTGTTTTACAGCACCAATCTGGCCCACTCAGCTGTCTGAGGGGTGTGGCCTGGCCCATGGCTGGAAAACATTAAGAACCCCTGGCCTAAGAGGAACAGACAGGTCCTTGTTTTAGGAGTTTGCCTTTGAGCATGTTGAGTCCGCCCCTTGTGGGGCAACCTGGAATCACAGTTTTTGTGATTGCTTAAGGACGGAATGAGTTCCCGTCTTTGTCCCAGCTCCTGCCAACCTAGCAGTTCGAAAGCAAGAAATTGCAAGTAGATAAATAGGGACCACTTCAGTGGGAAGGTAAATAGTGTTCCGTGCGCTCCGGTGTCTAGTCATGCCTGCCACATGACCATGGAAACGTCTGCAGAAGCAGACAGCGCTGGCTCTTTGGCTTTGAAACAGAGATGAGCACTGAACCCTAGAGTCGGATACGACTGGCTTTCGAGCAAGGGAAACCTTTACCTAAGGATGGAGGAGGGACTAAATCACATTTAGCCTGCTCTATGCCCACCCAAACAATGCAGGCAACCTTTGCGAGCATAATGAAGTGGATGGCAAGCCACTTAGCCACACAGGCAAATGAAACATTTCCCCTGCTTCTCCGCAGAAGGGCAGGGAAAATATAATTATCCCCTCCAGTTCCTCATTATACTACTGGATCAGTTAGGAATGTAATATATATGTTTCCCTTCATTTTTCGTTGTTACTTGATTGACACTACAAGGTAAAATGAAGATTTTGTTTAATCCTCCTAACCAGTCCAGCACTTCAAAGATCAGCTGAGGGGGAGGGATAATTACACTTTGCCTGCTCCTCCACAGAGGAGCAGAAGAAGTGTTTAAGGACAATATCCAAAATAAGTAGAATAAATAGCCCTTTCATCCATTATGCTGAAGGGGCTATTTATTCTAACTTATAGGTCAGTACAAAGGAAGCAGCCTTTGACAGCTGCAAAGCTCCCATATAAACCATTCTAGGCATCTACAGGCACTAGGAGTGGCATATATTGAAGTGCTGCAAAAACACAGAGCCTCCTAATGTGGGTTCAAAGGAGATAATTTGGAGGAAGTTGGGATGCTCCAGCATTTATGACATGTGGATGCTGGAAGCAGGATAAACTCCCAAGAACTCTAATGAATGGGTTAAATGCACTGTATGGACATGCTCTTAGTTTTAACAATGAAGTACACAAGAAAAGAAAGTGAACATTCAGGAGTAACACACACTGAATTTGAACAGAAAGCCTGCTTATGTTTCATTTCACCGCTTACAATTTTGTTTCTGTAGCAATAAAAGAAAGAAATAGAAATCATACTACTGACAGCAAGGATTTCCTGAAGAAATCTATGGTATCTTGCAAAAGCTGGCATAAAGCAAAAGTAGCTTAAAGGTAAGTTTGACAAGATGCTGCCTACAACCCAGCTAAGTTTACAATTTATAATGTAATGTTTAAAACCTCTCATTGCATTCTGCATAGGACAATCAAGAGGATCTGTGCACAAAAGAATGAATGAACACATGTCCAGGAATAGCAACACAGAAGAATATGTTAACCATGCCAGATAGTTTGTTATGGATTTCTGAATGGCTGTTGTAGGGGGTGGAGACAATTACAGAGGAAGAAGCAAGAATTAGGCAGAACAAATTAGTTATATATACACAGTCTAGTGCATCTGTAATGGCCCCAATAAATATTAAGGCTTCCTAGCACACTCCATATATTAGTAACAAAATGTCATATACTATCTTACAAGTATACATCTTTTAGCATTTCCGTGGCAGCCAAGTCTACCTGATACTTAGCATCAGCTGACTAAGGCAGACCAACTCAAGTAATTAAAAACTTGATATCTCATTCCTCCATTCTGAATTCAGTGACTGAAATATTGTTCCTTAGTGTAGTAAATTGCCCCAAAGTAGGCCCATTGAATCAATGGGCATTTTGTTGCCAAATCCTCTGTACATTTGACAGATTCAAATCAACCACCTCTAGCTGCGACTTATTTAAGCATAATAAGTTACAACTAGAGGAGGCCCATTTGAATCCATGGAGCTTATGGAGGAGTTTACTTATCCAAATCACCACTGATTCCGTGGGCCTTTTCTAGTGTAATTTACTACACTAGGCAATAGGATTTAATTGTATGTATTATCTATACCAGGAGTTCTCAACCTTTTAAAGCCCTCAGACAGCTTTGGGGGCCAGATGGCTATTTTGCCCTTCCTCCACCACATGGCACTTCCTGGTGTGGTGGAGGTGGTGGGGAGCCACATGAAATGGTGCCACAGGCTGCATCCGGCCCGTGGGCCACAGGTTGACAATCCCTGATCTATACCCTGACATGGTAATTGACAAGGGGAAATAGACTTATTTGTAATAAAGTGGTGATGATATCTGGGACTGCAAAAAAGATGGACAAATATTTCCTCAAGCAAATCAAGCCTGAACTGTCTCTGGAGGCAAAAGCACTGAAACTGAGGCTGTTTCTTTGGGCACATCACAAGAAGTGAATACTCACTAGAAAATACAATAATGCTGGGAAAGATTTAATACAGTAAGAAAAGAGGAAGACCAATTATGAGATCATAGATTCCCTAAAGTAGACCACAGCTTTATGTTTATGAGAGCTGAACTGTTAAAGCAAATTTTGGAGATTGCTCCTTCAGAGGGACATCATTATTTGGAGGTGACTTGTCAAGACGTAACAACAATGTCTGGTCATGAAGTCTACTATTACAGCGATATGTATAGATATGAGAGGACAATGTATTTGTATTTCTTAAATGTGAAGAAATGGATTTGGATGCATAAAAATAAGCCTTTAAAATGCCACAATATTTTGCCATTTTCCTTTTTTTCCCTTCCCTTACTTCCCCACCCCCTTTAATTTTGCCTACTAATTTTGCCTACTAAACACTCCAATTACTTTGGTATCATTTGCATTTTTTTCTTTTCCATCTACATTCCATTTCCTACTTTTAAGATTTGTATTCCTAAAGTGGGGCAGGGACTGGACTTTGGAAATTACATTTTCTAAAATTTGGATGAACGTGCTTACTTGGGACCTCAGTATAATGAAAATGCCTCTATACCTCTACTCATGTAACATGTTTGACCTGTGTACGGCAATAAAACATAGATTTTTCTAATTAAGTGTCTATTGTCCAGAGGCAAGATCACATTTAATACAATCCCTTTCATTTAACTAGGGCTTTAGGTTAAAGGATGGAGTGCTTTAAAGATAATCCCCATATTATTATTTCAATTGTGCTTGCAAATACTGTTGCAATTCCAGAGGAGGACAGTTTGGAACTAGAGCACATATTTCAAACTGTTACTAACCAAGGGCATAAACATACAATCAAGTTCACATAGACATAGGATTGTACAGATACAAAGTTATCTTCCAATTTGCTGCTCTACACAGGGTTATGACACCCAGTAATCCAAAGAGATTCGGAGTCCATAAGTAAACCATTAGCAGGTGCTACAAGCAAAGATCAAGCCAGTTGTAACATGTTTCTAAGAAATAAGCTTAGTAAAAAATACCTTTGGTTGGTTAATTCATTGTATAGATATAAAGAAATAATTCTTGTTAAATTGTACCTATTCCAAAAGCCAGGCTGATTTGTAATGTTGGGATAGCAGGTATATAACACACAAACTCTTGCTAGTCTTCCCACCTCCGATGCAAGAACAAGAAAATGGGCACTTTCAGCTTTGATGAGGTGTCCCTGATTTGTGCAATATATTTCTACATACACACACAAAATTATGAAGCACATTGGTGTCTATATGTCTAGCACCAGTAGCAGCATTTGAACACACATACATTCTACTGCATTGGTTTAGTGGTTAAGAGGCTGAACTTGACGACTGGAAGGTCGGAAGGTCAGCAGTTTGAGACCCAAGTACTGCATGACAGAGTGAGCTCCTGTTTCTGTCCCAGCTCCTGTCAACCTAGCAGTTCGAAAGCAAGAAATTGCAAGTAGATAAATAGGGACCACTTTAGTGGCAAGGTAAATAGCATTTTGTGCACTCTGGTCTCTAGGCATGCCTGCCACATGTCCATGGAAACATCTGCAGACGCAGACAGCATTGGCTCTTTGGCTGTAAACAGAAATGAGCACTGAACCCTACAGTTTGATACAACTAGCTTTCAAGCAAGGGCAACCTTTACCTTTACCTACATTCTACTAAGAACTGGGGTTGGGCAGATAGATACATGGGTCCCAAGTAGGACAACTGGTATGAGGAGATTGTTCCCATGCAATACTAACTATGAGGCATAGTATTCTGACTTCAGCTGTATATTGGCTCAGTCCTGGAAATGCCTGGAAAATGCTAACAGAAACAGAGGGGGGGGGAGGAAAGATAAGAAACCTTTATAAAAGTGCTCTGCTACTGGCAGGCTTGCTGATGCAGGGGTTTCAAAAAGCAAAACTCCTTTGGAAAGCTTGTGTAGGCCCAGCTATTCCAGTGGTGTTGGTCTGTGACAAATTGAGGTAAGGGGAGAAAAATGCATATTTGTGGCCACTGCCCAGGCAGTCAGGAAAACTCAATGTAAATGTTTTCATAGCAAGTCTGAACATTTTTGGGGGCTGAAGTGATGAGAATCAGTTTGTTCCTCTGCTTTTCTACAGAGGCATGAGAAGGGAAAGGAGTGGAGAATCCTGATTTCAAGGCTTTATATTCCTCATTCTTCAGACATTTCCTTCCCTCTTCCCATCATCTTTCACCTGCCATCCCCACCCCTCACCCTATCCGTCTTTGGAATGCTAGAATAAACCATTCTCTACATTCAACTCATGAGGCAATATTTTATATTTAATTTCTTGCAGGTTATTAATTGCACAGTCTTCTCAGAAGAGATGTTGACTTTGGAGGATGCATGGTGAGATAAAACGCACTGAAACAAAAACATACTTTAAGAGTGAGATATGGCTAGTATAGAAGGCTGTATATCCATGAATTCAAAGTAATCTCTCTGTCCCGCTTTTCTCCACGTTTCCATTTCTCCTAAACCTCATCTTCTACTTGTCCTACATGTGCCTGCTGAAGACAGAAATGCAAATATTCAATCTTTTTATGTTTTCTAGCCTGTTTGTCTCATTCCCTGCTCCGCATAATAACTGATTGTCACATCCTCTGTCTTGTCAATGTAAGAAATATTGCAAGTGCAACTCACATGGATAAATGTAAACCATATCAATTTATAATCCTTATCATTATTGTCACCATTGTTGATCAAGAACATGATGGCAATCTGTCAGACACAGGTCACAAAGCAAGTAGCTGTGTGAGGAGGTTGTTGCAGTTTGCCTACCTGTTTGCCTGCTCCCTAATTTACTGAAACAAATGCAAAACCATAGCAAGGAGGAAGAAAATATCATCTGTATAGCAGTGTCCATTTGGGTCCTACTATCTGGGACTTGGCTTGAGACACAATCATCCAAAATACTGGCCACCGTGGACATACATTACAGCCAGTGATGCACTGCAGCAATTTCTGTCAGGTTCTGCAGAACCGGTAGCGGAAATTCCCCCAGGCCATGCCCACTTGGTTGGCCATGCCCACCAGAGTAGGTAGTATTTTTTTTTTTTTTTGCAGTGCATCACTGATTACAGCAACCATTTCTTTGTGGACCCTACCAAATAAATAATATTCTAAACTGACACGGGGTAGAAAATAACACACAGATCCTTTCCCCCTTGAGGAAAAAAAATGTGTTTATATCTTTGTGCATCAATAAATCACTATGTACTTTGGCAACAGTTTGAAAGTTCACCTCTCCTCTGCCTCTACTTTGTGTATGTCTGTAAGTGGCCAAGGAACTGAAATCCTATTGCTTGTCATAATCTGAGCCACTTAACTTGCATCAAACCTAAGATTGTGTGTGTGAAGCACAGTAATCATTATGACCATACATGATATTTGGGAATATTTCAGGCTGGAGTGTAAGAACTGAATGTGGGGAGATGATATAAAGGTGTTCTTCTTCAAAAGACACCGAAGGACAATAAGATATCACAACTCTGATCTCACTGTAGGCAATGCCAGGAAATACAGGTAACACCAATAAAATGCCTCTCAGGTGCAGGCCACTAGATACCGGTAGGCCTAGCAACGCTTCCTAGGAGAGGCTGGGTTAAACAGCTCCAATCTACAGCTCAGTCACCACATGTCCTCCAGGAATTAATTTTCTTTGCTAATTTATCAAGACCAGGTATAATTTCTCTTGCATGTATATTCCTTTCTTGAAACTGAAAAATTAGGTGTCCCACATAGGATCTGATATGCAAGCAGCTGTGGTTTTTAACCTCCTAAAAATATCCTTCAAATTCCTCTATTGTAAATTCAACGAATTAATGTAGGCATGAACTAACCTGTACCTTTTCAGCACCTTCTTCCAGTATTTAAACTTTTGCCTGTCTGAAAACTTTAAAATACAGTACTGTATTTGAGACTTTGTAATTGTATAATATTGTCACTCATTGGCTAAAATCATATTGAATAGCTACACAGGCATATCTTGGCATAAGACATGTGGTAGCTATAATTGCACCAAGGTGGAAGTTCTATCAATGAAGCACCCCTGCCAATGCATTGCACACTTTGTTGAAACAAGAACCATCAGAGCAATTGAACAACTAACTGGTTGCCCTTGCTGGAAAGCCAATCATATCCGACTCTAGGGTTTGGTGCTCATCTCCAAAGAGCCAGTGCTGTCTGCGTCGGCAGACGTTTCCATGGTCATGTGGCAGGCATGACTAGACACGGGAGCACACGGAGCGCTGTTTACCTTCCCACCAAAGTGGTACCTATTTATCTACTTGCAAGTTCTTGCTTTCGAACTGCTAGGTTGGCAGACGCTGGGACTGAGACGGGAGCTCACTCTGTCGTGCAGCACCCGGGTCTCAAACTGCTGACCTGCAGATCTTCCAGTCATCAAGATCAGCATCTTAACCACCACAGTCCTACATTTATGTTACACCTCAACAAAAAGGATTCAGGCAATTGGGGTTTTCTTACAATGGAAACCAATTATGCTGTTAAATGCTGGAACAGTGTGGAGTAATCATTAGAATATGGGTCTAGGACTAGGGATACACAAAATTCAAATCCCTGTTTTCCCATGAAACTTGCAACCTCACCTGTCTCTCAGAATGGGGATAAACTGGGGAGATGCAGAACAACATGTACCCAACTGAAGTCTTTAGAAGAAAGGCAAAAATTAAATACAGTGGTACCCCGTTGTTGTTTATTAAGGCACATTTGCAAGTTGTGTGGGCAGCGCCTTGCAAGGAGAAAACGGTGGTTTCCTGCCATCCAAATTAGGAGCTAAAAGTAGCACAAAATCACTCTCTCTAAGCACGCTAATCAGAGTCCTGTGATTGGTTACAGTTTTGGATCCTGTTCCCCATTAGTTGATACATATATATCATGTTATGATTGGTTGGTTATGCTTGTCCGGTGGGTTGCTACTTTGTATCAAGGAGCCACCACTGGGGAGACACTATATAAGCCCCATGGGTAAACAATGGTGGGGCCGGACTGGATCTATACTACCCATTCCGCACAGGTAGCCAGTATGTGCTAAGCCTGGGTCTCCTCCACATGCTATCACTACTAGTGTAGCTTAGCCATTGCCAATCTTCTATGGCAGATTCAGGAGGGACTGGTTTCATGGGATTCGTATAGCCATCTTTGTGTCCAGAGCGCCTTGTAAGTTTTATCTGAAAGACTGTTTAATAAGCACCTGTTGCTGCTCTGTTCATCGTTGCCTTGACTATTGCTTATAAGGACCGGATGCGACACCCATATAACAAATGCTTCATATAATGAAAAATCCATAAAATGAAGTGTTTGTGCGCTATTTGTGATGCACGGTGTAACAAAAAAATGTTCATTATATGGATCGCTATTGGTGATATCCCGTACAACAACAAAAATGTGTTCGTTGTACAGGGTATCGCTAATAGGGATCCGTAAAATAAACATTTTTTTCGTTATACGGTGCATCGCCCATAGGGATCTGTATAACAGGGGGAAAGTATAGTGAAGAGCTGTGTGTTATGGAGTTTTTTCATTATACGGGGTTCTACTGTATTATATAATAAAGATAGAAAAACTCAATTGTTTTGTTACTGACATACTGTATCATTCTTTTGTTTCAGGAAACCTGAGAATGTTTCCACACTTATAGCCTGATAAGACTCATGCTAGCTTTGTAATTTTCATTTTGCTTAGGTAAACATTTACTGATTATTTGAAAACTAAGCATCTGTTCTTGATCTTGTGAACCCCAAATAAAGGAACACTGTGTAGAACAACCATGTGTAAATAGGAAAGAATGCATGAGGCTTACCCAAATCAAGCTCTTTGGTTTAAAGCTATAGAACTTATTCTTAGAGCCAGCACAGCTTGGTGGATTGGATCCACTAACAGCAAAACAAGGGTCTATGAGTTTGAATTCCCATGCATCTTCTGGAAGAAGGACCAACCAAGATCATCTGGCATATGTATGGGTGATCTTCCATTCTGATAGTGATATATGTTGGAGTATTTGGGGGGGGGGGGCATGTGGGAATCTGATAGGGATGAACCATAAGCCAAGTTCATGAGAGTGCACACACTCCTGTTTGGCTTTGAGTTTGCTCCCGAGAGATGTCCTGCATCCCTTTACTATGTTTCAATCTTTCCCTGAAAGAATGTCAGTAATCAAGGTCTAAGCTTCTGCTATGGAGAGACTGATTACACAGGTTTCACGACGCTAGTATACTGTCTTAGCTGTTCTAACCAATCAGGCACATACTGTAGCTTGCATGATTCTCACACGGTATCCTAATGTTAGAAAATGTATGCTGAATGTAACCTACGGCTGAACACTCTCTATTGTTCATTATGTAATCCATTTTGCTCCCTTTCTACTGAATGCACTATTGTTCCTGTATTCTTATCTGCTGTTGAATTTTGGCAATAAAAGATACTGGTTGGGGTGGATCTAAAGAGCTCTCCCCAAGCAGCCAGCTGGACCATATCTCTGCTTGGGCATTTCATGGTATCAGGATTTCCTTCCGCAACAGATATAGACTGCACAATGGAAACTTTTAAGCAGCTGACACCAGTCACCCTGTTGTAGTAAAGGTAAAGGTTTTCCTTGCTCAAAAGCCAGTCGTATCCGACTCTAGGGTTCAGTGCTCATCTCTATTTCAAAGCCGAAAAGCCAGCGCTGTCTGCTTCTGCAGATGTTTCCATGGTCACGTGGCAGGCATGACTAGACATTGGAGCTCATGGAATGCTGTTACCTTCCCACCGAGTGGTCCCTATTTATCTACTTGCAATTTCTTGCTTTCGAACTGCTAGGTTGGCAGGAGCTGGGACAAAGACGGGAGCTCATTCCATCCTGCAGTACTTGGGAATCGAACTGGTAACCTTCCGCCTCCCAGTCAGGTGTGGAAAAGAGCAGACTTCAACCACTTTTTGTAAGTCTGCCTTGTAGGGTTTAAAGGATCACATGGTGATGCATCTTATCCATACTCTTAACTGCCAGAATCTTCCAGATTCATTCATCTGAAGTTTGTAAAAAAAAAAAAATCGCGTATATCATAATCTGAAAGGATACAAGGGGAATCATCCACATTTTATCATGAATGAACTAGACAGTGCTTGAAAACTCTTGTTACTTCATCCATTTCAAGTGATCTTGTCAACAAGGCCTCAAGTGTGCAAGAACAATCCCACAAGAACAAAATCGAGGACAAGAGGCTATGTGCTTTTTCAAAAGCAGAAGTTGTTTCTTGGCAGATGCAACAATGAGACCTAAGGTAGTGTTTTCTGAACTGGAGTTTTTCCCCCCCTTTACAAGTTGGTTAGAAGCATCTTCCCCATGGAAGCTTTATCAGTCGGTAAGCAGGGATGCTTCCAGGCAGACCCGATGCAGCCACCATGTTCACTATATATTATGTAAACTATACTGGTGAGTGAAGAGTTACATTCCTTTCTCTCTTGCTTTCAATCCACATATGAAGAAAGTAAATAATAGCATGTCCCATAGTGTATGGGGTGTGATAAAGGAAATTACACATCCTAGGATGGGGGTTCCCAACCTTTTCAAGCCGTGGGCTGCGTCACGCTCTCTTAGTCAGCTTTGAGATCCAGATGGCCATTGTGTACTGCCTGCACTATGGGGGTGGCCATTTTGTCCCAACAGCTTCAAAGGGGTGGGCATTTTGTTTCTTGAATGCCTTAGAGGAGTGGGATGTCACATGAAATGGTGCTGTAGTCCAAATCTAGCCCATGAGCCTTAGGTTGAAACCCCCTGTCCTAGGTGTTTCGCAATAGGAGGTCAAATGAATCAGAAAATTCTGATGATCTAATCCAGGAGTTCTCAACCTTTTAAGGCTAGGAGCCAAATCATGCTTCCTCAGACAGCTTTGGGGCCGGATTGCCATTTTGCCCTTCCTACGCCCCATACATGGCACTTCCTGGTGTAGTGGACGTGGTGGGGGCCACATGAAATTGTGTTGTGGACCGCATGTGTCCCACAGGCCGCAGGTTGAGTATCCTTGATCTAATCTATGTAATATAACAACATGAGAGGAAAGGATCTAGTCCAGCATTTGTGGTGTATCATGGCAATCCCATTGCCTACCATCAAGATGTGAATGTAATGGCACCTTCTATGAGGTTTATGCATGCAACTGGTCAAAACTCATTTTTTAAAAAATCTGGCATTTAACAAAAGCTAATATCTTCTCCTGTCTCAAGCCTAAGCAACTGATGGTGTCAAAGCAACTCCCTCCATTGATATTTTAAGGGACACAGTGAATCTAGCTGTGATATGCACAAAACAATGATTTTTATGATTTACCACGGAGCTATGCAGAAATAAGCACAGAAATCCCCAGAGAGAAAACAAAAATGTAGCATCTTAACATCCAAAGAGCTTACTGTAGATCTGGCAATAAAGCTTTTCACCTTGAGATTATCCTTGATTATAATTGAGGGAACATCCCAAATACTGAAAAACTCCAGCTTCAAACCAACATTCTGGAGGATTCTGGCCACTGAATTCCAAAATACAGTGGAACCTCATGCAACAATGTCCCTGTATAGCAATGAAATCATATAACAATTAGGTTGTATGATGCATCCCATTGGGAAAATTGCTATACGATACATGCATCGTATAGCAATTGTTTAATACAACAATGAGCCCTGTGGAACGGATAAAAATCGTTGTATGAGGTACCACTGTAATAACTTCTCCAAAGTGCAGGTAGTTCTCACAGAAGTGCCTTTTCCTTTGTGTTTGTTCTTTTTGAAAGTACTTGTCAGATGATAAAATCAAATTACCAACAGCCACACACTGCTATGAGCCTCCCCATAGTTGCTGTTTATTATGCAAGAAATGGGCAAACTCTTTCTCATTGTGGTATGTCCTCACATCTTCTTTCAAGGTTGTACCTCTGTCGTGAAGATATCATATTTTTAAAGTTTTTCCACTGGGAAAGTGCAGTGCTCTCACAAAACAACACATTTATCATGACAATGGATTCTGTGCAGAATGTAGCTTTTTGTTCAGTTTTTCTCAGGCATCTATTGAATATCATTTGCAAGATTGCTTAATGAGGAGTGAGACAAGAGGCTCAAGGGGTGACCCCCCCCCCCCCAGCTTGATGTTGAGAACTGGACATGAAAATGAAATGCTTGTTGTGCAGATTATGTGCAATTAGTAGTTCAAATTAGCAGAGGCTTTGTAATTCATGGTGTGGGGGATAATAGGGTTTAGAGCTCACTTCTCTCAGCTGTAGGCAGAGTGCTAGTGTCTTTGTTGCTCCTTTCAAATGAGGAAGGAAGCTGCTATATGTGAACCCAATTTCCCATCACAGCTTTTTATAGTCAATTAAGAGATAACAAGAATGTTAAAAACTCTGCTTTTTAAAGGAGGAGGGGAGGCAGGTAAGGAGCTTGTTTACTTACTTCCCTGCCCCAATATTTCATTAGATGAAATCCCTAGAGAATCTCCAACCCTCCTAGCCTTTGTGAGGAAGACAACTCCAGCTACTAAAGCCTGGGATTAAGATGCTCGAATCACAGCCTTGCACATCTGGAATTCATTAAGATGGATACACTGACAAAGAAAATATTGCCAGTCTGAAGAAAGAAATGGCTTTAACTCATTCGTTTCTGAATTAGGAACAGCCTGTCAGAGTGAAACAATTATACCCTTGTAGTAACAGCACTGGAAAACACTTCCCTCCACCCCAGGTGGAGGGAAACCAGGGTTCAAGTTCCAGCTGTCCTGCCAATTGGCTAGACCCAAACTCTAACTGAAAACAATCCTGAACAAAAAGGACCTTTCATAGAAACAAATACATGCATGAGTTTCATCACAGCAGGCATTTCACTGAATACAGAACTTCAGTAAGCTCATAAATTCTGGTTATCTACATGCCTTGATGGTAACGTCACATGTCACAGGAAAGGCAGGCCACATGGCAGTTCTACTGCCTGCTGAGTCTTTTAGATAAAATCTGTACTTTTATCATGTGAAGAGTACAATAATGCATACATGGGAGAAGAGGGTCAGGTAGTTGCCCTTGCTCGAAAACCAGTCGTATCAGACTCTAGGGTTCAGTGCTCATCTCTGTTTACAGCCAAAGAACCAGCGCTGTCTGTGTCTTGCTTTTGAACTGCTAGGTTGGCAAGAGCAGGGACAGAGACGGAAGCTCACTCTGTATCCAACAGTACTCAGGTCTTGACCTGCTGACCTTCCAGTTGTCAAGTTTAGTGTCTTAACCACTAAGCCACTGCACTACAGGTTGCCAAACCCTTCAGTTTCCAAAATCCCCAAACCATTGTACTCAGCCGTTGTTGCATATTGTAGGAAATGATTCCAAGAACCGAACACTGCAAGCATCACCACTTAGCCACAAGAGGGTAGATTTAGAAAGCAGTTTCAGCATGCCAGATTTGCCGGAAGATACCAATGAATGGTGACTGTTGTTTATAAACAAGCACAAGAGTAAGAACTCGGGCAAAGTTTTCAAAAATTACTATTAATGATGGTTTGGATTGCATATTTTTCCTAGCAATACTTCTGGAAGTCATTCACAATTTCAGATAGTCATCTCTCCTTGCAGGAGGCATACTGAGTTTTCTTGTTTTTATATTAAAACAGCTCCATAAAGGAGTTTATTCCAGAAGTGGACAGCCAGCTCAAATGGACATTCATGGCTTTCCCCAACAACTCATGCCATACAGTCAATGAGTTTGTCTTTAAGGAGCCACAGATCGCTTCCCTGAGTCTGCTTCTGCCCTCCTCCCCCTTGATTTCAGAAAATGACAAAGTAAAGCCTGCCTCCTTGAGGGCAAGCATGAAAAATACATCAAACCTCCGAATGGTTAAATTAAAAGAAGCCTGAGGAGTCTTGCACATCTTCAAAACTAATGCATTTTGTTGGGCACATGGTTTTGTGGCCTGCAGCCCACTTCATATACTGAAGTGGACCATAAACTGCAGTAGTTTATGATAAGTGAAGCTGTGTTGATAAGACCAGAAGGATTAATTTTTGGGAGAGAGGATACAACAAACTGACACAGCAGCAGGCACAGTCACTCCAGGAATTCAAAGTCCATGGACAACATTCTGGTATATGGGCAGCCTGTAAAGGTAAAAGTAAAGGTCGCCTTTGCTTGAAAGCTAGTTGTATCCAACTCTAGGGTTCAGTGCTCATCTATGTTTATAGCCGAAAAGCCAGCGCTGTCTGCATTTTGCAGACGTTTCCATGGGCATGTGGCAGGCATGACTAGACACCGGAGTGCACAGAATGCAGTTTACCTTCCCACCAGAGTGGTCTCTATTATCTACTTGCAATTTATTGTGTTTTACTTCCGCTTCCAGGAGTGGCAAGGGTGGCATGGGCTGGACAAATTGGTGTCTGCGGCAGGATCTGGCCCACGGGCTGTAGTTTGAACACCCCTGCTCTACAGTTTGGCTGAGTCTAGTGATATCACACAACTTCCCCAGAAAACACATGAGGCTCTCCAAAACTTCATTTAGCTCAGAGTGTTTCTCCAAAGACCCAAAATTACATGCACACAGATACACACACACACACACACCCATGATTTGAGAACTATAAATTAATTTTCTTTCTAACATCAGAAGCAAAGCTTCTGAATATTTATCAAAGCAAGCACAAAATGCTTATGACTGTATTTGAACAGTTTTTACAAAGAGTGGATCTCAAGCTGCCACATTTCCCTGTTCAGTGCTGACAACAATATCACTAGCATACTAATTTTAATAATAGGCATGGCTAGAATTTCGATTGCATAAAGAAAAGTTTTGCAAAAAAAAATAACACACACACATACATAAAAACATATATCCGATTTATAGTGTATGGTGCACGCACACTTCCACTCCATGCATTGGAATGCCACTGCAGCTGGACCCCTGAGCCTCTCCCAGGACCAACACCATTGGCCCTGGGATGGGAGGCACCTGCGCTCAGCACCCCTCCCCCTAGACCATCCAGGTTGTGCATTCAAAAGGATGCCAAAGCTGCTGTTGCTGCCACCGCCGCTGGACCCCTGAGCCTCTCCCAGGACCAATGCCATCGGCCCCGGGATGGGAGGCACCTGCGCTTGGTGCCCCTCCCCCTGGCCCATCCGGACAGGGGATTCAAAAGGACGCCAGAGCCGCCAGAGCCGCCAGAGCTGCCAGAGCCACAGCTGGACCCCCAAGTCTCTCCCGGGACCAACGCCATCGGCCCCGGGATGGGAGGCACCTGCGCTCGGCGCCCCTTCTCCTGGCCCGTCTGGGTGGGTGATTCAAAAGGATGCCAGAGCCGCCAAAGCTGCAGCTGGACCCCCAAACCTCTCCCTGGACCAATGCCCTTAAGGGGCATTTTTTTGGTCTTGTCTTGGTAGGGGCAGAGGGATCATGCTAGTGCTGTTGTTGAGATGATATTGTTCCCTTTATTGATAGTTACCTTGGAATTGATATTGTTTTGTTCTAAGGGATTTCTAATTTGTATTGCTTTTTTGGCTTATAGTTTGTAATTTTGTATCTGTACTGTAACTGTATTCTTTATTGTATTTGTTGCACTGCATTTTGACACTGTATACTGTATATTTTTTAATGTTGTAAAGGCTGCTTTGGGTCGAGAACAGCGGGATATAAATAATAAATGAAATTAAATGAAATGAAATGAAAATGCGGTTCCAAGGGGTTCCGAAATACTTTACTGCTACTTCTTTTTTACTTCCTCTTTTACCCCTTTGGGTTTCAAGGAAGATACAAGATTCTTGTTCTGGCAGTTACAGAGGTCTACACCAGCGTTATTGGGTGGTGTTGTAATATTCCTTTGATGTTCTATTTCCACCTTCCTCTGGGTCTGCCTTATACTGTATTCTTTGTCGTCATCCTCTTTTTACATATGCTTTGTATGGTATGGAATTCCAAGACATTCTTTCCAAAGAAATACTTTACTAGCTATCAATTCTCCCAGACAATCTCCTTCCAGCGCTGGATATTCTTAGCAATTGCTGTAATCTTAATTTGGACCTTCCAAGACTCTGTGAAGGGATCTCGAGAATTCAGGACAGCTGCAGATGAACGTGGCAAAGGAAGGGACGGAACCCTGCTGGCACAGCAAAGCCAGGCTTAAGCAGTTGACCATACATGGGCAACCTCAGACCTTTGCAGAGGGCAGGAAACAAGAACCCAGAGTCAAAAGGCAACCTGGAAGGTTTGAATGGATGGTTGGTGGTTTATGTAAGAAGCTATTTGCTAACAAAGGACCTCATAGCTTCTGAACAGGAGAGGTGTTTGCCCTCCTCACAAGTTATTTGCCTGTAAATATGACACTGTAATGTGTATTTTCTAAAACAGTGCCGGGTTTGATTGGCACAAAATAGGATGGCGTTTAGTTAACTGACTAGAACTGAGAGACACCAGGATGACCTCTCTCTAGTTTTGAGGCAGCTTATCTAGATTCCCTGTTTGCATCCAATTACAGGTCAAATCGCTGTGTTTAACAATAAAGTTTGGATGGGCTGAGTGGTTTGAATCCTTTCCCCAGTGTAGTAAGGTGGCAGGAGATCATTATGCTAGGGTGAGTTTTATCTTTCACAATGAGATGGCCTTATGTTTCTACCTGCATGTTGTGTTCCTATCATTAACACTCAACAGAAGAAGAAACCTCCTCAGAAAATCCATAGAAAGTAAGAGCTGAAACCAAATTGACCCTGTCCATCAGAAAACACTTGGACAAACCAAAGGGTAAAGCTGAGTGTATAATGGACAGGACCATAAGTCCCAGAGTTATTCAGTTAGGTATGTGCCTCTGCTGTACTATGTGGGTTTGTGAGAGTGAAAAATTCAAACCATACTTTATTTCTGTTCTCTCAGCTAAAGATGTTGACAGAATAGCATTGAGGATTCAGATTAGTTCTTTATTTCGAAATCTAGGAATGTAAAATTGATTTTGTGACTATAGAACAGGGGTTCTCAACCTTTCTCCGCCACTGGCCGGATCACTCCCCCCAGACAGCTGAGCCGGCTGGACATGTGGTTTCCCCCGCTGTAAATGCTGCCACAAACTGCAGTGTGTGTGATTGCGCATGCGTGGGTGTGTTTATAGCTGTTGTAAATGCATCTACTTCCGCTTCCAGGGTCATCACTGTGGGCTAGATAGTTTGCCATTGCTGGTCGTGCCTAGCCTGCGGGCAGTAGGTTGCAAACCCCTGCTATAGAAGATTAACGGACTTAATCAAGATAATTCCTAGACCTAGAGGGTATCAGAACAATGACAGACCAAGTCTCACTCCAGAAACCAATGTCCAATAATTTGATTATATTTCACACTTCAAAGCAAATCCTTTTAGTGAACATATGATAAAAACTGGGAGAAATTTGAGCTTGACTCTTTCAGAAACAGAAAGAATTCACTGGATAGACAGTATAACATTGCTTTACATAGCAAGAAGTCATCAGAAAGCTTGGAGATTACTTCAAAGACTGAACAATGATCCAAACAAAAGGACACAATTTGCACACTTAGCCCAAAACTAAATAGCACACCACCTGCTTCTGGCATAGAAGATCAATCAATGCATAATAAAAATAAAACATCAAAGGGATATTCAGAGTGAATCCAATGAAATTTCTCCTGCCTTCATATTGGCAGAATTAGAGGAAGCCATAAGAAAATACAGTATAGAAATGGCAAAGTGGCGGGACTCAATGATATCCAAAATGAAGAAATTATAGTTTTTGGCTCCTTCAGCTCTTTAATACTTGTTAGACAAACACATTTCCAAAAATACAGAGGAAGATGAAAGTAACTGTTATCAGAAACCAGGCAAAGAAACATCAGAACCCAATAGCTATTGGCCAATCTCCCTACTATGCCACTTATATAAAATGTTTGAATAAGTGATATTAAATTGTCTAGCCCCCTAAATTGAACCTTTTCTAATTCCAGAACAGGGAGGTTTAGAGCTGGCAAGAACTGAACTGAACAGCTCAAATCTTAAATCTATCCTAGCATACAAAGGACAATTTTGAAACACATAACTGAAGAATTCTTCCACCTCATAAAGGCAGTCTAAGATTTGTTTCTGTTTCTTTGTTCACACCAGAGTTGTACACCATTAGATATTTTTTTTTAACCAAAAGTGGGTTATTTAAATGCCCCTTCCAACTCAGTTATTCTATGATCTCTACCATTTATTAGATCTTCTTTTATACATGTGGTGGGGCATCAATTGGATTTCTCCACATTCACAGAACATTTGCCCTGTATCTAAGTAGTAGCCACATTTTACTTTATTGCTTAATCTTCCTACTTCACTTCAAAGTGTATTAAGTGATTTCCAGATGGAAACTTTCTATATCTTTTTGTTTGGGGAGAGACATAAGTTTGGTGGCACAGTGGTTAAACTGCTGTATTGCAGCCAAAATTGCTGATGTTGTGAGTTTGATCCTGATGGGTTAAAGATTCATTCAGCCTTCCATCCTTCTCAGGTTGGTAAAATGAGTGTCCAGCATGTTGAGATCAAAATGCTAATTACCTTGTGAACCACCCAGATAGTGAACTAAGCTCTACAGGGTGGATTATAAGTGAAATTGCTATAAAAGGAGCCTTCTTGAAGGGTAGAAAGCATTGCAAGTACACGCAAGTGTCTGGCATGCAGCCAGATAATCCTTCCAGATAAAAATCACTGTGTCATAAACTAGCTCATTCGTTTTTTGTTAAAAGGACATGGCTACTTCCAAGTTCCGAAACTCCCCACCATTACTTCAAATAAGATGGCACCCTACTTCCACAATTGAATAATTTGGCTCACCACTGTCTTTACAGCTTGGAACTGTACTATTTACAGCACACTTTGGTGCCAAGATACTTAGTAAAGATCCTTCAGCAGGGATGACTGCCAACTGATGTAGAATAGGTAGCGATAATGCTACTAAACAATTTTCTGGGTACATCTAGACAATACTTTTTTCTAGCAAAGATGCTCCCCTGAATGGTGAGAGACACTGTTTGTTGCACTGATTTTCTTCACCTACTTTGTATTTAGCATGTTTAGCTCTGTGATTGGTCGCTGAAAGGTAAACCTTTGCTTAGCTCTGCATTATACACCAAGGCTTGGTCCTGCCTGCATTTAGCACTTCCCTCCCAAATGGTATCAGTGACAGGCAGAAATTCATGACATTTCTAAGATGATTGTGTCTCAGCAGATTTATGGTGCCACCTAAGGGTGTGCATTATCAGAGTAAGGTTTATGGCCACTTAAACCAGTAAGCCCTGAGAACAAATTGTCCTTTTTAAAGATCACACTTCTCAGAATATCTCAGCATTCATGGCTGACTCTGTGAGCTGTTAGTCAAAAAATAAATCTCATCTCTGTCTGGGAGCTGAAATGTTAGGTGTGTGCATGTGAAATATTATTCAGTTTTCTTAGGGCAGAGGAGAGATACACATGGCCCACCAAATGTTGTTGAGCTGCAACTCCCATCAGCCCTAGCCACAGCAGTGAAGGCTGCACATTCAATTTCCCAGTTCCAGGAGACTAAACATGATGTGGCCTGTGACTGATTCTAACTTGTGACAATCCTTCCAGAATTTCCAACCTGAGAGACTGGTGTGGCGTGTCCTTTGATAGAACTGATCCAAGGAGTTAAGGACAGGAAGACTATCGCCATGATGACAGTTACTATCCAGAATGGATACAGCACCTGAAGAAGAAGTGGCTTAGCAATCCTGGTGGTGATGGCGAAACTTTTAGAGACCAAGTGCCCAAACTGCAACCCCAAACCTACTAATTTATCGCAAAATGCCAACACAGCAACAGGGAAGGAAGGAAATGCTCTCATTGGGCTGCTGGGCAGAGGGGTGGGGAAAACTCTGTGTTGGGGGAGGGAGGAAGCTCTCCCATTGGGCTGCTGGGCAGAGGGGTGAGGAAAACTCTCTTCTGAGGGAGGGAGGAAGCACTCCCATTGGGCTGCTGGGCAGAGGGGTGGGGTAAACTCTGTGCTTGGGGAGAGAGGAAGTGGGCAGCTGGACAGAGAGGCAGGGCAAACTCTGCTTGGGTGATTGCACGAGTGCCCATAGATAGGGCTCTGAGTGCCACCTCTGGCATGTATGCCATAGGTTCACCACCACTGGCCTAGGCTGGCTCTTCTCCCAGAAACAACAATAGAAAGTCAACCTCCACCTCCTGAGGCTACATCCAACTGCTCCAACCAACTAAGCTACCCAGCCAAGAAACAAAAGCAGAGCAGTCCAGTGAGGATGGGGTAGAGAAGGTTGGCTTACTATTGTGAGAGGGTCAGGTGCGTGTAAAATGAAGCATCCTGCAAAGAATGGCCTAGCTGGTTGGCTGGAACCCTGAACAAAAAGCACATTCTGTTACAAGATTCATCCATCTTTTGTATATCTAACTTCCCACATTTTTGTTTTAGCAACTGATTGTATTCTACACTTGTTACAAGCTTAATACTGCTAATAAAGTTACACGAAACCCTGCTTGCTGATGAATGTGTGAACTGAAATATCATCATTTTGAACTGTCTTCACTGCTTCTGTTTTGGACCTGTTGTCCATAACAGTGGCAAAAGCCCATGATTGTGGTAGAAGAAACATCAAAAGACATCCTAACATGTACTGTGTTGCCCCCATCTCCAGTCTTAAAGTGAAATGTTCTGCATGTTTACTAGGGAAAAAACCAATGACCTTCAGTGGAGCCTTCTCCTGTTGGAGTCCTATACAAACCTACATGGGAATGAGCCGTACAAGACTTGGTGTGGCTTACATCTGAGCAGACATTAACAGGATTGTGGCTCAAGCTTTTTGCAGAAGTCACCACCCTTGCTTTCTTTCTTAGACACAACATTTATACTTTAGCTTTCGTGAGTGTAAATAGTTTAATCCAAGTTTGTAAATTATTTTCTTTCCAGATATTTGGCTAGCTGTATCAGAATTTTAAATTTAAATTAATATAGAAATTCAGCTTTCTTAGTGGGGGTGGGGGTATCTTTTTAGTAAAATGATTGAAAACAAATTGCATTGTGACTTGAAGTGCTCTTTTTTTCATATATTCACCAGAAAGTTCCGTAAGATTTGAAAGCAATATACTTACATAGCAGACCCTCAGCATTTCTGTTTCAGAGATGTGAAGGGGCTAACCCTGGCATGTGGCCTTTCTGCTATTCTTAGACTCCAACAGTGGCAGCTGGGGCACCTTATGGCTAGTGGGGACAGCAGCTGACATGAGTGGAGCCATGGGTAACAGCTATACCCTATTGCTTCTCTCCACACAGAGTGTGGTGGGATCAGGAGTTCAGCAAGAGAAGAATATGGGCAAGTCCCTGACACCTTTGCCCTTTGGTAAGGAGGCAGGAATCAGCTGGCTGTGCATAGCCTGAACCTGCATCAATTTACTCTAATGGACCATCCACCAATGATTCCCTTTGCCTTAGATAAACTACCATGGTGAGGAAATGGGGCAATAATTGTTCATCAAGGTCTAGACATATTTTGGTTCCCTAACCCTAAGCAAGATGGAAGGCCTTGTTCTGAGAAATGTGGGTCTTCAGTGGGTCATAATATTTAAAGGGGGCAACAAATCAAAAACCTATATGCAGAAACTACCTTTTGCATTTAAGTATCTGTTTTAGGTGACTTTAGAGCACCTCTCCCCAATGTATAAGAAAACATGACTTCCCAAAGCTAATCATAGTTTGCATTTACCTATAACCCCAGACTGTAGACATCACACATAAACAAAAACTCAGAATGATTGGAACAATAAAAGTGTGTGCAAATATGGCTGCAAGCATGGAAGTAATCAATCATATGGTCTTCTCAGGCCCATCCTGGGCCACTATTAAGGCAAAAAATCATGTGTATCCTCTTTTACATGAGGTGCCTCCTAAATTCTACTTGACAGAAGATATGTCCATGTGAACATTATTACCTTGCTGGGACTGTTGATCACGACTATTGATTTTAAATATGCGCCTTCCCTACTCAGTAGGGTCAGAGCTACAGCACAATCTGTTGAATTGGGGAATCAGTCAATATGGCTGAATCTGAGTGAAGGACTTAGGGGAACTCCTGGTACCAGATCCATTTCAGAATGCAGTTTATTAGCAGGATCAATTAAAATGTCTAGTTGGAAAAACTGCCTGAAGATACAGTTAAAACTGTCTTGCAATTGATTACAGCAGGGATTCTCAATCTGCAGCCTGTGGGCCGGATGCAGCCCATGGCATCAATTCATGTGGCCCCCCACTGCCTCCACCATACCAGGAAGTGCCATGGGGTGGAGGAAGGACAAAATGGCTGTCCGGCCCCTGAAGCTGTCTGAGGGAGCGTGACCTGGCCCCCGTCTTTAAAAGGTTGAAAACCCCTGGATTAGAGCTTGGAAAAAGTAACTTTCCTCAACTACAGTTCCTCAGCCCCTCAGTCAGATTGCCCTTGGGAGATTCTACCATCCAGTAGAAATCTGTAACAACAAGATTCAAACCATCCAGAGGAAATCTGTGACAACATCCAAAACATACAAGAAAAAATAATTACATGCCAGGAACATACCTGTCAACCTTCCCGATTTGGCCGGGATTACCCCGTAAATTGACGTCGATTGACGTCATAACCCGGCCACCGCTGCCAAAACCCCGTAATTTGGCAGCGGGGGAAACGCTTTCCGCAATGCGCGGAAGGGTTTTACCCCTTCCACGCATGCGCGAAAGTGCTATGTCGCTTGCGTAAGGGCTGCGCAAGTGGCGTAGCGCTTCCGCGCATGCGTGGAAGGGGTAAAACCTTTTCACGCATGCTTGGAACGCGACCTGCGCACAAGCGATGTGCGCAGGTCCCGTTTTCCCGGAGCCGCAGGTTGACAGGTATGGCCAGGAAAACATTATTGAAACAGCAGGAACATTTCAAAGAGAAAGAGGAACAAAACTAAACTAGCCGCATGGTTACTCAGAGAGGGAAAGTACTGCTTGGAGATTTGGTTTCAAAAAAGAAGAAACATGGAAGAACCATACTGTTGGAAGCAGAAGTCAACTCAACCACAATTTTAAATAACTTACAGTTTTAAAGGCCAGGGACTACTTGTGGCCTTTAACACCAGATTAGGACCACCACCCTTCAATTTTGGGGGTGTTGCCAAGATTATGTGAACCCTTTTATGCTTGAAGTGCTTTTAAATCACTGTTGTGTTCACACAAACCCACTGGTACTTAATATCTTAATTAAAAGATTTTCTGTGACATTTTCATGTTTATTGGCAAATGCTTACAATTCTGACCTCCTTTCTGTCTCTCTCATTTTTAATGTACTTGGAGGGACTTAGTTTTTTTTTTTTTTTTTGACAAAATGTATGGTCACGTTGATGCAGAGTTAAATACATGGCCTAGAGGGCTAGGCTGACTATTAAGTGTCTTTCTAAACACATCACCTTACAATTTCCCCCCCAATGTTCTGCTGATTCATAAATTTGGGCTAATAATATTACAAGG
This sequence comes from Bradypodion ventrale, assembly GCA_035047345.1. Taxonomy (NCBI): domain Eukaryota; kingdom Metazoa; phylum Chordata; class Lepidosauria; order Squamata; family Chamaeleonidae; genus Bradypodion; species Bradypodion ventrale. The sequence goes on along the minus strand of JAWDJE010000001.1, from coordinate 369,357,496 downwards.
ACACACAATAGAATCACCAAAGACAGGCCAGAGTCAAGACTGATATAAAAAAATGCCAACTTGGTTAAAGGTTGAATTGGCATATGCCCAAGGATTATATGAAGAACCTTCTTCTTTTTTCATCTGATGTTCTCCGTGTGACTAACAACCCCTTGGCAAGAAAGTATGATGAAGAATTTCTTTACAGTCTTGCTATAGGTCTCCTGTTAGCAAGAATATTGTTTTTCACCAAAAATGATAATATCCGTACTGTGTTGCCCATTTTGCATAGAATTGTACAATTTGCACAATTGCACAAATTTAATTAATTATTAAAAATATTTTTTGTTATTTTGTTTAAGAATTTGAAACTCTGCATGGCTTCCTAGCCACACTCTCAACTATTCTCTCTCTCTCTCTCTCTCTCTCTCTCTCTCTCTCTCTCTCTCTCTCTCTCTCTCTCTCTCTCTCGTTGTGAACGTGTAATGTACATGCATGCTCGGAGGTGAATGTCAAATTACAGAGACTTTATCAGATGAAGGTGAAGAATTCCACTGAGCTTTATAATCCTTTTCTGAGGTTTCTTGTCCTGTCTTGCCAAGGTAGCCTAAATCAATGAGAACTAGGACTTCTTTTCAGAATTTTTCCACACCAGTGAGGAGAAAATATTTTTCCTTCTCAACAACTTGCTTGTAGAGCCTTTCTCACAATAGAAATGTTGAAGTGGTAGCCATGTTAGTCTGTGCAAGCATATCAGAGAGTAAATAAAAAGAATTTTTTAAAAATGTTGTGGCACCTTAAAGACTAACTCCTATACTTAAATGTGAGCTTTCATAGACCAAGTCCACTTCATCAGACTCTTATGTCTAATGAAGTGGACTTGGTCCACGAAAGCTCACATTTAAATACAGGAGTGGTGCCGTAACATTTTTTGCCTTTTTTTTTTTGCTCTTTTGTTTTGTTTACTCTTTTATATTTCTCACAATAGTTTTTCTCTCTACACTTCTCCCTTCCAAGGGGGGGGGGGGGGAATGATAAGGGCCATACCTGCTAACCAACAGAATGTGCTGGAGGAATGAATGCAGAAATTGGTATCTGACTAAATAAGTTACTTCTCCATCCCTAAAGCTGTTTCTAGAAGGGAGAATGGTTTGCATTATGGGCTGACACTGCCCATAGTAGGAAGCTTAACAACAGTGTAGAAAGAGTGTTTTTTTAAATTATAATCTACATGTTCTCTTTGAGTTTTAAGATGGACTTCCCACCAATTCACAATTTTCACATTACTGAGGCAGGTGGAGGTTTAAAATCCAAAATCTGCTGCTCTCAGCCTACCTTGCTCCACAAACGCTCAAAGTGAAATGAATTTCTTAAATCTTAAGGGTGGGGCAATACTTTTGCTTTTGCTTCTGCTTCATTTTTGTCTTAGCTGTTGTTGAAACAAATTAAATCATTTCTGAAAACTATAGAAGGCAAGGAAGCTAGAGCAACCTCAGGTCATGAGGAGTACCTACAAAAACAATACAATTTTTTTAAAAGACCAGTTAAAATAGTTAAAGGGAGTGTCTTTAACTTGGCAAGCTTAGAGCCCACATGTGTCTTACTTGGGCGGGGGCTTATATCCAACCTTTTATGTCACTTTTTATGAGTACTGAAAAAATTACACATGTAATATTAATACTGTTTACAATAACCAAATAGCTAGGTCCATAATTATTATGCAGTTTTGCAAATTGTTATTTGGGGAGGGGGTGTCTAAGATAAATATCTTACATAAAGCTGCCCAGCAAGTATACATGAAAATGGTATCACCTAGTACCATCATGGAAGAAGAAACTTTGTCATATTCACAACAATGCTTCAGCAGTACCTTATTTGTGGGACACACTTACAAATGGATCAAAATTGAAAATGGATCTTGATCCTTTTCTTGACTAGCCTATCCTCTTCTCCTATTTAATTTTAGACTGTCACAGCAATTATGGCCGCTTCAGGCGAATTCAGTTAATCTTGACAGAGCCTAGTAAGCCAGTACTAAAGGTGCCTCCTTACCTTTCAGTCTCACCTTGAAGGTCCCCTTCTTCCACCTCAATTTCACTCTCAAGGGTTTTCTCACATTCCTGTCCATCAGCCATGTTCTTTGCTTCTTAAGGATATGGTTGATTTCAGCGTTCTTTGCAAACTGTTTTGTACAAATACCAAGAGTGCTCTCTCCCCACTCTTCCTGTATTGACTCTAAAGCCAACAGTACCGGAAACCATGTGGGACTGAGGTTATGAGTTTGCTTTTTACTCAGAAGGAACCAAAAAGGGAAAGAAAAGAAAATGTCTTAACACTGAATTAATCTCCTCTCAAAAAGCAAGTAAAGTCCAGGCCACAAGGCAAACAAGGAAGAGGAGAAGGAGCTTGTGCAGGAATCTCTGTCCTTAAGTCAAGCTACACATCTGTACTTGAATATATAGATACCTCCCGTTCTCCTTCCTACCCTTATCTATGTTTTGTCTCTGTGAGAGTCTTTAGTGCAAATAACAGGGCTGGGAGATAGGGCAGTTGCAACATACTCTCAGCAAGTATCTAGTAGCAGCATATCTAGAAGGATGGAAGGAATGAGGAGGGTTAAAGTCCACACTGCTTGGCCAAAAAGAAAACACCCAGTTTAAGCATTTTCAAGTTGCAGTGGGAGAGCAACCTTCAATACTGTCACCAGTGATTGTTCTCTGACCTAGCGTTGCTGCTGACAGCGTTCAACAGATTGTGTTTTAGCTTTGTGTAAGCTCCTGTGCCAGAGAAAATTAGGTGGATTTGTGACACTAATTTCTTTGGGTGTAAACAGGGGGTTTGCATCCAACTAAACACATGTTTGACTGGTGTCTAAGTACTCCAATTTAAGCCAATGCATGAGCAGAATGATGGAGCTAGCTTAAATCCAAATACTTTGATTTAGCAGGGCTGTAGATCAGGCAACCCTTATCATAAATAGTTGCTGAGAAATATTCCACTGTGTCCATTAGTTGAAACATCCCCTTTAATAAACATGTATATACTTCATAGGCAGGGTCATATGTCCTTCTTCATGAGGTGGAAAGCCATGGTCTAACTGCCATCATCTCCAGAATTTCTATAGTAACAAAGCTGCATGCTAATAGGGATCCTCTTTCAGAGTGAGATAAGTTGGCATGTAACATGTCCCTGCTATTGATCTGGAGAGCCTTTCCTTTTGGTTCCCAATTGTGGCATTTGTCATAGCCAGAGAACTGGGGGCAAGATGCTCCAAAGTGAAGTCAATGTCTGTACATTTTGCCATTCTTCCCACTCTGCTCTCTGAGGTGTGCACCTCACCCTCCCTACTAGAAAGACAAACTGCTCTTTTTCTGCAAGCATAAGTAATTATCTTGTCATGAACTACCTTCATTATTTTGTCAACTTGCCAATGCATTGATTAATTAAAATACACATTAGACCAAATATTGGTATTTATGTAACTTTTGAGTAACTTGTCACAGCTAAGTGTGGCAAATTGATGAGGTACTTACTTACTTACTTACTTACTTACTTACTTACTTACTTACTTACTTACTTACTTACTCAAATTCACTGATCCCAGAAATCAGTCTGGCTGCTGCATTTTAGACTTTCCAAGATCTCCATGCTGTTTTCAAAGGCAGTTCTACATAGAGAGCATTGCAATAGTCTATTTTTGAGATTACCAATACATTGTCCACTGTTAGTAGGTGTTATTTACCCAGATAGATGCTCAACTGGAGCTAATAAAAAGCACTCCTGGCTGCAAGTTAAATCTTTGTTGTACAAGTGGGTGTATGACCAAGTACATGACTGACACATACCCTGACACTTCGTCAATTATCTGCAGTTAGCCACAAGTTACACAAACACCAATATAATTCAGGCCATTATTTCTAAGTGTCAGGTAACAGTACCATATATATTGAAAAATAACCATTTATTTTTCTTACATACCCCAGGAAAATAATGGAATAATCACTTGAAATATATTACCTAAATTAAGAGTTTTTTTCATTAAAAGAGTATACCTTGTACAAGGTCAATTCCTATTAAAATCTCTGCTCTTAATCTGCAGAGAAGTGGCTTTTGCATTGTACAGATAAATTAATTATACATTCAGTCCTAGAATGAATGCCTTTGTTGAATCTCATTGAAATGTGCAGTAAAATTTCATCCGCAATTCCAAAGCTTCGTACTTGTGTTGTTATCAAGAGTACCAGAGTATGAAACTCAAGAGTTGAAACAGGTCGGGAAGATGTTTGTGAAATGGTTTGTACATAGACTAGGCCTCTAGTGTAAAAGAGGAAGTGAGAGAATATGAGGCAATTTGATTAAGCAGCCCGCCACTTCCTCTCTCTGTCCTCTTTTCCTCTGTGTTAATACTTCACTGATTCTGTTCATGCTTGAAGCAATTTGTTTGGAAACAGCTCAAACAAAAAAGTTTCTTTCAGAATTGTTCTAATGTTTTATACACCATCCCAGGGATCTTTGGATAGAGGGGCATTCTCATCCATTTAACAACAAGATGGGTAAACAGCTCTCTACACAAGACCAGCATGTATTTTATTGCCCTTTCATACCATTGTCAATCAAAAAGCACATACAGTGGACCCTTAACTGTATCGAAAGATGGTGTGGGTGTATCATCAAGTTCTATTGTGACTGGCCAATGGCTGTAATAAAGATTTGATTTGGTACAGTGGACCCTCAGTTAACAAATGACTCGGTTAACATAAAAATCGCATAACAAAAGAAAGTCCCTAGAAAATAGTGGCTTGGTTTATGGATTTTTTTGGAACAGATTAATTGGTTTTCAATACATTCCTATGGGAAACTGCATCTCAGTTAATGTATTTTGGTATTCAATGCATTCTTATGGGAAATTGCATTCAATGCATTTCTATGGGAAATTCAGTTAAAGTAATTTTCACTGTAATCTCAGCTGTAAGAAACGTACGTGCAGTAAACCCATTCACATGGATTCACAGGGACTTGGGTTTCTGGAAATTGAAGTCCAAGAACAGCTGGAGTGTCAAGGTTCACCATCACTGACATAGCCCAATCAAAGATATATATACATTGATCCAGGTGATCCAGAAGAAGGAAGGTCATAGAGTAGAAGATGTCGTATTCCAGATTAGACAAGGAGGAGTGTGTTTTTCTAAAACCTGGAAGAGGATGTCCAACTTCCACTTTGATAAAGGGCTTGTCTAGACAGCATAATATTCTTAATTTAAGTCCAGTTTCCCAAAGTGGAAATTGATTTAAAGATAAAGGACTACATGATCTAGCATGTAGATGCGAGGCAGGTGCTTGTGTGGAGGGCTCCCCACAAAAGAGGACAATGTTGTTTCCTTCTGAATACTTTGTTGGACGTGGAGCCCTGGTTGTGTTTGGGGTTGTGAATTTAATTTTGATTTTGTTATGAACTTTGTTTAATTGTTTACTGTATTTTTTAAATTGCATTTTGGAATTTTGGAATTGTGTAATTTTGTGATATGTTGTGATGCCGCTCTGAGTCGGCCTGGTGCTAAGTAGGGCAGGGTACAAATTAAAATTGATGATGATGATGCCCGCACCACACCCAGAAGTAGTTGTGGACACACTCGCACATGTGCAAATGCACCTGCACCACTCCTGGAAGTGGTCAGGGACACACCTGTTCATGCGCAAACATGTCCGCGTCACTCCCAGAAGTGGTTGCAGATGTGCATGTGCAAACATGCCCACTTCTGGGAGCATGGACAGGCCTGCTCAGCTGTTCCGGGGGCATGGTCAAGCCCATGGTGCAAAAAGTTTGGGCACCCTGATCTAAACCTTTTCTTGCATTGCGTTTAGTACCTCTGGAGAACAAAATGACATAGAGAAATAAAGAACACTTTCAATGTGGCACTAATGAAACCTCATTCATCAGGACACTTTAAATCCCTCAGGAACTTGTTCAGAAGCTGGTCATTGTGAACTAGTACTTCTAACCCCTTCCCTCCATTGAAGACTACAGCAACAAGGAATCAGAATATGCTTTTTCAAATTGTTGTACACAAACCCTTTAGAATTGAATATTTGATGAAATGTTTTTTTTGTTGTTGTTCAGTTGCACAGTCGATTCCAACTCTTTGCGACCCCATGGACCATCGCTCTCCAGGCATCCTCCTTAGTCTGCACAGCCCTGTACCCATTGTATCTACAATACCATCTAGCCATCTCATCTTTGGCCGTCCCCTTCTTCTTTTGCCCTCCACCGTCCCCAGCATCAAAGCCTTCTCAAGTGAATCCTCTCTTCTCATTTGATGTCCAAAATACTTCATCATCTTTGTTATTTGTCCTTCTATGGAGCACTCAGGGCTAATCTCTTCTAATATTTACCTATTTGTTCTCCTCACTGTCCAAGGGACTCTCAAAACTCTCCTCCGGCACCACATCTTAAAGGCATCTATTTTTTCTTTGCTCAGCCTTTCTAATGGTCCAGCTCTCACAGCCATACATTACCACTGGAAATACCATTGCTTTGACTATGCGGACCTTTGTTTGCAGTGAGATGTCTCTACTTTTCACTATGTTCCCCAGGTTTTTCATAGCTTGTCTCCCAAGAATCAGTCGCCTTTTTATTTCATGGTTGCAATCTCCATCTGCAGTGATCTTGGATCCTAAGAAAGTAAAATTTGTCACTGCTTCTACTTCTTCCCCATCTATTTTCCAGGGACTGATTTGGCCTGTTGCCATTATCTTGGTTTTCTTGATATTGAGTCTCAGGCCAGCTTTTGCACTCTGTTGGCAATGTGGTCTCTGGTCCCCCTCCCTCTTCTGAACCCAGCCTGCACCTCTGGTAGTTCTCTTTCTACATGCTGCTGCAGTCTATCCTGTATTATCTTGAGCATCACTTTGCTAGCTTGTGGGATGAGCGCAATTTGAACATTCTTTGGCATTGCCCTTTTTTGGGATTGGGATGTATACTGATCTTTTATAATCCTGAGGGCACTGTTTCATTTTCCAAATCTGGAATCCAAATTTTCCAAATCCAAAAAGGACCTCAACACCCCCGATAATAACAATAATGAGAAATTTGAACTTGAACCAGACATTCTGGACAGTGAAGTCAGAAAGGCCCTAAAAAACACTGCAAACAATAAAACTAGTGGAAATGATGGTATCCCAGTGAATTTTTCAAAGCCCTAAAAATGATGGAATCAAACTACTGCATTCAATATGCCAGCAAATTTGGAAAACAAAACAGTGGCCACAGGATTGGAAAAGATCAGTGTACATTCCAATCCCAAAAAAAGGGAATGCCAAAGAATGCTCAAATTACCGAACAATTGCGCTCATCCCACATGCCAGCAAGGTGATGCTCAAGATAATACAGGATAGACTTCAACAACATGTGGAGAGAGAACTACCAGAGGTGCAGGCCGGTTTCAGAAGAGGCAGGGGGACTAGAGACCACATTGCCAACATACGTTGGATCATGGAGAAAACAAAAGAATACCAGAAACAAGACTACTTTTGTTTTATTGACTACGCCAAGGCTTTTGACTGTGTGGACCACAACAAAATGTGGCAAGTAATTAAAGAGATGGGAATACCAAAACACCTCATAGGCCTCCTGAGAAATCTGTACACAAACCAAGAAACAACAGTTAGGACAGAACACGGAATGACAGAGTGGTTTGGAATAGGAAAAGGAGTAAGACAAGGCTGCATTTTATCACCCCGCTTATTCAATCTATACACAGAGCACATAATGCGCAATGCAGGGATGGAGGAATCACAATATGGGATCAAAATTGCTGGGAGAAACATCAACAATTTGAGATATGCAGACGATACCACCCTAATGGCAGAAAAATGAGGAAGACCTAAAGAACCTCTTGATTGGATTGAAGGAGGAAAGTGCAAAAGCTGGCTTGAGACTTAATATCAAGAAAACCAAGATAGTGGCAACAGGTCCGATCAGTCCCTGGAAAATAGATGGGGAAGAAGTAGAAGCAGTGACAGATTTTACTTTCCTGTGATTTAAGATCACTGCAGATGGCGACTGTAGCCATGAAATAAAAAGACGACTGATTATGGGGAGACAAGCGATGAGAAACCTGGGGAATATAGTGAAAAGCAGAGACATCACCTTGAAAACAAAAATTCGCATAGTCAAAGCAATGGTATTCCCAGTGGTAATGTATGGGTGTGAGAGCTGGACCATTAGGAAGGCTGAGCGCAGAAGAATAGATTCCTTTGAGATGTGGTGTTGGAGGAGAGTCCTGAGAGTCCCTTGGACAGCAAAGAGAACAAATAGGTCAATACTAGAAGAAATCAATCCTGACTGTTCATTGGAGGGACAAATAGTGAAGATGAAGCTAAAGTACTTTGGACATCAAATGAGAAGGGAGGACTCACTTGAGAAGGCCTTGATGCTGGGAAAGGTAGAGGGCAAGAGAAGAAGGGGACATCCAAAGATGAAATGGATAGATGGTATTGTGGACACAATTGGCACAGAGCTTGGTGGGCTGAGGAAAATGGTGGAGGATAGAGATGCCTGGAGGAAAATGGTCCATGGGGTCGCAAAGGGTCGGAATCGACTGTGCGACTGAACAACAACAACCATCATCTTCACTGGCTTTGTTATTTACCGTGCTTTTTAGGGCCTTTCTGACTTCACTCTCTAGGATGTCTGGTTCAAGTTCAATTTCCCCCTCATTGTTATTATCTGGGGTGTTTCGGTCTTTTTTGTAAAGTTCCTCTATGTACTCTTTCCATCTTTTCTTTATCTCTTCTGCATCCGCTAACTCTTTGCTATCTTTGCCTTTGAACATTCCCTTGACTTCCCCAATTTTTTTAAAGAGATCTCTAGTCCTGCCTCTTGTGTTGTTTTCCTCTATTTCTTTGCACTGTTCATTTAGGTAGGTTTCCTTATCTCTCCTTGCTTTTCTTTGAAACACTTAATGCTACTATTTATTTAAATCTAGAATTAAATAATTGCTGTAAAGGAGCATTCTAAATATGGCAGAAAATCTGCTGACAACAGTATTAATAGCCACTGCTACATGACAAAGAATAATACATCTCATAGGTCAAATCATGGCATGCAAAAAAAGTTCTAATTACAGAAAAGCTTCCTTTTTTTGTTATATCACATGACCATAACTTGAAAAGTCACACTTCTGCATTTTACTAATTGGCAAAGTCTTGTAAATCTTTATGATGGACCCTTTATACTTATGTCATCTTTTACTCTGCAATGTTTGTGCTTATTCTCACTCGGCATAATTGACATACACTGAGATGACTGATTGGGATCTGCCCTCCATGGGGAGGAAAGGAATTTAATTACAGAATGTGACTTTGCCCAATTTTGAAGGCTCTCCCTTTGCGCCCAACACAACTCAGGCCTTTCACCAGCGGTGCCCACTTCTTGGGTGCTATTGTTCAGAATTTGAATGGACTGCCAATCCAATTGCTTGCACCTAAATCTGGACCCAGTCCTGCATGGTTGTAAATAACTTCTGTTTGGTTGTAAATAATTGAAGAATGAGAAAACCTAGAGTGGGGGGGAGAGGGAGCAGGAATTCCATTGCAATGTGTCACCTGCCAGGAGAATGAAGAAATGAAGTGCTTACCATCCTAGTTTCAGTGCAGAGGTGTAGATCAGTTCTCTGCAGTCTTACAAATTCTGCAAGTAGATCCCAATGAATTATCTGGCCAGGTTATCCTTCTATGGTAATAAAGTAGACCAGAGGTTCTCAACCATTTCATGCCATGGGCTAGACAACTCCGCCTCAGATAGCTGAGCAAGCCAGACATGTTTTTTCCCCCACTGCAAATGCTACCATAAACCGTGGTATTCGCATTTGCGCATGCGCAGGTGTGTTTATGGATATTATAAATGCTTCTGGATTTATTGCCGTGGGCCAGATGGAATGGTGTCGGGGCAGGGCCAGTCAGTGGGCCATGGGTTGCGAACCCCTGGAGTAGACCATGCTGCCAGCGACTCAACGCTGAGTGTCAGGTGGCTGTTAGCTAACCTGACAACCCTGAGGACTAACAGCCTTGGGTGCCAAATTCCACAGGGAAGGGTGATGGTCCGCAAGTGGATTAAATCCCACTTGGATCCATCTTGATGGAGGACAGCAACTTCATCAGTACTGACCTGGGGCTGATGAGGACTTTGTGTATCAAAAGGACTCAGAATCAGAAAGTGACTCATGGTATGGGTGTTATGCTGTGATGTGGAAGGCACATGGAAGACTACTGCATTATATTGTTCCCAGGACAATATAATATAGACAATGATAGCCAGTATTAGGAATCAGATCCAGCACTTGAAGATCTCAATGAAGTTTGTTCATCAATAAGTGTGTAATATTACATACTAGATCTAACAACTGCAGGTTATATTGAGTATAAGGTCCAAAGATCAGTCAACCATATGTCCAATGTATTGCTTTTCAAATTGGGGTGTGAGGGACATGAAGAAATTTCAAGCAGGGCTAAAACCATGAAATTTTCACCCTCCTTCACAATAAATGTATTTTGCTTCTGCTCTTTCTTATGGTGGTTACACTGTTATGAACATATACTGTAATGATAAGCAGAACTAATTGTGTTATTTTTAATTTAATGTAAAAAAGCACTAATATTTTGTGTTTAATTTTAATTTTGAATTGTGGCTTGATTTTATTTTATTTGGTTGCTAAAAGGAGGGATTGGATAACAATAAAGAAGAGGTGGAGAGGCATGAAGGTTTCTAAAAAACATACACAGGATGTGATGTGAAAAGGTTTAGGAACTGCTAGTAGAGTCAATCATCAGGGTGCAGATTAGAATTGTTGGGATGAAACAAAACATTGACTGCTTCATAAAAAAACGTAACAAATCACTGTTCAGACTTGTGAGTGTGCAGTTGAGCTAAGTGATGGGTTTTTAAAAAGTGTCCTTGATATCCATGGTGATGAAAATGCCGTTAAAAAGTAAAATGCTTTTGCTGTAGAATGAATCAATGACAGATAACTTATAAATGAATGGATGATGTCGAATGACTTATAAATAAACAAAAGTTTTCAACTAGAGCCACAAATGTTGTTCTAGCTTGCACCAATCTCTCTTCTTTTTGCTTGATGAATCTCATCTGACATAAGTTTGTATGACCTAACTGTCCTGGGAACTAAAGTTTTTACAAACTTTTTGGAAAGAAAAAGTGTAGTTAATTCAAAGTATGCGCCTGAATAGTCCAGTTTAGTATGGGTACACAGAAAGAGCCTCATCGAAGATTGTGGTATTTTTGAACCACAATTGGGCATACCCTGGTAACGGCAACCTTGTGTTGCTGGCTAATCTTTCTCATGCTGGGTCAGGCGAAAGGAACTATGGAAATGAATTCACTAAAGGTGGATTCAATTTGGCAGTTTCACATCTGGCCTAGACACGGAAGAAGAAGCAGCCCCCAACATGCTGGGTTCTCATTTTACCAAATTTAGAAGTACGGAAGGCTGAGTCAACCTTGAGCCCTTCCAGATTGAGCCCAGATTGTGAGCAGAATTTTGGCTGCAGTACTTCAGTACTAATTTAACCACTATGCCACAAGGGGAAAGGTACTTTTTGGACTGGAGTTCACAGAACCTCTTAGCCAGCATGTCCAGGGATTCTAAAGTTAGAGCTCGACAAAAAGAGAAACTTTTCTAAGCTCTCCTATCTGTATGGATTGCACAACAACAAATTGTTACCAACCCTGACAGGTATGTACAACACCACTTCAGAGTCTCATTCTTACTAGACATGTATATGTGTTCACCGCAGACTGTTTTAACTAGTAAACTTGTCAGGCCAAGAACAATAGATTGAAAACAGTGTCTGAGAAGAAAATTGCCTCAGGTCTCAAAGTGAATGAAACCCCAAGAGAAAATGACAGGAATATAGCTCCAAATGGCCCCTATCATAATTACATAAAAGATAAAGAGTACCCAGCTAAAGAGACATTTCACAGAAGAGCCATCCTGTAGAGATGCCAGATAGATTAAATCCAACACCCCTTGGTTTTTTTATTCTACAAGAACTGTCTGGAGATTTGGGAAAGCAGGCAGCTTAAAAGGGGTCAGTCCATTCCCCCCCCCCTCCCATTTAATCAAATGACATTTTCTATTGTACCTTGATTAGCCATATGGGAAGATAATGATTCAGGCAGAACACACCACCTGATTAACAAGGAGCTTGATCACTAATCAGCCTAGTCAGAAACTAGATAAAAAGATGCACAGTGGCTAAAGTTGCAGTTCTGGTAGAGAATGTGTTGGTATAATAGCAATCTTGCATGCACTAACACTGGATATCAATGGGAGGGGGTGGGGCTGCGGTGGCTCAGTGGTTAAGAAGCTCACCTTGTTAGCTGGAAGGCCAGCAAGTTGGCAGTTCATGATGGATTGAGCGTCTGTATCTGTCCCAGCTCTTGGGGACATGAAAGGAGCCTCATTCGGGCGTCCCTGAGCAAAGTTTCTCCAGCAAAAATCCTTTCAACCAAGAATAATTTCTGACATGACATTATTATAATGGGAGGGGGCTTTACAACATAATGTGATTGCTGCTTGCTACTGACTTGATTGGTAAGGTTCTTTTCACACCTCAGGCATTTGAGACAAGCTCCCATTGTTTTGTTGATACTCCCTCCTCCTTCTTTCTCTGACTTCTAACCAAGCAGCAGACATGGAGGTTCCCTCCAAATACTGAAGACTCCATTTGCTCCCTTTTTTTATTCTACTGGCTATAATTGCAAATTGTAACTGTAAAAAGGAGACATTTTTCTACTTTAAATGCTTCTAGAGTGAATTTATCATAGAAAGTGCTAGTTTGGGCAGGAGAAAACCAAGGGAGGCAGCAATGAGCCCAGGGTAATCTTTCCACATTTTCTGTGCTATTGCTACTTTTTCTACCTCATCTGCAGTTAACTAATGTGAATCAAAAATTCCCCAATTGGGTCCTGGGATGAGTCTTCTTTAAGTATCTTCCACTCCTAAATCCTGCTCCTACTGCTAATTTTTGGTAAGCCTCTTTTGCTGACTTCATTTTCTGAGCTGCCTGCAATCACTATCTTAGCCCTCCCCACCCCATGATCCAAGATTTTGCCAGAGAATCCTGCTAGTTTGTGGTGCTTTCCTGAATTCCCGGTTTGTGGCCTAAGACCTCTGTTAGCTTTTCTCTCTTGGGATCCTTACCAAAGAATTCCCTTACATTGTTCCAGCTGGAGTACCCACACTCCCGAGCTCCAAAACAATCCAACAAAACTAAAGCTGTGACTTCACTGGCAATTTATGATTTGATATGCAGTCTGTATTATGGTTCAAGAGTTCAGTGTTCACACACTTAATGCTATGTGATTTGCATATCAGCCCACAGTCCCCCTTCTTTTATTCGTTTATCTGGTCCCAACTCTGGTGATCCTTTTATGGTTCACTGTCAATCCACTAAGGTTATGAAAAGTTTGAACAGTATTCTGAAAAAGGTGGTACCCTTCCCAAGTTCTTGTTAATGTGTATGGAAATATCACATACCATAGGAAAGTCTTTTATTTCATTTGGATTGTTTCTATTTTATTTTTTGTTTTAAAAAATCTCATCCAGAGGTGATCTAGCACTAGACTAGTATATCTATAGGTCAGGGTGTCCAACCTTTTTGCACTGTGGGCCTGACCATGCCCCCGGAACAGATGAGTGGGCTGGACCACACACCCAGATGTGGGAGTGGGTGCATTTATGGTTGATGTAAATACACCCACTTCTAAGTTTACATCAGCCATGGGTGCGTTTGTGCATGCGCGGATGTGTTTTACAGCTGACAGAAATGCAGGTGATAAGGGGATAAGGTAATATAGTGTTAATCTTATAGATCAAAACAAAAAAGTTTTGTAGTCTTTAATTCACTCCCAAACAGCCTTCATCGCTGAAACACCACACACAGACACTCAGCTCAACTTTAGAAATCAAGTGACCATATGGGGAAAATCCATCTGAATCATTTTGGCCTGAAAAAAGGAGACACTACTAGCAGCAGAGAAAAAACAACTGTGTTCAGAGCAAAAAGGTCCAACTCAATCTGAACTGGCCTTTCTGGCATGTGATCAGAAAAAAATACAGTAAGACCCCGATTTACAAATTACTCAAGTTACGAAAAACTCGAGTTACGAAATGTTATTTTCTTAAATCGGAGTCCCGATTTACGAAAGGAGTTTCTGTAGATTGTTACAGATCAAAATGGCGGGGGCGCCATTTCGGTCTGTAAAAATCAAATTTTCAGTGCTCAAAATGGTGATGCCATTATTTTGTGCTCTTAAAATCCACCTGGAGCAGCAGGAGGAAGGAACCATCACCAGTAGCAGCCAAAAGGTAGGGAGAGCTCTCCATTTAAATTCTTTTTAAAAATTATTCTTTTTTATTTTTCTATGCATCCCTATGGGAATGACTCGCATTACGAAAAAATCAAGTTATGAATGAGGCCATGGAACTGATTTTTTCGTAAATCGGGGTTTTACTGTAGTTTGGATTGACCCATACTATAACTACAGCAAATTATGTGGTATTTGATCATGCAGTCACCTCTAAGGAGAGATAATCTTTTTCACCCTAATCTATATTCTAGAAGTATTTTCCCTGCAAATTGTTGGCTTTCCAATCTATCTTCCCTCTTGCTTGTGTGTGCATATACATATACATTTACATATAGATATATGTATGTGTGTGCATAGCTCCACATGCGTGTGACATACTCTGCCCAATCTCTGTCAAGTCACACTATTGCCATAATTCTAAGATCTCTTATGGGAATGTGTCCAAGCATTCGTGAAATTATGCATGTGTTCTGCATTTTGTATCTGCAAGAAAACCAAGCATAAGAAAAATAAAGAACATGACACAAAGCCATTCCATGCCTTGGCATCCCAAGGCTTAAAAATGCAGCCATACTTTCAAAGCTTTATTTACATCTGTTTTGTTCACTTTACAACAACAGATCCTACCATAGAGGACTGACTCCTTTAAGCTCATGCAACTACCACTTGTCACAAATGCACTTAAGACATTTCACAGCTCCGGATAACCACCTGCCCAGCAAAGAAAGTAGGGGGTAGGTTGCAGGCAGATTCTGTAGGGAAAGTTGCTCGCTGAAATACAGCTGTGACCGGAGGAAAGTCATCCCACAACCAGCGCTGTAAAAGGATTGGCAGGAAATGATGTTCCAGGATAGTTGGCAGAGGAGCACTGGGGACAGGAAAGGGGATGAGGATCTGGCCAAACAGCTGAGTTGTTCTTCTTACTCTCCACCACTGGTTTCAAACATCTTCTTCCTCCCCTCCATTCCAGACTTCTCCTCAATGTTCTTCCTCCAGTCGCCCACATCGCGCAGGTCTTTCTCCTACAGAAGAAAGGAGAACAGGGATCAGTGCCTTGGGTGGGACTCCTAGAAGTGACCAAATCCTTTGCTTTGTCTTACACAGGTCCTGCTTGACAGAGAAAATACTATGGTCGCTGATGGGAGAAAAGTGTGCCATTTTTGTTCTTTAAGAGTTAAATTGTTTTTAAAAGCTCTGGGAGGGAAGGAACAACAAATCCCACAAGAGCCCAATAGCAAAACAGAAAAACAACAATAAAAAGGAGGTAGGAAGTGAAAACAGAGAACACTTCAGGAAACATTTAAGATTCTTGGGCAACATGATCAGAAAGATCTAGAGATCATCTCTGTCTGCACTGGGCTCCCGAAATGGTGGCACAGCTTTTTAAAAGCCACCTGAGGTTAAGGAGAGGAGGAAAATGCTATTTGGCATGATCCCTTCATCCAGACAGTATTTTGCTCCTCCAAAGAAGAAAGGTGGATCTGCTGCAACTTTGCAGCCTTATCAGCTGTGGTGATAGCATTTCCAAATTGAAGGAGAAAATGTTTCCCACCCACAGCTTCCGCTAGGAAGCAGATCTTTTAGCTGTATTGTATTTTATCTCATTCCCAGTGTGCAAATATACTCAAATCTGCTCCTAAATTCTGCAGAGTCTAAGAGGGCTGCAGTGGTAAGGAAAAGAGAAACAAGACTGACAATGCAAATAGAAAATCCACTAATGGAATGTTGGATTCCACCCAATATATTCAAGTGTTTGACATACTGGTTCTTCAAGTGCAAGCCATGTATTTGCCAGACAACGATGCTAGGTTGTACAGATAATCCATGCAAGATGCCGCTTCTAAACTTTATAGATACCTTTTCAGTGTCTTCCTTTTTGACTTGCTTCAGGTTGGCTCTAAGATCCATGCAGACTTTGTGCTTGGAGCCCAGAAGGGCCCGCAGCATAGCATCAGCAGACATGCGGACTCTACGCAGTGGGGGCCTCTTGAACTTGCCCCTCAGGTCAAATAGTTTCTGGCTCAAATCTTCAAGCTAATGTGCAAGAGGGAAGAGGAGAGGGAATGGGGGAGAAATAAAATGTTGAGAAAGAACCACAAGAAATGGGGAAATGGCCAAAATCAGGTGGAGGGGAGGTACAAAAGACAGCACAGATCTATGGTAGAGCACTGATCTGTACATGTCAGTACAGTCAACTTATAGGATATAAACAAACATTTATGCATACAAAGGGAAATTACTGTTAAGAGGATTGTAAGAAACTATGTTGATGGCTGAACTACATAAAGACATAATGTACAATTTGGGATCATCTCAGACGCTCAGGTCAAGGCATGACGCTCCAATATGGATCTTCAAGTATTACACCTCTAGCTATGCTTCCTTAAGCTTTCCCAGACACAGAATCAGGCTTTACCAACCCACTTTTAGGAAACAAATGTTACACAATGATGGTGTCCAGGGACTGAGTAGAGACTCAACTCAACATAGACATGGGTGGCTCAGAAGAAATTACCTCCTTAGTTGTCTTCTGTAATTTCATCTCTGTATCATATCTTTCTTCATCAACCTCTTCTACCTTGGCATGAAGCTTCCTGCAAAGCTCCTGTTGAGAAAGAGAGAGAAATGGTTAATGAAAGATGCTCAAAACCCTGACGTTTCTTTCCCAGTCTTCCTAGCTTTTTGTAGGGAAGTCTCTGTGACATCTTCAGATTTCATACATTTTCACAGTAAGTCCTTTGGTCCAGCTGTATCAAGAGAAAACTGAGAACCTAAAACAAGTGGAAAGCTTGGCAAACAAGTGGATATGGAATCATGAAGTGACAATCTAGATGAGTCATACGTGGCTCATGACTCCGGGGGAAGAATGGATAGAAAGTAAAGATCAGGATCTGCCAGTAGATTTTCAGGGAATCTGAAGTAAATCAGCCATCATTTAAAAACATTGTAAGCAAAACCCCTTCTCCACCCTCCTAAAATGATCTGGAGAAGTAGGTTAGATTGGTGTGTAAGGATTGGCATCCAAACTCTAGTTCTAATGCTGAAAAGCTCCTGTTGGTATACTTCAGAAGTCTCTGTAAAGAATAAAGCAGATTCCACAGGCTTAGGTACTGCTTACTTTTGTTCTAGGACCCAGAAACATAGAGATTTCTTGGGAGGTTCCCTGGTAGCACAGAGGTTAAACTGCTGTACTGCAGCCAAAAGGTTGTGAGTTCAATCCTGGCCAAAGCTCAAGAATGACTCAGCCTTTCATCCTTCCAAGGTCCGTAAAATGAGTACCCAGCATGTTGGGGGCAAAATGCTGATTAACTTGTGAACTGCCCATTGAGTGCACTAAGCACTATGGGGTTGTATATAATTGTGATTGCTTTGCTTTGCTTAATGCTGTATGTAAGGTGAGATCTGCAGAAGAGCTTAGCCTGAAATATAGTCTTGGCATGCCCATAAAGTGCTCTGAAACATCACAATAGGACTTTAGTTCCCATCTCACCAAGCCAGTCTTAACTATGGGGAGAAAGGATGGAAATAATAGTTCATTGGTATGTGGAGTGTAATAGCCCTATGCTGTAGCAAAGGGATCTGTCTGTTCCTGAGCCTTCACTGAACGCAATTCAACATTAAAAGAACCATTCTGAAACCCTTGGAGGACAAACAGGGTATACATACAATAAAAAGTAGACTTCTCTTGTGCCACTTAATACTTTGTTATGTTTTGATTTTGTGTTTGCCTGTTTGTTTGGGGTCTTTTCTTTCAGTCAAAGATTTATACTGAGCTGCTGTTTGGCTGCCTTGAAGATAAGCCCTTAAGAGCAACTCGTTCTAGTCCAAGAGAAGAGCATGTTTAGGATTAAAACCTTGGCTACCACTAAACCAGAGAAATTTCCTCTGCAGTCTAAGAAACCTGCACATGGTTAAATGCAACAATGCCTACTTGTACAGTATGTGCCTTCCTGAAAAGGGAAGGAAACAAATTGTTTCATCAGAAGTTACTTGAGAATGTTACCACAAATGTTTCTTTTAATATGGTTGATTCCCCCTGCCCTGCGCATTAAAACAGAGACATTGTTTTCTTATTTCAGCAGCCAAAAGGGTAAGAAAAGAGATGCAGAAGGTTCCTAGTGAGATTTAAAGGCCTCTTCCTGGACATTGAAGGGCAAAACAGATTTTAAAAATGGGGGGGAGTATATGTTACAAAGATTTGTTACAGTTACATTTATCCATCGTAATACAAGTACAGTGGAACCTCATACAACAATCGCCCTGTATAGCAACAAAATTGCATAACAATTAGGTTTTGGGGGGAAATGGCGTCCTGCATAACAATTTTCCCTATAGAAAAAATTGTACAACAATTTTTCAATTGCAAAAACCACTTAGTAAAAAAAAATCGTTGTACGATACATACCTTAGGGGAAATCGCTATATGATGCATGTAACATATAGCAATTGTTTCATACAACAATGAGCCCCATGGAATGGATTAAAATCATTGTATGAGGTACCACTGTATCTGTATTTTGCAATCATGCACATACCTGTACTTTTTTTCAGCAAAGGTTTGTGCTTTTGGAAGTGGAGGTAGCATCTTGGGCTTATTCAATTGATTGCAATAAAAGCATAACAGATGGTTATGCGGAGAGGGATGAACGCAGCCCTCAATTTCTTATACAGTGCTCCAAGTTCATAAACAATAAAAGAGAAAATAATCCTTCCAACTAATTGGATCGAGGTTGATCTAGACCAATGGACAGACTTGTGCCCATGCTTTTTCTAAGCAATGTTAAGGAGATTGTCTAAAATGTGCCATGTGGCTCATTTCTCTGATATGCTTGTATGTATTGTCATGCCAAAAAAAAAAAAAACAACCACCCCAAGACCACACTATGTCTTTCAAAAGTCAAGTTCTGGACCAACGTGTTTGTTACTTAAGGTTCTAGCGACGAAAGATTTGCCAACTGCATGGTCATGGCCAGACTCTTTAATATGAAGAAAAGCAGATTGTCAGAGTTGGCTAAAAGGCTAAGGCCGAGTCACCAGAACTTGGAAAAATTACCTTTTTTGACTACAGCTCTTAATGCAGCATCAGAGATTCTAGCAATTGTAGTCTTATGTAACATTTCTAAGTCATGGACTGAATTTATGCTTAAATTAGGATTTGAACCAACTATCTGTGTGACGCAGTAAAGAGGAGGAGCAGGAGCCAAAATGATTACCTGAAGTTCCTGCATGGAGTGTGGAAGGTGCAGAGGCTCACAGTGTTCAGCCAGGTAGTTGGCTTTTTCTTGCTCTTTAGCTGCGTTTTCTTTTTCAATTTCAGTAGCAGCAATTTGGAGCATAACACTCTAGAAGAGAATATGGACAGAAGCATTGTTACTAGGGGAGCAAAAGCATTTGCCATGGCAGGGAAGAGAGAGAGGATGAGGGGAAAGTTTTTGTACCCCTCACCCATGCTCCTTTTTTGCTATCATATGACTGGAGCAACTCTCTGTTCAAAATCTTTCTTGAACAAGTACTGTCAAAGCAATAGGAACTGTAAAAAGGTGTGGTTGGTGGTTAGAAGGCAGATTATGATTTAGGAAAGGTGAGTTCCAATCCCTAATACAGACAAGACACTGGAATCTCACTTGGTTACCTTCTCAGCCTAATCTAATTCTTAGAATTTTTGCAAGGCAAAAATGTAAGAAGGTTGGGGGGAGTCAAATCATGGGGGGCTTGGAGAAAGAATGGACACAAAAAGTAACAAATGAATAAAACATTTGAAATATTTAAATCATTATTATAATTGGGTGCCATCAAGTATCTTATCCTATGGCAAACCTTTCCAGGATGTTTTAGGCAGAAATGGTGTTTCATTCATTTCTTCTGGGTGGCCTAAGCTTGACCATGACTACAATAATTTTTAAGTGCTCTACAAATGAGTAACAGCAAAAGAAGTGGATAAAAAGAGTGAAATATTCAGGGCAATTCAGATAAATCATTCTTTCCTCCTTCCTCACTGTGAAGAAGTCCTTTTGGAAAAAGGCAACCCTTTGTCAGACATTCTTGGAATGGAAGCCAGTAGGTTTTTCCTCAGTCCACAAATCTTCGCCATGGCCATGAGAAAACAGAGGAGCACAGTGTCATGTTTGCCATGAACCAATAGGAACGATATATACCTTGAGATGCTGCCGGCGGGCAGTAATGGCCCTCTTCTTTTTCTAAAATTGCAAGAGGAAAAAAGGAGAAACAAGAGAGTTACACTGTGCTTACAACAATCTTTCCATCAGCAACATTTTTGCATGCCTCTTTCCAAAGGACATAAACTGTGAAGTAGGCTATAGACTTGAAATGGCCAATGACAATATCTAACTATTGTCTCTCTCTGTGTGTGTGTCTCTTCTATTTTTGGTCCTGACCCTTCCCCACCACACAGATGGTCCTGCACATTGAGTGGTAGTTAACCACAGAGCCTGCAAGAAAAATGCAAAGTTAGGGAGCAATAACACTGACTCGTGGGGCTAGTTTGGATTTGACCCAATGCCTCAGGTTGCTCAGTCACTGGAGGTTCCAGGAAGAGAGTCATGAGAACGCAAACAATAGACTCTTCTAACAACTAGTCTAATGTAACTAGCCCAAACCTACAGGTGGACATGTAGTTATGGCGGTGGGAAAGTTAATTCCAATGCTTACCTTCCTCATTGCATATTTATTCTACTGAAAAATACCAATGAGAATCCAAAGCCAAGGCTGAAAGACTCCTAAAGCTGTAGTTCCAACCTCTCCCAAAAGAAGAATAACTTCACCAAAGAACCATTTATCTCCCCACTCCAATCCACTCAAACACTGAAAGGTTAGCAGAAAATCTGTTCTACCTTCAGTATAATCCAGGGGTGCCCAAACGTTTTGGGCTGCAGGCCAGTCACGTGGTTCAGGGGATGGATCTGGCCCCTGACACCACTTCATCCAGCCTGTGAAGCCCTTGTCACTCCCGGAAGCAGAAGTAAAATGTGTCCATACAGGCACGTTTTACTTCTGCTTCCAGGAGCGACGAGGGCTCCATGGCCCAGATGAATTGGTGTTGGGGGCTGGCTCTGGCCCCTGATCCATAATTTGGCACCCCTGGTATAATCAAAGGCCAGTGAACGAATGCAAATGGGGAAAGGCATGGAATTATGCTTAAGAGAGCAGGCCTCCCCTTTCACGTATGAGGTGACTCCCCACCCAGTGCTACAGTTATGAGGGGTGAAGGATGTGGCCTGGGAAACAAGGCCCAGGACACAATTATCCTCTGAAGGAGAGGTAAAGAGAAGGGAAGAAACAAGTAAGTGTGACAGAAATATGACTAATGCTATTATGCCCTCTGATTCCAAACTCCTCTAACTTACAAAATAAATCTTACTTATGATAAATACAGCATTACCTAGAGCCGCGCTTATTGCTTAAACACCTGCTTGCAAAGGAAAGTCTTTGCATGATGACTAAAGGACAAGTGGGAGAGGGTCATTCTGGCTTCTCGGGGCAATGCAGTCCAAAGCCTAGGTGAAGCCACTGAGATGGCCATACCTTTCATCCTCACTGAAGAAGCTAGGGACGATGGCAGAACCCAGCAAAGGGCCTCCCCAGAAGATCTCTAAAGCTGAGAAGGCTCATATAGTAAACAACCCTTCTAATGCATGGTCAAGCTATATGTGCCACACCACCATAGGGGCTCAAATATACCCCACAGCATTCTTGCCCTCAAAATTCTAGACATATGGACACAGTTATTTTTTTTAGAAAAGTAACATGGTTCAGAAGTCCTCTTGCGCCCTCTAGGAAGGCAATTTTGCTTTGTTTTAAGGGTCACCATCCCTCTAGCTCACCTGAACTCTCATTTTTAATTTTTTGCCACTAGAGAGCATAAGGGGGCATTTTCATTTTTAAAAAGCATGTTAGGAAAGAAAGTTTGGATGGGGGTCACAAGAACAGGTGCTGCTTTCTTAGCCCCAGGTGTCAAACCTTTTGCAATTGCCCACCATTGCCCTGATTAATGTGTTGGATACACTCACTCATTCTACAAAAGGAACAGATTTGAGCATGGACCTTTTTTCCAAAGTGAGACATTTAAAACACTTACACTGGTTTATCCTTGTTGTATCATGGCATGTTGATTTTATAGATAAAGTGTTTTGGAAAACCATCCAAAGCCAGAAATTTTAGAACAGAGGTTCCCAACCTTTTCAAGCCGGGGGGCCAGGTCATGCTTCTCAGTCAGCTTCGAGAGCCGGACGGCCATTGCCCTGCCTGCACAATGGAGGTGGCCATTTTGTCCCAATAGCCTCAAAGGGGTGGCCACTTTGTTTCTTGAATGCCCTTGGAGGAGTGGGGGGCCACATGAAATGGCACCACAGGCTGGATCTGGCGTGTAGGTCTTAGGTTGGGAACCCCTGTTCTAGAAGAATGCTTATGGTTCTCGGATTCAGCAAAAAGAAAAGTCTTTCTGTTATATCAAGATAAAGTAGTTTTCTCCGACAAGATTTTTGTTGAAAAACCCTACTCTGTTAAATACTTCACACTTTTCCAAGAACAGGAGCTTCTTATGGTGAAATTCAGGCAATAAACACACACTTCTTAGCTACCTATATAGCAACTATATTTGACTCCCTGCAAATTTCACTTCTTGGAGTGGTGGATACAAGGGATTGTTAGAAGATGTGTACCTTTATTTCCCTCCCTGAAGTTTCCTGTGCTAACTTGGCTTTTTCCAGCTCTCACACCTCTTTGATTAAGTGCCTGCATGTAACATGTAATTAGCCCTTGAGTCTTAAATTCAGAATACGTGCTGAGGACTACCAGAAATCTTCAGGTCCAGACTTGATTTCCATGAATGTTTTTGCTCAATGCACAGAGCTGTGGCAATTCTCTGTCCTTTTGACATCATTTCAACATATAGCTAAATGCACTCATCAGGACTATCTTTAAATGATGCTAATCGCAGATTTTACTTCTGCTCATTGGCTCTCTGGGATACTGGAGCATTCTGTCTCTGATGCTCTGGCGCAAGGTGAATAGGTGTTCATGTTTTCCATAGCTTCATGTGCCATTTGCTGTTTTTTCATTTGAAGATCTTCCATCCAAGTCACGAATGTTCAAGAAATCTGATAAGGTCACCAGAGTACAAGGATAACACTAGACCAGAATTTGGCCTTTACAAGTGTTTATCAAAGACAATAAAAAAACCTTGGCTTTGGTACAATAACCTTTAGTCAAATCTATCATTAGTGTTTCTATGCATGCTGTGAGTTCTCCAGAAGCCGAGTATGTAGTAACATTTTTAGTGGGCAATTCAAAAGGAAAAAACAAAATCAATTCAATGCACAAGTGGGTTAAGCAAAAAAAGAAAAGAAAGAAAGAAAAGGGGGTGGAATCTGCTTCCAAATGATTGAATAATTCTGAAATTAAATAAACCAAATATATGAAAAGAAACACTACAGAAAAAGATCACAAACACTAATGATGTGTATAATACTAAATATACACTTAAATCATATTATGGAACCCTGTGCCACGTTTCCTGGATTTTTGATACTTGGGTAGCAGGGCCCATTCAGTGGTTTTCCCTTGACTTTGAAAGGCTCTACTGAAGCTGTCACACCTCTGTCCTAGCAGCTAGGGAACTAGTAAAAATATCTACCACCATAAAACTTGAGTTGGCAACCTAACCACTAATTCAAAAATCCTCCCACCTATTCACTGTAGTAGTATCTTGGTTCTGATTAGTGGGTATAGTTGGTTATACTAAATAGTTTGAAAATATTTTAATGCATTTTGCAATTTGATCTAAAGCTGCCTTGAGGGATCTTCTTGGAGGAAAAGTAGGATTAGTAAACAAATAATGGCTAAAAACCTATTACTTACACCCACCAGCTTAAGTCAAACAGCATAAACCTCAGTGGCCAAACTGCTCTGAGCTAAGGAACTGGATGCTTGCATTTTGGGTTGCCCATCACTCATGTAACTGAATGTGACAAGGAATAAAAGCTTTGACTTCCTCAGAGTCAGAATTGCCGCTGTGACTTATGCCATTGGACTGACACCAGCATGTAAGTAGCCTGATGCACCCAAATGATTCTTCATAAATACTTCCTTCAAGAGCTAAAATCTTTATTACAACACAGAATAAAAGTTCTATAATTCTTCAGATCTAGAGGAGGCTTCCAAATGGACAGCATATTAACACTGCCAATCAAGACAGCTTGCAACTGTTCTCTTTTTTCACCCTTAACACAGTTTTAGGAAAAACAAAGGCAGATGAAACAGTGGGGAAACACACGAGGTTTACAAGGGAATGAATGAAATTCTGTTGTGTTATCCATGCCTGCATAGCTTGCTATGCAATTGGTAAGCAAAATCCATGCCAAGACAGAAGTCATATCCAGTGAGCAGTTTTGAAGCTATGCCCATAGTTGCACAATGAATTGCCTAATTAATTGTGCAACCAAGCACACAACTAAAACTGCCTAGACTTCACTCCCTGCAAACCTCCACAGGTGTAACTTTATGCTATACCAAGTGTAATAGAATTTCAACCAGTGTGGCAGGGTGGTCAACTGGAAAAGTAAAACTATCCCCCTAGAAAACTCCCACAATCAGCATAGGTAAGCTAAGTATGAGCAGAGGCAGAGCTATCCAGCTACAAATAATTTTAGCCTGAAAATATGTGTTCTCAAGTCAGCAGGATGGTTTTTGGAATTAGAACAAAAACGCACTGTATTACAGAAGCTTCTGAGTCCATTCTGGAAATAGCATGCAAGGTCTTCTGTGCCAGAGACATCTGTCATGCACACTTGAAGATTTCTGGTATGGCAAGGGAGCTGTTATGCTTCTCACTCTGATTCATACCATAGGTCTCTGCTCTTAAGGGACATGGCCTGCTGCAACCCATGAATAACCTCTGACATCCACAGAAGCCATGAAGGGCCAGCAGTGTCATTGATAATGCAAAGTAGAACCAGGCTTGGTTATAGGCAGGACATAGCAAGGTTGCACTAAATATGCCTGAAGTGGATTCCAAATGCCACAATATTATCCAGAATTTGGGCAAAGCCAAATAAATTCAGCCACTGATAAACTTTCTGTGAGGCTGTCCTTGTACTCTGTTGATGGGTGCTAATTAATATCTTAGACCGCATGGAAGCTAATTTCAACTGCTAGCTTCTCTTTCATTACCCTCCATCAGAAGAAAATCAGTTCTACTCCTGGCAGACAAATATATTGGGATAAGTCAATTTCTGGTCCAAGAATTCTATTCCAAACTTTGAGATAATAGTTATTTTGACTAATCTCTTATTTTAGGTCACTCTTGCTCAAAAGCCAGTCATATCCGACTTTAGGGTAAAGTGCTCATCTGGTCCAAGAATTCTATTCCAAACTTTGAGATAATAGTTCTTTTGACTAATCTCTTATTTTAGGTCACCCTTGCTCAAAAGTCAGTCATATCTGACTCTAGGGTAAAGTGCTCGTCTCTGTTTACAGCCAAAGAGCCAATGCTATATGTGTCTACTGACATTTCCATGGACATGTGGCAGGCATGCCTAGACACCGGAGTGTACGGAATGCTGTTTACCTTTCCACCATAGTGGTGCCTATTTATCTACTTGCAATTTTTTGCTTTCGAACTGCTAGGTTAGTAGGAACTGGGGCAGAGATGGGAGCTCATTCCATCGTGCAGTACTCTGGTCTCGAACTGCTGACCTGCGGAACTTCCAGTCATGAAGTTCAGTGTCTTAACCACTTGAGCCACCACAGTTAGTTTCTAAGGGAAGGGTGACTTCATACCAGCTTGCAGTCCACAAAAGCCAATGAGGAGGATCTAAGATCACGTCCAACTACTGGGCCCTAGGTAATCAGAATTAACCGTACTCCTATTTACATAACCCCACCAATGCATATTCCCCACCTCATTCTAGGTGTGTTGGGATGTTGGGTGCAGTGGTCCCAATCCAGACAAGCCTTATGAGCAGATGTCCAGGATCTGACTCTAAAGAGCCAATTTTTCACTCCTAGGATTCATGGTGGATGCACCATCCTAGAAATCAGCAAAAAGAAGGGGAGGGTGGGGAGGGGGGATCAAAATGAAATGTTGCTGGAAGTCCAGATCAGCTTTTATTTCTGTGAGTTTATGTGAGTTTGGGGTGCATGGGGTTGTTGCATCCAATTTCATTGCAAAACCACATTTCATAGAGTCTTCCAGGGTTGGAATTATGCATTCTAAAAAGAGGGCATATCCATGGGATATGTGAATATGTGGGGGGATGCCAACAGCTTTTTTCGGTGAAATTTGCTCACTCTTGCCCTAAAATATTGTGATCAAAATGGAAAGATTTAACCCAAACTGATAAAATTGTTCTTTAACAATGATTTTCATCTGAAATTCTACCCATGAAAATCATCAAAAATCAAGAAAGATAACTTACTTCTTCTCTGGTTGAAGGAAAAGAGATAGTCACGAGCAGGAAGGAGGGAGAGAAAAAGAAACATTAGTCACCAAGTTAAAAAGATAGACAGTCTGACCCAAAAGAGTATGCTCAGAGGACAATGTACTGCTCAGTTGAGCTTTTTAGAAAAGACCAATACACTCTGGCAAGGAAAGAAGATGGAAAGAACCTAGTTAAGTAGCATACAGTAAAACTCCGACTTACAAATGTCCCGAGTTACATAAAATTCGACTTACAAAATGATTTTGTGCTAAAACCATCTCTCGATTTACACAATTTCCTATGGGTTTGCTTCAAGTTACATAAAGATTCTTTTTCCTGTGGGTTTTCCTATGCTTCGATTTACATAAAAATTTCATTTTTTCCTATGGGTTTGCTTCAAGATACATAAAACTATTTTTCCTATGGGTTTGCTTCGAGTTACATAAAAATTCAACTTAAGAAAAAGCCTGTGGAACAGACTTTTTTTTCGTAAGTAGGGGTTTTACTGTATTTTGAAAGATCTCCATGAATAGAGACAGATTCACATGCAGGAACCAGTGCTTAGAAAAGTTGTTGGTTTTTTATGGCCCTCAGTTTCTGGTAGTTTATATTCCAAAAAAACTAACCTTTATAAACTCTGTGCAGGATATATTTGTACACAGAGTATTACATTCTGATGGATAATAAGATAATTATACAAAAGTCATTCGGTGCATGCAGTGCGCAGAACGACTTTTGTATAATTATCTTATTATGGACTGATGAGCAGAAAATTGCTTCCCTTTTTTTCTTCAGAGATACATTGCGAGAAAAAATATTTGAAAATCTAAATATATGTAAATATACTTTTTTGAAGTTGCATATGCCAAACACAACAGTAACTTACTCTGATGACATCTTGGTGTTGCTGGCGAGCCCCTGTAATAAACCGAAGGAAATGCATATTTAATATACATGAATTGTTTGGTGTAAACCAAATAGGTCACTATCCTAATAACAAATAAGCAAGTCCTTACTTTTTTAAAGGCTTGCATGTGCTAAATGGAGAAAGCAGTAATCACAGATGCAGACAGCTACATAAATATGGCCTCAGTCATAGCTGGAAAATCTGCACTATTCTAGATTTCCAAAAATCTGCAAATTTTAACAACCTTAGAATTAAATACAGTAGAACCCCAAATAGCAATTTCAATCCGTTCCACGGAGCTGATTGCTATGTGGTTTTCATCGTTGTACAATCTTTACTCTGGGAAAATCCATACAACGATGTTTGGTGCTAAGCAGTTTTTCCCATTGTAAATTTGTTGTACGGATTTTCCCATAGGAACTATCGCTATGCGGAATGGCTTTCCCCCTCCAAGCCTTATTGCTATCCAATTTCATTGCTGTATGGGGTGATTGTTATACAGGGTTCTACTGTATACCAAAACCCTTGCAGGCAATTCTTAGAGCATCTCATGGCAGGAGACCAGCTGTGCTTTATGACTTAGTCAGACACATACATTTTATTGCTAATCATTCTTAGTCAAGGGAATGTTTTCCAATATGCATATGCATAATGATTGACATACCGATAATCGCAACATTCATTGACTTTTTAAGAAGTTACATTGCTAGGTAAGGTATAGTTGTCATTGGTTTCTTAGTGGTAATCAAAATCCATTATAGCATTTCTCCTCATTAGCAGACAAACAAAAGTTACCCTCTCTTTGCCATCAACCATTTCTGCTTGGTTTGCACTGGTACAAGAAGGGGTTAATCCGTGGCAAGAAAGGACATCCAGAAAGCAGGGTAAGAAACCTTATCCTAAGAAATGTCCAGAGGGCTATCACATAACAGAGGAGAAAGTGTTTCTAAAAATGGACTTGTAAGGAACTGCAGCTGTCTCCTTAGGTCGCAGCACTTGTCCGGCCTGGGGTGACTCAGGAGGCTGTCTTTCTGGCAGCCACAGGTGGCCAAGGTAAAAGTGATAGCAAGCATAACATGCCAGAAATGTCAATGCGCTGCTTGTGGAAAAATACCACCCCACTCACTCTCCAGTGAACAAAAATGTTTCCTTTTCTATTTTCAACTCTTCCTTCTCAGTAAGTGCATTGAAAGACAGGCAGCCAAGCGTTACATTTTTTCCTCCTTCTCTTTTTAAAAAACAATTGTATTTTTGGTACATTAGGTTAGTATTTCCTCCCTCATTGCTCCAGATTGTTTATTGAACTAAGCAGCCTTATAGTAAAGAATTTGAGCCCCAAAAGCTTCCGTTGGTTAAAATTTATGCTGGGTGGGTGGTGTTTTTTTTTTTTTTGCCAGGATTTCCTTTATCTGAGGGGGGTGGTTGTATATGTAGAAACAGGCTGGATCAATTTTGATATTGTTCACAGCTTTGCAAAGTCATGCTTTTAAATTTCAATCAGTTAGGTCAGGAAACCATCATGCGTTTGCAAAAGTCTTTTACTTAGTTGACTGGATTTAAATCTGAGAAGAGAGTAAAACAGAGTTTTTCCGTTCTTGAGTTATGAGAGACAATACACTTTTTATGCAATAATACCAGCAAGAAATGGTGGCGCAAAGGGATAATGTCAGAGGAGATTAATCATTGTAACAGGAGGGCTACAGAAAGGACTGATGAGGGCTGGGAGGATAGGGTGTTTGTTTCAACAATGATGTTCAGATTCTTTCCCAAGCCTCATTAATCTAGGAACTAGTACTGTGTTTCCATTCCTTCCTTTTACCTCTTAAACAACAAGTGGGGTCAGTAAGAGACATGCAAAAGGCTCACCTAAGTCCCAAGAAGAAAAACAGACAGCGCTGGTGTGGGAGGACAGGACCAACTGGCAAAGCACAAGCAGCTGCCTCACGGATGAGGTATAAATGTGTTTCTTAAACAGCTCTGGAAAAAAACTCTCCTCTCTTTAAGGGCATGGAGGCTTCCTCAGACCAATGGTGCGCAAGGGTCCAGAAATACAAACCACCGCCCTCAACAAATGCGTCAATTTGGGAAGCATTTCAAGATGTCTTGGAGGAGGGAGGCACTATGGTCTCTACCGCATCGTAACCATACGGGAAAGTGGGCATATGTATACCTAATTGGAAACACAATCATTTGCTTGAGGGAAAAAAAAAAGAGAGAGAGAGAGGACACAAATCTTGTGAAATCTTGTCACTGTAGGCCCATTTTAAAAAGACCATACCCAGGCCTTGTTCCTCTTCAACACAATCCACAACTGCACCATCTACACACGCTAAAAATTTATTTATTTATTTATTTATTTATTTGGGGGGGAATAAAATTCAGGTAGTGCTGTATTGGTCTGTCTACCTTTCCCCCAGTGTTAATGGTATTTCCTTGTTTTATCCTCACAGTAACCCTCTGAAGTGAGCAACGAGAAGTTTTATAATGTGACAACAGTCCTTCATAATACAATGATACCTCATACAACATCCAAACTTGGTTCCACAAGTGTGGACTTTATACGGGTTTGGACTTTGTATGAGGCATGCAAAATTCTAGCCGCGATGCCTCATACAACGTCCAAATCCTTGCCATGATGCCTCGTACAATGTCATTTCCATAGAGATACATTGTACTGTAACATCACAGACTTCAGGGCAAAGTCAAGGAAACAGACAGGAAACTGACAGAACTTTAAGAAATCATTGTCTAAAAGCTAAATGCATTACAAAAACATGTCAAACAACCCTGACTGTCCAAGAACCTGAAGAATGCTGCACAAATCCCAGGAATGCTTCTAAAAATTCTGATAAAAATGCAAACAAATCCAAAATTGCGCTCAAAACCAATCCTAAACACTCTTCACCTCGTGCAAAACCCACAAGAGCAATGCACGCATGTGTCCTGCCTTTTATACTGCCCAGGCACAATGCAACCTGGGAAAACCCCAATGCCTCATACAAAGTCGCAGCAACTTTGTATGAGGCAACTTTTTTCAAGGAATTAGGCGATGTTGTATGAATTCGATGTTGTATGAAGCGGACTTTGTATGAGGTATTACTGTACAGCAGTTTATACTTTACACCCTGTTAAGTGGGTTAGTTCTCCAGTGGGAGGAGGGAGAGGGAAGAACTGAGGGTAAGAAGTATTAATTTAGTGTCACATAGAAAGTTCATTGCAGGGGTAGGTTCTAAAGAATGTCCTAAATCAGGAGTTGTCAACCTTTTCAAGCTGCGGACCGGACCATGCCCCCTCAGACAGTTGAGAGGGCCATACTCCATCCTCCCACCATAAACGCTTCCACATTTACGATAGCCACGGGTGCATTTATGGCTGTCATAAACATGTCCGCTTCTGATGGTGATGGCAGTGGTGATGCAGACCACATGAAATGGTCCCATGGGCCGGCCCACAGGTCATAGGTTGAAAACTCCTGTCCTAAATGAAAGGGAAAGCATGTGGTCAGGAGGTATAGAGATCCCAATCCAGATGAGAACCATGGGAAGGGATCCAATATTAGGACCCCAAACCAAATCAGTTTCCCTACATTTACAGTTGAAGTAGACTTTCCATGAAAAATGCATTTCCTCCCATTAGTGGCTAGAATCCAGATACTCTGCCCAGGTAATTCTACTTGATCTTCTGGCTTGACAGTGCACAGAGATCACTTGTCTACATGAATTCCTATGATGCAGCGAGGTACTGATTACCTACTCGTAAAACATTTAGCCATCCATATCATTGACTGTTGTGTGAACAGTTTGGCCGAACATGATCCTAACCAACACATTTTCTTTCCAACAAGAGACTTTCCTTGCAGATAAATCAGCTTTGTAAAACAAGCCCATATTTACCTTCTAACAACTGATCGCAAACAAAGCACGCTGAATGGAAAACAGAAAAACACACGATACAACTAAGATATGCCTTTCATAGCTTGAGTGAACATCTCTTCTAATTACATACTAGAAGTATCATCTAGTTTGCTCAAGTTTTCAGTAAATAAAAAACTAGATTTCACTTGGTGCTACATATTCATGATATTTAAATTAACCTCCCCAGCCCCGTTTCACAGTGGCTTACTCAAAGCCATTCAACCAGTTTCATGACTGAGCAGGAATTTAAACTAAACTTCCCAAAGTTAATCCAAATTCATACTTTCTCTTGCTGCACTTAGTAATGTCTCACTGGACATTGCTTTTTGTTGTTCAGTCGCACAGTCGATTCCGACCCTTTGCGACCCCATGGACCATTTTCCTCCAGGCACCTCTGTCCTCCACCATTCTCCTCAGCCCACCAAACTCATTGTGTCCACAATACCATCTATCCATCTCATCTTTGGACACCCCCTTCTTCTCTTGCCCTCCACCTTTCCCAGCATCAAGGCCTTCTCAAGTGAGTCCTCCCTTCTCATTTGATGTCCAAAGTACTTTAGCTTCATCTTCACCATTTGTCCCTCCAATGAACAGTCAGGATTGATTTCTTCCAGTATTTACCTATTTGTTCTTTTTGCTGTCCAAGGGACTCTCAGGACTCTCCTACAACACCACATCTCAAAGGCATCTAAGTCAATGCAAAAGAAACAGTAATCATATTCATTAGCTGCATCTTTAAGCTATTGACTCCATAAAAGTTGACCATTCATCTGGCTATCCAAGGAAGATGGATTTTAAAGCTTTATAGTAATCTGGTGGATTTTTAACACACACACACACAGTCCCCTACTCCCAGCCCTTGTTTAGAGTTTCTAGCAAACCATCTTTGGTGTGCTGGGCAGGTATATAGTTACTTCAAATACTCACCAAAGATGACCTGCAACACACACAGTATTGGAGAAAAATTATGCTCACTCCTTCCAGAAAATCATTCCTCTTCCAGCAAGATTTTAGAGTGTGTTGGCAGAGTGTAGCGATATTACTCCTTGAATGCACTGAAGAGCTAATGCTGACAGAAAGAACAGCAATGTAGACATGGTACAAGTGCAACTGAATCCCCTCTTCTCATATAGTTTGGGATGATGAAGATTAGAGGTAAATGGGTGGGATTATTGACCACCAGAATCCCCCAACATGCATAGTTACTGGCCATAGTGGTTGGGAAGAATTTGGGAGCTGTAGACCAAAATGGCAAATGAGTAGAACAAGCATAACAAGGACTTATCAAAAGTCTTGTGAGAAACCTTTCCACATGCTGAAGCTCGTGAAAATATTCTAAATCAGCAGGAACACAACTTGTGAGGTTATGTGCAATGAAAAGTGTTTGTAGGAAGCAGCAGGCCTATTTATAGATGGTAGGTGGTACCATGGTGAGTTTCTATTCCCCTTTCGACCTCTTCCAGATGCTCTGCCATCCTCCCTGCTGAGCCACACACAAGATACTTAAGAGGACAATGTGCTAGTAGGCTCGAGTGCTCAACCTGTCCAGACAGACCACTGGCTTCTTATGCTGAGGACAGCAATGGTAGTTCACCCACCCACCCCCAACTTTCTGCCAGAGTCCCCCACTCATTCCTTCCATTGAAGAACAGCCCTGTGTGTACCACATTGCTTGTCTTTACAACCTCCGCCCATTGTTCTTGATGTGGTGAAGGCCATCATCCCACAAAGCAGTGGGGAGATTCAGCTACTAGTCATGGGGAAATGCTGTCATTGTTTCCCTCAGGCAACAAAGTGTCTTCAGATGGCCCCAACTGGTAGAGCAGTAATGGCTTCCAATCTGGTCTTTTTTTCCTTCTTAGCCTGTGCATTTTCCATTTGCTATCACTCCTTGGTGAGGTATACAGAAAGAGCCTCCTCAAAGATTGTGGTATTTTGGAAATGCAATTGAGCGTACCACCGACAATGGCAACCTTGTGGTGCCAGCTAAACTTTCTCACACCAGGTCAGTGATGGCTAACTTTGGCACTCCAGGTGTTCTTTAACTTCAATTCCTAGAAGCCCTGATCAGCAGGAGTGCTGTCTTGGGCTTCTGGGAATTGAAGTCCAAGAACACCTGGTGTGCCAAGGTTAGCCATCACTGCACTAGGTCAAGCGAAAGGAACTACAGAATGAATTTACCAAAGGTGGCTTCATTTTGGCAGTTTAGTGTCTCACCTAGACATTGAGGGGGGGAGCAATGCTTGGCTGTGTTGCTTAAAAGCCTTTCCCCTCAGTTTGGTCTTACCCCTGAGACTCAGGTCTGAAGTGCTGCTTGCCAGAGGTCCTCTCTTATGATGGCAAACATGAAAATGGAAAAGCAAGGGTACCCTACCTATAATAATTTTGCCCATAAGAGGAAAGGTTTGCTGAGACATATTACACCCTACCTGGCTTGCAGTGTATACTGATGGAGAGGAGAATCACACACACATGGCATTGAGAGGAGCTTTGGTTTCTATTTCAAAGAGCCAGTGCATTCCAAAACAAAGCTACCTATTTTTACACTCTACAAAGCATCCTTCTTTAGGCTGGGGAACCCTCTGAATGTGCTCTAGAACAACTTGCATCACCAGGATGGCAAGAATTACAGACCAACCTGCCTGGAAGGGGAGGCTGCTTTATACGTGGTCTTGAAATTAAGAGGTCTTCATAATTCATTTCAAAGCCTGCTCCAGTCTCACTAGATTTTAAAGTCATGTCACCTCTGGGATCCCTGTTAATCAATAACTAGCCCGCTAGCCACAACTGGGCATAACACTACATCCAGCCACATGTTTTGCAAGAGCTGGAAAAAGTGCTATGTGTATTGTCACAGGGCACAGTTGTCAAACTACACTGCAAACAGAGGGCAGGAATGTCAGTAGGAGGTGCAAATTGGCTTCCCTGGTAAGAAGATTTTGTTAGCAATGTGGAAGATTAGGAGTGAAGCACGAGTCTAGCTTTTCCATCCCCAGTTATGCCTGGGGAGAGCTTCCTTTTGCCACCTGCTGGAAGAACAACAGCCACCAAAGGCCGCAGTCCCTCAATACAATGCAAGCGCGGCGCCAAAATGGCCGCCGCGCTCTTTGCGGGCCTCCCCCCCACCGGACTTGGACATCCGGGTAGTTAGGGGGGCGTGGCCAGCCCTCTTTAAAAGGGGTGGCCACGAGGCAGCCGAGCTGCCATTTTGCGAAAGCGACGGAGAGGAGAAGTTTTTCCGTCGCTCTCTCTCCTTTTCGCCTCCTTCAAGAGGCTGGCTTTGCTAGCCTCTGTCGAGGCTTTGGTTTCGAGCCCTAGAGGCACGATTGGCTTTAGAAGCGACGGGGCAGGGAAATTTGCTCCGTCGCTTCCTCCTTTGTTAGCCTCTGCTTGAGGCTTCTTTTCAGCAAGCTGCTGGCTAGCTCAGTGGTTTAAGTGTTTGGCTTTGAAGCCAAAGGTTGGGAGTTCGATTCCCCACTATTCCTTTGCTACTTTGCGAGAGGCTCGATTAGGTCAGCAGTCTGATTCCTGAGTATCCTCCCTTTTCCCTAGGCTGCAGCCAGAAAGGTAGGACTTTGCCTCTCATTTACGCCTCCTAGAAAGAAGGCTATGGCGGGCAGCAGTCGGGTCGGAGGACCGCGACTGCACCCCCTCGACCAGGCTATGGCCCGCGGCCCTCCGGCCTCAGACTGGCCCTACAGAGGCTTCGGCCCCCGGCCCGCAATTCCTGGCCATGGGTTTGGAGCAGGGGGGAGGGCCTGGTGCGGTTGCACAGCAGGGCTTACCCCGGCCCTTCATGGGCCGGAGTTTGGGGCATGCCCCTTTTTTAGGGCCTGGCTCTCCAAATTAGGGCCTCTGGCCCAACACCTAGCGGGCCGTCCGGCCCACCTGGTCCATCCGGCCCACCTGGCCCACCTATTGGGGGTTTTCCTGGCAGGGGATGCCTGGTTAGCACGTTTGGCTGTGCTGGGGGCATCCTTAGCTAACCGGTTGCTGGGGGGCCCCTTCCCTAACTACGGAGCCCCTTGTGTCTGCCGGCTACTTCGACTGCTGCCACTATGAACTGCGGCTGGAGTGCGTTGGAGGTCGCCACAGAGCTCGATTTCGGTCGCGAGCTCCGACGCCCACCGTGGGCCGGAACCCCCAGTGGGGGCGGCTCATGGGGGTGCAACTAGTGAGTATTAGGTTCAAGTTGAATGCACACACTCACAGTCCATTTTCAGCGGTGGGGTTCAGTGCTCTTTGCCTCGCCAATTTGAGGCTGGTGGGCATCACTTGCCATCCTATCCCAGTTCCCCTTGGTTGCATTCAGCCACGATGTTGGGGGTGGGGGTTTCTGCTCCCGGGTCAGTACGTGGCGTCACAGGGGCTGTCCAGGTCCCGCTGTGTATGCCCTGTGTACATCATGTACCGGCAATGGCATTGCCGACGACAGGTTATTCATGGCCCCCCAGTGATCATCTGACCCAGGTCATGAAGGAAAAGATTTGGTGGGGGGGAGTACATGGATATACTCTCACTAGGAACTGAGATCCATAAGGATAGGAGGTACGGACAGGGGGACAGAGACATTGTGTGGTCCCACTGTAGTGAGCCACCACGCACTGGGGTGTCCGCCCCCGGGACAGTGCTGGGCATCGCAGGGGCTGCCTAGATCCTGCTGCGTAGGCCCCCTTTATACAGAACGTGCCGTCAAGGGCTTTGCCGATGGACGGCTATTACTTACCCCGGTTGATTATTGGTCGCAGGCCATGAGGGGTAAGGGCCGAAGGGGGACATGTGGATATTCTCCCTATTGAACTGCGAGCCCACTGGGAGGTGAGTGAAGGACAGGACGGCTGAGACAAAGAGATGTCCCATCGTCATTAGCCACCGTGCACTTTGGGGCCAACTGGTTGTCGGCATACCTTGTACGTATTGTGGTATGCCGCAGGGCTTGACCTGTTTGGGCCATCCTGATGTCGATCGGATGGGCCCATGATGGTTGGCTCATGGTTAGGAATGTGGACGAGGGTGGCTCTATATCCCGAGGGGAGGTGGGATGAGTCCTG
The DNA here is from genome assembly GCA_035047345.1 of Bradypodion ventrale. Taxonomy (NCBI): domain Eukaryota; kingdom Metazoa; phylum Chordata; class Lepidosauria; order Squamata; family Chamaeleonidae; genus Bradypodion; species Bradypodion ventrale. Next base: position 369,320,819 of record JAWDJE010000001.1, on the reverse strand, counting down.
TCAGCAAGTGTGCTCATGTACATCATTCCACGGGACTGGTACCTGGTGATGGGTACCATGGTGGTCAGGCTGGGCAGCGGGCTGTTCGGACACTGGCTCCACGCAAACTGGTCGGGTGGGGGGTTCCGGCCCGCCTACTGTGTTCAGCCTGCTCAGCTGACGATGTGTGTACTAAGCACCACGGTCGTTACCGAATTAGTGCCCCCTTTTTGCGCTGGCCCTCACGCCGCCTCCGCGTGCCCGCGGGTTGGTGGGTTGCGGGGCAGAGGTGGGGGTGCACGGGGGCGAACAGAGCTCCGTCGGAAGCAACTAACTTTGTCAGGAGCCCCCCCCCCCCCCCGCCCCAATTATAGTCAGCCTGGAGGGATGTCCCTCAGTTCATCCAAGAAGGGATGGGGCGGGAGACCTGCTGGAGGGTTTTCAATGGGGCTTTTGTATCCATTCGGGGGTGTTGGGGGCCCCAGGATGCTACTAATCTGGTTCCCTTCCAGGGTAATGGAGAGGGGGCTCCACGGTCCACAGTTATGGAAGTTGGGGGCTATGAGAGTAGCGGGGGCCCTTCTTGGAACCACCTTTCCTTGGTTGAAGGTATCCCCCATGAAGCTCATACTGAGCTGGAAGAAGGGTGAATGTAATATAATCCTCCATTCAGCTTACCCTGTGGGTGCTCCATTCAGGGATGCCCTTCCTGATGACCTTGTTCGGTAGGGTACTCGTAGTTGCCTCGGCTACTATGGGTGGCGTGCTCACGCAATTCTGGTGCTGTTTTGGCACAGTGTGATATGCACTCGGCTTCCAGCTTTTTGCCAGTACACCCCATGATTTAAACCTATCGGGTTTTTAGGTTTTGAGGGGAATTTTAATTAGATAAGGCTGATCCCTTTCTGAATGCGTTAATTCAGGTCCAGCACCCGACCGATGTGGGACTTTCATTCAGTGGGCATTTGCTCACAGGTTGGGGTCTCGGTCTCCAGCCCATCACCTCGACGACTTTTGGGTACGGGGTTAAACGGGGCTTGGACACGTGTACGCGTCTCCTCATCACGATTCAGACACTCAGGTGGGAACTGGATGTCCCCTTGGTGCCTGAATAGACCGAGGTCCCATGTTCTAGCATCACATCTTGCCTCGATGCTGTCACGCGGGCACCCAGGTTAACCAGTAATACGGTGGCTTGGATGTCCATGGCGATTTTGGCATTGTGCCCTTGGGAATTGTAGTTAATTCATTGCCCCCCCTTAATTTGTTTGCTCGGGCTCAAATTACTCCTGGGTTTAGAGGGGACTCTTATGGGAGATCAGACCTAGTGGTCTGCCCTAGATATCTAGTACGGTCAGATACCCCCGGCTCCCGGACTTATGGGGTTTACTCCGAGGGTGGGTGCACGGATCGCCCCGCGATCTTTCCTTCCTTGCGTTTTTTCCCATTTGGAGAGCACTGATGCTTTGGTACAAGGGGTGGGCCTACTCAGTGGTCCAATTTCGGTGTGACAATGCGGCAGTGGTGAACATTGTCAACACCCAGACATGCGAATCCCCCAAGGTCATGACATTAGTCCGTCTATTCTCTTGAGAAGCCTACGCCTAAATGTGCTGTTCTAGGCCAGACATGTTATGGGTATTTATAATGACATCCTGCTGCTCTCCACCACCGCAGATCACTTGGTTCCGTGCCGTACTCTGGAAGCAGAGGGATTCCACTCGCCACTTTTGGCTGAGGGTTGGACGTTTGGCGAGGAGAGGGGAACCGGACATGTCGTTGGCACCTCGCACGCGTAAGGCGTATCACTCTGTATTCAGGCGTCGTGTTTGGGAGGGGTGGACACGGGAACGTGTCCACCGCCCTTACGCACGTCACCCCTGTTCCCAGAGTTTCTACCCACCTTGCATGAGGCTGGCATTGCTTATGTACAGATAGGTGTGAGGTGGCTCTTGGCCACGCAGCTACCACGGTAGCCTTTTTGGAGCGCTCCGCATCAGTGAGTGGGTGCCAGAGTTGGTGCCACTGGTGTAAGGCGGATGTGTCTCGTAGGGCACTGGAACTCGAAGATGTCTCTGTCACACATGAGTGGGCTCGAGTAGGGATGCGGTCCTCACGGGTTATTCAGCACGGTGCAGGCAGTGGTGTATACTGCTCCGAAGTTTTTGAGACATCTGTCCGGTTGGTGCCCTACCTGAATTTTTGACAGTGCCTGCTGCGCGCCCCAGCCTGTTTTCTGCCACCGGGATGGGTCTACCCTTACCTTAGTACAGTCCCTGAGGGTGACCGGTGCCGCGTTTCGCGGTGTGGTGCCCGTTTTGGCACCATTTACTCCAGATAGGTGTTGCGTTGATCGCAGCTACGTTTGGGGTGCTCGGAGGTGGATATGCGTCTACGCGCAATTTCAGATATGTACGTCCCCTCACTGTATGAGTACCTAGTTATGTCCTTCACCTTTTTTCTCCTCTTTTACAGATCCTAGGGGTCTCAGCACACCGGTGGCAGGGGGCTGGTGGGCCGCAGCTATGTACACTGGGCAGCAGTATATGCTGCAGCGACAGAGAGTGGACCCCGGCTGGGCTGTGTGCATCCGCATGTATGCTATGGTATGGTATGTGCGGCACATGGGGGCGGGAACTGTGGCCATTCCTGCTGTCTGACAGGGATGCTGGACCGCCCGATGTTTTACAGGCGCCTCGGCGGCAGCGGTCTTATACGGATCACTGCTGTTATTAAACTGTCGAGGGGCTGTGACCTGGCATTTTGTATCACGTATGGCTTACATACGGTCGCTATGGTCTAACATCGTGCCGAGCCGCCAATTTAGGGGAGATGCGGATCTCCCTAGTTCGGACTGTTCCGGCAGTCAGTGGACGGGGCTGTGGCTCCGTCCCGTTCTGAGCATGGCTGTGAGACGGCCATTGGAGTCCGGATGATAGGCTTACAAAAAATTTTGCTGGTAGGCAGGAGAAGGGGTCCACCTGTCGGTCAGAGGTATGTACCTCGTTCTGGGTGTGATGCAAGCAGGCCTGGCGACCGAACTGACGGTCTTGGGGGGGGGGGGGGCGGTGAGTCATCATGGATGCCTCCCCGTGTGGCGGGTAGCACTGGTAAGGTAAATATTTATGACCCACAGGTATCCGGCAGGTTGGCAATTGACTGGCCAACACTAGATAGGCACAAGTTGGTTAACGTTGTCCGGTCAACGACGAACCAGGCAATGGGGTGATGGCACGAGCTAGGCAGCATGCATCACCCCGTTATTTTACGGATACGCGTCAGAGGGTGGGGTCAGGAGTTAGTTTATTGACTACGGTCAACAATTTGTTTGTTGTCAACAAACAAATTGATACAAATGGATACATTGTAACCAATTGCCGTTGGCAATTTTGGGAGGAACCTTACCAGTGTTACTGCGGCCTGCTTGCCTTAAGAATTATAATTGGTTGAATACCAATCGAAATTTATAATTCAGACTAGGGCATGAATCAATAAATGTGGCCCAATGCCGTTATCCACTTTTACCAGTGTCTGAGTCCTTCTTTTGGGGGGTGCGCCTGCAATGAACAGCAGAGTTTTGCTGAAAGCAACTAAACAGGAATAAGTATGAGCAGTACGCCAGACCTCCACCACCCCAACTTCCACAGGGCTGGGATAAAATCTGTTGTACATAATTAGAAAGACTCGTGTATCAGAATGAGATTTCACTGAGTGTTTCATTGTAGAACAAAAGAAATAGGCAGATGTTCCTGTAGGAACAATGAAGACAAATAGGTCTTCATTCAATGGTTAGCTATAAAGGGTGGCAAACTGGTAACCTTCCCAGTATTCTTAAGACAATGACTCTTACCAGTCCTAGCCACCACATTGCAGAGGATCATGGAAGGGGGGGGGGACACTTACAACATTTGGAGGGCTACAGGTTTCCCAGGTTAAGCTGGAGAATTTTCCAGTTAGAACGTTGAGGATGTTGAGCCCTGGGCTCCGTTGAGGACGTTGAGCGGTAAGGACTTGGTGATTTATTTTTATTGATATTTTAGTGTTAAACTGTGTTTTATTGTGTATGTTATTGTGTTGATGTGTATTGATGTCAGTGAGCTGCCCAGAGTTGCACTTCGCAAGTGGGGCGACATATAAGTCGAAAAATAAATAACTAAATAATCAGGATGAAAATTGTACACTGCTTAGCTCTAACAAAGAAATCAACTCAAAGTCTATGGGGACTAACAAGGTTTGGACTCTGAAGAAACCTTGGTAATCCCTATGAGTTTTGGTAGGCCTTCTTTCTATGTACATTGAGACTTTTCATAACGTACAAAACATGTCTCTTTGGTAAAACTCCAGCCCCAAAAAGTCTACACTGGGTCACAGGCTCATTCCTTAACCTAACTTTTGATATAAAACTACAAACCAACACATAACAGTTTTAAAGCTTACGTTAGAACAAAAGGCATTCTAGCATTGATTTTATCACCTAGGTAATTTTAACACACACTAACTTGTCTGCCTGTCAACCATTAATGAACATGATCAATAGCAGCTTCCTTTCTAGCCTATTCTCAGACTACAAAGGGACAGGTGTTTGTTCCCAATGCACCTTGAATATTGGCCTAATTAGCGACAGAACATAAAGATGGAAAAGCCACAAGGGTTTGAGTTATATATTGTTTTACCTTTTTGTAGGAAGGTGGGTTTTGCATAGCTTTCTGACAGGTGAAATGGAAAACAAGAAAGATTCTGTTTCCATTGGTGCTGATAAAATTCATTGTCCTGTTTTACAGGTGTTTAGCAGTGAATATACACCACACAGCTATATAATTAAGCTACAAAACCCCTGGATAAGGTACTTACAATTCTCTTCTAGACAACTCTAGCAATATCACACTCCTCTGAAGTATAGCAGACATCTGGGTATCTAAAAAAGCAAAAACCCTGGTTTTTATGCCCACGCCTTGCAACTGCTCCGGGAGCTGCACTGGTTACCGGTATGCCTCCGGGTGCAATTCAAAGTGCTGGTAATGACCTTTAAATCCCTACATGGTAGTGGGCCAGGATATCTAAGAGATCGCGTCTTCCCAAGAACATCTGTCCATCCAACCAGAGTGGACTGGAGGGGCTCTCTAATTGTATCATCGGCTACAGGGGCTCACCTCTCTAGCACAAGAAGGAGGGCCTTCTCTGTGTCTGCACCAGCCCTATGGAACCTCCTATCAATAGAGTTACGGCTGCAGATGGAATTGCTCCCCTTTAGAAAAGAACTGAAGCTTATATAAGATTTCTCTCTCTCTTTTAATGGATGGGGTGAGTGGGTAAATTATTTAGATTTTTAATGGGGTTTTTAAAGGCTTTTAATTAGTTTGATGTTGCTTTTAATTGTTGTTAGCCGCCCAGAGTCGTTGGCGAGTTGGGCAGCAATAGAAATTTGAAGAATAATAAATAAATAAATCCATAACAGTTAAAAGGATATCAAGCTTCTTATACCTGTATAATACAGGTAACCTCACTGTGCAGCTGTAACTCCATTCATCCCTTACACTGACTATGCTGACCTGGTATGACCAGAACTGTAGCCCAGCTCAAATATTAATTATTTATCCTTATGCTAAAGAACAAGACAACATACCTCCATCATCCAGACTAAAGACACCACCAGCATGACCATCCAAAGTCCCCCCCCCAAAAAAAAACCTGTAACAAGAAATTTAGCCAGATACCTCTTTATTAGTCATTGCATCTGAGATTTGTAATTGCCAAATTCAAATTCTGCTACTGATGTGACACTTATCCAATCCTGATTGACAGAGCCTTTTAATAAAATAATAGTTCACACTCATTTCTCATTACACTGCTCAAACAACTCTCTACTTTAAATGTTCTCATGCAGTGTGTTAGTTGCAAGAGTTCTTGGATAAATTAAAAAGAGATCCACATGCCTCATCTAAGGGCTGAGCCTCCACAGTTAAAGAAATATGTAAGCAGTCTTCATTACAAGTTATTCATTTCATGATTCTTAAAATAATTTGTCCATTATTCCATTGAATTTCTGGATATTAAATCCACCTAACACAGCAAATGCAGGATCACAGTGTTTGTGCAAGAACTGCCACTGCACAAACAGTGGGCTCCATGAAGAAAACCCAACATTTACTTACACAACATGAAGGTTTGTACAAGTAGTATGATCCTGCATTGACTATAGATGACACAATCCCACCTTACTATCCTGGGGTGGGCTTTAAGGAAAAACTCAATAGGATAGTGGTGCCAGTATGTATATCCAGCATCAAGATGTCATTTTCACATGTTGTCAAGTTACATTGCACTTGGGCAACCATAGGTTTTCAAGATGTGGTTTGCAGTTCCTACCCTAATGAGTTTCCATGGCTATGAGGGGATTTGATTTCAGATCTCTTGAGTCCTCATCCAACACTTGTCTGCTGCATCATACTGGCTCTCAGCATGGAAGTGAAGACCCATAAAAGGAAACACACCTACAGGAAACCCACTAAGCAGATTTAAGTCACCCATATTGTGTGTCAGATTTCTTCTACAGTTTGGACTAACAATTAGATCGAGCCCTGTAAATTCACAATCAGAAGAGCACAGGAAAGCCACAGACTGTGTCACATGACACATAATTTAGCTTCCTGAGAAGCTTAGATTTCATTTTCCAAGAAGGCTTTCTAGCCATTATGACTGTGGAGATAGGCTTCAAAGAGTCTGGGTATCATCGCTTCCTCTCCAGAACTGCTGGATCCGATGCACCTGGGCCATGTGGTGAACCAGTGAGCTGAAGATGGTATAGCTTCACAGCAAAATATCATCAGGCTCTGCCCTGAAGCCAACCGACTGAACTTGTCCACTGGAACTTTCTAGATTTACAGGAAGGAGTAGAAGGAGCTTCCTGCTCCAACTGAGTTTTGCTCAAGCAAAAAGGCTTTGGGTATTCCTTGCTACTGGCTGAAACCCCATCACAATCTTCTACCAGGGCAACAGAAACAGAGGGTGGTAATCAATATTAGATGTAAGAAGAATGCACAGATCAGGGCTTGGAAAGCTACTTTTTAAAAAGTAATTCATTCCTGTTAACTCACCATAATGATTGAGAAGTAATTCACTACCACACCTGTTACAATGTGTGAAAGTAACTTACAGTGCTACTCTTGTTTGGATTGTTTTTGTTACATTCTTTTCAAAATTGGTAACAGAACAATATGTAGAATTCCCACCCAAGTGACTCTAAAAATGCTTAAATATGCCCTTTAAAAATAACCTTTACTATTAATCAGAAACAGTGACTCATAGCAAGGGAACAAATTTGTCCTTACAGTACTTTTAACAATGCTTTCGGAACAGAGTCCTGGAATACAGTAGTAAGACTTTTAACTTTGTAACACATTCATTATCAAACAAAGCGAGGTGTTACAGGTAACCATGACAGCTGTGAGCTCCATCATGGACAAACCATGCAGGATCATTCACTCCCACCTCTTAAATACCAAAAACTGTGCTGGAAGAGAGGCTGCTGGCCAGGAGAGGCTTCCACACTCCTATCACACACACTGCCCGCACAACTGAAGCAGCTCTTATGCTGAAAGGCATGCAACTGACATTCCATCTTGACTTTCCAGCCTAGTCTTACGTCCATGCCGTCTTCCTTGATATGGCCTGTTTGAAGCACTCCGTATCCACTTCTCCTGGCCACAAAGACTTCTCCAAATGCACCAGCAAGTTACGGTGGTGCTCTTGGAGGTTAAGGGGATACTTCACCCGGACAAATTCATAAGCGTCCAGCAGCCTCATGCGGTGCTTCACCATCAGGTACTGGATGACGCAGGTTGGAGCCAGGGAGTAGCCATCCCGGCAGTGGATCAGGACACGCTTCTTTTTCTCCAAAGAGGCTTCAATGCAAACATTGATGTCCCAGAAGCATGGGGGTGGCTGCGGAGAGAGGCCATCTTCCTGCAGGGGCCCCTGGACGTGAACTTTCAGGCGGGACCAACTATGTTGGGGCCCCCGGCTGCAAGTGCAAGGGATTACGCTCAGTCTGCAGTCTTTGGGCAAGTTGCTCATGTCAATGATGCTGTCAATTTTGTTCTTGCACAGCACCCGGCCGCTGTACGCCGCGCTCAGGTTCCCCACATAAATGCAATCCGTCACCCTGCTGATTATTGGCTCCAAGAAGCTAAAAGCCTGCATCCCTCCTGACTCAGCATCTCCGGCTGCCTCCGGTTGGAAACTTCCCTGTTGGCCCTTCTTGGAGACGGGAACAGAAATGAGACAGGAATCAGCGCTGTTGTGCCGCAGCAATGGAAAAAACAAAGAAGGTCGGACTGAAGAAGACTTTGGCTTGAATTGGGATTCCACTAGCTGGGGTGGGGTGGATTTGCACAAGGGACTGGATGCAGAGAAACAGAACCTGGGCACCCATTCCAGAGATGCTCTACTGCTAGTTGCCCCACCAATGTTGGCCTGCATCTGGGGTGAAATAAACACAAACATACATGGGAGAGTTAAGTTTCTGGAAGTTTAGATGAACACACACTGCTAGATCCATAAACTAGCCCAATGGTAGACCAAACCATATGGCGTACTCTCCATCTCACACTTTTTAAATTAAATGTCTAATTGCACCTTCATAAGGGATACAAAAAAAGAACCTCCCCGAAGATTGTGGTATTTTTAGACCACAATCAGGCGTACCCTGGGCAACAGCCACTGTGTGCCGCAGCCACTGTGTCCAGCTAATCATTCTCACACTGGGTCAGGCGAAATGAACTGCAGAATGAACTCACCAAAAGGTAGCTTCATTTTGGCAGTTTCACATCTGGCCTAGACACGAAAGAAGAGCAGTTTCACAAGTCCTGACTGAATTCAGGTCTACCTGAGACCATCACTCACCTGAGCATCAAGATTCTCTGGAGAGACGGGGCCAATATGCCGTCTGATGCCATCTGATGACAATGATGAGCAAAGGATCCTGTGAGTCTTCCGGGTTCCAGCAACAGTTTCTCTGCTCACCTTTGACTCAAGCACATCATTCCTACTCATTGTCAGGTTTGGGCACGAACCTGGAAAACCCAGACAATCCCACCAAAGAATGGTGTTGATGAAATACCTTCCTTTAACATAGACCCATGATGGCAAAGATTGGCACTCCAGATGTCCTTGGACTTCAATTCCCAGAAGCCCAAGCCCCTGTGAATCCACACGAATGGGTTTACTGCGATTCATGCAGCCCGCGCCACCCTCGTCGCTCCTGGAAGTGGAAGTAAAATGCGCCATCACGGGGTATTACTGTATGTGGGTATTTGTGAAATCTTTTCTCTTGGAAGAGATCTTTCTTTTCATCTAACTCCAGTGCCATTACTTGGAGTTTTCATTTTGTTTTAGTTTGTTTTGCCACAGCACTCACCCAGCTATGGGTGAAGCTCAGCCCTTTTGCATGAAGCAGCACCAAATCAATTCTATAGACGGTCTCATATTTTATTTAATCATAAACTCTACTCACTTACAGAGGTCAGTCCAGCCAGGTTATCCTGCTATGGTATTAGAGTAGAGTAGACCAGGGGTGCCCAAACTATGTCCCACGGGACAGATACAGCCCCCGATGTCAATCCATCCAGCCCACGACGCCCTCACCGCTCCCGGAAGTGGATGGTAACGCACCAGCCAATGCGCATGTACGTCTAGAACCACTTCTGGGAGTGGCACAGACGTATTTGTGCATGCACAGGAACATCCGGAACCACTTATGGGAGTGGTGCAAATGCATGTGCGGGGATCAAATTGCATATATCCACTGGAGTACAACAAAGGCTTGTAGAAAAAAAGATTGGTTTACACAAAGGCTTTAACTACGTGGATCCTGAGAAACTATGGGTTGTTCTGGGGGGGAAAGACGTGTAACCTGCTTGACTCCCTAAGGCCATGATGGTGAACCTTGGCACTCCAGCTGTTCTTAGACTTCAATTACCAGAAGCCCAAGTCAGCACTCCTGCCGTTCAGGGTTTGTGGGAATTAAAGTTCAAGAGCACCTGGAGTGCCAAAGTTCGCCATCATGGCCCTAAAAGAAGCTACAGGCTGAGCAGAGCTGTTGAGGACAGGATATCTTGGGGAAAAATTCCTTCATAGAGTTGCCATAAGTTGCGGGGCACACGATTGCATGTAACAACAACAGTGCCTCACCTACCTGTACAGTGCTGGGAAAGAGTAACAGGGGAAGATAGATGCAAAGCCTTCTGAAGATGTTTTGTGAACAAGCCTAGAAAGGGAGAGAGAAATGCATGCCAGGGAAGCAATTGGTATGACAGATCAGAACCCAAACCAAAACCATGTCTTAATAACTGATCCTTATGCCATGCAGTCATTAGATCTCCGATCCAATTACCTAACAGATGTGTGATGTATGGTCCTCAATACTGAGGAACAGCAAAAACAAATGAACAAAAAAGCCACATCAACAGCAAAAATTGTTTGCCAAGGTGGCTAGCTGTGATAATATTTTGCTGCAAGAACAGCAAAAAGGTTAGCAGCAACTTAAAAGATTATCAAGTCTTATTTGGCTGCAGCTCACACCATCAGATGTATCTTCACTTTACTACACAAATGCATTTGATAAAGAGAGCTGTAAGATGCAGATATTTATGCTAGGTAAAACTTGTTACAGTATTTTCTTAAGGTACTACAAAACACTTTGGGACTGTGCAGATTTGCTTTGTGTTCAGTTGCACAGTTGAGTCTGACCCTTTGCGACCCCATGGACCACGGCACGCCAAGCTCCTCTGTCATCTGTCATTCCCACAAGCCCTGATCAGCAGGATTTCCTTGCTTTAAAACCCCATCCTGCCTTCCAGACTGCCCATTTAGGTGCAGGTTCAATTGGCAACAAAAGCATCATTTATGGTTGGGGGAAGAGCAATATACCGTTTGGCACAGTCCTCCTCTCAAAATGAGAATAGACTCTTTGCCCACTTCCCCTGATCATGTATGAACAGTCAAGGGATGTAGGTTTTTTTAAAATGTCTGTAGATCATCCATCTGTGATGCATCATTTTGTTTAAATTTAAAATATATATTTTCCTTGTTTGCCTTGTATTTGCAAACAAGAACCTGATGCCTTTTTAAATTTAAAAAGTGAGAAATCACATTAGAAATGATCTACAGCAGGGGTTGACAACCTACAGCCCATGGCACCAAATAATCTGGCCCCCAACCTCACTCCAGCCACCTCTACCACCAGAATTGGCCACAGACTCATTTACAGCTGTGTAAACACATTTACTATAGCTGCAAACATGTTTACAGCACCAGTCTGGCCCACTCAGCTGTCTGAGGCGTGTAGTCTGGCCCACGGCTAAAAACATTGAGAACCCCTTTGTGACCCCATGGACCATTGCCCTCCTCAATCTGCCCAGCTCTATGCCCATTGTGTCTACAATACCATCTAGCCATCTCATCTTTGGCCACCCCTTCTTCTTTTGCCCTCTACCTTTCCCAGCATCAAGGCTTTCTCAAGTGAATCCTCTCTTCTCATTTGATGTCCAAAGTACTTCAGCTTCATCTTTACTATTTGACCTTCTAAGGAGCAGTCAGGGTTGATTTCTTCTAAGATTGACCTATTTGTTCTCCTCACTGTCCAGGGGACTCTCAAAACTCTCCTACAACACCACATCTCAAAGGCATCTATTCTTCTGCGCTCAGCTTTCCGAATGGTCCAGCTCTCACAACCACACATTACGACCGAGAATACCATTGCTTTGACTATGCGAATTTTTGTTTGCAAGGTGATGTCTCTACTTTTCATTATGTTCCCCAGGTTTCTCATAGCTTGTCTCCCAAGCAACAGTTGCCTTTTTATTTCATGGCTACAATCACCATCTGCAGTGATCTTAGATCCTAAGTAGACCAATTCTACCTCTGCTACACAAAGGACTTTTCACCAGAGTAACACACTGAGTCGCAGTGTTGCTGTATGGCAGCAAAGCATGCCAGATGTTGTGCCATTGGAGTAATCCAGGAATTCATAGTGTGCTATGAAATTCCTTGCGCAATACTCTGCGCCCCGCTAGGTATCCTTCAACTACACCTGCCACCTTGATCACATCTGATTCTCAAGCCAAGCAGGGTTGGAACAAGTTAATACTGTACTTGGATGAGACTACCACCAGGTACTACTAGAAAATCTCCAGATCAGGCTGGGGAAGTATCCTTTCTGCAGGGCCACTGTTGCCAGTCCAATATGACAGTACTAATCTACAAGGCCACTAAGCATGCTGCCTAGGGTTGATGAAAACTGTGAGTCTACTGGCATTGCAAACTCATGGGTGTCTTACCCTGATCAACATCATGCATTCATTCTGAATGCCACCATTCAAAAGCCAACAAGTTCTCCCCTCAAACTACAGGCAGACATATTAATGGCATCACTGTACTATACAAAATCTTTCCAGAAAGCCTACATTGAGGGCATAAGATGAACATGACATATTAAATTTAGTAAAAGCAGAAAGCAAATCGAAAGAGCAGACATCCTGCATGCAGAGGGTGTCATCTTCAATCCCAGGGAAAATATCAGACAAAGAAACAGCTCCACTCCAAGCTTGGGGCATCCACTGCCACTTACAACAGCCCCAGGCTAATTCTGGACACTTTTTCTCCTGTTGAAGTACATCTTCCAGAATACCCAGTCAGCAAGTATGCCAGGGAACATAAGAAATTGTCATATATGTTGCCCAATCGTTGATCCATTTAGTTCAGTTTTATGTATCCTGGTTGCCAGTGGAAGTCCAGGGCTTCATAAACCAACTTGTCCCAGTCTTACCTGGAGATGCCAAAACTGAACCTGGAGGTTCATTAATTGTTGTTGTAGCCTACAGACCTACAGAGCAGTGCTCTACTGTTCAGCTAAAACTCTGATCTTCCCTTGGCTAGGTGAACCAATAGTCTTAATAGCTTCATCCTGCACTAGAATCGGAAAGCCACCAAGGAAAAAGCAGCAAGGAAATCAGCTGATTCTAAACAATAAAGAAAAGGAACTTTTTCAAAATAGGATGTTGACATATCTCTGGAATAGCAGCCTTTTAGAGGCACTCCTGAATTGAGCTTACAAATACAGTGGTGCCTCATACAACGATTTAAATCCATTCCACGGGGCTCGCTGTTGTACGAAATAATTGCTATATGAGGCATGCATTGTACTGTATAGCGATTTTCCCTATGGGATGCATCATACAACTGTTGGTTTTTTTTGCTAAGTGTTTTTCCCATTGAAAAATTGTTGTACAATTTTTTCCATAGGGAAATTGTTATATGGGACGCCATTTCCTCCCAATACCTAATTGTTATGCGATTTTATTGCTATACAGAGTGATTGTTGTATGAGGTTCCAATGTAGTGCTTCCTTCTCTCACTTACCTGAAACTCCATTTCTTTTGGGATCACATTTCTTATTTAATGTTGTTCCTGCCACTGACTCCATGGTATACAAATCTGGAATAAGGACAAATGGAGGGTTACAGCCTACAGCATAACAGCTCAGATCACAGAAGAAACTACCAGTAGTAAGTTCACAGGAAGGGAAAAGGCAGGGAGACCATTCACAAGCCATTTAGGAACTATCATTACTCACATGAACGTGATGAAAAGATAAAGGCTTGGATGCTCCCCATGGGCTTCCAAAATATCAAACCTTTTGGAAAGTCAGTCTAAGAAATGCCTATTGTTTCCAAAACGTTCAAGCAAATCTGAACTGAAAACTCACTCGATCTTAATTCCCACCCACCCATCCAAAAAAACCTAGAAAAGACCGTGAGTCCATTATTGAGAAGCCCGTTAAACCCCCAAACCCAAACAGCCAATTAACAAGATACCAATTCAGAATAAGCTGAGCTTGTTGACCGGAAAGTCAGCAGGTCAGCAGTTTGAGACCCAAGTGCTGTGTGACGGAATGAGTGATCATCTGTCCCAGCTCCTGCCAACCTAGCAATTTGAAAGTAAGAAATTGCAAGTAGATAAATAGTTACCACTTTGGTGGGAAGGTAACAGCATACTATGCGCTCCAGGCATCTAGTCATTCCTGCCACATGACCACAGAAAGGTCTACAGACACAGACAGAGCTGGCTCTTTAGCTGTAAACTGAGATGAGCATTGGCCCCTAGAGTCAGATATGACTGGCTTTCGAGCAAGGTTGACCTTTACCTAAGTTAATTTCATGGCAAAGTCACTAGTCCTCACTAATGAAATTACCAGCAAACATGACCAATATTCAGAATCTGGCTGGACTCTGGTCTTCCATCATCTGAGAGACAACTGGCAAAATGATATCTGGGTGCTATGAGGCTGTATTATTATTATTATTATTTTGTAATGCATCACTTTGTGCATCAGATACTAATAAACTGGGATAAACAAAGAGGCTGTGAAGCTTGGTGAATAGGTCAGCTATGCACAATGCCTTCCCTTTGCAGCTACTCTTAGCCAGTCTCTATACAAGGGATTCTCAACCTACGGATTCCTTCCTTCCTTAATGCCAACAGCTGGAGAACAACAGGGGAAGAGGGCTACTGCTCTAGTGCAGCCACCTAAAACAGCAAACGCCAAGGTTACTTAGATTTAGATTAGACCCTCCCATATCAGGCAGCAAGGAATCTCCTATGGTTTTGGTCTTGGACGAGTACTTCGGCATCCGCCCATGTCATTTTCAGGGTCTTTGCCATGTGTTTCTAGGGCATCCTCGTTATCATTTGGCATTAGGAGGGGTCCAACTTCTTGCCACCTTAGGGATTCTGTTTTTCTCCATACAATAAATATGGCCTGCCATTTGGAGTCTTCTTCGTGCAGCAATGTTATGCAATTTGCAAGAGCCATTCCTTCAAAGCACCTCCTCATTGGTAACATGGTCACAATATTGAAGATTTAAAATTCGGTGGAGGCACTTCTGTTGGAAGATGTCAAGTCTGTTAATTTTTATTTAATTTTAATATTTGTATTGCCGCCCCCTTGCCGGAACAACTCCAGGCGGCTAACAATTCAAGGACATAAAAACACTCATAAAAATACAATTAAAACAATCCTCCATTTAAAACCATTCCTCATACAAAACCCACCCATCCCATGCATAAAAGAGAGGGAGGATCTAATTATTTATTCAGACAAGCCAGCAGGTGGGGGTCACATCTCCATCAGTGCCCCATACTGCTGTTGATACTTGCTGATGCCTTCCATGTCTCATGGGCATAGATGGCTGTTGGGATCACTATGGAAGCGAACAATGCCAGGATGGAAAATATAATTTAATCGCCAGTCCAGTTTGTCCTTAGGCAGCAAAACATCCTGGGCCTGCCCTTCTTCACACAAACTCACTCTCTTGACAGCTGTGGGGAATTGGATTATGCATACCTTCTGTCTTGGAGGTGGGTGAACGGGCTTTTCTTAGGTCTGTAAATTAAGGCCCCTCAGCTAAGAAAATCTGTCATCACGCCTGGAGTGGGTGATGCGAGTCAGTGACAGAAGCATCAAGTAATAATCCAGAATCGATGCACAATCTTCCATTCGTCCCCCTCCCCCGTGTTCCCACTTTCGGTACACACGGTAGGCTCTTCTGCTGTGTATATTTAACCACCATCTGGCACTTAAGGCCAGAACAGAATGTATTATATTAATCACCCTGCCTGGAGGCAAATCAGCACCACACAGTAAATGGTGTTTACATAGGCACGTGATGGCAAACCTTGGCACTCCAGATGTTCTTGGACTTCAATTCCCAGAAGCCCCCGTGAATCCACACGAATGGGTTTACTGCGATTCATCCGGCCCACACCGTGTTTTACTTCCGCTTCCAGGAGCAACGAGGGCAGCGTGGGCCGGATGAATCGCAGTAAACCCATTCGTGTGGATTCACGGGGGCTTCTGGGAATTGAAGTCCAAGAACATCTGGAGTGCCAAGGTTCGCCATCACGGACATAGGCCCACACCAAGCAGAAGATGGGAGAATTAGAGGAGGAAAGGGAGGCCCTGTGTGGACTTTTGTGCAGATTCAGGTTCGTTTCACACGCAGGGGGCTCAGAATAGATTTCCCTTTGGGTCTGAAGAGAAAAAACAGTGATGAGAGAGAAAACGGTGAAGCCTACGCATTGGGAAAGTTACTGGGGGACGCATAACATGGTGGTGCAGTGGTTGAACTGCTGTACTGCAACCAAAAGGTCCTGAGTTTGATCCTGACTAACTCGCAAGGGTGACTCATCCTTCCATCCTTCCGAGGTCAATAAAATGAATACCCAGCATGTTGGGGGAGGCGGAGGGGGGATGCGAATTAACTTGTGAACTGCCCAGAGTGTATTAAGCGAGATGGGGTGGTACGATTGCTTTGCTTTAATAATCTTTGTTAACTCTCGGTGAAACCAGCCAAAGGTGTCCCAGGTTGCTTCCCTGCCCCCCCCCCCCAGTTCCTAATATGGGAGCATCGGAGGACACCATCTGAGCCCGTGATGGCGAACCTTGGCACTCCAGATGTTCTTGGACTTCAATTGCCAGAAGCCCAAGCCCCCTGTGAATCCACACGAAGGGGTTTACTGCGATTTATCTGGCCCGCACCGCCCTCGTCGCTCCCGTACGGGTGTTTTACTTCCATTTCCGGGAGCGACGAGGGTGGCGTGGGGCGAATAAATCACCGTAAACCCCTTCGTGTGGATTCACGGGGGGCTTGGACTTCTGGGAACTGAAGTCCAAGAACATCTGGAGTGCCAAGGTTCGCCATCACGGATCTGGGCGCACCAAGCCATCACACACACGGGGCAGCCACTCCGGGCTGAATGTTAGCCTCCCCCCCATGATCGCCGCTCCGCCACCCGGGGCACACGCACACCCTCGCCTTCCCGCCCACTCACCGCTTCCGTTCTCCGCCGCCTTTCGGGCACACGTGGGCGGGACCCGCTCCGCCGCCTCCTTTGTCCTCTCTGCCGCGCAACTCGGGAAAGTTTGGCCTCAAGTTCCCGCCGCAGCCCGGGCCGGAGGTGATGATGGGCCTGGGCTGCTCCGGCTGGCGAAGGACCCCAGAGCCGGCGCGGCGGTCTCTTCCCTCGGCAGGCAGCCACTGGAAGCCATCGCTCCCCACCCAGAAATGGGAGCCTTCGGGAGGGGTTTGGCTCGGGAAGACCGCGCAGGGAGAGGATGGTGGGAAATGTAGTATTCGAGGCCAGGCGAGCTGGTTGGGTTTCCCACCCCCACCTCCACCCCGTCCTTTTCCAGGTATGGTGCATGACTTTTTTGCCTGGCTCCGGATCTCTTTCCGCAAGCATCGTGTCTGCAGTTCTGGAAAACGTTACGTGGAGTCTGAAAAGCGCAAGTTGGGAGAAGCAAACGCCAGCGAGGAGGTTTCACTTTTAACTACAGGTGAAACTCGGAAAATTAGAATATCGTGCAAATGTTCATTCAGTTCAGTAATGCAACTTAAAAGGTGAAACAAATATATGAGATAGACTCACTACACGCAAAGCGAGATAGTTCAAGCCTTACTTTGTTACAATATTGATGCTTATGGCTTACAGTTTATGAAAACCCCAACCACCACCACCAATCTCATGTGCCCCATAATCATCACATAATCTCATGCACGCTGTATGCCATGATCATCGCAATTATAACCTATAAGACCGCACCACAAAGGGGGGTGATTCTATGTCAATTTTTAAAATCAGTTTGTTTTTTTGTTTTAATAAATAAATAGTATAAAAGTTTGGTGATTGCAATCATCATTTATCATTTGCATTTGGTTTAATTTAATGTGTTTGGCTGTTTGACCAGCCCGACAAGAATATCTTCTCCTACTGTCTGCCAGCCAGAAAATACAGAGCGCAATGAGCGCATACTGTTTCATATTAAGACGTTTTCAATACTTTCCCCAGTAGGGCCTGTGCCACAGATTCAGCCTAGGGGCCCACAGATCCTAAATACGGCACTGATTATAACGAATTAAGGCATGACATCTCTCTCGCTTTGCATGTAATGACTATCTCATATATTTGTTTCACCATTTAAGTGAAATGAATGAACATTTGCACAATATTCTAATTTTCCGAGTTTCACCTGTATGTGGAGTGAGGAGTCTGAAAAGCGCAAGTTGGGAAGCAAACACCAGGTCTCACACTCAAAAGAGGAAAAGACAGGTGCGTCGTCCATCCCTCCTAAAACAAATTTTAAATTGTGTCAGAAACATACAAAGGTTCTTTCATGGTTGAAAGGATTTTTGTTGGGGAAACTCTGCTCAGGGAATGCCCAAATGAGGCTCCTTTCATGTCCCCAAGAAAATTTCCCACCAAAGTGGTCCCTTTTTATCTACTTGCAGTTTCTTGTTTTCAAACTGCTAGGTTGGGAGAAGCTGGGACAGAGACTGCGAATTTGACCTTCCAGCTAACAAGGTGAGCTTCTTAACCACTGAGCCACCGCAGTCCCTTGTCCCCTCTAATACTGTGCAAAGTATTAGTAGTGACCCATGAGCTAGGAAATCAGGACCTGTCAGACCACCAAGAGGATGCTAAAGTTGGGGGTGGATAAATTTTGGTTTGCCATGCAGCGCTCTGCCCAAAATAACCCCCCCCCCCCTCCTTCCTCTGAATCTCTTAATACTTGAGCAATGGGTGCCAGGAAGCAACTCCCTCAAATATATGAGACCCCGGATTGGATAAGGCTTTAAACAACATCACTAACCCTTTGAACTCCTAGCAGAACTGCATTGGCAGCTCCTGCAATTCATGTAAACAGTAGGATTTATTACAGATGGAGATCCGGAAAGCAATTGAGTCATCTTGGTCTACGCTAATTTCAGTCGTCTTCAGCCTACAGTAAGGCCAGATAGGTAAAGGTAAAGGTCGCCCTTGCTTGAAAGCCAGTCATATCCGACTCTAAGGTTCATCTCTGTTTATAGCTGAAGAGCCAGTGCTGTCTGTGTTTTGCAGACGTTTCCATGGACATGTGGCAGGCATGCCTAGACACTGAAGTGCACGGAACACTGTTTACCTTCCCACCAAAGTGGACCCTATTTATCTACTTGCAAGTTTTTGCAAGTTCTTGCTAGGTTGGCAAGAGCTGGGACAGATGGGAGCTCACCCCGTCGTGCAGTAATCAGGTCTCACACTCGGACCTTCCCATCTTCAGGTTCTGTGTGTTAACAACTAAGCCACCACAAGTCCCAAGGCCAGATACTTTATCTGATACAGTAATTGCAACGGCCCATTTCAATGTCCTGCTTCTTTTAGCTTCCTCTTCCCCATGTCCCGACTGGATCATCTTCTTTACTTCCTCCTTTACCCCTTTGGGCTTTAATTTGGCAGTGATGATTTCAGCCTGACTGAATGGCTGAATTCCTCACAGCCAAGTTAAAGCTAAACCAATTAGCTTGTTCAGCCAACACAGAATGTTATCTCACCATATGTGTATAGATTACATAAGTGTACTGACTTTATATTGAGGCTTAGTTGGCTACTAGATCACTCCTGAAAAAATAAAATAACATCATGTTCAAAAACAAGACCTGAAACTTTCTCAGTACAGGTATGTACTTTTATATTTTGGAATTCTAGATATTATATTGACTTTCTATAATAGATACTTGCACAGTTATGAGCCTGGAAAACTTTCTATATGTAATGCTTCCTGAATCGTAAGGAAATGTGGGTGGTTTCCCCCCTCAATTCTGTACCTGATAGTGTATGTATTTTAAACTGACAGCTAAGCTGTACAGGCAGTTCATGGTCTTGCTTAATGGAACTAATAGCCTAAAATACAAAACATAGCAAAACTCAGTCAAACATAAGCACTTAAGTCCTGCTAATTTCAAAAAAGACAAATATGTATCTGAACAGAACTGAAGTCATTAGGCCTTAGGAGAGTTTATTTTTTTGCTGGACTGAACCCATTAACTCTTTGAACAGCACTTTTCTTTAGATAAGGTAAAGGTTTCCCTAGCAAGAACTTGCAAAAACTTGCAAGTCGTATCCGACTCTAGGGTGCAGTGCTCATCTCTGTTTCTAAGCCGAAGAGCCAGCGCTGTCTGCTTCTGCAGACATTTCCGTGGTCATGTGGCAGGCATGACTAGACACCGGAGCGCACGGAACGCTGTTACCTTCCCACCAAAGTGGTCCCTATTTATCTACTTGCAATTTTTTGCTTTCGAACTGCTAGGTTGGCAGGAGCTGGGATGAAGACAGGAGCTCATTTCTGTCCTGCAGTCCTAGATATCAAAAGTGAGGACAATCAAAATAGCCTTCAGCATATTTCAGAGTCCGGGGGTGGGGGGAATGAAGAGACATTTGGGACTGCAGATCTCACAGAATCCCAGAACTTTGTAGATCAAAAAAAAAAGTGGCTAAAAGAAAATACAGTACATAGAATGACACTTACCTAGTTTCAGAAGAGGTGTGTTCCACACCAATCATCTGTCTTTTGCTTCCTTTTTTCTGTCAGTTGCCTACTCCTAAGTGCTGGGCTGCCTAAATAAATCAAAGAGGCAAGCAACCTCCGTCATTTATGTAGCGCCTACTTCTCCAACAAGCTGATCATGATTGGCTCCCCACTAGTGACTTTGGGTATCCAAGATACTGCTGTCTATACGATACTGCACGTCACAGCTTGAGAGCCAGAAACAGAAGCTCTTTGCTACTACATTGTACAAATATGGATGGTAAAAGACTGATTTGTGGGCAATAAACCTGTCAGTCTGGCCAGGTTATCCTACTATGGTAATAGAGTAGATCCTACTGCCAGTGACTCAACGCCGAATCTCAGGTGGCAGTTAACTAGCCCGACAACCTTGAGGACTAATGGTCTTGGATGCCGAAGTCCACAAGGAAGGGTGATGGTCCCCAAGTGGATTAAATCCCACTTGAATCCATCTTGATGGAGGGCATCAGCTTCATCAATACTGGCCTGGGGCTGATTAGGACTATGCGTGCCAAAAGGGCTCTGGAACTGGATCAGTGGTACGGGTGTCATGCTGCAATATGGAAGGCAGATGAAACGCCACTGAATTATATTCTCAGGGCAGCCTTTATGGCTGATCACCATCAGGATTGTCAAAATTCTGATCCAGATATGGCAGAAGAAGAAGAAACCTGGCTAGGGAAGCTGAAACAAGATGATGGGAGTAGAGACAAAACAGACTAGAGTAGGGTCAAGCTGGTATACTTGTCCTCCAATTGAGTTAGGATTTGGAAGACTCCAAACCTCTGTTGCTGCAGTATTGCTCAACTTCATGATAACAGTCCCAATATAGAGCTGGAGTAGCATTGTGCTTAGAACAGGGGTGCCCAAACCTTTCAGGCCATGGGCCAGTCACGTGGTTGAGTGGACCAGTCACGTGGTTCCTCCCACAGGAAGCGGATGTAAAATACTCCCTCGCATGCACATAATGCTGCCGTAAATGCACTGATGGCTGTTGTAAACACGTTTACGACAGCTGCGGGTCATTTACGACAGCATTTTGTGCATGCGGGGGCATGTTTTACTTCCGCTTCTGGGAGTGGTGAGGGCGGCACCGGCCGGATGGAATAGCGTCATGAGCTGGATCTTGATCTAGTTTCGGCACCCTGGCTTAGAGTGTTTGACTGGTTGCTGGTAGATTCAATTTCAAATCCATTCTGTGTAGCGATGTCTGGCCGCTAGGGCGGCGTTACGTCCCGGAGGAGACTGATCAAAGACAACACGAGGCAACAGGAGCGAGATCAGATCAGTACTTTATTGAGAAAAGGCTGCAACATATATAGAAGGAAAAACGCACCGGTGGCAAGACTGTCATCTGACAGAAATTACATCACCTGTGTACTCAAGTTAATTGGGAACCTCTTTGGGGAAGTTAATTAACTGGGGCAAACATGGACTTAGGAGTCCCATTGTTCAGGGATTAGGCAGGGGTAAACATGGCATCTATTTGTGCCGGGGATTACACGGAGACACGGAGATGAGTGATTCAACCAGGTTAGATATTCGCTTACTCAGCAGGTCCGTTGGTCAGGTCAAAGGAATTGGGTGAATCAAACCCTATCATTTTATCCACCCCCCTTAATTTGTCTGCTCGCAGAGCCCGCGGCTCAAGGAGCCTTGTCCCGAAGCGGCCTCTGCCAGAGCCGTTTCCATGCCCGGTGGGCATGGGGAAACCATATTTCCCCTTTTTGTTTTATTTAAGAGCCTGACTGGCGAACCTGTGGAGGAGCGGCATCAGCTGTTGAGCGGGGATGACGTCTCGGGGTTCCCTCTTGGGGCGGTACCTCCTGATCAGTGAGGGAATACATTGTGCAAAGCAGCACATGGCAATGCCTAGTATAATCACCCCCACCACCACCCTGAGTACCGTCTGGAGCCACCCCCATGGGATCCACGACCACATCCAGTTCCATAATGAACTCCACCAAGCCCCCCACGCGGAGCCTTCTGTGATGCCTGCAACTATGGTGCGGAGATCAGTGAGCTGGGTCTGGATTTTGCGGGAATTATCAGTAAGGTTGAAACAACACATACCGTGAAGGGATTCGCAACCCAAGTGGTGCAGCAATAGGAGATAGTCGATAGCCGCTCGATTATCAAGGATGGCATGGCGAAGTTCCGCCTGCTCCTGATTGAGGAGCGCTATCGCTGAGGAGATATGGTTGATGGCTTTTGCCAAACCGCAAGCCAAGCGACCAATCCTCCGTGCGTTGCCGACGGCTAAGCCTGGCACGCCGACTATGCTGACTGACAGCGAGACATATTCGGCCGGACTAAGGACTCTAAAGCTGCTGTCACACGAGCTGTCTAACTGGGTAGTGCGAGTGTGCCGTATGAGTGCGGAAACATGTGAAACATGTGAAACATTTGTGCTTGGGGTAACCATATCCTTAGTGGGGAGCAACAGTGTCAAACGGCTTAGGCAACATGTAGAATCTGATACATTTGCAGGGATATAGTTAAAGGTATACTGATTACACGTGAAGAACCACCCTGAGGGTAGGGTGACATGAGCAGGCAATGAACCAAGTGTCTCTGGGTTTTCACAAGTCCAATTGCTGCTGCCGGTATTGAGGCAGCGGCGCTGGGTTCGGTCGACTGCAGCGCAGCCGACTATCCGAGCACAAGTAGAGTTCGGGCTGGCCGCCACTCGCGGGGTGTGAAGAGTGGCTGCATCAACCGGCAAAGTCATGGTGAGCCGCAAGCCCCCCCAGCGAGCGTAGGCTGCAAAGCTCGCAGGGAGATGCGGTCCGAAAATCTTCTTCAGTAACCAGTCGCCATCCCTGGCCCGTGCGTCAAGAGTGTGGCACACGGGGATGAGACAGGTGCTGAGGATCGAGGCAGAACCAATGTCCTGCTTCAGGCAAAAATCGGACTGGTTGACGAAACCCGCCAACCTTGCCCACAAATTGTAGTGCATCCGTGCTGAAAGGTCTTAGCCAGGCGGCAGGCCGTTGGCCTGAAGTGAAGCGGCCTGAACGCCTCCCCCCAAAAGCAGGGAGAGGGCCAGGATGATGGTGACTGCCATGGAGTTGGCGTGAATCTGGGCAAAAACTGCTGCTACGAGGTTCTCCGGTGTCGGCTCCTTCTCCTCGCGTTGGAGGGCACCGTCGGCCTCACTGCAAAGAGCCTTGACCATCCCCCAGGTGATCCTCGGCGCTGCCGGTGGCCGTCTCCTCCGGCGGGTCCTGTCGGTCAGTGTGAGACCCTCCATCTCCGGGATCGGACTCGGGTCGGTCTGGGTCCACGCCATGAGGCTCCAAATGAGGCTTGACGCACCGAGCTGGAATCCAAACGACACCTGTAGGAGACATAACTGCAGCATACCCTCTCCCCCAGGTTATGAGTGGCACCGGGCCCCTCCAAGAAGGGTCTGGTGGCACTCGGTACCGGACCATAGGTCGCGGGAGAGCTTCCGAACGGCGGAAATGCCTCTCCTGCGGCGAACAATCCGAAAAAACATTGAGGTGATTGTATGTGAACAATACCTTATTCAGACAAAACTGTGCTTCTCCCTGTGATTTGGGGAGGGCTGGTGACTCCCCCCTTTCTGTTTGTTTGTCAATATAGGACTTTAGCGTCCGATTGACCCGTTCTACAATCGCTTGCCCTTGCGGATTGTAGGGAATTCCAAATGTATGTTTGATGTCCCAAGTGGCCATGAAGGCGGCTTACTGCCTAGAGCAGTAGGACGGGGCGTTATCCATTTTCACGTGCCGCGGCTTGCCCATCGCCGCGATGCAGGAAAGGAGGTGCTGCTCCACATGGGAGGCAGTCTCCCCTTTCTGCGCCGTGGCCCAAACGAACTGTGAAAAAGTGTCAATGCACACATGCATGTACTGCCATCTGCCAAACTGCGGCACATGCGTGACATCCATCTGCCACACCTGATTAGCTTCTGTCCCCCGCGGGTTGACCCCCCACGAGGGCCCCCCGGTGCCCCTGCACAATGCTGGCAAGAGCGGACTATACCTTGGGCTTGGGAAAGTGGCAGATTGAACTGCCTTGCGAGAGCTTTGGCATTTTGGTGAAAGAAGGCATGACTCTGGATTGGAGTAGTAAAAACTCCCAAAACTGAACGTTGCTGAATTTCCTTTGCGGCCGCATCCGCTCTGCTATTGCCCGCGGAAATCGGACCCGGTAGGTCTTGGTGACTTCGGATATGGGCAATATAGAGCGGCTCCGTGCGGTTTCGCAAATGAAATTGAGCGGTGAGAAACAGACCAAGCAAATTTTTGTCTATCGCGGGAGTGATGTAAGCTCCCGGCAGACTGTGAAGTAAATTCCTAACATACAGGCTGTCGGTTATGATGTTTAAACGTTCCTGGGCGAAGGTGCGCAAAGCAAGGTTCACGGCTGCCAACTCTGCCCGCTGAGCGGACTTCTGTGGAAGAGTTAACAGCGTGTGCCAAGCTTCGCCCTCCTGCCAGGTCAGGACACCATATGTGCGTCCCCCATCGGTAAAAACTGTCCTGGCCCCCTGAAGTGGGACCAGCGAAAGCAATTCGAACAAGCTGACTGTTCCTGTCTGGAGTGAGACAAGTCTGGGGTCTTTGGGCAAATGGTACGCTAAACTCCCAGTGAAACCTTCCAAAGCTATCGGAAGCGAGTCACCTAGCTGCATTAACTGATGGATTTGTTCCTTGGTGAACGGAACCACAATTTTTGCCAAATCATTTCCTGAAATGTCCCTGGCTCTCAGCCTGCCGCGGTAAACCACCGCGGAAACTAGCTCCTGGGGCGGAACGATGTTCCATGAGGAAGTGTTAGGCAAGTAAACCCACTCCACAATTTTCGCTCCCTTCTCTGAGTCTACTCCTAACGCCCCAGTGAACATGGATCCCGACCGTACGATGTACAAATTCAGGATCGGGGCATACGGCCCCTGGGCGATTCTATCCACCCACCTCTGGCTGAGAACCTGGTTCACTTTCTCGAGCGCCAAGCGCGCGTCTCGAGAGATTTTTATCCGGTCTGCCGGCTGCTTACCTAAGGTTAGCAGCGAGAAGAGCGGTTTCAGAAGATCCGTATCCAATCGGAAATACGGTCTGGCCCAATTAATATTCCCTAAAACCTGCTGTAGCTCTACCAGGGTGACTGAATCCTGTAAATTTATCTGAGGCAAAACTGGTGCGGCGAAGGAACGGAGAAGCCGATGACCCAAGTATGAGAAGGGCTCGGTTCTCTGCACCTTCTCAGGGGCAATGAGTAAACCCTTGTCCCCCAGGCTGGCCTGGAGGTCTGAAAACATTTCGCTGCCGAGTTGCGGCAACGCTACTAAAATATCGTCCATGAAGTGACACACAATAGCTTTGGGGTAAAGGCTTCGGAACTTTGCCAGTGCGTCGTGAACATAAATGTGGCACAGGGTGGACGAATTGAGCATGCCCTGTGGCAAAAATTTCCACGCGTAACGCTGCGTGGGCTCACTGTGGTTCACAACCGGCACTGTAAAGGCGAACCTTTCCCGGTCCCTGGGGTCTAAAGGGATTGTATAAAAGCAATCCTTGAGATCTACGACTAGAATCTCCCACCCCTCGGGAATCATATTAGGATTTGGGATGCTGCATTGAAGCGGACCCATCGGCTGAATACATTTATTGATCTCTCTGAGATCGTGGAGGAGTCGCCACTTCCCCGACTTCTTCTTAATAACAAAAATTGGCGAATTCCAAGGACTCGTGGACTGCTCTATGTGTCCTGCGTCTAGCTGTTCTTTCACTAGCTGCTTGAGAGCAACCAATTTCTCTCCCACTACCGGCCATTGTTCTACCCAGACCGGAGTATCGGTGAGCCATTTAAGTGGCAACGCCATTACCCGAAGGTAAGGGTGGCACCGTACTGCTGTAGAATGTCTTGCCCCCAAAGATTGACGTGCACGTCAAGAATGTGCGGCCGAATTACCGCCGTGCCGTCAGCCCTTGGGATTGTGACTTCTACCCACTCTCGGCTTCTAAACGCTTCCTGGACTCCGCCTACCCCCCACACATCGGAGACCGGCTCAATGGCCCACTCCTTAGGCCACTGGCTTCTGCTTATCACGG
Organism: Bradypodion ventrale; assembly: GCA_035047345.1. NCBI lineage: Eukaryota > Metazoa > Chordata > Lepidosauria > Squamata > Chamaeleonidae > Bradypodion > Bradypodion ventrale. The sequence continues at coordinate 369,294,320 of JAWDJE010000001.1, read as the reverse complement.
TCACATCCGCTCCGGTATCGAGTAACCCTGAGAACACTCTTTTGTTCAAAAATACTTCGATAACGGGGCGCTGCTTCCACTCAATGTTGGTCTCCACTGTCGCTAAGACCTGGTATCCTTGCACTGCCTCACTCGCGCTCGAGCGGTCTGCAAAACCGGGCTCTGAGCTGTCACTGAGCCTTCTCTGGCTGCCTGCTGGCGAGTGACAAGGAACCATGATCAGTTGCGCTAGGGTGTCTCCCTTGTGGATTGTTTGGGGCAGGTGTGTCCAAAGCTGGACCTGGAGAACGCCTGAAAAGTTCGAGTCAATGACTCCTGGAATTATAAAAATTCCTCGTGCTCCAGCTACACTACGGGGCAAAACTAAACCTATAAAGCCTTTGGGTAGGGGTCCCATGTACTGAGAATCGACTAGATAGACTGTGCCCGGCAGATCGCATGTAACGTCCGCCTGGCAAGCCAATTCTAGCCCTGTGCTACCCTTGGGGCTGGCCTGTGCCCTAGCAGTGCCTGGAATGTGCTTGGAACCTAGTCTGATTCTGGGGAGTTCTGGATCTGGGTGAAGGAAGCCTCTGTTTGGACTGGGGCCAGAGACGTGCCCGGATTCCAGTTTCCCGAACTCGGACAAAACCTGGCCCAATGATAGCCTTTCTTGCACTTCGGGCAGGGGGTGTTCGGAGCCTTGGGACGGCCGGGCTTTTGCCCGCCTCCCTTGGATCGGCACTCCCTAGCGAAGTGTCCGACCTTGCCACAGGAGTAGCATGCCCCTCTGGTCTTGCTATTGCCCTGAGGTCTTTTCCCCCCCTGCACCGCTGCCGCTAGCAGACCCATCTTGTAAGAGTCTGTGCCAACGTCGGAACATGCTCTGATCATGTCCGTTAAGGTTATGTCAGGGCGATTGCCCATGGACTGCAAGATTTTACGGCAGTCCAGGTTGGCGTTGTCCTTTGCTAGCTTGATCATGAGCTCTTCCTGGGCTTGCTCATTCTCAATCTGCCTGCTAATTGCCTCTTCCAGGCGATTGATGAAGTCCATGTAGGGCTCCTGGGCTCCCTGCTTAATAGCGGTGTAATTTTTTGCCGTTTTGCCAGATGCTGGGACCTTGAAGTATGCCCTATAGGCAGCCTCGGCTGACATTTCTAGGGTGGCGAGAGGCAAGTTAATTTGAGCGTTGATGGGCTCATAGTTACCAGAGCCATACAGTTGCTCCGGAAGCACCGCGCCTCCCATCCTGGCAGCCCGAGTTTGAGCCTCTAGGCGAAACTCGCTGTCCCAGATCATGTACTGGCTAGGGGTTAGCATCATCCTCATGACGGCTTTCCAATCATGAGGAATCCACATGGTGGTTTCGCACACTTGCCGAAGCGTGCCCCTCGTGAAACGACTTTGGAGCCCTGTCTCTGAGATTGCTTTCCGCAAAGCCATGAGAAGCTTGTACGGGACTGGGGAGTGTACTACCTGCTGTGCGCCCGTGAGCGCGTCCATCTCCATGCGGATTGGACAAATCTGTCTAAGTTCAGCTAGCTGTTCTGCTGACAATTCCCCCTTCTTTAGCTCTATCTCAGCTGTGCGCTGAAGGGCACTCTTCGCGACTGGGGAACCCGGAACTGTCAGAGAAGCGCCTGCGCTTCTCATTCCTTGCGTTCCTCCGGTGACGTCTGCAGCTGTCACCGCGGGAAGGCTCCCTACGCTACTCTGCTGATAGCTAATTGACGGATAGAGTGACGTGGGCGCAGTCGGTTCGACTGGCTTGTCTGATGACTCAACTAACGGGGGTTCTTTGGCCTCTACCCGGACTGGTTCGATCTGCTCTAAGAGTCTCCTACACTTTCTCCATGTACCAACTATCCCTCCTGGAGCTTTTGGGGGTTGCTGAATGCAGTCTCCTATCTGATCCCAGAGCTTCAGGGTTAACGTACCTACTTCTGGGTAAAGTAGGCAGTGTTCCCCGAGGTACGCCAAAAGTCTCGCTAATTCCTTGCTGTGAAATCGTAATTTAAATACCCTGGCCAGGATTTTAAACTCCTCCTCTCGAGTTCTTTGGCTAGCGGACGGACTTGGTCTGTGAGAACAAGTCCCCATATTACCTGCAGTTGGGTCTCCGGAAGATTCCTTCTCGGGACGAGTCGACGCGTCTTGTCAGGCAATAGGTTCGGGCGTCTAGTGTCTGGGGTAGACCTCGGAGCGTGGACCTTCCGCCACGGGCCCTTCTAACGGCCTCTGCGATGTCAGGGGCTCACAGCCTGCCCTGAGCGGAACGCGTTTCCCTCTACGGCAACCTCCTCGAAAGCGGGAGCAAGCTGTAGGAATGTCTCTCTGGAATGCCTCGCCGCAGGCCACTTCTCCGATCGGCTGGCTGCCGGTCGGAGCGCCGCGCTGTCCTCCGGGGTGATGGGTCGCGGTTCAAGCGTAGAACCGGACCGCGTGGATCGCTACTCACGAGTAGACCTCTCCGGGGTCTCTTACTCACGAGTAGAATCACGTCGGGGTCACCAGCTGTAGCGATGTCTGGCCGCTAGGGCGGCGTTACGTCCCGGAGGAGACTGATCAAAGACAACACGAGGCAACAGGAGCGAGATCAGATCAGTACTTTATTGAGAAAAGGCTGCAACATATATAGAAGGAAAAACGCACCGGTGGCAAGACTGTCATCTGACAGAAATTACATCACCTGTGTACTCAAGTTAATTGGGAACCTCTTTGGGGAAGTTAATTAACTGGGGCAAACATGGACTTAGGAGTCCCATTGTTCAGGGATTAGGCAGGGGTAAACATGGCATCTATTTGTGCCGGGGATTACACGGAGACACGGAGATGAGTGATTCAACCAGGTTAGATATTCGCTTACTCAGCAGGTCCGTTGGTCAGGTCAAAGGAATTGGGTGAATCAAACCCTATCATTTTATCCACCCCCCTTAATTTGTCTGCTCGCAGAGCCCGCGGCTCAAGGAGCCTTCTCCCGAAGCGGCCTCTGCCAGAGCCGTTTCCATGCCCGGTGGGCATGGGGAAACCATAATTCTGAGCAGTGAAACTCACAGAGTGACCTTGGCCTGGTTATTCTCTCTCATTCTAACCTACCTCACAGACTTGTTGTGAAAGGTGAGATAAAAAGGTAACAAATAATAATAAAAGGAAGTCCACACATGGTTCCACCAATTTAAGCAGCAGATTTTTTTTGGCAAAGATACAGTACATTAATTTGTGTCTGAGTTGGTGTACAGATCATCTATTGGGCTCAGCTTAGAAAAAAAATTGAATAATAAGGAGATGTAGGTCCCAAATAACAGAAAGCCCAAGAATAAAGAGGTGTTGGTTGCTCCTTCCACATTTTCCTTCCCATAATTTTAACTTTCTAATTTTGAAGTCTTCACCGGAAGCAAAGTGTTTCAGCTTTCATAAGTGGTCAAAGAAAGGAAATATTTGGGTTATTTTAACAATTCCCAGAATTCCACATTCATCCTAGCTTGGTCATGCTGACTGTGGGATTCTGGGAGTTGTAGTTCTGACCAGACTATATCAAAGGCGAGTGTGAAAGGCAGAGATTGTCTAAATTTTTATAGAGTTTTGGAAGGAAGAGTTTTTGTTACTATGCACTTGATTTCCACTAGGAGTATGGCAGTTCACTTTTAGAAATTAATTAGTCACAGTTCTAAGTTATCTCCAATTTACTATGTTTAGTGTACATTCATTTATTTATTTATTGGATTTCTATACCCCCATCTGGATGTTATCCCACTCTGGCTGGTGAACAAAGAGAAAATAAATAACAACAATACCCACAACAAATCAAAGCCTACCACCAAAAAATATATCATAGACTAAAATAAAATAATTGGCGTCAGAGGACATCGGGACTAAACCTAACTGGCTAATTTATTGATAAGAGAACAACACCCTGAAAGGCCTCCTTGAAAAAGAACATTTTAATTGTTTTTTAAAGGTAGCCAGTGATGGGACCTGGTGCAGCTCCCCCGGTAGTGTATTCCACAGTGTTGGTTTAGCCAAGAGTGTGATCGAGGAGAGACAGAGTTGATTTACCAGTCAGATGTAGTCTAAGACTGAAGGGAGAACCAGAAACTTAGTCAAAAATCCAAGCAGGGGTCCAAAGTCCAACAGGGTAATCAGGCAGTCAAGGTTCAAAGGCAGGTAACAAAGTAGCAGAATGCAGGGTGGCAACAAAGTTGTTCTGACGGATTGGCAACAGTAATGAGCCCCCTTAAGAGCACTTCCTGGTCAGGACTTCTCAGCTAGCAACGTTCTCTGCAAATGAGCTCTGACTGATCTTCGGCGCAGCCGGAGCTTGCTACGTAGATGTTGTCCACAACGTTTGCTGGGTCCTGGTTTGACATTTCTTGATCATGGTGAGACAGATTTGCGCTAGAAATGAGCTCAAGCGCTTATTCCCAGCTGTCATTGTCTGAATCTGAATCCAGGGCCATAACATATGCTGTATTTCCTACATCATGCTAACACTTCAGAGGCAATTTTGTAGAACATCTTGGCTCAGACGAACAACATTGTCCCCTTCTGTTCTTCAAGATGATGTGACAGGTTCATTCAGCAGTGGCAGACTGGAGACATTTGGATTCCTGAGGTAACTGTTTTTAAGGGGTCTGATGCAACAAGATACTTAATTCTTCTGCTGGAAATACTTCTTGCTCCATCCCTAATTGATTCTCACATTGCTCCCTGATTTGGGTTCCTTTCTCTTTGTGAACTTGCCTTTCTGTCCAAGAACAGAGAAGATTCCCTTTCTTAAGTGGAGATGACAGGGGGAACTTCTTCAAGGGTTCTTAGCTGGTGGGTAATGGCAACTTGAAGCGTGCCTTCAGCCCTAGAGTTTTGTCAATATCTTCAACAGGCTGCAGGCTGTGCCACTGTGCCATAGGCCTGCGTGGATTGGCCAACATGTCGGACCAGTGACGTAGCTGGTTGCCTGTTGCTCGGCAGCTGAGGAAGAGCTTCCCAATCTGCTCATCTTTGGTCACTTTGTCATGGTGCCAAATGGAAATCACCAAATCTACATTCTAGGAATGAGACACACATTAGTGGAATAATAGGATGCAAAGGGAAAAAAGAATGAAGTTTTACCCAGCAGATGCAATATACCCTCTAAAGCTTAAAAAAGTTACTTTTTGGAACTACAACTTGCCAAATGCCCAAGACAACATGTTTGTTGGTATTTTGGGGATTATAATTTTAAAAAACCTCCTCCAAGATCTATCCCAAACCCCCTTCTCCCAAAATATTCCATCTGTAGAGTGGCAGCAGAAGTGGCACTACATCACTCTGGCAGGTTCATCCCAGAGCACATTTGAAATGGGGGCATTATCATCATCATGCTGATGGGAAGAGTGGCCAGATGTTGTTGCACTGTCACTCCCATTGGCTATGCTGTTTAGGCCTGATGGGAACTGGAGTCCAATAGCATATTTAAGACCACACTTGACCAGCATGCTTTTTGCAAATCCAAACCTCAACTAGACAACAACTACCTGGCAACAACCCAATTTAATTGGCCCCACTCTCCATAGGCCTTTATATATTGCAGCAGTGTCATTGGATGAATCTATGGAAAGTTGCTCATGATACTACAGAACTACCTAAAGAGTCCCATCTGCCCCAATTCACATAATTAATGTAGGTATTATTTGTGTCAGTGCAAAGTATCATGATGGCACTCTTAATTTTCAAGCTTTTATGCAACTTTTAATATATGCAAAATAATGTTAGCCTTGGTAATGAATGAGAGACAGGCAGTAATCAGCAGAAACAGAGGTAGTTCTATCTATCCAAGAGAAGCTTGAGAAGCTACTTTTAAGACAACTCTTTATAATTACAGGCTGAAGTTATCCATAACTGATGTATCAGCCTAATTTTCCTCAGTTACAGATAATTTCAGAACATCATTGCATTCATTTGTTTAAAGGAAATTTCCAAGCTTGACATGCATTATACTGAATTATAACACTGCACAACAATGATTTTGCTACTGGGAATAACATGTGATTTGCATGATGTCAAGTGTGCTGATTCCAAATCTAAACTCAGAATTTGCCTATCACGTACAGATTTTAAGTTATAGTTGTGCTATAGCTGTTCAAATGGTTGGTAATTGGGTAATGTAGTTTTACATGGGAACATTATAACAGTTGTAGCTACCACTATGACTGCTGGCGTCTCAGCTGAATCACATCTGCTGGTAGCATGCATGTTCCAGCAGCGGTTAGGCATGTCTGGGCAAGTCATGTCAGAAATAGGTATAAGGCGAGATGGACCAAGGGCTTGTCTCTAGTGTGAAACCATCTTATTGAATAGTACAGCTAGGCCATAGTGAGTGTTTTGAGCTAAACATGAGCAGGCACAGCTGTGCTTATAAACTGGACAATCATATCTATATGTGTAATTGACTTAAGATCCTGACGTCCTAGGCATAATCGGACTTCCAATTTGGATTCAGCACACTTGATTTAGTATAGGACACATGGATTAGACCAAGTAGCAGACAATATATATTGTGATGCTGTGTAATCCAGAGAAGATTATAGCAGACCTGAGTATGAAGATTCTTGACTGCAGAGACCACTAAATTGTGTATATCAATAATAATTCTATAGTAATGAGCATAAATAACAAAAGTATGTTCCTTGGGCATGAAAAACATACCTGAATCAAGTTGAAGGGCACTTCAAAAACAAATGCTTCATTGAAATAGGGACTTAATGTATTTTTCTTTACACTTGTCTTCTTCCTTTTCCATTTCTTTTTGTTCAGAATCAGTTGCACTTTGACATAAGGATCTGGGGTGGATGAAAGAAGAATCAGAAGTTGTAACCAAGGAATGTATTATAGCACTACAGTGTTATGGAAGTAAACCAAGATTTCAGTTTGACTGCAGTATAAATACTTTAGAAGTCTTTTCAGTTCAAACCATTTCCCTAAAGCTCCAGCATTCCATAAGATATTATTTATGTCACATCCCACTCTTTTGGACTTCCAGAACACATCCCACAGTTGCTCCAAGAAGAGGAGGCTATCTGGCACCCTCTAGTCAGTGGTGGCCAAACTTGGTACCCCAGATGTTCTTAGACATCAGTTCCCAAAAGCCTCAATTAGCAGGTATACTAACTTGGGCTTCTGGGAACTGAAGTCCAAGAACACCTGGGGCACCATAGTTGGCCACCCCTGCTCTAGATAATTATGGACTACAGCTTCTGTCAGTCCCAGCCAGTGTGGCCTATAGTCAGCAGTTATAGGGTCTGTGGTTCAAAATATTTGGAAGGCAACAGATTTGCCTAAGAATTTTGCCATATCTCTTGGACCTGAAGCTCCCAGAGCAAATTCAAGCCTTGGTCCCATAGATTCATGGCATGAATACTATCCACTTCAAAGAAGTAATCTCTGTATTTGCTGCATGTTCTTTTGCTCAGTGCAATGAGTGCCTGCTGTCTTCTAGTTACCTGAAAGTCCTTGTGAATTCATCCGCTTGAGCTTCTTGGCTTCTAGGATGACCACTGCCAATTTGCTGGTGCTGGGGATGTATCGCAGAGAAAGGCAAATCTCTCCAAGGTGCTCTTGCTATTATAGACATAAAAAAGTAAGTAAAGGTAGTAGACAGATGAATAAAAAGAGAAGACCTAACTAATTTCAAATTAGTAGTTCCATTGATCCCAGGGATTATGGTGGCTTAGTGGTTAAGGTGCTGAACTTGATGACTGGAAGGTCAGTAGGTCGGCAGTTTCAGACCCAAGTACTACATGACGGAGTGAGCTGCCATCAGTGTCACAGCTCCTGCTAACCTAGCAGTTTGAAAGCAAGAAATTGCAAGTACAGTAGATAAATAGGGATTACTTTGGTGGGAAGATAAACAGCGTTCAGTGCACTTTGGTGTCTTGGCATGCCTGCCACATGACCACAGAAACGTCTGCAGACACAGACAGTGCTGGCTCTTTGGCTATAAACAAAGATGAGCACTGAACCCAAGAGTCAGATATGACTGGCTTTCAAGCAAGGGCAACCTTTACTGATCCCAGGTGAAGGGAGAGACAGCTAGAGTGAACAAAGGGTGCACTAAAAATACATGGCTCTCCTCTTATAAAAGTTTGATTTTTCTCTGCTTAAGAAGGGTTAATAAAATTTTCAGACCTCAATGGCCCAGTCTTAGCAAAATCTCAGGGGACAAAAAAGTATGGACAATATGTGTGAACAGAGTCCCAGGCCAGAGATAGACATAAGAGATAGCCAAATTTTAAAGCTGCAAGCCCATTGGTCAAACTAGACTTCAGAGAAATCCAGCATTTAAGTCTCAAAGACTAATAGGTGAGGAAAGCGATATAGAGGAAAGCGGTATAAAATATACTAGATAAATAAATTACCAGATGAAGCAAACTCATTTCCTGGGAGTGAGAGAATTTGTACTGTGATGCCTTGCTTGAGATCAGTTAGAGCAGGAGTTCTCAACCTTTTTAAGTCAGGGGCCGGGTCACGCTCCCTCAGACAGCTTCAGGCCATTTTGCTCTTCCTCCACCACATGGCACTCCAGGTGTGGTGGAGGCGGTGGGGGGCAACATGAAATGGCGCCACAGGCCACATCCAGCCCATGGATTGCAGGTTGAGAATCCCTGAGCTAGAGCATATGCATTTATGCATGTATTTTTAAAGCTGAAAAACCATAGACAAATGTTCACATAGAGAATGAAACCTGGTCATGAATCTGTAATTTAGAAGTGAAACTGTAAAATTGCCCAAGCATTGGCCATGGTGGTTGAAGCATTTTGCAAATTTTGTTGCAAAATGAAGCTTCTCCTATCTCTTGTATTAGCTGAAAACACTGCTCAGTGGGAGTGTTTTTTTAGACACACAGCTGGAAAGGGTGGCTTTTATTCTAAGGGTACACAGAAACATAACTTTTTAAAAATGGTTTTTCATGTCACTAATGCTGTTATTGTCTCTTGTTTATTTGACAGAGATTTGAATACAAATTCAGGTACAGTACCTATCTTCCCTTCTTTCTCTATTTCTATCATGTTTCAGGAAGATTCTGTGTTTTTAAAATATATATGTGCTATTTGAAAGTCTATTTATTTAAAAGTTATTTCATTGCTTTAATTTGGGGCAGGTGGGGAAACACCTACAAACGTCCCTGTAACACTTCATTGGGAAGGTGGGTTTTTGATTCCACGGGCATCAAGCAGGCATCACTGCACACAGCCAAGTGCTCCAACAGAACAATAGAGCAAGTGTTTTTTAAAGCTTGGTTTTTAAACAGAATATGGCTTCCTTGAACAAACTGTGATGAATTTACTTTGACATTGTCCCCAATGGCTAACATGGGACATTTTTACCCAGCCTGTGATGCTGCATGTCCTGCCATTTCCCATCAAAACTGCCTAATGGTTTCTTCAAGAGCAGGTGTTCCCGACCTTGAGGTCACAGATGTTCTTGAACTACAGCACCCAGAAATCTTAGCCAGCACAGCTAATGATGAAGACTTCTGGGATTTTTACTCCAAGAACATCTTGGTCTGAAAGGTTGGGAATTACTACTCTAGAGCAATGCATAATTTGTACAGCAATAACAAGATAATAACAAACACAGGAGGAAGGTGATACCTTTAATAATAACAACAGACTTGTTGTAGGCAAGATACTACCCATTCCAGCTTTCTATCAACCACAATGGGCACAATGACAAGCAGGATAAGATCATTTTATAAAGAGTCCCAGCTTCTTTCATCTTTTCTTGAGGTATAGTTTTCCTTTGTTTGAAAGCCAGTCGTATCCGACTCTAGGGTTCAGTGCTCATCTCTGTTTCAAAGCCAAAGAGCCAGCGTTGTCTGCTTCTGCAGACATTTCCGTGGTCATGTGGCAGGCATGACTAGACACCGGAGCGCACGGAATGCTGTTACCTTCCCACTGAAGTGGTCCCTATTTATCTACTTGCAATTTCTTGCTTTCGAACTGTTAGGTTGGCAGGTGCTGGGACAAAGACGGGAGCTCATTCCGTCATGCAGTACTCGGGAATTGAACTGCTGACCTTCCGCCTCCCAGAGAATACATTTTAAACGGGCATATGTCTGCTTAGAAAATATGTTTATTGCCACTTGTTTGATTAAAATAGAATTGGAAGACTTTAGAAAATCCATATCCACCACCCTCAACCTCTACTCTGCATTGGTTTATTAAATGTCCTGATCCCAAGTAGTGAGAATCATCTGAGACAACGAAGTTTCATGAGCAAGAGAGACTGTTCATTGGCAAATTAGATCCAATTCCCATTCAGTGTGCCAATGTTCCCATTATTTGGAAGATTAATATTTAATATTTAATAGCAATAGCAATTAGACTTATATAAGGCCCCATAGCGCTTAGTGCACTCTCTGGGCAGTTCACACATTAATTAGTATTGGATTACAAATTAGCACTACTGTATAATGTTCAGTCAATTGAGCTTGGGAGATCCCGGGTCTAGTCCCCACTGAGCTATGAAACTCATTGAGCTGCTAATTCTTTCTGTTGACCTTATCTACCTCACCAAGTTGTTGTGAAAATAAAGTTAGCACTAGGAGAAAAACATCTGGCACTTTGAGCTCATTTGAAGAACAGAGGAATCTTAACAAATACATTCATTCAAGGAGCCCTCAGGAGCCAGTGGTTAAACTGTAATATTTCACCCAAAAGTGCTGCTGTTGTGAATTTTGCCTGATGGGCTCCAGGTTGACTCCTCCATCCTTCCAAGAAGAATGAGTACCCAAAGTGCTGAGGGCAAAAATGCTAATTTCATTGTGAACCATTGAGAGAGTCCTCTTAAGTGCTATAAGTGTACAGTAATTGCTATTGCTGTATTTCATATGAAAAATTGGGGTGCACAGAAAAAGCCTCCTCAAAAAGCCTGATGCAATCTTGTGTTGCCAGCTAATCTTTCTCACAGAAGGTCAGGCAAAAGGAACTGCAGAATGAACTCGCCAAAAGGTGGCTGCATTTTGGCAGTTTCACATCTGGCCAAGACACGGAAGAAGAAGAATCCCTTGCATTTGGAGAAACCTTATTTAAAGAGAATTATTTGATATGCTTTTTTAAAACAATAAAACCAAATACTTCTGGACATAAAGCTGGCTGGATAGCTCTGTGTGTTGGAGCACCTATCAAAAGTCTGATTCTCTACTCTAGTCTGCCTCCCCAAAGAAAGCCCAGCCTATGTGGACCTGGACAAGCTGCCCAGTCCCAGATCATCTCCAGAAGATGAAACAAGGTAAAGAATTTCTGAGCACTTTGTACCTAGAAGACTCTGAGAAGGGTCACCACACGTCAAAACTGACCTGACAGCACATAATTATGGCTGTGAACAGGCATTTTGTGTTTTACTACAGAGCAATTAACTTCAGACCATCTTCTCATATTAACAATGCACAAAGCCTACTTCCAAAGTTCCAGAAAAGGCCTAAGTCAAGACGTTTCAATGCACAAGATGAAGAACGAAATGGCATACCCTGCCTACTCCGTTAACAGAAGCCAACTGAACTATGAGTGACCTTCCCCAGCTGGAAGATTCTGGAAGCTGTGTTTGGGAAAAGTGGCTTTGTGAAATTTGAGATAGAATACATCCTCCACTACATCTGAGGTAAAAGGCTAAATGCGGGACCCAAGATAGGCTTAGTGGCATAGAGACGGCTATTCTCACTCAGAGCAAAAGAACCAAGAGCTCAGAAGAAGTGTGAGGAGAGGAAGATGTCCCTCTCATTTGCTGCTGAAGCAGTGGCCCAGTCTTCAGAGTCCCTATACAATGGCCATCTTTCTTGGCAGAAATAAAGCATTGCTTTCAAACAAGGACACATGGCTTCCACCTGCCTCAGTTTGGTCCAAATTATTTGTCTTACAAATCACAATGAATTCACTTCATGCCAGATCAGTAACCCTTCTGATGCAAGTTGTATCTAAACATTTTAAATTGTTAGTATATTGTCTGAATTGGGGGCGGGGGGGGGGGGATAAAGGACTCTGACCTGGGCTGGGAAGTGAAACTCAGTAGTATCAACAACTGCTCAGCCTCCTTCCTTCCTTCCTGTCTGTCCCCCATTGGAAGCCATGCACTTTATCCCTTGCCCAGCACCCACCTTTATATGCATCCATTTTGTATTAGTCTGTTACTGCTGCTCAGCTGTTGGTCACTCTGTATCCTCGTGGCACTCATACATTCATGGCATTTCATGTGCCCCCACCCCTCCAAGGGCATTTGAGAAACAAAATGGCCACCCCCTTTAAAGCTGTTGGGACAAAATGGCCATCCCATTGTACAGGCAGGACAAAATGGCTGTCTGGCCCTCGAAGCTGACTGAGAGAGTGTGACCCAGCCCTTGGCTTGAAAAGATTGGGAACCCCTGCTCTGAAACTTCTGCCGTAGAATTTTAGTCCTCGAAGTACTGAAGCAAAATTCAGCACTTGAGAGAGTCCAGTTTGATTTCACATACCATTTTGGTCCTCCTCACTTGACTTTGACTAAATATTCCCAGCTAGCTTCATTTTCTGCATATATTCCTAATCTGAAGCAAGCCCTTGCCTGCAATTCCCCCCTGAGATCAACAGCCCTAAATATTGCTGGTACTTTAAGAAAGCTATAGCTTGCTATCTGATCAGCCCCTTTCTTGCATCACTGATTTTATCTTACCTCCTTTTGGCTATCTCACATCAGTCATATGGAACAGAAAAGGTTGCTTCATTAGCAATCTTGGCTGCTATCCAATCATTATGAAAGAATGTGGAGGCCACACACAACAAGAGCAGCCCTAGACCCACTGCCCCTGCATTGTCCTTTAAACCATGCGAAAGTGACATTTTTGGGAGGGTACTCTACCTCTGTAGCCTTGCTACATGAAGCAAAACATGTAGGGAGGGGGACTAGCCACTCCTGATAGTCACAATGATGAAGAATTTGAACCTGAGCCAGACATCCTGGAGAGTGAAGTCAGAAAGGCCCTAAAGAGCACTGCAAACAACAAAGCTAGTGGAGATGATGGTATCCCAGTTGAATTTTTCAAAGCTCTAAAAGATGATGGCATCAAATTACTGCACTCAATATGCCAGCAGATTTGGAAAACAAAACAGTGGCCACAGGACTGGAAAAGATCAGTATATGTTCCAATCCCAAAAAAGGGCAATGCCAAAGAATGCTCAAATTATCGAACAATTGCGGTCATCCCACACGCCAGCAAGGTGATGCTCAAGATAATACAGGATAGACTTCAGCAGCATGTGGAGAGAGAATTACCAGAGGTGCAGGCTGGTTTCAGAAGAGGCAGGGGGACTAGAGACCACATTGCCAACATACGTTGGATCATGGAGAAAACAAAGGAATACCAGAAACAAGTATACTTTTGCTTTATTGACTACACTAAGGCATTTGATTGTGTGGATCACAACAAGATGTGGCAAGTGATTAAAGAGATGGGAATACCAGAGCATCTCATATGCCTCCTGAGAAATCTGTACATGAACCAAGAAGCAACAGTTAGGACAGAACACGGAATGACAGAGTGGTTTGGAATAGGAAAAGGAGTAAGACAAGGCTGCATTCTGTCACCCTGCTTATTCAACTTATACACAGAGCACATAATGCGCAATGCAGGGATGGAGGAATCACAATATGGGATCAAAATTGCTGGGAGAAACATCAACAATCTGAGATATGCAGACGACACCACCTTAATGGCAGAAAGTGAGGAAGACCTAAAGAATCTCTTGATCAGTTTGAAGGAAGAGAGTGCAAAAGCTGGCTTGAGACTCAATATCAAGAAAACCAAGATAATGGCAACAGGCCCAATCAGTTCCTGGAAAATAGATGGGGAAGAAGTAGAAGCAGTGACAGATTTTACATTCCTAGGATCTAAGATCACTGCAGATGGGGATTGCAGCCATGAAATAAAAAGGCGACTGATTCTTGGGAGACAAGCAATGAGAAACCTGGGGAACATAGTGAAAAGCAGAGACATCACCTTGAAAACAAAAATTAGAATAGTCAAAGCAATGGTATTCCCAGTGGTAATGTATGGATGTGAGAGCTGGACAATTAGGAAAGCTGAACGCAGAAGAATAGATGCCTTTGAAATGTGGTGCTGGAGGAGAGTTTTGAGGGTACCCTGGACAGCGAGGAGAACAAATAGGTCAATCTTAGAAGAAATCAACACTGACTGCTCATTGGAAGGTCAAATAGTAAAGATGAGGCTAAAGTACTTTGGGCATCAAATGAGAAGGGAGGACTCACTTGAGAAGGCCGTGATGTTGGGAAAGGTGGAGGGCAAAAGAAGAAGGGGGAGGCCAAGGATGAGATGGATAGATGGTATTGTAGACACAATGGGCACAGAACTGGGAGGACTGAGGGGGATGGTGGAGGACAGAGGCGCCTGGAGAACGATGGTCCATAGGGTCGCAAAGGGTCGGAATCGACTGTGCGACTGAACAACAACAATCTGTGTAAATGCCTCAGGATTTCAGAGGAGCACTCTAGCCCCATCCCTCTGTCACCACTTCCACTGGCCTTCTACATATGGAGGCCCATAGCACAGAAGAGGGAGAGCTGTATTATCCGCATACCTGTCAAGTATCCCAGATTGGCCGGGATTTCCTGTATTTCCGCACCGATTTTCTTCATTTCCCGCCCGGAGCTGCTGCTACCCCGTAATTTGGCAGCGGGGGAAAGGAGTTACTGCGCATCCCTTCTGTGCAGGTCCTTTCTACGCATGTGTAGAACCCTTCTATGCATGTGTAGAAGGCTTCTGTGCAGAAGGGGATGCGTAGAAGACTTCTAAGCATATGTAGAAGTGACCTGCGCAGAACGTTTCTGCACAGGTCCGTTCTACGCATGCGTAAAAGCCTATGCATGTGTAGAACCCTTCTATGCATGTGTAGAACCCTTCTATGCATGCGTAGAAGGCTTCTGCACAGAAGGGGATGCGTAGAAGCCTTCTACACATGTGTAGAAGTGACCTGCGCAGAACGTTTCTGTGCAGGTCCCTTCTACGCATGCGTAGAAGTGACCTGCGCAGAACGTTTCTGCGCAGGTCCCGTAATCTCCGGAGCTGCGCTTGACAGGTATGATTATCCGTGGGACTTTCCAACTCATGTCAAGAGCCCCAGGCATACCAGAACATTCCCTCTTCAGTCTAGTGTGATGGTGACATTACTGGGGCTAGAACTAATCCAATGCATGGTAAATTTACCCAAATTGAGTTGACTGAGACAGAGCTACAATCACTTTCACACAATGAAAGAAGTGAAAGAGGGTGGGTAGGTTCACGATACCACTCTTTGGTAATCACATATGCTCTCTAGATGATTTCAGTACAAATGAATAAGGGATTACTTCAGTGGTGGGACTTAAATTTTTTTACTACCTACGCTGTGGGCATGGTATGGTGAACGTGGCCAGGGGGAAAGCCTTGTGTTGTACCCGAATTAGGAATACTTTATTTCAAAACTTGGATGGGCGGGGCCAGCCAGAATTTCTGCTACTGGTTCTGGTGAACTGGTGCGAACCTGCTGATGCCCACCACTGGATTACTTCCTTTTCCTTCATAGAGTGACTGTAAGATGATCTGGAAAGTAACTTGGCTAGACTGGGACTGAAATTAGCTTCTTCTTTTTTGGAGAGAAAAAAAACTGTACGGTTCTCCAAAAGCAAAGGATTCTCCTGATGAGCTACAAACCCTCTAACACAACCGGCAACATATGCTGTATTAGCTGCGGAACTTACATAATGTTCAGTTTGGCAACTTCCTTAAGTAAAAATTTATATAATGGTACAGTGACACAACCTGTGTAATTAGCCTGTCAGAACATTTTCTGATTGGCCTATATAATTGGCCAAATCAGCTGATATTGTGACTAAGCAGATTCATTCAGCATTCTCCCACACTTTTGATTCGTGAGATAACAAATATACCTTTTATGCAGTATGGTCTGATGGAATAAATTAGCTCATCTGATCCATGGATCTATTGGCTTGCTGGAGCCAGTCTGACAAGGATATGAGCCAAGACTCCTTTTCCTGTCTGTTATGCAATGCTGACACTTTGGTGCCACATCATCAGGTGTGACAGTATTGATAACTGGTGTTCCAGCAAATAAGGAGGCATATTTTTCTAGGCTAGCATTGCTAATGGGGTAATGCATCACAGAACCAGACAATAAGAGCATCAGGAAGGCACTCTTTATTATGTTGGCTCAGAATCACAGCTTAAGTATGTCTGTGCAGAGGGGGTCTTTAGAGCTCAGTTGTCCATGTTCAAGTAAAGTGCATATTAAGCTACTGTATAGTGCAATACTTGGACTTGCTTTGAAGAATCTTCAGAAATTGCAATTGGTGCAGAATGTAATTGGGATTACTAACCACTGAAAGTTGTGGTCACATAATGCCTGTGCTGTGGCTGCTGGCAGACAACACACAGCGTGACTGCAGAGAGACACAGAGCCTAGCTTTCCTGCAAGTCGAATATGGTTTGTTATGGTTTAATTAACTGTGTGCCATCAAGTCAATTCTGACATAAGGTGACCCTTTTCAGAGTTTTCCAGGAACAGAATACTCAGGAATGGTTTGCCATCCCCTTCTTATGGTGGCATCCTGAGACTGTGTAGCTTGCAGAAGACCACACATAATGCACAGTGGGGAATTGAACTCCCAACCTCTTGCTCTGCAGCCTAACTCACTGATCTATCTATTCCAGCCAGTCCTTGTGATTATTTGTATATTCATTATTTTACTCTTTTTGTAAAGTGGTAATAAGTGGTAATTTGAAAGGGTGTCCTAAAATGTTTTAAATCAATGCATGAATGTATGAGTGCATGAATTCTGGGGGCGACACTTCATCGTAAGGAGGCAGGGTCGATTAAAGTGGCCCGCCCCCGGCAACTGATGGATCCGGATGGATTCCAGAGGGAACTGGGGGAATTTCCTCTGGATCGGCGACACGATTCACCTGAGGCAATTGTTGACCTGTGGTATGGGTCGACGACATCTGCCTTGGATGTAATCGCTCCACTACGGCCTCTCAGAGCCCGTGGAGCTAGGTCATCCCCGTGGTTCACTGAAGAACTACAGGAGCTCAAACGGGCAAAGAGACGCCTTGAGCGCCGCTGGGTGAAGACCCAGAGCAATTCCGATTGGACACTAGCTAGAGCCGCTATTAGGGCCTACCTAGTGGCGATGGGGGTGGTGAGGAGGCAGTACTTCACCTCCCTTATTGCCTCCACTGATAATCGCCCAGCCACCCTGTTTCGGGTGACCAGGTCCCTCCTGGGTAGGGCGGGGCCTGTGCCTGGTTGGCAGGGATCGGCTGAGGACTTTGCTGACCATCTGGTGGAGAAAATCGATCAGATCCGCTCGGGGTTCAAACTTGGCGTGGACGGGGAGGGTTCGGGGGGGGGAGCCAGTGCGCAGTCTTGCGGTGTTACCTGGGATCGGTTTGATCCAGTTGCCCCGGATGAAGTGGACAGGCTCCTTGCAGCGGTCCGTGCCACTAATTGTCCATTGGATCCCTGTCCCGCCTGGCTGGTAAAAGCCTCTAAGACGGTGACAGGTGGCTGGGTCGGGGCTATAATTAACGCGTCTTTTCGAGAGGGGATGTTTCCTGCACTGCTGAAACATGCTCTTGTGCGCCCCCTCCTGAAGAAGCCATCCCTCGATCCAGCAATCCTAACCAACTACAGACCTGTATCCAACCTTCCTTTTTTGGGGAAGGTTCTGGAGAAGGCAGTGGCATGTCAGCTGCAGGGGGTACTGGATGAAGCGGAATATCTGGACCCATTCCAGTCAGGATTCAGACCTGGATATGGTACTGAGACTGCATTGGTCGCGCTGATGGATGATCTCTGGCGAGAGCGGGATGGCGGTCATCCATCCATCCTTGCTCTTCTTGACCTCTCAGCGGTCTTCGATACCGTTGACCACGGTATCCTTCTGGAACGGCTCCGAGGATTGGGGATCCAGGGTACAGTGTGGTCCTGGTTTTCCTCATTTCTGAGGGGCCGGACCCAGTCGGTGTGGTTGGAGAGTGAGAGGTCGAGTCCTAGGCCCCTAAAATATGGGGGACCTCAGGGCTCGGTACTCTCTCCTCTCCTATTTAACATCTACATGAAGCCGCTGGGTGAGATCATCCGTTCCCACGGGGTGCGGTACCACCAGTACGCGGATGACACACAGTTGTACATCTCGGTCCGTGGGGACCCCAGTGATGCAGTCAAAGTCCTTTCCAGCTGTCTGGAGGCTGTTGGGGTCTGGATGGGGGCAAATGGGCTACAGCTGAATCCTAGCAAGACTGAGTGGCTATGGATAGGGGGTCCTGCGTTATCCCGGGAGCTACCATCTTTGGTCTTGGATGGGGCTGTTTTGCCCCAGACCAACCCGGTGCGCAACTTGGGGGTCCTCCTGGATTCGTGGCTGCTGATAGAAGAACAGGTGGCGGCTGTGGCCAGGAGGGCCTTCGCCCAACTTCAGGTGATTCGCCAGTTGCGCCCGCTCCTGGACCGGGACTCTTTGCTCATGGTCACTCACATTCTGGTGACCTCCAGACTAGACTACTGTAATGCGCTCTACATGGGGCTGCCCTTGATGACCATTCGGAGGCTGCAGCTGGTCCAGAATGCCGCGGCCCGGGTGGTGATGGGGTGTGGACGTTATGCCCATGCCTCACCACTGCTTCGGGGGCTGCACTGGTTACCAGTTTGTCTCCGGGTGCAATTCAAGGTGCTGGTTTTGACCTTTAAAGCCCTACATGGTAGTGGGCCAGGGTATCTTAGAGACCGCATCGCCCTAAGGATGTCTGTCCGTCCAACCAGAGCGGACCAGAGGGGCTCTCTAATTGTGCCATCAGCCAGGGGGGCTCGCCTCTCTGGCACAAGGAGGAGGGCCTTCTCTGTGTCCGCACCGGCCCTTTGGAACCTCCTGCCTGTGGAACTGCATCTCCAGATGGAGTTGTTGCCCTTTAGGAAGGAACTAAAGACCTGGCTGGTGGGCCAAGTTTGGGGTGCGGGTGGGGATGGGGGTACCGTTGGGTGGTTGGTATAGAGAAGTGTGCCTTCCCACAAGGTCCCTTCGGTTCTTGCGCACCTTTTAGGGGTGGGGTTTTTAAACTTTTAACTTTTTTATCATGTGTCTTTTATGTATTTACTGTCTGCTATGTAAACCGCCCTGAGTTGGGTTGTACCTGAGTGTGCGGTATATAAGCGTGAAAAAAAATAAATAAATAATGAATTGTGTATCTTCCTATATAGCTAAATAAGAAAAGATTACTGAAATGGATTTCATTTATAAATACAGCATTGGCTTCTGCTTGTTTATTTTTTAATTATTACATCATATTAATTTTTCCGTTTTAAAAATATTGTGATGATCTAAGTTTACAATCAATAAATCTGTTATGTATGTTAACTGTGTTTTCTGACAGGAGCGGAATGTATCTTTTCTCATGTATCTATTCTTATGCAAATAAGTGGATCAAAAATATGCACACTCTGTTAGCCAATGGGCTTGTTGTATTATTGTTACTGTTACTGATTATAGTGTATATAAGTCCGAATTTTGCCCTATCCAAACTGTGTTCAAACCCCACTAATAAAGAGCTGAATTTCACTACTTCAATCGTCTGCTTCTTCATTCCCTGAACACGAAAAAATCTGAACTGATTTGGTGCTCTGTGTGGATATTGCTAAGATGACTTAGGTATTTCATGACATGATTTGCCAGTCCAGCTAGCAACATTTGCCACTTGCCCAAGATACCCACCTCAATCTTGCTAGCGACACCGAGTTCATGCCATTGTTCCATGACATGCTGTAAGTCAACATCCCCAAGAGGCAACCGCATCTCTCCAATGATGTCATGTTTGGAAAAGCGGTTGAAATCATACACCTGCATCACCAGCGTGGTTTCAGCCAACTCTGCCTGAGGTATCTGGAGCAGAAGAAAGGACCGAAATCAATATAATTCCCAGCCCTGTCCAGTAAGGTCAAATCCCATGTCTTTCTGAAATTATACACATTCACATGCCTGTGTAAATTAGGGATGCAAGCCCTCAGAAGATGAACACAAGAATTTACTGACCCGGGCCAAATTCCATATTGACCAACAATAGGTGTTCATCAGTTGACAGATAGACAGACAAAGCTTACAAGCAGGGCCAAATGGCATCAGCTATCTGCCATTAGCTTCTCATCAACTGTTACTCGAATATGCTGTTTCAGTGTCACAAGCAGCATTTTATATATATTCAAACGTTATATATATTCAAACGTTACTTTGAAAGAGCATTGAAAGACATTTTATAAGCATTAGGTTTATGCCACTTTTGTATCAATGCTAGGTGGCCAAGAAAGTATTGTTTTGTCTTTCATGTTTCTGTAAATCAGGGTCAGCTGAGTGGGCCGGACCACACACCCCGGAAGCGGAAGTGGGCACATTTACGGCTGTTGTAAATGTACCCACTTCCACATTTACGACAGCTGTAGGCACATTTACACATGTGGGCGCATTTTACGGCTGCCATAAACGTATCCGCTTCCACTTCTGGATGCGGGAGAGGAGTCAACGTTCCGGATGGAATGGAACTGTGGGCTGGGACCAGCCCACTGGCCGTAGTTTGGGAAACCCTGCTGTAAATATTTTCAAGATAAAATGTCACACTTGACCACTAGAGGGAACCAGATAGTATTTCCCTGCATTTTCCCAAGTGCTGATTACACAACACAACAGCACACAAAGTGACAAGCTGCTTCTGATGAGAGAGCAATGACCTTGGTGGTATGACTGGCTGCCAATAAGTAATTCGTTTTTCAAATCAACATTGCAACACTGTCGAATGTCATACAGATCTACACAAGAGTTCTCCTATGTTCACAGTAGACAACAACCCCCATAATAGGAGGATGTAGGAATTATACATCTATACAAAAAATTCATAGCTTGGTAATCAAGCTGTTTTGCTTACATAAGGGAACTCCTTGACAGGCTGTACTGCTTCCTACCTGGAAAACAAAGCTCTCATTGAAAACAGGGTTGAGTGTTTTGCGGTACACCTTTGTTTCATACTTTTTCCTTATATCAGATGTAAGGTAGACAATCACATAAGGATCAGAGGTGCCTCCACTGTC
Source organism: Bradypodion ventrale (assembly GCA_035047345.1). Lineage (NCBI taxonomy): Eukaryota > Metazoa > Chordata > Lepidosauria > Squamata > Chamaeleonidae > Bradypodion > Bradypodion ventrale. The sequence continues at coordinate 369,273,186 of JAWDJE010000001.1, read as the reverse complement.
CATAGCCTTCAGATTGGACGCCTGCTTCACACCAACCTTCATCTAAAAAAGAAGTAGTACCAAAATATTAACACCATGGGAAGACAGTGTAAGGATCAATACAGGTAAATGCTAAGGTTGCCCTTGCTTGAAAGCCAGTCGTATCTGACTCTAGAGTTCAGTGCTCATCTCCGTTTACAGCCAGAGCCAGCATTGACTGCATCTTCAGACATTTCCGTGGACATGTGGCAAGCATGACTAGACACCAGACTGCACAAAACACTTTACCCTCCCACCAAAGTGGTCCCTATTTATCTACTTGAAATTTCCTGCTTTCAAACTGCTAGGTTGGCAGGAGCGGAAGCTCACTCCATCGTGCAACACTCAGGTCTCAAACTGCTGACCTGCCAACCTTCCAGTCATCAAGTTCAGCATCTTAGCCACTAAGCCACCGCAGTCCCGAGGATCAATCTAACTTTAGGCCAAATGAGAACAGTAAAAAGCCACCAGGCAAGCTATTGGTGGGATGAGTGATAAAGAAAAATAGAAGCAGCAGCACAGAAGAGGGTACATGAAAACAACATTCTGAATGGCTGGTAGGAGAAAGAAAAAATAACTTATTTGAATAACATAGCTTTGTAATAAAAGTTGAACACAAACACTTCTTCCTTGGATTTCCCCCCCCTTTGTACCTCTTGATTACGGAAGTCATATTCCAGGGAATATTGTAGACGCCCTCGTTTCTCATCCTCCAGTCCACACTCGATATCTTCTGTGTCAGGCTGCACCTACACCAAGACAGCAGCATCCTCTTGTTATGCTATAGCTGTGATAGTGAACCTTGGCACTCCAGATGTTCTTTGACTTCAATTCCCAGAAGCCCCTGTGAATCCACATGAATGAGTTTCCTGCGATTCATCCGGCCCCCGCCACCCTCGTCGCTTCCGGGAGCAACGAGGGCAGCGCGGGCCAGATGGGGCGCAGTAAACCCATTTGTGTGGATTCACAGGATACTCAGGCTTCTGGGAATTGAAGTCCAAAAACATTTGGAGTGTCAAGGTTCGCCACCACTGTGCTATAGTGACAATTCAGACAGAAGAAATAGCTTGCTAAATATCTTTATCAGGTTGCCCTTTGGGAAGAAAAGGATTAACTCAAAATCTCTGCTGCACCATGCAACTAAGAGATTAAGGAACAGCCATTTTGGAAACAAGGACTGAAAGTTAGTGCTGTACACAGTGACCTATAACAACAAGTGAAAAGAAATACACATATTTGGGAGAGCGGCTGCTCTGTCCTGTTTGTTGCTCCCAGACACCAAGAAATCTGAATTTTTGGTGATTCCTAGACTAGATTTATTGAGTGACAGCAGTAAGTACAGATGTAAGATCAACAGATCTTGAAGAAGGTTTCTATACTGCTTTGTCTCCAGGTTTCTGAACCAGGAGGCACCTGCATTCAGGATCTATCCAGACCTTTGCTTACACCCACTGTCCACAGTCCCTCAGATTAGTATACAATTGGTTCAATAATTTTTATTTCTCCTGACTCTTTGCAGTTGCAGAAATGAATGAGAAGACCAGGCAATGTTCTATCGTCAGCTATCAATCTCAGCCTCAGATGAAGCCAGCAGGACTGTATAAATGGGTTTTTCTGTCCTCCAGCTGAAAATGAGAAGGAAGTTTCACTGATGCACCATTAAAAGTTCTCAGTGGGTGAAATGTTTTGAGGCATGGCCTTAACCCTCAGAATATCTTTTTTTTTTTTGACATTCCTCCTCTCAAGGAGAAGCTGATCCACCTTGGTCACAGAGAAGGTAGGAGTTATGAGAAGAATTTACCAGACTGGTTGTGGTGGAGGTGCCATTGATGTTCACCAACTTCAGTTTTTCCTTCTTCTTGCGTTTCTTCCTGCAGCAACAGCACTTGATGATGCAGATGATGATGATGAGGAGAACTAGGCCTGCTGCGATGACAATAGCTATGAAAGCCCATCTTGGTACTGTTACAGCGTTATGGAAGAAAAAAGAAAGGATATACAGTACGGTGCTCTTCTTTAGCTCATGTGGAGGAATCTTTGTCAGTATCACTTCATAACATAAGATAAATCGTTACAGTGAAAAATATCCAGATAAAAATGCCAAAAGTTAGGCAGTTTTGTTCCGCTAGTGTTTTCAGAACTTAGAAGTAACTAGTATATAACACCCTTCACAGCTGAAATTTTTGAAGTGGTAGCCACGTTAGTCTATGTAAGCATATCAGAGAGTAAATAAAACAATAACAACAAAAAGACAAAAAAATTATGGCACCTTATAGACAAACTCCTGCAGTAAATATGAGCCTTTGTGGATCATGTCCACTTCATCTTTACCTATAAAGAGGGGCGTTAACCGTTGGACTCCGGTATACACGCCTGCACCCGACTATCGTATTCCATACCGAGCCGCCTGCACTCGCCCAAACCCAGACCACAGAGCGCCACAAGGTTGCCGAAGCCGGCAGTGGGGCAACAGCCCCACGAACGGGAACAAAGGGAAACAACTTCAATTCCCAATGTCCTCTGCACTGCACCGTGCCTCAGCCAATCAGGCTGAGAGGTGTGAGCAAAAAGAACATTGGGAAACGCCCAGTTGAAATTGAGCCGCAGGGGAAAAAACCGCCGCATGAACACAAACAAAACTCCAAGTCCCAGCGTCCTACGCGCCGTGAGCACTTCAGCCAATCAGGCTGAAGGGCCCAAGCACGCAGAACGCTCAAAAATCCGGTACGCAAAAAATAAAATGGAAAAACGCCGGCCTCCCACAATGGGATCGCAAGTCCGCTGCAGGCGGATGCAGCGCCTCACGGCCTTGCAAAACAAAGTCCCACAAAAACAACAGCGAGACCACCGCCGGCCTTCTTTCCTGGAGCAATGGGGAGAAGAGGGACTCCCTCTCCTCCCCGCTACCCTGCCGAAGACACGGCGAGACAACCGCCGGCCTCAAGGTCAGTTGAGCCAGGGTGGAAAAAAATACCACCAGCAGGCAGCAGTTCGTCAGAGGAAGCACCCTCTCTGGTGGATGACTGGCTGCTGCCTTTGTACTTTGTACTTCCGACGGAGGTAATACAAAAGCAGCAGCCAGCAATCCGCAAGGAAGAGCACCACTCCTTATGGATCGCTGCCTGCCGATCTCCGATTAGGTAATCCAGGAGAAAAAGGAGACGGAGAGGAGAGAACCATCATCAGGGAGATAGCTCTTCTCTGCCTCCTTCACCCCCGACCTACCTAACAAACCTTACTGGGGGAAGATCCAGCTGACTGCCGGCTCCTCCTTTTCCCCATTGCTGCATCGAAACCAAAATTCAAAGCAGCAATGGGGAAAAGAGGAATGGACAGGCAGCCCATTCTTCAAAATCACAAATAAATCTAATAAAATAGATCAAAAAAGTCACAAACCACACATGCAAAACACTCCCACCCAAACCACCCTTAACCAAAAAACAACAACAACAAAAAACACAAATAAAAACTGCCCGGCTGGCCGGGCACAAATATGCTACTCAGATATAAGAGTGAGACCTCATGGCATCAATTTATACACATCAGTTACAGAGGCACACAATGATTGGCTAGCCCGACAGAAAAGTAACATTGTAGATGGAAAATCCCTGGTTGTTATTCAAACATATTTGTTTTGCATCCATCCTTTGGATGTGATGCATTGTCTTGCAAGAGAAGTTTGTTTTGCAACCATTTGCAACTCAACAGGGGCAAGCTTCAAAGCAGGTTTGAATAACAACTGGGGATTTTCCATTATTGCCAGTTGTACAAAGCTACAATGAAGCTTATAAATTGATGCAATGTGGTCTCACTTTTATGTCTGATAAAGTGGATTTGATCCATAAAAGCTCACATTTAAATACAGGAGTTGTATTTAAGGTGTCACAACGATTTTTGACATTTTGTTTACTATGAGATATAGAATATAACAAACAGCAAATAACATGTTTCTTGTGATTTATGTATCGGCATAACTACATTACAGTACGACTTCAGTTTAAGGCAAATTAAATTTACTTCTTCTGAAACTGTATGGTGTGATCTCACAATAATATGGTTTTTGCTGTTCCCTCAGGCTGTGTTGTGGGGGCTGCTGAGGCATCAATGAGGTGAGTGGCGGGAGAATTCCTACCCCAGACCTGGGGTTTACACCTTTCAGAAAATTGTAAAGTAATTTAAACTAATTGTCCAGTGTCATTCTTTTTTCCCCTTCTTCTTCAGTGTCTAGGTCAGTTGTGAAACTACCAAAATGAAGACTCCTTTTTCCTGAGTTCATTCTGCAGTTCCTTTCGCCTAACCTAGTGTGAGAAAGGTTAGCCAGCAACACAAGGTTGCCGCTAACAGAGTACACCCGATTGTGGTTCAAAAATACCACAATTTTCAAGGAGGATCTTTTGAGACATAGGAGAACAAAGACTTTGCTTTAAAAATTGGGACTATAATGCTGGAAGCAATTCTACTGTGAGGCAGAACTAGAACCGTGATTCCTTTTTTAAAGGAACTTTTTAACCTATGGATTTTCCACCTTTGCATACTTTCCCAAGGTATCTTCTCACCACCATCATCGTGACCAAGACAAGAAAAGGAAGCCAGTTTAATGTGATTCCATCTTCAAAAACCATCAGCTGGAATCTTCATCTGTACAACTTTTGATGTTGAATCTTACAGTCATTCACCACCAGGTGGCATCATTAGTTAAAACGCCAATTCCTTTTGTCCTTGTTGCTTTGATCTTTGAAGGAAATTGTTTTGAGGTAATGGAGAGGCAGGCTCATATGTGTTAAATCAGGTGTTCCTAAACTATGGCCTGCGGGCTGGATCTGGCCCAAGCAACCAAATCATCTAGCCTGCACCACCCACACCACTTCCGGAAGCGGAAGTAAAATGTGCCCATGCAAGTGCAAAATGCTGCCATAAATGCACCCGTGTCTGTCGTACACACTTCCAGTGGGAGGAACCACATGACCAGCCCGCTCAACCACATGACCAGCCCACAGCACAAAAAGTTTAGGTACCCTTGTGTTAAATAGTAATGCAATCCATTTAAACAAAAAAAATAATATGTTGTTTTGCTTTAATTGACTGAATCAGCTTGTCTGGAATTTGAAAACAAAATAGAAAGAAACCAATCTATAGTAACACATTTATGCTTGTTTACTGATTATGGCCAATAATTTGTAGGTGCAACTACCTGTATACTGTGCTTCTTTCTTTTTTTCAAAACCCTTCAAATTTCTCTGAGGTCTTCACAGCCAGCTTGGCAATTATGTATGAATATCCATTCTTTTTAGCATTACACATACATTATTGGGAACAGTGATACAGTGTGAGAAAATGTTTGAAGTTAGGGAACAGGGATATAGTTTTTTCACAATCCACATCTAGCAAAGGTAAAGGTTACCCTTGCTCGAAAGCCAGTTGTATCTGACTCTAGGGTTCAGTGCTCATCTCTGTTTATAGCCAAAGAACCAGCACTGTCTGCATTTGCAGACGTTTCCTTGGACATGTGGCAGGCATGCCTAGACACCGAAGTGCACAGAATGCTGTTTGCCTTCCCACCAAAGTGGTACCTATTTATCTACTTGCAATTTCTTGCTTCCGAACTGCTAGGTTGGCAGGAGTTGGGACAGAGACACTCATTCCATCATGCAGTACTCATGTTTTGAACTGCTGACCTTCTGCCTCCTAGTCAGCGTCTTAACCACTTGAGCCTCATCTATGTGAACCCTATTCACTTGTTCTCTTCAAAGTCTTTTTGAACAGATTTGAAAGGGGATCCTAAAAGTTAAAGCAGATGAAGAGGAGTGGCTCAAGACCACTACCTGCATCTCTCATTAGCCACTAATCTTCAGCTAGAACTTAACTCCTAGTGAGTTGGAAGGAGTTTCAGTGCACTCTCCCATTCCAAAAACATTTTCTCTCCTGCTTGTAAGATGATGCAAAACTGCTCTCTGTTTTTAAGTGTCTATGGCAGGAGTTCTCATCCTTTTAAAGCCGGGGGCCAGGTCACGCTCCCTCAGACAGCTTCGGGAGCCAGACAGCCATTTTGCCCTTCCTCCACAAGATGACGCTTCCTGGTGTAGTGGAGGCAGGGGGCACAGGAAATGGTGCCATGGGCCACATCTGGCCAGTGGGCTGCAGGTTGAGTATCCCTGGTCTATGGTGCAGGCCGCAAAGAAGCCTGTCACTCAACTTTCTCTCAATGTCCAACCCACCCAGCAACACTCATCCGGGAGTCATAGTGTTGAACAATGCTCATTTTATAGACTAAATGTTCTGAATCATTATACAGTACTGTACTTTATACCCAAAATACCTCCAGACATGTAGGAGAGGGAAACATCAACAGACATAAAGGAATCTTATGGCTGGCTTAAGTTAAACAAACACTCCCCTTTTTTTCAGGTAAAACTTCTTGAGGGGTTAAAATCAGCTGAGAATTAAGTGTGCTCAGTAACCATAGGAAGCTAGCTGTTGAAAGGCATATGGATAAGCAGAGATGGGATGGGATGGGATATCTGAAGATACACTGGGTGGAACACTGCAGAGGAGCTCTTCCTACCCTGCCATATTTCATTGTGATTCTTCATTGTGAATGATCTGCTTTCTCAGAAAGGACTATCCATAGCATGGGGTTTTTTTTTTTGGGTGGGGAGGGGATACAGCTTCTGTGGAAGGAATTACAGGTCAGTTTGAGCCACACACAAAAATCTCACAAAGGACTTTGGAACAAGATACAATATGGCTGCCCTCTTAGCTGAAGGAATTGCAGGAAGGTATGTCATCTCAGCTTGTTGTACCACAACTAGGAAACAGTTTTGTGCAACTTGTGGGTTTAGCCTGGGTGAACAACATCCACAGTGTTAGAGGAATAAAATATTATTATATCTACATTTTCCATATATATACGTGCACATGGTTGGGTGGAGGAACTGTAAACAGTGAAATCAGATCTTTTCCCCTTTCTTTTTAATCTTGCCATGTGGGATAGTCAGCTCCATAATGCAAGGTTGCCTGTATTATCATCCAGTATCTGTTTGGTGAACGATCACTGACCTTTCTGCACACTCATTTCTCTCTGACCTCCCTGTTTACTCTTTCTCCACCCAATTAGTCTTTGACTCTAACTAGGGAGATTCAAGTTCAAATCCCCCAGGCAATGAACAGAGCTGTTTAGAATTTCTCTGTGCCCAGCTTTCAGGTGTACAATCCCCCATTTGAAGATCTGCTTAGTCCAAGTCCAGCTTAAAGGCTAAGATACATCAGAAGAGACAGCTGTGGCCCTTAAGCTGCCATGCAACCATTCGGACTGGGACCTAAGCCTGAATTAATTACCTTTTTGGACAACCATCCCCTATTTGCCTAGTCCAAAAAGAGAGTCAAATTTTGAAGCCCTGATCAAGACAACATACCAAAGAGACACATAAGGCCGCCCATTCACTGTCTTTCCCATTCTGATGAAGTAACTTTGGCAGTTACTTCTATATTTCCACCTTCACACATCTCAGGGAATGGCGTGCTGCTGTCCTGCCAAATGTGGTGGACTTGATCTCTGAAGAGAAGATGGAGGATCCACAGATGTGTGGATGGTAGTGGCAGCTGTACAGCAACAGCTAGAAAAACATGGAGAGAGCTCTGGTTTTGACACTGGTGCATGTTAATACTGCTGTCTGCCTCGCTAAAGATCTATGCAGATGCAGGGTGACTTTGAGTATATCTTGGTTGGAGCATTTAAGGTATATCTCCATCTACACTGAATCTGTCAAACTGTAAACAAGCATCAACATTACAACATGTCAAGAAGCCTTCAGTGAGTTTCCAAAAATTACAAAATATCGGTAATACCCTGAGACCATGGATATGACCAGAGAAGATGCTGCCTGAATAGAACAATGTAATGAACTTTACTTTGGGGTTCATGCCATTACCCCTTGAATTTACTCACATGGAATTTTGTTAATAAGGCTTTCAATGAAGTTTGGCTGGGCGGTGGTTGAAGCAGCAGTTGCTGTGCTATTTCTGAGGCTGCTGGGAGCCTCTGTAATTTCGGTCATTGTTCCACTAGCCATGGGTTTTGGATGGTGTGCTGGAAAAGCAAAAGGTGAGGATTATTTATAGGATTTTTACAATGGTCAGGCCTCACCCTTTGTGAACTGTAGTTTGTCATAAAGGCTTACATCTAATTGCATCTCAGGATCTGTTTTCAGTATGAGGACCAAACTTTTGAAACTGTGAAGTAATAACAGATAACAGTTCTTCTTACAAAGAACAGGATTTCAATCCCAGGTTTCAGTAGGGAGAAAATAATAACTTGTGAAAAGTTTTCTCATTCTCATCTTTCTCTTCTTCTTCTTCTGCCTTATCCGAATCCAAATATAGGTGATCATCATGGTGATCAGCCATGAAGACTGTCCTGAGAATTTAATGCAATGGCCTTTCATCTGCCTTCTGCAGCATGCCCTATGCACCCCTGATGCAGTTTCGTGAATCTTTTTCTGGTCCTGAGCTCTTTTGGCACACAAAATCCTCCTCCGCCCCAGGCCAGTAATGATGGAGCTACTACTCTCCATCAAAATGGATTCAAATGGAATTTAATTTACTTTGGGGTCTAGGGGACCATCACCCTTCCTTGTGGACATCGCCACCCAAGTCCTCAGGGTTGTCTGGTTAGTTAACTGCCATCTGATGATTGGCATTGAGTCACTGGCAGTAACTCTTGGGGACATGAAAGGAACCTAATTCACCCCAGAGAGGAGTTTCTGCAGCAAAAATCCTTTCAACCCAATTTCTGACACAAAAATTACTACTGGCAGTATGGTCTACTCTATTACCATAGAAGGATAACCTGCCCAGACTGAACCCTCCAAATGGCAGTCTCTCCCCCCCTCCCTCAAATGTACCTCTCCATTCACAAGCCATTTTTAAGAAAGTGAAAGTGTTTCCAAGTTTGGGATTTGTTTAGGAGATACTGTAACCTTTTGTAAAAACCTTTAAAACACTAACAGAACAGGCAAGATGACTGGGACTTTCTCAGATCAGGCTCACATCTACTCCTTTCACTATCTGTGACCAATTTTTTAAAATCAGAACTAGATGTGAAAGCTATACCTCTTCCTGTAAAGGTGGTTGTGGGAATTTTTCCTCCACAGGGGCAAAACGTCTGAGTGATACACTTGCATAATGCATGTGTGTACTGCAGAATGCCACTGTAACATATTGCATCTGCTCTGTGTACGTTAAGATACAAAAGAAATTTACATTGTGGGTGGGGAAGGAATAACCATTATGTGTCTCCAGGAATCCATTCACAACCGCCACACCAATTCCAAGGAGCAGGTGCGTCATTTATTTATCTTCCCTCCCAACTCATAATTACTCACACTGAGTGTCAACAGGCCTGCATTTAATTAAGAAATGCGGCTGGAAATGGTAGCACATTTTTTCATTAATAGAGAGGGACTCTTCATCATGAAAATTAAAAAGATTTGTAAACACAGCAAGTGAGATCCATCAGGTCACCTCACTTCAGGCTTTTAGAATACTGGTAAAAAATATTTCTTTGCAGAAATTCTCCCTCACTAAGAGGGGTCATAATTTAGGGTTCTATTATATTTTTTGTTTTTTAATTTCCAATGTTGTCAGTTTCTCTATCTGTATATTGCTACCCACTGCCATCTAGGTTCTTCTGGGGTTTATTTGTATGTTTGCAATGTTTATTGTAATGTTTGTTTTATCATTTTGCTTCTCTTTACAGCTTATGTATATTTAGTGTTCACTGCCATGCATAAAACCAAATGGTAGGTAGGTAGGTAGGTAATGAAATAAATAAATAAATAAGCATTACTTAATTTAATTTTAATTAATTTAATTTTAATTTAATTTAATTTTTGAATTTATATGCCGCCCACTCAGGCGAGCCCGACTCAGGGCGGCTTACAACAGTCTAAAATACATACATAAAATATAAAAAACAGTTAAAAACAGATTAAATACCACCCACATAAAAAAGAAACCCACCCACCCCATTCCTAAAAAAAAGAGAGAGGGAGGGTCCTGCTTATTAAATGAGCCAGCGAGCAAGGGCCACACCTCCATCAGGCCCCCATATTATCATTTAATAATAATATTAATAATAATATTAATAATTGTGTTATCTCAACTTGATTCTGAGTTATGGTGACCCTTTTCAAGGTTTTCTAGGTAGAGAATACATAGCAGTGGTTTACCAACCCCTTATTCTGAGAGCACCCTGTACAACTTGCCTATGACTACAGAGACTGGTTCTTTCTCCCAGAAGGCACAGTGAGGAATCGAACTCTCAACCTCTGGTTCTGCACCAGACACCTAAACCACTGAGCTATTAATTACTGCAATTAACTGGTACTTTTCGAAACTGTTGCATACCTCATTGAAGAAGCAAGAAACTGCCCAACTCATTCCCATATTCCCGTCAGGAAACCTTGTAACCATGTTCAAGTTTAAAATTGTTAAAGAGTTCCTGCCATAGGGAGGAACCAAGTCTTTACAGTGTTTTGACTGTGGGAGCTGCTGGAAAACTAGGGTTCAGGAATAGCACAGTACAAAATGAAATGTACAAAGTGTTTGCTCTTTAGTTTGCTCTAACTAAAGCAGGCAACTGGGACTTTGTCCCAAAGGACCAAAATTTAGAGGATGCTAAAATCTAGAGGTGGTAAGTGTTAGAAAAATAAATGGCAACACTTCTTGCTTTTGGGGTGTTGCACCATATTCTGATACTCTTTCTCATTGGGAGGGACTCAAGACACAGCCAGTAGGAGAATTTGTTTCTTGCTCCACTTGTCAAAATTGTTAGGGACAGCTCTGGTCTTATTTGTTTGTTACATTTACATCCTACCTTTCCTTCAAGAAGCTCAAGGCAGCATGTATGACCCTATTCTTCATTTTTAATCCTCAAAAGAATTCCATGATACTAGGTCTGACATGCTGTTAGACACAAGGGAATATGAGGAGGTGGATGATTTCAGGTATGCACCACCATTTCCAGCTCCACTTCAACCTTAGCCATAGTAGTTCATGTTAACACCATGGTTCATGTTAACACCTCATGCCCTTTTCTATATCACAAATAGGCATAACCCCGGGTGTAGTTGCAGTGTTAGTGTTTAACTACATCATTGCAAGGACAGTATTGTAATTGTCCGCTGCAGAGCTTGGAAAAGACTAGTTATAAGCAATATGATTAACTACAACTAGTTACCTTTGGGTAAATTAAATTCAAAACCAGTGTAAGAACTAGTCATCGAGTTTCTTTTCCTGTTTTAATAAGCAATACTTTCAAATTACTGTACTTTCAAAAGATACTTGTTAAGGATATTGTAGAAGCAATTTAACAGGAATTTTACAAACATCATTCTTGTATGAGTCCTAATTGGGAAGAGAAGTATCCATTGTTTTATCTCTTGGGGATTTTTTATTTTTTTGCAATATTGGCAAGGTGCAATATGGGGATTAGTCAAAGGAGGAACCTTTATATTTTAAAGGGCACTGGCTAACACAGCATGTTGGGAACACACAAGAGCAGTTAGTAATGATAGTATTTAGCAAAATGCCTCCAGAGTAACTGATAATGGATCATGTTTCCTGTAAAAATAATGATTGAAGCCTTGGGTCCATGTGTCATTTAATTTCTGTGCTTAAAGATGGAGTTACTTCAGCTGATCAGCTGCTGTGTTTCTGCCGGTCTGCACTGCTACAGCATGTATTCCACATCGGTTGAATAGGACTGGGGTATAAATTAATAAAAATCAGCTGGTGTCACCAATCAACTCAAAACATGAGACTGTCAAGGGAGATTGACCTCAAGAGTTCTCTTTCAGTCAATCTGATCAATCACAAACAAGCATTTCCAGTCTTCAATGTAGAGATGGATACTGACTCAAGATTAAGTCCACACAGCACAGAAGAGTTTGTATTGCATGAAAGAGATCTCAAAAAATTAAGCAGCTTCAGACTACAGGAATTTAGTTGTTAAATACACCTTTCTCCTGAGCATTTTAGACAATTGTTTTCTTTTTCTTTTCCCCCCATGAGAGTGATATTTTGAACTAAGCTATGAAATAGCTAATGGGAGCGCAAAAGATCGTGAAAAGAATTAGCAAATTGATAAGTAGGAACAATATTAGTTTGAACCTCCTTTTTGAACTACAAAAGCAAACAAAAGCATTCCATGAAAAATTAAAGTGTTGCATTTTAAATAATAATATTTTCGTGTCAGAAATTATTCTGGATTGAAAGGATATTTGCAGGAGAAACTCTGCTCGGGGGATGCCTGAATGAGGCTCTTTTCATATCCCCAAGAGCTGGGACAGAGACAGGCGCTCAATCCATCATGTACCCAGGACCTGAACTGCCAACTTGCCAGCTTTTCAGCTAACAAGGTGAGCTTCTTAACCCTTGAGCCACTGCAGCCCTGTGCATTTTAAATCATTAGAGTACACTGATTTCACTATTTTACTTTTAAAAATATAATCCACAGTATAGAAGTGCTCTGTGATATCTTCTATGATAACTAATAAGTTTAAACAGGTGGCTTTAAAAAGGTAGTCCAAGTATTAACTGCCAGTGGAAACAAGATCACTTACTTCGTTTAGTTTCCCTCTATCATGTCCTGGCAGATCTTCTTCCCGGCTGGGAACAATTCCCTTTCACTGAATGGGAAGTGCATCATGGTGAAGCCTATTGACCCTCAGTCTGACATGCTGAACTCAATCCCGGTGACAAAAATTGGCTGCCCTTTTTTTTTTGTCAAACAGAAAATAAACCGGAAATTCTTCTTTCTGAGTAGAGAAACCAGACTGTTGGGACTGGCTCCAGTTGGCCCCACCTTGGTTGTTAACTATGTACCTTTAAGCAGAAAGAAAAAAACCTATGTGGGCACTCCCTTTGAAATGTTAATTTTATCAGAGAACCATATATCCCTGGGGCAAAACTAATGCAGAAACAAAGCTCAGAAATTCAGCTGGCATCAATGGGCATCTTACTTTTGCATGCCAGCTTGTGTAAATGGATCATCCAGAGATATCACAAACCTGCTAGAGGGGCAAAGTTATTTTATGTTGTTGTTGGGGGGGGGTTGGGGGGCATGGGATGGGGAACCATGCTATTCTGTTACACAACAGGATTTTGCCCTATATGTTGACCTGAAGGATATTAGCTGTAGCTTCTATTATGTGCCATTAGGTCACTTCAGACGCATGGGGATCCTGGTGGGTGTCTTGAGGTATATGATAGGCTTGAGGAGTGGTTTTACCACTGTTATCTTTTATAAGTTTTCCTGAGTAGGGACTTGAAACCAGGTATTCTGTGTTCTAGTCCAACACTTTATCAACTATTTCACACTGGTTTTCATATGAGATATACTGTATAGTGAATCATTAATCTTAGAAAGAAATGCCACTCTATTGTATGGTTTCAGAGCCACTTAAGAATATTTATAGGACAAAAAGAGCTGTGCTTGATCAGACAAAAGGCATGTGAAGTCCACCTTTAGGTCTTCTACAGTCACCCTCCAATCACCTATGAGAAGACGGCAATCTTTAATCGTCTCCCCGCCTCAGTATATCACAGATCTCCGTATAAGGCTCCTGTAATTTGGGCACCATGTAAATGAAAACAGCTTTAATCTATCTGTTTTTCAGTTCCTTCCATGTAAATTCTCATTGCACTGTATCTAAAGCAATAGCTGAAATCCTGTTGCATAGCTGCATGAACATAACTTGACATTATGCCTGTGGAAGCTACAATAGTGCGAAGATGGCAGTGCTATTCATGAACCACTCCTGTCAATGCATTGGACAATAGTTACACTGAGAACTGCATGATTGATACAGTGTTTCCCAAACTATGTTCCATGGGATACTGGTTAAGGGACAGGAAACAGAGGGTAGCACTACATGGAAACTTCTCCAAGTGGAGGGAAGTAAAGAGTGGGGTCCCCCAAGGTTCAGTATTTGGACCCCTGCTTTTCAACCTCTTCATAAATGATCTAGAAGTAGGAGTAAATATCAAGGTAGTCAAATTTGCTGATGACACTAAATTATACAGGGAAGTGAAAACTGTGAGAGATTGTGAGGAGCTCCAGAGAGATCTCTTGACACTGGGGGAGCGGGCAAAATAGTGGCAAATGATCTTCAACACTAGTAAGTGCAGAGTGATGCACGTTAGGGCAAAAAACCCCAATTACATTTATAAACTGATGGGGTCTGAACTCTCTGCGACAAACCAGGAAAGGGACCTTGGTGTCCTGGTGGACCGCTCAATGAAGGTGTCAACCCAGTGTGCCTCAGCAGTGAAAAAAGCAAACTCAATGCTAGGGATCATTAGGAAGGGTATAGAAAATAAGTCAGCAAGTGTCATTTTGCCTCTTTATAAATCTATGGTGAGGCCCCATCTGGAATACTGTGTACACTTCTGGTCGCCATACCTCCAGAAGGATATTATGGAGCTGGAAAAAGTGCAGAGGAGGGCAACCAGAATGATTAGGGGACTGGAACACCTTCCTTACCATCTGAGGCGGCAACAGTTGGCCCTCTTCACTCTTGAACGACGTCGTCTAAGAGGTGACCTGATTGAAGTTTATAAAATCATGCACTGTGTGGACAAAGTAGATAAGGAAAAACTGTTTTCCCTAATGCATAACACTAGAACTAGGGGACACTCCATGAAACCTTTGGGTACTAGTTCTCAAACAAATAAGAGAAAGTACTTTTTCACCCAGAGGATCACTGATCTATGGAACTCCCTGCCAGAAGAAGTGGTGACAGCTGTCAGTCTCGACAGCTTTAAGAAAGGATTAGACAAGTTCATGGAGGACAAGGGTATCAATGGCTATAATTATGGATACCTAAGGACAACCTCCGGGTTGGAGAGATAGGCAGGATGACGGCATCTGATTGGGAATAATACCCTGAAGCAAATGGTGAGCCACTGTGTGAGACAGAATTCTGGACTGGATGGGCTGTGGCCTGTTCCAGCAGGGCTGTTCTTATGTTCTTATGATTTCAATTCCCAGAAGCCTAAGTCGATACATTCACTGATTAGTGCTTTGGGGAATTGCCTTCGGCTTCTGGGAATTGAAGAATTGGTAAATGCTGGATTACACCGTTGAATTGTGGAATACCCTGTTGGTGTGGCATAACATCTGGTAAAATTATGCTGCCATAATTTTATGTTATGCCTCTACAAACTAGATTTCATATATACCATATTTGGCGGCATATAAGACACATCGGAGTATAAGAGGCACCCTATTACCAAAATAGCCCACTATAGGCCACTATACACAATACAAGACACAATCCATTTTCAGTGTTTTTTAAGAGGGGGAGTGGGTCTTCTACAGCAGCAAATATGGTATATATGGTGAGCCAGGCATGTGTACTGCTTTAAAGATGGCAGGTGGATGAAAGCTATCACAGATTGGATACCACTTGACATAAAGCGACCACTAGGAAGGCCAGCAACCAGATGGGAAGACCAATTCAGGTCAAACCTCATATAATACATGAGGATCCATACTAACATGACTTTTTGGTAAAATAAAAGCAAGACTCACAAGATATTGGATACATTGACTTGAAATCCTGTTGATTTATTACATAGCAACTAGAGTAGGGGTTTGGTCAAATCCTCCATATGTACCATTCAATGGGCCTACACTAGTTGCAAAAGTTAGGTATCTGGATGTTTTACTACACTAAGCAACAGGATTTTAGTTGATACCTCCCATCACTAAACCACTCAGTTTGTCAGTCAGTCTCTTTGTCAAAAGTCTCTCTGCTGGTTCATCTTCCATCCATAGATTTCAAACATAGAGCTGATTGTTGTTGGTTTTTTAAAGTAGAATAGTTTTAATCATTAACTTCTAATCACAATATTCTTTTCAGGAGGTGTGCCTTTTAACAATTGGCAGCCTGAATAAAGACGCAGAAAGTGATTCTTAAGAGACACTCAGTACAGAATGTTTTCTTCAGTTCAGATCTGCCAAGATGTTCAGATAAAAAGAAGGCCCTCCAAAAATAAAACCATGGTGAGAGAGACATGAGAGCTTATAATGTCCCATTCAGTGTTTAGTTTTGATTGATACCCCCTGGTGGTGCCATCATTGATCCCTCGGTGTGGTTGTCTTTGGGTTCATTTCTTCATAAGCAAAGCTGTTCTTTTATGAACTTTTACACATCCATAGGAATTCCCTCAAGGGGGTGCAGCAGCTTTCATGACCTCAGGATATACTTCTGGGTCAAGTCTTCAGATAGGAGGAACCATCAGTCATTGGCAGAAGGTACAGCCTTTGGAGCATCAGTCTCAGTATCTACATTTAAAAGGAGGAGGGAATTTTCTGCCCCAGGTTGGACAGGCCTTGAATAGTAGTAGACAGTTTGACTTGGCCCTGTGGGGGCATTTGCTGGTCTACTTCAGGCAGGAAAATATATTTGGTCATCCCTAATGTAAGCCATACTGAGCTAGACAGACTAATGACCTGAGTCAGCAAACAGCTGCTTTGTACATTCAAGCATTGCTGTGATCTCCATTCATATGATCACTTGCATTTTGCTCTCTATCATACTGCATGCATAACAGAAGCTCAAACATAAAATCAAGGGGCTGGAATTTGGTGATACTACCACCCCATATGAGGAATCTTGTGTAGTGTGGCAGATCTAGTGATAGTCTAGAGGACTTGGGAGACCCTGGGCTGAAATCCCTACTCAATCATGGAAATGCATGGGGTATGGCATCAGTAAAACCTCTCCTTAAATATCTCTCTTACCTTAAAAACCCTATTGGGGCTTCTATACATCAGATGTGACTCAATGGTATATAACACACCACTCCTATATATCAAATAAGCCTATATGCTAAGTGCACCAGCTTTTATATAGACATAAAGCATAACAATCAATAATTTAAGAGTCAAAAGTTGCATCAGGTTCTTCTAACTTTCTAGAATGTGATTGGCGAAGAGATCCCATCCACTTACAAAAAAGAGTTACATTGCACAAATAGAAAAGGGCATGAGACGATTCAATCAATGAATGTTAAGAAAGTTAATTATATACAGAACCTTCAAAAGTGGGGGACATTTATAACAGAAAGACATTTATCACAGGCCTCTAACAGCATGATTTCCAGGTTTATGCAATTTTCTTCACAAGAAATACAGGACTGGGGGTAACATATGGTTTTATTCTTCAAAGGCCAGCCTAGAATCTCATCCAGATGACCAAAGAGGACAATCTTCTCCTTTAAGCATAACTCAGTAGCTGAATTTTTTTCACAGTCCTAATCTCTCTTCCCTACTTTGCAGGTATTTCCTGAAGATCAGCTGGGTTGCAGAAAGTTGGGGGCTAAATGTTTGTAGTGGGGTGATTTGGGAAGAATGGGCAGATGCTGTAGGGTTATAGGTGTTGCTATCAGCTATTTGGATTTTTACTATTCTGATTCATTTTGTAATTCCTGAAGTGTGTCCTCAATGTACTCCACTGAGGAAGTTACAGATTTTTGCTCTTTTGTTTGCTGATAGAAATGTGTTTCAGATTTATGAATTTAGTAACTGTATTATAAGTCCATATATTCTACAATGCACAAATGTTAAGCACTATTATTTATTTATTTATTTATTTGGATTTATATTGTCACAGATGCATTGAAATACTGTACTCAGTTAAATTACCAATATTTTCTCTTTGGTGTTGCCAAGTATATTAATCACTTTGTATTCTGTTAGTAGTTACATTATAACTCAATGTATCTTTGTTGTAACATATTTACTCAGTTAACAACTAATGTTAGGAATATGTATTTTCTAAAACTGTTTTATGCAAAGGTGCTGGACCACAAACTTTTCTTGGGAGAATTTTGAATTTGGCAAAGAAACTGGAATATTGGCTTCAAGGGTGGAGGGCGGGTGTCTACTGCACAGTTTGCATAGGGAATGGTGGTTCCCATCCTGGATTTAAATTTGGCCTTGGTAAATCCCCTCTCACACCCACTTCCCCTGATGGTCTGTGAATACTCAGGGAAGGTGAAAAAAATTATGCCTGGAGATAATCACTGATAAAATGCATCATTTATTTTAAATTTTAAAATATTAATCTTTGTCAGTGTATTGCCAATTGGAACCACAGCTATAGCATGTTCCCAATGGGCAATATACTAACAAAGAAAAATAATTTAATCTAAGGAACACATCACATCAGCAATGATCTAGAGATGACAAGAATCACTTCCCCATATCATTCACAGATGATATGGGGAAGTTTTCAATTTCTGATATGCTGAAAGGACTTGTTAGCCCTTTCAGCATACCAGATGTTTATAACTGATGCAGCCTTTGACAGCTTCAAGGCTCCCATATATACCACTCCCTGTGTCCAGAAGCACTGGAAATGGCTGATAAGGAAACAAGAAAATGAAAAACCAGGACCTCCTAAAAGGGGTTCAAAAGGCATACATTGGGGGCACTGGGAACGTTCTGGCATCCAAGTTGTCTGGATGTCATTTAAAAAATAGACCAGACTACCCCCACAACACCTCTCAACCCCCAGACAGTGGACCTAGTGCCCATCTGGACAGGCCCTTTGTACAGCAGGTAGGACCCAAGCCCAGTTTGTGTGGAAAGGAGACACATCTGGAAATCAGTGAAAGAAAGCTACAATCTCATTCCATAATAGAAGAATAGTAAGGGTAGAGCCATGATGGTGAACCTTGACATTCCAGATGTTCTTGGACTTCAATTCCCAGAAGCCCAAGCCCTCATGAATCTGCACGAATGGGTTTACTGCAATTCATCTGGCCTACGCCGCCCTCATCGCTCCTGGAAGCAGAAGTAAAGGGCGCGTTTTTTTAGTGTTTGGGAAAAGACAATGGAAACGGCTGTAAGCTAGCCTAGCACATCTTTTTTGCATGGAGTACAGTACGAACATGTGGTAATGGCGGACAAACCGTTCCTTTTATGCGGTGGCTATACAATTGAATATGGCTCTTTTGGTGTTTGGGAATCAAGACAATGGAAACGGCTGTAAGCTAGCCTAACACATCTTTATTGCATGGAGTACAGCACGAACATGTGGTAATGGCGGACAAACAGCTCTTTTTATACGGTGGCTATCTACTTGAATCTGGCTCTTCGACAGGCATTGGCTGCTGTCCAAGTGACGTCATCCTTGGTCACGCCTTTCTTGTCCAGGTGAGGTGAGCACGGGAATCTTTCCCGCGCAGCTGAAGGCATTTGAGTAATGTGAACCATGTGAGCTGGGTGCTCGCTATTGCCCCCGGTGGCCACTAGCTCGTGTCCTCATACAGAAGGTTACAGTGTTACCTGTACCCATTCATGTGGTTACAATTACATTCAACACACTACATTCAATACACAACATCCCTCCCCCCTAAGATGGGACAAAGTCCCTTAACCAAACTGGTTTCCTGCATGTGCGTTTTGGCCGTGCGGCCGTTATGCTTGACTCGGCCATCCCCCCTCGTCTGTGTCCTCCTGGTTCTTGTCCTGCAATTGGAGAGGATGACTCGTTAGTGACTCGCCGCGGACTTGCCGCTTTGGGATGGGCAGGAGAAGGGGAGGAAGTGTTTCTGATGCGGATGTGGACAAACCGGGGGCACTAGGGGCTAAAGAAAAACCCCGCTCTTCGCTTGGACGGGTGGGGGAACACTCCGAAACCCCCCCCCCCCGGTTTGGTAACTCAAAATCTAATTCAGGGGCAACAGTGGCAAACTCATTCCCCTCCTTCGAGGGACTGGGTGGAACTACAGGGGCAAACTCGTTCCTCTCTTTCAAGGGACTGGATAAAGCTGGCGTATGAAAAGGATATGAGTTTGAACCTAAGCTCCCCCCCCTCGTTTGGGACTGTTGCCCTTCGTTTTCTCCCCCTTGGGATAAACGGGTGAAGGAGAACCCTAACGCTGAACTTTGCTGTTGAGCCCCTCTGTCCGGCCCCCCAATCACTCGGTGCCTAAGTTGGTCGGCGTGCCTCCTCCAGAGGAGACCCGTGTTGGTCTCGACACAGTATGAGACTGGTCCTGTTTGATTAATGACTACCCCCGGCACCCATGCTGGCCCTGTGGTGGCGTAGTTTCTGCAATGAACAGGCTCTCCTATCTGGAAGTTTTTGGTGGGGCTGTGCTCAATGTTTCTTCCTCTATCCTCGACCCGGGTGGGATCCAATCTAGTTAATAATGAGTGTAACTTCCTTTTCATGAGGAGTTCCGCGGGAGAGAATCCCGACGCCAATGGCGTCACTCGATATGCCAACAGAAACTGGCAGAGCTGCCGGTCCAGATCCCCGGGACCCATGCGCCGCAGCCCTTCTTTCATTGTGCGCACCAGACGTTCCGCCTGGCCATTTGTTGCAGGGTGAAAGGGGGCTGAGGTAATGTGCCGAATGGCGTTGGACTCTAAGAACGCCTGGAACTCGGCTGACGTGAAACAACTCGCATTGTCACTAATAATGACGTCAGGTATCCCGAAGGTGCATATCAGTTTGCGCAGTTGTTTTATGGTCCCAGCTGATGAGGTGTTGCGCATTGGAATTACCTCTAACCACTTGGAGTATGTGTCCACCACAAGCAGAAAAAATGAACCCCTGAATGGCCCTGCGAAGTCTATGTGGAGGCGGGACCACGGTCCCCTAGCTGTGTCCCATTCTCTGTGTGGAAGGCGGGACTCCTCAGGCCGAGAGCTCTGGCAACTTTCGCAGGTGTTCACCATGTGTTCAATGTCTGCATCTAGCTGAGGCCACCAGAAGTAGCTTCTGGCCAGCGCCTTAGAGCGCACAATCCCTGGGTGGCTGACATGTAAAAGCCGTAGCACCCTTGCTCTTAATGCTTGTGGGACCACCACCCTCTCCCCGCACAACAGACACCCCCTTTCTGCGGACAACTCAACCCTCTTCCTGAAGAATGCCGCAAACTCGTCTGCGGGGGGAGCTGTGGGCCACCCCTTCTGTACCCAGGATCTCACAAGGGCTAATGTTTTATCCTTGGCCGTTTCGGCAGCAATTTCCTTGGGCAAAATGGGGGGGTGCATCTAGGGCTTCTATGAGGAGGACTTGGCTATCCTGTTCTACCTCACACTTTGGGTCCCCCAGGTGGGGCAGAGGAGACCTTGAGAGAGCGTCCGCGTGGCTTATCTCTTTCCCGGGGCGGTACTCTAACGACCCCCTGTATGCCCACCTCAGCATCCTGGGGGAGAGGATCTGTGGAGTGGGCTTGTCTGAGGTGAAGATACCCAACAGCGGCTTGTGATCGGTTATAATGGTGAATGGGCGACCATACAAAAAATCATGGAACTTCTTTGTCCCTGCGACAATGGCAAGTGCCTCCCTATCTGTTTGGGTGT
Organism: Bradypodion ventrale; assembly: GCA_035047345.1. Classification (NCBI taxonomy): domain Eukaryota; kingdom Metazoa; phylum Chordata; class Lepidosauria; order Squamata; family Chamaeleonidae; genus Bradypodion; species Bradypodion ventrale. Next base: position 369,251,780 of record JAWDJE010000001.1, on the reverse strand, counting down.
AATTTCGTTCTGCCTTGGACAATGATCTCGAGTAGAATGCAACTGGGGCTTCTCGCCCCCCCTCTAGCACGTGGCACAGGACCGCCCCCACCCCCACTGGTGAGGCGTCGCAGACCAAGACTACCGGCTTCTTTGGGTCGAAGTGGGTTAGAATAGCCTCCGAAGAGAGAAGCTGCTTGAGTTCCCTGAAAGCCCGCTCCTGCTTCTCTCCCCACCGCCAAACCGCATCCTTCTTCAGCAACCCATGCAGGGGCTCTGCAATCGTCGCTTTCCTGGGCAGGAAGGAATGGTAAAAATTCAGCAGCCCCAGGAAGGACTGCAGCTCCGGTTTCGCGGTGGGGCGAGGGGCGTTTTGAATGGCTGAGACTTTGGACTCAGCGGGTTTCACCCCCTCAGAGGTTATGCGGAACCCCAGAAACTCCACCTCCCTGGCCAGAAACACACATTTGTCCCTCCGTAGCCTCAACCCCGCGGATTCGAAGGCTGTAAGGACCCTATCTAGTCTCTGGGCCAGTTCTGATTCGCTCTCCCCAGATATCAATATGTCATCGAAAAATGGCAAGACCCCTGGTAATTTCTTTAACAAACGTTCCACAAGAGACTGAAATATCCCCGGCGCCGAGTTCACGCCAAACTGTAGGCGCGTCACCTTGAATGCCCCCTTGTGAGTTACAATGGTCTGCGCAGCAGCTGTGGCTGGGGTTACTGGAAGCTGCTGGTATGCCTGCGCCAGATCTAGTTTAGCAAAGACTTTTCCCCCATGTAAAGTAGCCAGCAGATGGCTAACTACCGGCACCGGATAGGCATTAGGGCGGATCGCCTTGTTAATTGTACACTTGTAGTCAGCGCAAATTCGCACCTCCCCATTTGCTTTCAATACTGTAACAATAGGAGTCTCCCACTCTGCAGAGTCCACCGGCACTAAGATCCCTTGCCCCACTAATTTGTCCAGTTCCGCCTCAATTTTGTCCTTTAGGGCGAATGGAACCCGACGTGGCTTGAGTCTCATTGGGCGGACCTCCGGGTCCAGGTCGAAGGAAACTGGGGGCCCCTTGTACTTCCCGAGTCCCTTCTTGAATACCTCTGCGTGTGCGTCGCACACTGCCTGAATCTCATTCCCCCCGATGGCATGGACGCCGCCTATGAAGATGTCCAGGGGTTTGAACCATTGTGTTCCCAGGAGATTACACCCCCCCTCTCTTAGAACTACCAGGGGGAGTTTCCTTCGGAGTCCCTTGTACCGTGTCTCGAAGTCCCCAATTCCCAATACTGGAATTACATTTCCCTGCACATCTCTTAAGTTCGCCCCCATCTCTTTGAGTTTGGGTCGCTCCTTGGGGGGAATCCGCAAAAATTCCTTATGGGAAATGAGGGAGTATACAGACCCCGAGTCTATCTCCATCTTAACAGGGACCCCTTGCAACAGTACCTCAGCATAAAAACGTGGTTGCCCTAGAGGCACGCTGTGGACGGCCACGTCGTCTTCCGCGTGCACTCGCAGGCACACGTGGTTCCCCTCTGGGTCGTTGCCGCCATCGCAGACTCTCCCGACGCCATCCCGGCTCCCCGTGGAGTGCTTACTCTCTTCCCGGCGTTGCTTGCAGACCCTGGCGATGTGGCCCTTCCGCCCACAGTTGTGGCACTCAGCCTTCCTGAATGGACACTTGCTCCTCTCGTGGGACGCTCCGCAACCATCACAGCGCCGACCCCCCTTCCCTTTCTTCTCGCTCAGCCCTTTCCTGACCTTCCGGACCCCCTCATCTTCGCTGGAGCCTGGGGTGGCAGAAGCCTCTGAGGATGTGGGCGAGCGTGGGGCAGGGGTCGCCCTCCAGGCCGCCTGGACGGCGGATGCAGCTGCCCCGACTGGTGGGGGCTTTGCCTTGAGCAGCTTGTACCCGGCCCACGTGGATTCAGCTGCTAGAGCCTCTTGTAGTACCTCTTTAAAAGTGAGGTCGTGGCCTCGGTTCATGAGCTTCCTCTGGGTCTCCCCGTCTCTCATCCCGCAGAGCATCCTGTCCCTTAGGGCCACGTCTAGAATTTCCCGCCATTCGCATGGGGTTGCCAAGACGCGGAGGGCCGCTGCATACTCGGATACTGACTCACCCGGCTTTTGGTCCCTCCTCAGGAAGGTTGCCTTGGCGGAGAAGAAGGACACCTTGGGCTTGAAATGGCTCCGCAGAACCGCCAGTATTTCCGTCACCGAAACCTGGTCCACCTCTCGTGGTGCCACCAGATCCATCAGCGCTTGCACGGCGTGGAAACCGAGCATCGTGATGAGAAGACCCTTCTTCTTCCCAGCGTCGGTGATGCCCGCATACGCCACCGTACTCTTAAAATGCATTTCAAACCAGTCCCATCGCTCGGGATGGGTCACGTCGAAAACTGGCTTCTGTGCTATTGTCTTGTTCCCGTGGGAATCCATATCCCACCTTCGTCGCCAATTTGGTGTTTGGGAATCAAGACAATGGAAACGGCTGTAAGCTAGCCTAACACATCTTTATTGCATGGAGTACAGCACGAACATGTGGTAATGGCGGACAAACAGCTCTTTTTATACGGTGGCTATCTACTTGAATCTGGCTCTTCGACAGGCATTGGCTGCTGTCCAAGTGACGTCATCCTTGGTCACGCCTTTCTTGTCCAGGTGAGGTGAGCACGGGAATCTTTCCCGCGCAGCTGAAGGCATTTGAGTAATGTGAACCATGTGAGCTGGGCGCTCGCTATTGCCCCCGGTGGCCACTAGCTCGCGTCCTCATACAGAAGGTTACAGTGTTACCTGTACCCATTCGTGTGGTTACAATTACATTCAACACACTACATTCAATACACAACAGCTCTTCGACAGGCATTGGCTACTGTCCAAGTGACGTCATCCTTGGTCACGCCTTTCTTGTCCAGGTGAGGTGAGCGCGGGAATCTTTCCCACGCAGCCGAAGGCATTTGAGGAATGTGTACCATGTGAGCTGGGCGCTCGCTACTGCCCCCGGTGGCCACTAGCTCGCGTCCTCATACAGAAGGTTACAGTGTTACAATTAGAGATTGTTACATCCACTCATTCGTGTGGTTACAATTACATTCAATACACAACAGTTTTACTTCCGCTTCCAGGAGTAACGAGGGCGGGGCGGGCCAGATGAATCGTAGTAAACCCATTCGTGCAGATTCATGGGGGCTTGGGCTTCTGGTAATTGAAGTCCAAGAACATCTGGGGTGCCAAGGCTCACCATCACAAGGCTAGAGTCTGGGATGCAAATGCAAGAGATGTCAGAATGCCAATCAGGATCAGTCCATAAATCAAGGCCTGACTGGCTGACCAGTATAGACAAGGAACACAGCAATCTGATTTGTACTGATGGGAAGTCTATTAATCAAAGCAATATGGGACGCTGGCAGCCAGGATAAAAATAGGCCAGAAATGGAGGTTGTTTTCCCACATCATAATGCAGTTATGAGAGCTGTTTTTTAAAATCTGATTGTAGTGTAATGACAGGTAGAATTTCTTGGCTATTCTTGGCAGCTAGATTGTCTCTGATGAGAGTGACTCAGCTTTACTTTGAACTGGGAAGCCTCTGGAACTGGGAGGGTCTTCCACATCTGGAGAAAATGAGTGCTCTCTGGATGGGCCAAACTATGCCTCCTGTGCTGCTGAATGGGGGCTCTAGCTCATCCCCTAAATCAGGGTTTTGCAACCTACAGCCTCCAATGCTATTCAATCTGGCCCAAGACAAAGACCTCGGAAGTGGAATTGGATGCATGTACAACAGCTGTAAATGCACCCGTGTTTGCACAAATGTGCCTGCCATGGTTCGCAGCAGCTTTTGTGGCAGGGGGAAACCATGTGTCCAGCCGTCTCAGCTGTCTGAGGGGGAGTTTAATTTAATTTAATTGTCAAATTTAAATACCGCCCACTCGGCCAAAGCGGACTCAGGGTGGTTCACAATGACAATTTAAAAAACATGTTAAAAACAGTTAAAACTACCCACCCCCTAAAACAAGGGGTGCAGAGTTGTCTAGCCCGTAGTGTAAAATGGTTGAGAACACCTGCCTTAAATTTTCCAGTTGGGTCAATTTTTCCTCTGAGAAAGACTCTGCCAGTTAGGATATAATGCTGCTGCATGTTTCAGAGGACTGATCCACAACTTTCTAGTCAACATGTTTAGGACTGCAACCTACTTAACGAAAGCCTGATGATGGGCATCAGCAGGTTCGCACCAGTTCGCCAGAACTGGTAGCAGAAATTATGGCTGGCCCCGCCCATACAAGATTTGAAATAAAGTAGTCCTAATCCGGGTACAACGCAGGGCTTTCCCCCTGGCCACACCCGCCATACCACGGCCACAGTGTGGTAGTAAAATTTTTTGGAGCCCACCACTGGCCTGATCCCTTCCATTGAAAATCCTGATGAAAGTCTGATCCCTTTCATTGAAAATCAAGTTGCTGTCCTAACCCAAACAACTATTTACTTTTTTAGCATCTGGTTAGGAGGGAGACGGTAGAGATTATATGACATTTTAATCCTAAATTTTGCATGGCTATTATAGAACAGTATTCCATGGGAACAGAGCACTCTTCGCACAGTAACATAGCTTGGATTTATAGCAACCTAAAATATTTGTTACACTATTTATAGCCAAGAGGGATGTGTAAATTCACTGAATTATCTTTTTGTTCACTCTCTTCTGGAACAAGGAACTAATCAGCACTAAAATAGTAATAAGCACTTCCTTGTGTTTGACAGCTTTATTAAGGTTACCTGCACATCAACAATGCATAGATATTCCATTTCCTGGAGCAGGTTAGCCCTGTTTTTATCCAGCACTGAACCTGATGCATAATACAAATGGTATTTCAGGATAAAGGGCTCTGGCCTTTGCTTTTTGAGAAGTCATATAACAGCAGGACAAATAAAACTTGAAGAGTGTCGAGAGAATTCTGCTCCAGCTGCATTCTTTTTAGTGAGCATTTACTCACTAAAAACATCACCAAACAGTTTAGGTAACAACAAATAGTTAACTTTGTTAATGGACTTTTATATTGACTTGTTTCATGCATATAGATACCTCCCTCACAAAAGATCCAGAGGGTGTTCACCAAAAAGTGGCTTTCAAAATCTTTAAATAAAAGAACCTAGAAATGAACAGCAAAGTAAGCACAGACTCTTAATGGAGAAAACAGTTTTAGTAAAAAAAAAAAAAAAGCTGGATTTTAAGACAACGAGCCTTTTTTATATGGTTTGGGGTACTGCTGTATTTATAACAGTAACATTTTATTATAGCATGTGAAATTTAAAGGGTTGGTTAGAAATTATAAATAACCTTCGGCAGCGAAAAGAAAGATGTTTTGAGTAAACTAATGACAAAGGGATATTATTGCCTGCCCCGACTTGAAAAGGTAGCTTGTGATAATGTTAAAATGTAAATTTGTGTTTACCCCTATTTGCAGCTCAGCTGCAAACTTTCCGACACCTTTGAGATGTGGTGTTGGAGGAGAGTTTTGAAAGTCCCCAGGACAGCGAGGAGAACAAATAGGTCAATATTAGAAGAGATTAGCCCTGGCTGCTCCTTAGAAGGACAAATAACAAAAATGAAGTTGAAGTACTTTGGACATCAAATGAGAAGGGAGGACTCACTTGAGAAGGCCTTGATGCTGGGAGGGCAAAAGAAGAAGGGGACGGCCAAGGATGAGATGGCTAGATGGCGTCGTGGACGTGGTAGGCACGGGGCTGGGCGGGATGAGGAGGATGGTAGAGGGTAGAGGTGCCTGGAGGGCAATGGTCCATGGGGTCGCAAAGAGTCGGAATCGACTGTGCTGAACAACAACAAAATTGAAACTTTTTCCGCAAGAAGAGGTATTTGGAGGGAGTTTGTCAGCGCATGGCAGTCTGGGAAATGTAGTCCGCCTTGGCTTTGTTTTCGCAAGTAGAGAGACGGTCTTCCAGCCTTATTGACTACAAATCCCAGAAGGGGTGGGTGGGTCTAGTCGACTCTCTTTATTCTGGCGGGGGGGGGGGGAGCTGGAGGAGGAATAAAACGGGAGGCATCATCTTTTAAATAAAACGGAGCGGTCCATGGTTCTGCAACTTCTGCTGCAGATTCAAGCCGCTTTTGGGACGAGCTCAAGGAGGTGGTGAGTGTGGAGGTACTTTCGAAGTTACTGTGTGTGTTAATGCGTGTTGATTCAAAAGAGCGCATCCCTGGGATGCAACGCTTTTTGCAAACATTACGGTAACGGTGCCGATAGGTAAACCTTCCCGTTGGCAAAGACCTCATAAGTGGGAAATTGAGACGGGGATGCCTTTTGATTTTGCTGCGTTCCCATCACCACCAGTTTTCTCCCTGCTAAATAGCCAGTTTGCAGCAATCGTCTTGCACCCCCCTCTCCCCATTATACTACATTTTCAATATTTTATTTCATAGGCAAACGTTTGTTCACCTGTATGCGCCCTCTATGCACTGTCATGACTGATGCCTTCCCTGAGGACCGCCTGACGCAGAGCTCAGATGGTCAACAGGAAAGAGAGAGAGAGAAGCCTGTCCTGCTGTTTTTTTTTAAGCCACTCCTAAGAGATCAATTGCTTGTTTGTTTTGTCTTGTGTCAGTTTTTTGGGTCAAAAACTTTCAGTGTTGGTGTTAATGAATCCATTAACAAAACCAGCCCAGAAGCTCTATCTAAAAGGCTTCCAGTTGGTTTTGCAATTTCATTTTTTTTTAAAAAAAGAACTGGTGTGAAAGACAGCTGACTTTTTTCTTTAAAAAAAACCTGTAAATTGCAAAGTTTTTAATTAAAAAGTTACCTCTTCCAGTCTGATGAAGGCAAAAGCAAGTACAGTAGCTGTTTTGAAATAAAGTGATGGAACTCATTTAAATACAGGTGTATCAGCACATATGTTGTAAAGGTGGGATTCAGTTTGAGGATTGGGGGCAAATATCCACCTCTTGTTCACATTTTTTGTCCTCTTGTGTGTGTGTGTGCGTGCGTGCACGCACGTGCATGTGTTTGCATGCAAATGGTTCACCTTTTGCTAAACAGGTTATCTAAACTGTAGCTATTTTCCCACTTGATTATTACTATTGCATTCCCAATTTTTCATTCCCAAATTATGTCTTGCATAAATTCAAGGACAGTTGCATTCAAGGTGGAGATTAGGAAAGTTTTGTTTGTACCCTCCCAAAGGAGATTGCATCTGTCTGGCATCCTTGTTAATAGAACTTGAACATCTGACTAAGTTCCATCTCTGCTGGCAACCTGTTGGTTTTTACCCCTTATTTTTTATTTTTGCTATTTAAGTGTTATTGCCAGCCCATAGCATTCTAATGTTTTAACATGTTTATACTGCTTTTTTGATTTGTATGTTTTTATGGTAATGCTTGCTATTGTATTATATTGTTTTTGTTATGTTTGTCAACTGCTCTAAGAAAACGGCAAGCTGGGTAATATGTTTGAAAGAATAAATTCCCAAGTCTGCTTTATTTATTACATTTATAGCCCATCTTTTTGCCTGAAATTGGCTAACAATAGTAAATACAGGGGAAAGTGAAATTACTGTAAAACATAAAAGGAAATTTAAAACATATCAATAAGAACAAATAACAGCAATCAGTTAAAAACAAATCCCAGCAGTGACTCAGATTAAATGCCAAAGGCGGGTCTGAAATAAAAACGAGGAAGCCAACCTAGCCTCTTTTGGCAGTGTTTGATGAAAAATGCCTCTAGGAACGACAAGTGCAAGAAACTGATGTCTTCATTAAATGCATTTTCTTTGTCACCTAATGTGGTAGAAGAGGAAATAAAGATGTTAAGTGCACTGGCTTGTTAAACCCTAGGCAAGTTTGTATGGGAAAATCTGGCATTTCAAATACTGTAGTGTGGTTCCCAGATGTAGAGGGTTTTATAATCCATAACACTGGGGAACAGTATTTCATTGTCTTAGATCTGTGACCTGTTTTAGACTAACTTCTGGCCTCTGGATCCAAAAATAACTGCAGTTTCTGTCTATCATGTCAACTTTTTAAACTACCCTCTCTTTGTCTCAAACATCATACAAAATGTGCATATAAAGGAAAATAAAAGAGAAACTTACCAAATATACTGTTCACAAAGAATAGTTTTATTCATACAAAGGCTGTATATAGTTACTGCAAGTTAAATTGTGCTCATACAAATAGTAAAGTTTTTTTTACCAAACAGTAAACATACATATCAGGGTAAAAAAATTCGATTATAGCTTTTTCTGGAGTGTTTCATCTGTGGACATTCTTGCTTGATGCTCCAACAATAGTTAGCTATCCTATGTACATCCCATCTACTTCGATACCATGCCTTCATGACCTTCAAATCTTGGTGGAATTGCTCCCCCTGCTCATCACTGACTGCACCAAGATTTTCCAGGAAGATAACAAGATGGCTATGTAAAAAATGCAGTTTGATGCTCATGTTGCAACCAAGCATTTTGTAGCTCTCCAAGAGTTTCTAGACAATTTCGGTGTAATTCTGTGCTCGTGTTTTTCCAAGAAAGTATTTGACAATGTTTTTGAATGCCAACCATGCATTCTTTTGAAGTTCTGTCATCGTTCTGATTCATCTTTAAGGAGCTGCTGAATCTGTGGACCATCAAACACACCAGCTTTTATCTTTTCAAATGACAGGCTAGGAAATGCCAAAATGAGACTGTACTTGAAACAGTCTCCTTCAATTGACAAAGCTTTGACAAATTACTTCATGAGACCCAATTTTATATGCAGAGGTGGAAATATAATGTTCTTTCTGTCAACAAGTGGCTGATGTAAAATGTTTGGATCACCAGGTTTCAGGTCAGTTATTGGCAGCCAATTCGACTGCACCCAATGCTGTTTACGAGCTCTTGAGTGGGATACACAAAAAACAGGGATACTTGGTATATTTGCATTGCTGGCCAAGGAGGAAGAAGACCATTTTAAGGTCAACACAGATGATCCATTGGTGCATGTGATATTGCAACAAACCAATGACTCTCTTTATGTCTTCATAGTCTTCACGCAAACAAACTGAATAGCCTATTGGTACTGCACCAAATACTGTAAATTTCCATTGTGGAGGAGGACACACTTCAAGCTGCGCTTTGAGCTATCGATGAACAATCGCTATTCAGTTGCGTTATAGGCTGAAATTCCCAACTCTTCAATTAAACCATGTACGTTATGGCAATACACAAATTCATCATCACTTCGAAAGTTTTGCAGAAACACACGTTCTCTTGACTGAAAGTAGGATACCATAGCTCCTTTTTCAAGCAATTTTTCTCACGCAGTCTTGATGCTAACAGCTCTGAAGCTTTTTTGGGATAGTCCCAAATCTCATGCCAAATCATCCAACTAATGCTGCTCAAATCCCTTACGAACGGAATCATCTTCAATTGTGCTTTACTATATCAGAGCAACATACCTCTCCCTCATACCTTTCGAGTTTTGGTTTTGAAAATAACGGAAATTTTGTGGATGTGGCCAAATTGGTGGGTGTGGCCACATTGGTGGGTGTGGCAATTTTGAATACCAATCAGGGTTCTCTCCCTTAGGTAAAGGTAAAGGTTGGCCTTGCTCGAAAGCCAGTCATATCCAACTCTAGGGTTCAGTGCTCCTCTCTGTAGCCGAAGAGCCAGCACTTGTTTGTGTTTGCAGGACATATGGCAGGCATGGCTAGATACCAGAGTGCACGTTTTGGCCCCTTAAACACACACACAGGCAAGCAGCAAAAAGACAAAAATGTTTTGACCCTTAAAGACTACAGAGAGGAGGGGGGTAAGGGGGGGTGGGGGTAAGCCTACTTTTTTTTTTTTTTTTTTTGCAAGCCCTCCAGGGAGGAGGCCTGTTGGGTCCCTCTACTGGTGCTCTCAGCCAATAGGAGAGCAATAGTGCTTCCTATAATCCACGCTCGATCCGGCGGAGAGTGGTCACATTCACACAAGGTGTAGAGAAAAAAACTTGACGTAGAAGAAACCTGACAACAGTTCTGAAATCAGCATGCCAATTTAACTCTGAAACAGCTCAAAAATCGAACTCAACAGAAATTGTGTTACGAACTGTTCCCCAGTGATCAGTCTTTTGAATAATGCCTAGAACTAACTGTTAGCTGAAGTTTCTAAATACAGTACTGTATTAGCATGCATAACAAAAATAAAAGCAAATGAGTAGTGGCATCTTTAAAGAGGTACTGGTTTATTTTTAGTGTGATTTTTTATGGTTTACAATCAGGGCTGTAGCCAGGATTCTAGATTTGGAGGGGCAAAAAAAAATTTCAGGAGGGGTAAAAAAAATCCCAGGAGGGGGGAAACAATGTAACATATATAACATTGGCATCATGGGGTGGGTTGAGGGGGGGGGGAGGCTATTTGCTCAGGAGGATTTTCACACACACACCGGCCCCCTCTGGCTACGGCCCTGTTTACAATTCATTTCCTCAAAGAGATGGAGCATAATCATTTAAACTACAGGCTTGTATGCACAGAATAAATAAATCTCTGGCCCACTCCCAATGCAATTGCCACTCTCTTTTCCCCATGTCATAGGCTGAACTATTTCCAGACTGTTTAGCCCACTGTTTGGAGCAATGCACGAGCCAGCTGGTGTCTTAATAATAACAGCATTTGCATGCCATCAAGTGTGTAAAGATGGGTCAAAAACTGTCTACAGTCAAGTCCATGGCTTTGGCTGTAGTCAGTTCCAACAAAAAAGATAAAGAACTTTTTTTGTAATTGACACAGTGCATAAACAACAGCCTACATACTAACCCACCTCCACCCCCAATGTTCACTTTCTCTGCTCTTTTCCAAGCAAGGGAAGTGATTAATTTGCCAATATCCTGAAGTGTCTAGTTTAATAATTCACTTCACAATATTGACAGGTGCATTTCCATGTGAATAATCAGCCTTGGTCTGATAATTCTAATTAAACCTAACAATTCCAAAGCAGTTTACAATAGCTACTAACACATCTGCACCAAGGCATGATGCTCACCATGTATCATGTAGTCTGTGGCTTACGTGTTGGGTTCCATGTGCCTGAGTGTGTTGTAATATGAACACTCTACTGAAAAAGAATAACATGACTTTCTCATGGAAGAGCACATATAGCATGTTTTAGTAGACCGAATTAGAGGTAGCCAGCTTTGCAAGTGAAAGCTGATGTTTTCTCCACAAACTTGTTCTTTCAAGGCTTCCTTATCTGAGGAATGAGGTTTGAAGCTTAGGCATGTATTCCTGTAGTCAGAATTAAAATGTTCCCCCCTTATTTTGCAAATAGGCTAACTTTATTATATGCAATATTTTCTACTGCTGATGAATGCTACTTTTCGTTGCAAAAATTTGAATGTGATGCTATAACTACGGTAGTCTTATCAGATAATTTCCCCTTCTTCAAGGTCAGAAGTAGAAGATGGCAGACCCTGAAAGCATGGTCACAAACACCAGGGTGAAACAGGTAATGCAATAAAAACATTCACATTTCTAAAGACTTGAGCCATTCTGTTCCTTAAATTACACACACACACCAGCACATATACATAGCTGTTTCTTTTACAGTTTAAAGGGATAAGGGGAAAATACACACACACTTTCTCTCTCTCGCCAGGGTGTGGCAGCTAGCAGCTTGCAGAGCACCATTGTAGGGCTCCGCTTTTCTCTTGTTTTATTTGTTTTGTTTTATTTCATTTTATAGTTCTGGGATTGACCCTCTTCTAGCTCTGCTGTGTTGTAGTTTTTGGAGTTAGACTCCTCTCCTCCTCCCCCTTGCCGACGGCCTTGAAGATAGGAGCAACAAAGATAAGAGCAGCAAACTCCTTTGAAGGCAAATGCCGGTGTTGTGGGCTTTGAGGAGGGCATTCCAACTCTGAAGAAGGTATTCCAACTTGGGAAATAATTGAGACTTAAACCCCGGTTTACAAACACCCTGGTTTACATTTGCCGCAGATTACAATGGCAAATTCCTTGAAAATTATGTCCCATTTTACGACCTTTTTTTGGGATTACGATTGGGAATTAGACCACCAGCATTATTTTAAATTCTAAAATGGTGGCCCCTTGCCATTTTAGGCTCTAAAACGGTGCCTGCCCTCCACCACCAGAAGACGCGATTCGTCATTTACCGCTGCAGAGGCAGCATTTTTGCCGCTGTTTCCACAGTGTCCACTGCTTCTACCAGCAGCAGGAGACTGTAGGGACCATATCCACTTCATTCTGGTCTTTGTCCAAGGTCCCTCCACAGTGCTGCAGCTGGGAACATGCACCTGGGCACTCGGCGCATAACCAGGAAGTTCCAGAGCGGTGCACGTTCCTGGCTGAAGCACTGTAGGGGGACCTCGGACGAAGACCGGAATGGAGCAGATATGGTCCCTGCAGTCTCCCACTGCTGCCGCCCGGCCTCCTACGGCAGCCGGACAAGCCGCTCAGCAAGAAGAAGCAGCGTAGAAAAGGTAGGGAGATTGCTTCATCCTTTACTGTATCCTTCCCCACTTATTTTATTCCACATCGGTCGATCAGTCTCCACCATTGGGGGTTGGCTGGGGCGGGGGGAGTGAGTGTTTTTAGGGGCTTTCCCTTTCTCGCACCTCAAGAACTCCCCCTCTTTTCCACCCCAGACGCTAATCATCTGGGGAGTTCGATCGATCAAGGTGCGGAGGAGTGGGATAAAAAAGGGGTAAATCCTTTAAGAGCACCCCCTTTTATCCAGCCCAGCCCAGCCCCTCACCAGGTAGTGAGATTGATCGAGGGGTGGGGGACGATTGTGTCTGGCATTTTTAAAGTTTTTTTTTGGGGGGGATGTTGTATTTTTAAATTATTTTTGGTCTGGTTGGGGCCGTTTTTTATTTTTCAATGCTTTCCTATGGGAAAATATGTTTTGGTTTATGATTGATCTGGTTTCCAATGAAAGCAGTCAGAATGGACCACAATTGTAACCCAGGGTTTTACTGTATATGTTTTTATCTCTTTAATCTGCAAAAAAAATTCTTCACCTAATAGATTATGCATATATTATGGCCATATAGTGGACTGTGAAACTTTCGTCTGGGTGCTCATCCTCACGCATTGGGCTAAAAATTGATCCAGCCGCCTGACAGAACAATTGCATCAGGACTTAGCATGGCTTAGTTTAGTAAAATGGAATATGCTTTACATGCCCAAAGTTAGATGGTCTGCCAAAGTAGAAGTGGCTTCCTATACATTTCCACTTGTTTGCATGCAGTCTAAATTTTTAAGCAAATGGAGAAAATTAAACATATGAAGGTATTAGAAGTTATTGTTAGTTGTAGTTTCAATGTACCATATGATACTGAGGTGTTCTTTGCTCCAGATAACACATTCTGCACATGCCTAATGCTGTGATGGCACAGCTGTTAGCCAACCAAAATCAAGTGGTTCAAAATTCAGACCAGAACTAGTCCCCAGTTAGTACTTAGTTAATATCCCTCCCTTTGTGTTGTTGTATTCCCCCCCCCCCCATTCCCTTTATTTCTTTTTATTCTTTTAATTTGGGTAGGGGTTAGTAGGGTGGGGAAGTGAGTGGGTGATTTGGGATTTTAAAATCTGTTTTTATACATTTTTAACTGTTGTACGCCACCTTGAGTCAGGTTCTCCTGATTGGGCGGTATATAAATTTAAATAAAATAAATAAATAAATCTTAGCCACTTGAGCCACTGAAGTCCCTCTGTCTTGAGGCCCCCCCAGATATTGTTAAATTGGAATTCCCATTATTTTTTGCCCTTGGTTATGCTGGCTAGGTCTGATGGAAGTTGGAGCCCAATAAAATAGTATGGTATGTGTTGATTATCTAAGATCCACACTTTTTGTGGAAATCTGAAAGCTCTTTTTTTACTTGAAACAGTTGCTAAAGCATCCTCCGTAGGATCCCTTGGGCAAGGTGAAAGCAGAGGGCACTCGTCATTGTCTGCCTAGCATATGTCATGGTGACGTGATATCTAAATGGCTACAAAAACGCCCGCGGGTGGACTTGATTTCCAAGGTCCATTTGTATGTGTGGAATGTCGTCACAGAGATGTCTACCATTGCCAGACTCTTCACTGATTAATGACTCCAAGGTATCCAAGGAAGTTGCTATCAAAGGGTAGTAATGGAATGTATCATGCAATTCTTCCTGTTACAGTAACTTTGCACCTAAAACTCTGCCCATGGTTTTTAATACCACAAGGTTGCAACCTTAAATTTACCTCACAGGGCAAAGGCACAGGAATCGATTGAGACTGAGTCCTCTCGTTACTCAATCCACTGAGGAAACCCAACCTAGAAGCTTTTATACTTCCACTGTACCACATGTTTTTCTCTGGTTTGTTGCCATTGAGACACTTCCTTTCTAGCCAGTTTCCTTATAGCTCTCTCTTTGAGCTGCATAGAAAATGAAGCCACAGACCTGAGTCCTGACACTTTAAGCAGCCGGCAGTCTGCTTAAAGCAGGGGTTCTCAACCTAAGGCACATGGGCTGGATTTGGCCCCCATTGCCATTTTATGTGGCCCCCACCCCTCCAAGGGCATTTGAGAAACAAAATGGCCACACCTTTGAAGCTGTTGGGATAAAATTGCCACCCTCATTGTGCAGGCAGGGCAAAAGGGCCCTTCGGCCCTTGAAGCTGACTGAGAGCGTGACCCCGGCCCCCGGCTGGAAAAGGTTGGGAACCCCTGGCTTAAAGTGTCAGATGATGAGAATTGTAGGACTGAAAATCTTCTGGATAATTAGATTTCCAAGCAGGTCGAAGTACAGAGTGATAAGAACACATTATGAAGGAATTACAATAAGTACAACTGGCACAGGTTTGTTGGGAGGGAAAATGCAGAAGAGGAGATAGACAAGTAGATGCTCCCATTCCTTCCCATGCAGGTTCTCCTGCTTGGACCATCCTAACTGGGTCATCTCAACCTGCACCTTGTTCTTGTGTTTCTCCATTTCAGAAAGACCCCGAAGAAGCACTGGTTATTGCTGTGACAACAAGGGCTATTTTCAACCTGGAAAAGGAGCACGAGATCTTCTTGATGGAGGGCAAGGATGAATACATGAAGCATCAGAAAGCAAATGAGAACAAACCCTTGGAGCCAGGGACTGCTTTTGCTTTTATTCAGGTAAAAGACCTGAGCAAACCAGCACAACATATTAGCAGCTTGAGACAAAAGATAAAGAGATGTCCCTTTCCTTTTTCTACTAACAGGAGCTGCCTGGGTCAGACTGAATCTTAGTTTGATACCCCCTACCATTCCTGAGAGCTGTGTAGTAGCTTAGGTATACGTCTGGCTGCATGAAGTGCACAAATCTGTCCTTGAACAGAGTGGAAGAACTAAGAAGGGGATGCTGCCTTTATCTTTGTACCATCTGCGGCCTCTGGACTATATCCAAAGATAGTGTCCATGATGATTAGAGATCTAGAAATCTAACCCTGTGAGAGGAACAGTTGGGCATGTTTAGATTAAAGAAGAGAAGGCTGAGAGGCTGAAGATGAAGCAATCTTGCTTTCGGTAGTTACAGAGAGTAGTAACTGAAGTAATAGATTTAAATTACAAGAAATACCTAATTGTTAGGAAGAATTTTCTGACAGTAAAAACTGTTTGACAATGGAATGGATTGCCTTGGATAGTAGATGGTTGGAAGCAGAGATTAGGTGGCCATTTGCCAGGGACACTTTAATTTTTAATTTTTTTATCATTTAGAAAACAAAAAGAATACACATATACAAAAATATAATAAACATAAAAATAAGCATATAAAATACAGTAATCTATATTTGCTTAATACAAAATCTATATTAATTTTCATCACAATTTATAATAAGGGATACTTTAGCTGTGGATTTCCTATTTCAACAAGGAGTTGGAATCAATTACTCTTCTAGCTTTGTACTTCTATGATTTATTCAAGGCACTCATTTATTTTCCTAGTAATAAGAATGGCCATTCCCTAAAGAGTTTTACAGATTGCAGGCATTCACTTTGCATTTGAATGATAAATCATGCTCCCATATCTTGATTTTGAGAATCTTACTTTTTGAATGAAAAAAAGATGTTTTTGGGGAGTAACAGAGATTGGTGTAGGCCTGTGTCCAGCCCATGGCCTTTGTATTTCCCACACCCTGCTTTAGCCTTTGTTAAACCTGGCTTGTCTGCTTAGGCCATTAGAATGGTCTCTAACAGCCCTATTGACTTGACCTGTTTGCAGACTCCACTGTTGCACTCCAGAATCTCAGGACTGAATGGGACCCTAGGACAGGGGTTCCCAACCTTTTTACGCCACAGGCCTGACCACACACCCTGGACAGCAGAGCAGGCCAGATCATGCCTCCAGAAATGGAAGCAGGTGCATTTATGGCTACCGTAAATGTGGCCACTTCTGCGTTTACAACAGTCACAAGCGTGTTTTACAGTTGACGTAAACACGTCTGCTTCCACTTCTGGGTGTGGTGGAGGTGGCGTGGGGCATATAAAATGGTGCCATGGGCCATGTCTGGTCTGTGGACTGTAGGTTGGGAACCCCTGCCCTAGGGGAACATCAGCCCAATCCCTAACCCAACCTAAAATAAACCAGTATGCAAGTGTTCATAAGCATGTTTTTAAAGCCATACATTTTAAATACTTTTGTAAAGCTATTCCGAAGATTGGGGAGCAGGAGAATTCTTTTGTCACAGCTCATTCCAGGATATTAATATATACCTGAATTTTGAGGGTAGTGAATAACCTTTCAAAACATCTCAACTATACTTAAAATGTTAACTACCAAAGATTTAACATCTTGTAATCCATGACTACGAAAGGCCAGCATTTTAAAGTCCATAGTAATGCATTTCTAATTTCTTTAAGGCAGTACATTTTGCAAACAAGAAGCTTCTTGAAAGAAACCCAGAGGAAAAGAAACTCTTTGATGTCATTGTCCTTTCCAATAACAGCCCGGAGGGTGGTGTGAGGATCATCAACAGTGCAAAAAAATATGGTAAGTTGCCTACACACAGAGTCATAGTCCTCTAGAATTGTGATCTCCTCCTTCCCTCCCATTTTTTAACAAGAAGAGTTCTTGAGGGGGTATTGTGGCTGTAAAATGGCTCATCATGGACCACATGCAGACCAGTTAACTGGCAGGTGTTGGGGCATAGCTCACTTCCATGATTGGGCATTTAACCAGTGCCTTGTGAGACACAGCACTCCAGATGTTCTTGGACTTCAATTCCCAGAAGCCCAATCACCCTGTGAATCCACACAAATGGGTACGCATTTTACTTCCTCTTCCAGGGCAGCGTGGGCTGGATGAATCGCAGTAAATCCATTTGTGTGGATTCACAGGGTTCTCGGGCTTCTGGGAATTGAAGTCCAAACATCTGGAGTGCCAGCTCTATAGCAAATTGTTCTGGTGTGGGCCCTGCCCTAATGCTGAATGCATTTACTGTACTTGGAAATAAGATCCCTCTGTCATGGAAAGAGATGCTTTTTATTTGAGAAGAAGATGAAAGAAAGCATGCCCCAACATTCAGCCCCAACATCTAGCTCTGCTCTGCTCTGCACCACAGGTCATGTTCATGCTTACACAGGAGCCCAGACTGTAGGAGCTGTGTTCTTTGTCTGATTTCAGCAGCTTGCAAAGGGACTCATGCAGTTGTGCAAATCAGGGCAGCCATATACAAACCAACATCGCCATACCTCCAGAAGGATATTATGGAGTTGGAGAAAGTACAGAGGAGGGCAACCAGAATGATTAGGGGACTGGAACACCTTCCTTACCATCTGAGGCTGCAATGGTTGGGCCTTTTCACTCTTGAACGACAGTGTCTAAGAGGTGACCTGATTGAAGTTTATAAAATCATGCACAGTGTGGACAAAGTAGATAAGGAAAAACTGTTTTCCCTATCGCACAACACTAGAACTAGGGGACACTCCATGAAACTTTTGGGTACTAGTTCTCAAACAAATAAGAGAAAGTACTTTTTCACCCAGAGGATCACTGGTCTATTGAACTCCCTGCCAGAAGAAGTGGTGACAGCTGTCAGTCTTGACAGCTTTAAGAAAGGATTAGACAAGTTCATGGAGGACAATGGTATCAATGGCTATAATTATGGATACCTAAGGACAACCTCCGAGTTGGAGAGATAGGCAGGATATCTCTCAGTGCCATTTCCAGGGAACCCTAAGCAGGTGAAGGCATCTGCTTGGGAATACCCTGAAGGAAATGGTGAGCCACTGTGTGAGACAGAATGCTGGACTGGATGGGCTGTGGCCTGTTCCAGCAAGGCTGTTCCTATGTTCCTATGAAATTCAGTGTTCACAAGTGATCTCTGCATATTCTTTCAAAGGAGGCTCCCTTAAGCATAAAATGCCCCACAGCTGGAGACATACCAGTCAGCACCAGTGAACAAATAGGATCAGTAACACGGACACCATCTGCATTTTCCAATCCAAATGTGCAGCCAAAGTTAGATGGTAGGGGTAGCACACTCAATCCTCAAACCATCAGTGTATTTATTCATTCCTTATCATTGATGTAATTATCTCATATATACTAAAGTAGAGCCTGAAGTGGGCTGCGTTGTCTTTCTAGAAGCAGGAAAAAAATGGAAGGCTCCAGTTTCTATTCAGTTTCTGGCCCAGTAATGTAGAAAATGTAATAAAACCAAAAATTCTACATGTCTTCCTCTCTTGTCCATTGTGGGAATGAGCTAGTCTTCATGTAATAAAATCAAAAGTTTACATATTTTCCTCTTTTTCCCAATTGTGGAAATGAAGTGGTCCTCATGCAGTCTCAACTACCTCTGACCTATTGTGGAAATGCTCCAAGTAAAAAATAATAATGGAAATCACAGTGGTTATAACTGAATTTTCAGCTCTTGGGAGTTTTGCAATCCTCCTACAGCTATCAAACTTCAGATTTGAAGGCACTTTACATGGAGGGAAATTTTCATGAGATGCATGTTAGGCAACAGGGAAGAGTAGTAGGCAAGTTTTGTTTTTACATGTTGCCTAGAAAGTTACTTCTCTTGTAATTTTCTCCACAATATATGAGGATGTGAAATGAACGTAAGTTGAACCAGTGAGGGTGTGGTCCCACGTTCTCGGTCACTGAGTCATCTGAGTACAGTTTAACTAGCCGTATTTATTTCACAAGCCTTGTGCAGGTGTTAATGTCCATTGCTGAGGCCATTCCACAGCATATGTGCTAGGGTACACTGAAAGAGCCTTCTCGAAGAATGTGGAATTTTTGAACCACTATTGGGCATACCCTGGTAATGGCAACCTTGTGTTGCCAGCTAATCTTTCTCACACTAGGTCAGATGAAAGGAACTGCAGAATGAACTCACCAAAAGGTGCCTTCATTTTGGCAGTTTCACGTCTGGCCTAGATACGGGGGTGGGGGGAGGCATATGTGCAGGAGAGTGAGGCCAAGAGAGTTTAATTTCAGCAGATATATAATGCAGGGAGCTGGCTGGAGAGCTCAGGTAAAGTACCTGGCCATTCTGCTTGTGATTGGGAGTTCAGGTCAATGTGGTGCCTCATAGGAGAAGAGCCAGCATGTTTGACCTTGGACAGATAACATGGTCCCAAAGCACCACCATAAAGAAGGACTGATGGACCACTTCTGAGTACTTTATAACTAGAAAAGCCTGGAAGAGCACCATAAGTTAGAATTGACTTGATGGCACATGTTTATGATCATGATGATGCAGAGACCTTAGAACTGCCTCGTACAATCTACAGTTCTTATAGAAATACAGCACTCCAGAAACCCATTCACTTTGAAAGCTAAAGTACCTCCTTGTTATTCTCGACATAGGCTATACAAGCTGTTACTGTGACTTTGGGTTTGCCCTACATGAGTACTAGCAAGAGCTCAGGAGTTAGAAAGGAGGTAGCTGTTCCCTTGGGGTGGGGACTTCTCCAAGAGCCAGTATGGCATCCTGCTTACGGTGTTGGACCGGGGCTTGGGAGACTGGGGTTCTTTGACTAAATGAACATAGGCCATTCCCTCCTCTCAGACTAAATTGTTTCATAGGATTATTCTGAGATTTTTTAAAAAAACAACAACATGTGTGTGTGTGTGTGTGTGTGTGTGTGTGTGTGCTGCGCTGAGCTCAGAGGAGAAAATGCACAGTGTCAATGCCGCCTTCTAATAGGTTCAGTTTGGAGTATTTTGATATGATTTTTGTTTCCCTGTGTGATTTCTCCTTTGTACAAAGGAGGCAGAGGAAAGAGGTTTAATTGATTGGTCTACATATCAATCTACAAATTAAATTAAATGAAGTTTATTTTATATCCCATATAGGTGCCAAGCACCATGGTTCTTGTCTACCTTGCAGCAACTATTTTAGGGGTTAAATGTGTATATGTGGAGTGGGAGTATGTTAATAATTTTGTATAGTTGTATTTTGTTTAGGTTTTGTTGAGTTGATAAGTGCCCCCCCCCCCCCAATCTCGTTGTTCTGTGCAGGACAATGACAATAAAGATCTATCTATCTATCTATCTATCTATCTATCTATCTATCTATCTATCTATCTATCTATCTATCTATCTATCTATCTATCTATCTATCTTTTTCTTTCTTAAACTGAGTGATTATAATAATCATGTCTAGTTCAGACTTAGAAACTAGGAAACTTACTTCTTTGGACTATAACTCCCATACTGCTGCAGCAAGCATGACCATAGGGGAAAAACTTTCCCAATCCCTGTTTGGCTCCCAGTGAGGAACTCACTGGTTTTGAGGAATGATTTAAGAACATAAGAACAGCCTTGCTGGAACAGGCCACAGCCCATCCAGTCCAGCATTCTGTCTCACACAGTGGCTCACCATTTCCTTCAGGGTATTCCCAAGGAGATGCCTTCACCTGCTTAGGATTCCCTGGAAATGGCATTGAGAGATATCCTGCCTATCTCTCCAACCCGGAGGTTGTCCTTAGGTAGCCATAATTATAGCCATTGATACACTTGTCCTCCATGAACTTGTCTAATCCTTTCTTAAAGCTGTCAAGTCTGACAGCTGTCACCACTTCTTCTGGCAGGGAGTTCCATAGACCAGTAATCCTCTGGGTGAAAAAGTACTTTCTCTTATTTGTTTGAGAACTAGTACCCAAAAGTTTCATGGAGTGTCCCCTAGTTCTAGTGTTGTGCGATAGGGAAAACAGTTTTTCCTTATCTACTTTGTCCACACAGTGCATGATTTTATAAACTTCAATCAGGTCACCTCTTAGACGACGTCGTTCAAGAGTGAAGAGGCCAACTGTTGCCGCCTCAGATGGTAAGGAAGGTGTTCCAGTCCCCTAATCATTCTGGTTGCCCTCCTCTGCACTTTTTCCAGCTCCATAATATCCTTCTGGAGGTATGGCGACCAGAAGTGTACACAGTATTCCAGATGGGGCCTCACCATAGATTTATAAAGAGGCAAAATGACACTTGCTGACTTATTTTCTATACCCTTCCTAATGATCCCTAACATTGAGTTTGCTTTTTTCACTGCTGAGGCACACTGGGTTGACATCTTCATTGAGCTGTCCACCAGGACACCAAGGTCCCTTTCCTGGTTTGTCGCAGAGAGTTCAGACCCCATCAGTTTATAAATGTAATTGGGGGTTTTTGCCCCAACATGCATCACTCTGCACTTACTGATGTTGAAGCTCATTTGCCACTGTTTTGCCCACTCCCCCAGTGTCAAGAGATCCCTCTGGAGCTCCTCACAATCTCTCACAGTTTTCACTACCCTGTATAATTTAGTGTCGTCAGCAAATTTGGCTACCTTGCTTTTTACTCCTACCTCTAGATCATTTATGAAGAGGTTGAAAAGCAGGGGTCCCAGTACTGAACCTTGGGGGACCCCACTCTTTACTTCCCTCCACTTGGAGAAGTGTCCATTTAGTGCTACCCTCTGTTTCCTGTCCCTTAGCCAGTTGCTGATCCAGGACAAGACCTGTCCCTTTATTCCATGACTGGTAAGTTTATTCAAGAGCCTTTGGTGTGGGACCTTGTCAAAAGCCTTCTGAAAGTCCAGATAAACAATGTCAACTGGATCCCCCTTATCCACATGCTTGTTGACACTCTCAAAAAATTCCAACAGATTAGTGAGGCATGATTTGCCCTTGTAAAAGCCATGTTGGCTCTCCTTTAGCAGCGCCTTCTCTTCTATGTACCTATTAATTCTATATTTTAGGATGGTTTCCATCACTTTACCTGGGACACATGTCAAACTGACAGGTCGGTAATTTCCTGGATCACCCCTGGATCCTTTTTTGAAAATTGGTGTTACATTCGCTACCTTCCAGTCATCAGGCACAAAGCCTGATTTGAGGGAAATATTATATATTTTGGCTAGGAGATCAGCAATTTCGTCTTTAAGTTCCCTGAGAACTCGTGGATGGATGCCATCTGGTCCTGGCGATTTGTTAGTGTTTATCTTAACAAGACATGCAAGGACCTCCTCCCTGGTTATTTCTATCTTGCTTAATTCTTCGGTTTCCCTCCCTACGAAGATAGGCTCTGTTTTGGGCATGTGGTCTCTGTCTTCTTCAGTGAATACTGAAGCAAAGAATTCATTGAGTCTCTCTGCAATCTCTGTTTCCTCTTTAATAACCCCTTGCCTTCCATTGTCATCTAATGGTCCAATGGCCTTCCTAGTTGGGTTCTTACTTCTAATGTACTTAAAGAAGTCTTTGTTATTTCTCTGAGTATTTTTAGCTATACGCTCCTCAAAGTCTTGCTTTGCTTTCCTGATTGTTGCCTTGCATTTGTTCTGCCAGAATTTATGTTTCTGCCTGCTGTCCTCATTTGGACAAGCCTTCCATCTTCTAAATGAGCTTTTCTTGCTCTTGATCACTTCCCGAACAGCTCCTGTAAGCCACATCGGAGTCCTCTTGGACCTGGCAGTGCCCTTTTTCCTTTTGGGTATGTATTCCAATTGGGCCTCTGTTATTGTTTTTGTAAACAACCTCCATGCCTCTTGGAGTGTTTGGACTCTCTCAATTTTCCCTTTCAGTTTCTTTTTTACTAGTTTCCTCATCTTTGGGAAGTTTCCTTTTTGAAAATTTAAGATCTCTGTTTTAGATTTTATCAGTGACTTGCAGTCTATGATCAAGTTAAACATAATTGAGTTGTGGTCACTGTTCCCTATTGGATCAGTCACATTAACATCTTGCACCAGATCCTGAGTATTACTCAGGATCAAGTCAAGGATTCTTGTACCTCTAGTTGGGTCTTCAACCATCTGTCCCAGGGAACAATCATTTAGCATATCTAGGAACTTTATCTCTTTATCATGTGCTGAACAACAGTTCACCCAGTCTATGTGAGGGTAATTGAAGTCCCCCATTATAACCAGGCTTCCCTTCCTGGATGCCTCCTTTACAACATTCTCCAACTGCCAGTCTCCCTCAAGAGTTTGGGTCGGAGGCCGATAGTATATGCCTACTGTTAGACCATCCTTGTGGCCTGGTACTCTTACCCACAGAGCTTCTAATGGTGACTCTAAATCACCTAGATATTCCAATTCATACGATTTTATCACTTCTTTGACATACAAGGCTACACCACCTCCTGTTTGCCCCTTCCTATCCTTCCTGTACATTTATTCTAGCTGTCCAGGCAACCTTGTACTGACATCTAGTGACAATTTTTAAGTGTTACAAATACAATATAATTTTAAAAAATATATTTTAAAAATTGGTTTGGTTTGAAACCAATGACCATAATAAAGAAATGCCAGCATCCTGCAATTTTTATATGTGGTATTGACCTTTAGGATCCTTAATTACCAGATTACCTAAAGGACAGCAGCTCCCCATTGGCTCAGTGTGTAAAAGCACTTTGCTTGGAAACCAAAAGCACAGGGTTCGATTCTCTGAGAGCTGCATGACAGGGGACATGAAAAGAGCCTCATTCGGGCATCCCCTGCAAAAATCCTTTCAACCCAGAGTAATCTCTGCCATGAAAACACACACCTAAAGGACCACCTTTACCCATTTCAGTCTTTATAAGATCTCCATCTTATGATCTTCCCTCTGGTCTCCCATTATTGATGCTCTTTTCTTGTGAGTATCACAGACAGAGCCTTCTCTACATTGACACCAAAGTTATTAAATTTCTTTTCTATGGGAATCCATCTAAAGCCTTTTCTTCGTGCCTTTAAGCATTCTAGAAGCATTGTCTTTCTGGATGGCTTTCTACTGAGATTCATTGTGTGACAACCTACCTTTTTGTTGTTGTTTCTTTCTGTCGTTATTAATTGAATAAGATTTATTTTTGTGGACTTATAACATTCATTTTTGTAGATTTCCTAAACTGTCTTATAACAGTGTTTATTTTTAAAACGCAAGGGCTGAAATTTTGTTCACGGAGTAGTAGACTTCCTGTGGAAACCTCAGAAGCCTGTGTTCCACAGCTGACAATTTTGTTTTTGACAATATGGGCCACACTCTGTGGAGTTCTGTATCTTTTGATTTATTGTAACTTCAGTTCACATGGGTATCTAAGGTATGGGGTTCTTCCATGCTGCAGTAATGCAAGTCAATCCAATTTGTCTATTAATCTACAGTATAAGCTTTATTTATCTACCTTGCTTCTATGTGTACAAATCTCCAATGCGCTTCAGAGTTATTGCAACCATGTAACAGGCACAAAATGGACTCTAATGACAGGCAAATACTTAAATACATTGGTACTTCATACAACGATTTTAATCTGTTCCATAGGGCTCGTTGTTGCACGAAAAAATTGCTATACGATGCATGCATCGTATAGCGATTTTTCCTATGGGATGCACTGTACAATGATTTTTTTTTTTGCTAAGTGGTTTTCCCACTGAAAAATTGTACGATTTTTTCCCATAGGGAAAATTTTTATGCAGGACACCATTTTCCCCAAAAACCTAATTGTTATGCAATTTCGTTGCTACATGTTGCTATTCATTGCTATTCGTTGTTGTATGAGGTTCCACTTGTACAGTATATGAGCTGGATACAGGAGCACAATTAGCCTGAAAAGGCACTGTATAACTGAGTAAATAATACATCAGTTAAAACAGGAGTGCCCACACTATGGCCCATGGGCTGGATCCAGCCGCCAAAGCCATTTCACCTGGCCCCCGACACCCTCACTGCTCCCAGAAGTGGAAGTAAAATGCACATGCACTGTTGCATGATGCATAGCAAATGCACAGAATGCTGCCGTAAATGACCTGCAGCTGCTGTAAATGTGTTTACGACAGCCACGGGTAATTTACGGCAGCATTCTGCACATACATAAGAACATAAGAACAGCCTTGCTGGAACAGGCCACAGCCCATCCAGTCCAGCATTCTGTCTCACACAGTGGTTCACCATTTCTTTCAGGGTATTCCCAAGCAGATGCCTTCACCTGCTTAGGATTCCCTGGAAATGGCATTGAGAGATATCCTGCCTATCTCTCCAACCCGGAGGTTGTCCTTAAGTATCCATAATTATAGCCATTGATACCCTTGTCCTCCATGAACTTGTCTAATCCTTTCTTGAAGCTGTCTAGACTGACAGCTGTCACCACTTCTTCTGGCAGGGAGTTCCATAGACCAGTAATCCTCTGGGTGAAAAAGTACTTTCTCTTATTTGTTTTAGAACTAGTACCCAAAAGTTTCATGGAGTGTCCCCTAGTTCTAGTGTTATGCGATAGGGAAAACAGTTTTTCCTTATCTACTTTGTCCACACCGTGCATGATTTTATAAACTTCAATCAGGTCACCTCTTAGACGTCGTCGTTCAAGAGTGAAGAGGCCCAACCGTTGCAGCCTCAGATGGTAAGGAAGGTGTTCCTGTCCCCTAATCATTCTGGTTGCCCTCCTCTGCACTTTTTCCAGCTCCATAATATCCTTCTGGAGGTATGGCGACCAGAACTGTACACAGTATTCCAGATGGGACCTCACCATAGATTTATAAAGAGGCAAAATGACACTTGCTGACTTATTTTCTATACCCTTCCTAATGATCCCTAGCATTGAGTTTGCTTTTTTCACTGCTGAGGCACACTGGGTTGACATCTTCATTGAGTTGTCCACCAGGACACCAAGGTCCCTTTCCTGGTTTGTCGCAGAGAGTTCAGACCCCATCAGTTTATAAATGTAATTGGGGTTCTTTGCCCCAAATGTTTTACTTCTGCTTCCAGTGGGAGGAACCACTTGACCGGCCCGATTAGCTGTCTGGGGAACGTGGTCAGGCTCCCGAAAAGTTTGGGTACCCCTGAGTTAAACAGTGAAAAGCACTTCTTAAAACATGAAACCTCTTAAAAGTAAAAATGTTAAAATAAAATGCACTTCCTTAACCTTTAAGCATGTTAAATGAACTAGCACGGAGAGAAAAATCTATTTGAAGCTCACTTGGCCTAGCCTGCTTTAATCTATGAGAATAAATTCATGATGTAGCTTTTGGATGAAGCGAACAATAGCCTTTTGGTGCTATCTTGCACTGGTTCACGTCATTACTTTGTTTTTTTATTTCTTGCTGCTATAGTGTGATATGAATTCTCTTTTGCTTAATTTTCCTGTCTGGGATGCCATATTTATATTCTTGGGATTTTTATCTGTCCTTGGGAAACGCTTTGATAAACCATATTGGACATAACATACTGTATACAGTACACAATTTACTTTTCTCTTCACTTCCCACCAAACATAAACATAATACCATCTGGTGTCAAGAATATCTTTTTTTCTAAACATAAACAATATTTACTTCCCTCCTAAACCTTTCTCCTGGCTTCTCATGGAACTTTGAAACATAAACAACTCCTGGGCTATCAAGGATATATCTTGAAGACATAAAGATCACCATCTGGGCTTTCAAGGCTATTCTCACCATTTCACCATGTCATAATATCTTTTGTTCACATATTCCCCTCATAGAATACCTGAGTTGGAAGAGACGTTTTAGGCCATCAAGTCCAACTCCCTGCTCAATACAGGAATCCAGGTGACTGTCCAATTCTCTCTTGAAAGCTTCCAGTGTTGGAATGCTCACCCAGACCACATATACAGTAATACCTCATACAAAGTCCGCTTCATACAACATCGAATTCATACAACATCGCCTAATTCCTTGAAAAAAGTTGCCTCATACAAAGTCGCTGCAACTTTGTATGAGGTGTTGGGGTTTTCCCCAGGTTGCATGCGTGCATTGCTCTTGTAAGTTTTGCACGAGGTGAGAGTGTTTAGGAGTGGTTTTGAGCGCGATTTTGGATTTTTCTGAATTTTTTTGTCAGAATTTTTAGAAGCATTCCTGGGGTTTTTGCAGCATTCTTCAGGTTCTTGGACAATCAGGATTGTTTTATATGTTTTTGTAATGTATTTAGCCTTTAGACAATGATTTCTTAAAGTTCTGATGTTTCCTGTCTGTTTCCTTTACTTTGCCCTGAAGTCTGTGCTGTTACAGTACAATGTATCTCTATGGAAACAACGTTGTACGAGGCATCGTGGCAAGTGTTTGGACGTTGTATGAGGCATCGCGGCTAGGATTTTGCATGCCTCATACAAAGTCCAAATCCGTATAAAGTCCAAACTTGCGGAACCAAGTTTGGACGTTGTATGAGGTATCACTGTACATACCTAATCAACCTTTGCCCATCATTTCCTGTATAGTTTCTGAAAAGTATTTGCTAAATGTGGATCTCTGTGTAGAGAGAAGCTGATGGGAGGCAGTTTGGAGCTGGAATTATACATGATAATAATTGAGAATTTTCATCACATTTCACTTGGCAAATTTTATTCTTTATAACTATTGTTTGCTTCCCCCACCCCAATAACGCTTAATTAGATATGATACTTCATTGTGGGGAAGTCACTGGGGACTGTGGAATGGAAGAAGTCTTTAATTTCTAAAAATTGCCTCTAGAAGGACGGCTTTGACAGTGATGGCAGGTTTCAGAAATGAAAGACTCCCCACATTCTCTAGAGCACTGTTTTCCAACCTTACATTTTTGGACTTTAATTCCCCAAAGCACTAATCAGTCAGTGTACTGACTTAGACTTCTGGGAATTAAAGTTCACCTCTGGGGTATGTGTCCCACGTTGGGAACCACTGCTCTAGAGCTTAGCTGCATCTCCATGGTGACTTATAGACTTTTTCTGGAGGTGGAGGAAATTTGGCAGTTTTTTATTTCTGAAAAATGACCACAGCTGATGGCAGCAGCAAACTTTTTATATATATCTATATCTATCTATCTATCTATCTATCTATCTATCTATCTATCTATCTATCTATCTATCTATCGATAGATAGATAGATAGATAGATAGATAGATAGATAGATAGATATAGATATAGATATAGATATAGATATAGATATAGATATAGATATAGATATATATGTATATATATGTATATAGATATAGATAGATAGAGATATAGATAGAGATATATAGATAGAGATATATAGATAGATAGAGAGAGAGAGAGAGCGCAACATTTGTCCCCCATTTCCTGTAGAGTTTCTGATATTTGCTAAATTTGGGTCTTTATGGTAGAGAGAAGCTATTGGAGAGGCAGTTTGGAGCTAGAATTGGAAAAGACAGTTATTTACTGGTTTCAGAAGAACTTAGAAAAGTTACTTTTTGTGCTGTGTCTTTCTGTACCCTTTGTGGCCTGAATAGCCTTTTCTAAATAGTTGCTCTTAGAGTTGGATATTATGCAGCATAAATTGCTCATTGTATGCCCTTTACTGTCATTATCATAATTTTGATCATTTCCGTGTTGGGTTTTTTTAGGTTTGGAGATCTCCAAGTTTTGCTTTGTTAGTGATGAAGATTCTACTCAATACTTGAGAACCCATAATGTGAAGCTTTTTCTCTCAGCTGACAGGACAGATGTGTGCAATGCACTTCAGAAAGGTTTGTGTCTTAGTTTATTCCTCCATTTTCTTTTAGCCAAAATACTTTTCCCTACATTTTCTTTCCACCTCTCTAACTATTTACTTGGGTCTAAAATACCTCCTTTCTTACTTCATGACACATTTTGTGAACACCTTCTGTGTCACTACCAAGTTCAACCAACAAGGGCACACAAAGAAACAATATCTGAAAAAGGAGGTTATACTTAAAAACACTTATGCTAAATAATAATATTTGTTTAATTATTCCTTTTGAATATTGTAATAATTTATAATGTTTCTTTTAATACTATAAGCTGTCTTGGATTCTTTTTGAGGAGATAGACAGACAGATAGGCATGCTAGTCTTAAAAGTCTACAGCAGGGGTTCCCAACCTATGGCCCGCAGTCCAGACCCGGCTTGTGGCACCATTTCATGTGGCCTGCACCACCTCCGCTGTGCCCAGAAGTGGAAGCGGTGTGTTTACATCAACCGTAAAACACACGAGCATGCATAAATGCACCCATGACTGTCGTAAACACAGAAGTGGACACATTTATGACAGCCATAAATGCTTCCGCTTCCAGGGGCATGGTCTGGCCCACTCAGCTGTCCTGGGGGACGTGGTCAGGCCCGTGGCATAAAAAGGTTGGGAACCCCTGGTCTACAGAACTGTTTGTTGATTTCACATCCTCCAGAAAATGTCTCTATCCCTGTTGGTGTTTCCCACTTCCCCTTTTCATTAATCCTGAGAATGGCTACTAGCATCAGATACTCCTGTCTCAGTTAAAATCACCTTAGTTGAGACTATTTTTGCAAAGTTGATTATGAGGAAATTAAGAGTAAGCAATTCCACTCAATGTTCCTTTTCCCCCTGAAAAAGTCAGTAGAGATATTTTGAGAAATATTATCCTGATATTATCCTGTTCAGCTACTTTTGGGGGATGTCTCTGTTTTCTTCCTGTGACCAGTATGATAGCTCCATCCACTTGTCTGCCTGCCTTTGGGAGTCTGATGACAAAAAAGCACACAAAAAATGAAAATTCAGAAAGTTATCACACTACTGATTACTATACAGTATAGTAATTGATTATATAGGTTGTTGTGAAGAAGCCATGCAGATGTGTAGCATTTCCTCAAAGCATTTCCATCTTGTACAAAAAAAAATTACGCCACATCTGCCTCTCTTTAAAGCTCAGTTCTTGGGAGATAGGTTTATGCTAGGACCCATGACATAAATTGTAGCCTGCACCACATCCTGTTAATCCATGTGCTGCACAAGCAATGTAACAATATGTTCACCACACAGGAGTCTCAGCAGCACTCATCGTCCAGCAGGAGATCCAAGCTCCCACCACACAGCTGCGTGTTGTCTTTGATGGTGATGCAGTGCTCTTTTCGGATGAGACTGACCGTGTCTTTCGGGAAAATGGTCTGGAGGGGGCCATAGCCTATGAGAAGAGTATGGAATCAGTGCCCATGGGAGAGGTAAGGTTATGCATTTTCTTTCTGAGAAGGTTTCATTCTGTCCATCCTTTACCTGCAGCCATAAAGGCCCTTCTGTTTGCCACATTCGCTTTTTCAACCCAAATGAATTTGCCCAAGCAACCTTCTGAAGCACAACTTTTTCCTGAGCCAATGAAAGAAACTGGCTTTGCATTCCATTCTTTTATTCATCTACCACACCACACCACATCTCTCATATAAAAAAAAAATGTTTGTGTGAGCAGGGCTCCTTCAAGAGTTAAATTAATTTGTTGATGCTCTCATTAGGTTTCTCAGCAATAAAAGTTGCAGATTAGCTTGCTTTGGTTGAATAATTATTTCATCTATAATTGAGCCCAGAGTGGGTTTGCAACTTGATTGTGCAGATATAGCAAATTTTGAAGGAATGCATCTTTGAGATGGGATTGCTTTCTAACTAGAAAGCTACTATCTTGTCTAATTTGCCATAAAGATTATGCTTTTTCCTTTTTAGTTTCCTTTTTAGTTCATGGTTACAGGCACACAATTGTTGTTGTTGTTGTTTTATGAGAAGCATAAGTGAACCCCATCCTTTTCCTCTTAATTAAATAGTTTTGTTTTGATTTATTGTCTTCATCCATTCTAAGGTATAATACAACTCCTCTCTAATCTGCCATATTCTGCAGGGTCCACTGAAAGCATTTGCTCTTCATCTTGGGAAGATGTGCAAGAAGTTTGATCCAGAGACATCCCCCATCCGAACCTATTTGGTAACAGCCCGTAGTGGTCGGGACATGGGCATCCGGGCCATCAAAACTCTTAGAGAATGGGGCTTGGCAATAGATGAGGCCTTCTTCATGAATGGAGCTCCAAAAGGACCCATATTGTCCAAGATCCAGCCACACATTTTCTTTGATGACAGTCTTCACAATATTCAGGGTGCCCTGGATGTTGGTATACCCTCTGCTCTGGTCCCTTGTGATTGCAGTACAGAAGTAAAAACTTACCATACTATGTGACAGCTACACAAACTTTCTGGCTAAAGTAACAGGGGTGACATTTGGAGTCTGTCCCTGATCTCATTTTATGTGTGTAAAAGGACAAAACTGTTGTGTGGTGACGTGATGATACATTAAGCCCTAAAAAAAGAGAGAAGGAAAACATGGCTCCCATTAGGTTTTAGCATTTCCTCAAATCATCCAATTACCATACCTGTCAAGTATCCCATATTGGCCAGGAAAACCCTGTATTTTTAAGCCTCTTCCCGCCACCCTCCCATTTTATTAATTTCCCCATAAATATCGGTACTGCAGTGGCTCAAGTCGCTAAGATGCTGACTGGGAAGCGGAAGGTCAGCAGTTCGATTCCCGAGTACTGCAGGACGGAAATGAGCTCCCGTCTTCATCCCAGCTCCTGCCAACCTAGCAGTTCGAAAGCAAGAAATTTCAAGTAGATAAATAGGGACCACTTCGGTGGGAAGGTAATAGCGTTCCATGCGCTCCGGTGTCTAGTCATGCCTGTCACATGACCACGGAAATGTCTGCAGAAGCAGACAGCGCTGGCTCTTCGGCTTAGAAACAGAGATGAGCACTGCACCCTAGAGTCGGATACGACTGGCTTTCGAGCAAGGGAAACCTTTACCTTTACCTTACCATAAATATCACGTATTAATTTTTAAAAAAATCCCGAAGCTGCAGTTTTTCCTCCTGCCACCAGAGGTCACTGTGGCTTTTCGCTTGCAGAAGAGGAGAGAGAAGGTGGGTGCCTTCTTTCATCTCTCTGCTTCCGCTCCTTCGACTCCTCCTGGGCCTGGAGGGTGAGGGGGAAATGGAAGAAAGAGCTGCTCGACGCGACAGGGCCAGGTGCCCCAGCATCTGCCCCTTCTGGATAAGTCTATGTCTTTTTGTTTTGTTTTGTATGTGTGTGACTCGCCTTTGTGTGGGTGGGTGTGGAGAGCAATGGTGTGTGTTTGTGTGTGTGTTGTGGGTGAGGGTACAGGTTAAACAGATGAGCACTGAACCCTAGAGTCGGATATGACTGGCTTTCAAGCAAGGGACACCTTTACATTTACCTTGCTTGAAAGCCAGTCGTATCTGACTCTAGGGCTCAGTGCTTATCTCTGTTTCAAAGCCGAAGTGCCAGCGCTGTCTGCTTCTACAGACATTTCCATGGTCATGTGGCAGGCATGACTAGACACCGGAGTGCATGGAACGATGTTTTCCTTCCCACCAAAGTGGCCCCTATTTATCTACTTGCAATTTCTTGCTTTCAAACTGCTAGGTTGGCAGGAGCTGGGACAGAGGCAGAAGCTCACTCCGTCCTGCAGTACTCGGGTATCGAGCTGCTGACCTGCCACCTTCCAGCCAGCACCTTAGCCACTTGAGCCACTGCAGCTCAGTGGTTAAGAAGCTCACCTTGTTAGCTGAAAGGCTGACATGACGGTTTCAGCTCCAGTCTCTGTCCCAGCTCCTAGAAACCTAGCAGTTCAAAAGCAAGAAATTGCAAGTAGATAAATAGGGTCCACTTTGGTGTGAAAGGTAACAACATTCTGGTGTCTAGTCATGTCCACAGAAACATCTACAAACAGACAGTGCTGGCTCTTTTGGCTATAAACAGAGATGAGCACTGAACCCTAGAGTCAGATATGACAGGCAGCATTGGATCTAACAATAGGTAAAGGTAAAGGTTGCCCTTGCTCGAAAGCCAGTCATATCCGACTCTAGGGTGCAGTGCTCATCTCCATTTACAGTCAAAGAGCCAGTGCTGTCTGTGTTTGCAGACGTTTTCATGGTCATGTGGTAGGCATGACTAGAGCCCAGCAAGTCACACAGCCAGATTTGACCACATCCACAGATTTGGCCATGCCCACAGAGGGGCATGATCAAAATTTCCCTTATTTTCAAATCCCAAACTTGACAGGTATGCCAATTACTGTGATGCTCAGGAATCTTAGCCCTCTCTGCCTTGGTGTTTTTCCTCCTTTATCCATATTTCCTTTTGTGCCATTGCTTCTTAAATTGTAACCCCCTCAAGTCTTAGCTTTTAAAGACTGATCTGAAAATTACTCCGAGGGCCTCTCCACATGTAGAGTGGTTTTTAATTACTCTAAATAAATATATTCCTGCTATATATTTTTAAAAAATGAAATCACAAAGATCGCTTGACCTGAACAGCAGAGAATTTGAAATGCAAAATGGAGATAATGTTTGAAATATAACAATGAGGTGTTCCATAAAAGTGTAGGTATTTGAGTGTAAGCCTTGCTATTTCCAATGGGGTGATCTCCAGCTTGTATATGTTACAAGCCAGAGATGACTTCAGATTGGCAAAGTGTTCCACCTGTGGTTAACCACGGGTTAAATGTCTCACCCTGAAAACCCCTATGAGCATCTCTATAGGTTGACACAGCCCCAAGAGTAGGGTTTTGAAGATATGTGAAATATTTAACAAATAGTTTCATCAATGCCCCTCCCCAGTGAGTTTCCATGGCTAAGCAGGAATTCAAACCCAGCTCCCCTACGTTCTAGTTTGTCAATATTTTTTTACAACTTCATACTGGTTTTCATGTTGTCTTCGCATGTTAATCAGAGTTCAGCAAGCTACCGGTCTTCTTTCGTGTCTAGACCAGACATTAAACTGCCAAAATGATGCCACCTTGTGATGAATTGATTCCATATTTCCTTTTGCCCTATCTAGAGTGTGAAAGATTAGCCGGCAAAACAAGGTTGCCATTGCCTGGGTGCACCCAATTGTAGTTCAAAAATATTACAATCTTTGAGGAAACTCTCTGTAGCCTGGCAAACTACCATTAAAAAGCAGTTACACTGTAATTCCATTTCTACCAAGTAGTTAGTTACCATTATAATTTTAAAAAAATAAAACATTCCTTTCCCCCAATAATAACTGAAATAGTTTTACCTTCAAAAAAAACTTGAATGCTACTGATTTGGTCTGTGGAACAAAACATACCCTCTACCCATCTACCTCAGAGAACTAACAAGAGATAACAAAGCATAGCACAAGACACAATTAGAAACATATAATAGTGTTCCTCTATCATTTAGTGAGGCCAAATATACTCTTCGATGTTCTGGTAGAAATGCGAAGCAGCCAGCATAACAGAGCTAAACTCAGAACATGGAGGGCAATGGCACAGCACTGCTCATTATATACACTCAGAAATTTATACATTTGGACGGGAAACGACAGGAAGGGGGGAGAGGGGTAACTGGGAAGTCATCAGACCAGAGTGAAGACTGTATAGACTACATAGTTTAGGCAGGAACGCAATTCCACGATATTTCAAGACCAAGAAGGAGACAAAATGGTGGATCATATTGATCCCAATTACATTACAAAACGTTACAGTAATAAAAATATTCAAACACAACATCCCTCCCTCCTAGGATGGGACGAAGTCCCTTAGCCACTGTAGAGGCCCACAAACCCTTTTGGGCCGAACCGATACCTGATTGTGTTCAGTAGTCCTTGGCCGACTAGGTTCCATTGAGTAATACCCCGTGCTGGGGGCCCTTTCAGAACCGTTTGCATTTTGGGAGCATTGTCCCGACTCGGAATTGGAACCAGGGAGAGGGCAAACTAAATCAAAACCCCGTTTGGATGAAGCAGGAGCAGGGGATCGATCAAAATTAAAACTAGAATCAGGAGGGGGGAAACACAACGAAAAGTCCCGCCTTTGAGAACCTTGAGTAGGGGGCGACTCAATGAAAGCTTGCCTCATTTGGGTAGGAGTTGAGGTAGACTCGAATGTAGTAGGATGGGGAGTCCCTTGGGAGAAATCAAAGCCCTGCTTCTCGTTTGGACGAGTGGGGGAACACTCTGTAAACTCCCCCCGATCCTGTAAATCAAAAGGTACATTTCCATGTTCTGGGCTTGGCAACAACCTCCAACGGACTTGGGGCAGGCTTGAATTAGAAAGCTGGGAACCACAACTGACTGCCAATCTGCCTGCCTCGCATCCCCCTGGGAGTAAGTGGGTGGGGGAGGACCCTGATGTGGAATTATCCTGAATAGGATCACCTTGTACCTCTTGGAATTCCATCACCCTGTATCTGAGCTGGTCGGTGTGGCGCCACCATAGCAAACCAGTACCTGTTTTGACATGATAGGACACTGGACCCATTTGTTCCACCACAATACCCGATACCCATGCTGGACCACAGCCACATAGTTCCTACAGTGCACCAGATCCCCAGCTGCAAAAACCTTTTTTGTGAGCAATTTCAACATTAACATCCCTATCCTCCACCTTGGAAGGATCCAACCGGTTGAGCAATGAGACCAGCCTCCTACGCATTAGGAGTTCGGCTGGTGACAGCCCTGATGCCAAGGGCGTTGTCTGATAGCATGTGAGGAATTGGCAAAGTTGTACCTCAATGTCCCCCTGCCCCATGCTGCGAAGTGCCTCTTTGGTAGTGTGAACCTGACGTGGCGGGGTGGAAAGGGGCAGAAGTTACGTGCTGAATGGCGTTCCTCTTGACGAATGCCTGAAATTCAGAAGAGGTGAATGTTGTGGCATTGTCGGACACAAGCACGTCCGGAGCTGCTTGATAGTGCCCGCAGAAGATGTACTGAGCATTGGAATTACCTCCAGCCATTTAGAAAACAAGTTGACCACCAGCAGGAAAAGCGTATCCCGAAAATGGCTGATGAAAGCAACATGAATCCGTGACCAAGGTCCATGGGCTGTGTCCCATTCCTCGGTGGGAAGCCAGGACTCCTCGGTCTAGGAACTCTGGCAGCTCTGGCAAGTGCCCACCATTTGTTTAATGTCCCTGTCTACCTGGGGCCACCAGAAAAAACTCCTAGCCAAAGGCAACCTCTCTCAAGCGAAAGCTCGAACCGTTTTCGAAAGAACACTTTGAACTCCTCAGCAAGAGGAGATGTGGGCCAGCCTTTCTTAACCCAAGAAATTACCTGGGACAGGATTTTGTCCCGTGCTGTTGCCTTAGCAATGTCTGAAGGCACTATGGGGCGTGAGTCGAGAGACTCGATCAGTAGTACCTGAAGATCCTGCTCAATTTCGCAATCTGCCTCCCCCAGGTCTGGCAATGGAGACAGTGTGTCAGCATGGCTGATGTCCTTACCCGGATGGTGAACCAGGGTGTACTGTAAAGCATTTAAGAAAATGGCACAGTGTAACATGTGAAAATGGCACAGTGTAACGTGGGGGGACAGTATCTGGGGAGTGGGCTTAGAAGTAACAAATATCCCCAGCAAGGGCTTATGATCCATAACTACAGTGAATTTCCTTCCATACAGGAAGTCGTGGAACTTTTTTGTTCCAGCAACTATGGCCAGAGCCTCCCTGTCAGTCTGGGCATAGTTGCGCTCGGTTTTAGTCAATGACCTAGAATAGAACGCAATCGGGGCTTCCTTCCCATTTTCTAACACATGACACAGGACAGCCCCCACCCCCACTGGTTTTGTAATGGGTTTCCTGGGATCAAAGTGAGTCAAGACTGCTTCGGATGATAGAAGCTCTTATAACTCATGAAACGCACAATCCCGGGCCTGCCCCCACCTCCAGACAGCATCCTTTTTAAGCAACCAGTGTAGCGGCTCCGCTACAGAGGCCTTCCTGGGAAGGAAGGAGTGATAGAAGTTGAGCAGACCTAGGAAGGACTGCAACTCAGTTTTTGAGGTTGGGCGAGGGGCATTGCGGACAGCAGCAACCTTTGAATCAGGAGAGTTTAACTCCCTCGGGAGTAATCTTAAACCCAAGAAACTCTACTTCCCATGCAAGGAAAACACATTTGTCCTTTCTCAGACGTAACCCTGCATTCTCAAAAACCTGTAACACATGATCTAACCTGCTGGCGAGCTCGGATTTGCTTCCAGCGGTTATAAGAACGTCATCGAAGTATGGGAGGACCCCAGGGAGACCCTTTAAAATATGTTCAACAAGTGACTGAAATACACCCGGTGCTGCATTCACGCCAAACTGAATGAGCGTTACCTTGAAGTCCCCCTTGTGTGTAACAATAGTTTGGGCCGCAGCGGCAGCAGGTGTAATGGATAACTATTGATAGGCCTGTGCTAAGTCCAATTTGGGAAAACGTTTGCCCCATGTAAGGCAGCCAATAAGTGGCTAACTACTGGCACCGGGTAAGCATTAGGGCAAATGGCCTTATTGATAGTGCATTTATAATCTGCGCAAATCTCACCTCCCCATTGGATTTGATCGCAGTCACGATAGGTGTCTCCCACTCCGCGGAGTCCACCGGAACCAAAATCTCCTGGCTCACCAGT
Source organism: Bradypodion ventrale (assembly GCA_035047345.1). Classification (NCBI taxonomy): domain Eukaryota; kingdom Metazoa; phylum Chordata; class Lepidosauria; order Squamata; family Chamaeleonidae; genus Bradypodion; species Bradypodion ventrale. Next base: position 369,214,230 of record JAWDJE010000001.1, on the reverse strand, counting down.
TTGTCCAGTTCGGCCTCGATTTTGTCCTTTAAGGCAAACGGTACCCTGTGAGGCTTGAGGCGGATCAGCAGCATGGCCGGATCAAGGTCAAAAGACACTGGGGGGCCCTGTAATTGCCTAGTCCCTTTTCAAAGACTGTCAGGTGCACGTTACTAACATCCTGCACTGGGGTCGGCATGGGCGGTGTTGATGCCAGACAGTCTGATCCCTAGTGGCTAAAACCACTGCACCCCAAGTAAGCAGTTTGTGCCGCATTTGACCACCACAGGAGGTAGCTTTGTTGTAATGTTTTTGAACACAACAGAGAAATCCCCCACCCCCAGGACCGGAATTAGGCAACCCTGCATGTCTCGGAAAGACGTCTTCAGAGCCCGTAGTTTTGGGCGAAGGTTTGGGGGAATTTTCAACAATTCACTCTGGGGTAGGATGGAGTAGGAAGTACCGGAGTCCACTTCCATCTTTACCGGAACGCTGTGCAGCTTGACCTCCGCGAAGAAACGGTTGGAGATGCTAGATACACGGCAGACAGACGGCTCCTTGGCAGAGATCTTTGACACATACGCTCCTTTCTGACTTGGTTGGCTGGGCTGCTCCAGGGCTTGCTTCTGGCATTGCCTGCAGACCTTGGGAATGTGGCCCTTCTTGCCACAGTGGTGGCAGTTGTCGTTCTTGAAGGGGCACTGACGGTGGTTGTGCCTCGCCCCACAGCCGTCGCACTTGCCATGGGCCCTCTCGGCGGTGTGCTTGCCCGATGACTTCATCTGGACCTTCCGGACCTCACCGTCCTCATCACTGGATCCGGACCCCGACGTGGACTTAGACGCTGGCGATGCTGAAGACGCAGAAGAGTGGGGCGAAGAACAGCGATGGGTCTGAACAGCAGACTCCGAACCACCAGAGGCGGCAGGCCTATGTTTGAACGACTTGATACCCGACCTCACAGCCTCTGACACCAACGCTTCCCACAGGACCAACTTGAAGGTCAGCACGTCCTTGACCATGAGCCAGTGCTGAGTCTCCTCGTCCCACATGCCAGCCAGCAGGCAATCCTGCAACGCTTCTTACAGGTAGTCCCACTGGCAAGGGGCGGCAGCCAACCTCAGCACAGCGGCATAGTCGGCGATGGTCTCTCCCGGCCATTGGTCCCATCTGTGGAACGCCACCCGGGCCAGGAAGATGGACACCTTCGGCTGGAAGTATGTCCGAAGAGCCGTCAGGTTCTCAGCCAGTGAGACGGTGTCGATGTCCCGGGACAACACAAGGTGTGTGGCCAGCTCGAGGGTGGCCAGGCCACACGGTGACAAGAATCAGGATCACTTCTTCTCCTCGTCGGTGATGTCCTGGGCCGCCATGGCGTGGCAGAACTACCGCTTGTACAGGACCCATTTTGCTGGAGCGGTCACGTCGAACAGAGCTAGGGTAGGTGTATGGGACGCCATTATCCCACCTTTGTCGCCAATTTGTTCTGGTAGAAATGCAAAGCAGCCAGCATAACAGGGCTAAACTCTTTATTAGGCAGAACAGGGAGGGCAATGGCACAGCACTGCTCAATATATATACTCAGAAATGCATACATTTGGGCAGGAAATGACAGGAAGGGGGGAGAGGGGCAACTGGGAGGTCATCGGACCGGGGTGAAGACAGTAGAGACTACACAGTTTAGGCAGGAACACAGTCCTGTGACATTTCAGGACCAAAAAGAAGGAGACAAAATGGCAGATCGTATTGATCCCAATTACATTACAAAATGTTACAGTAATAAAAGTATTCAAACACAACATACTCCATTACAGTAAAACCCTGGGTTACGATTGCCCAGGTTTATGTTTGCTGCAGTTTATGATGGCAAATTTAATAAAATAAATTCCTGATTTATGACCAAAAATCACGCTAGAGTTTAAAATGGTGTCCGCACCCTCTGCCAGAATTTGCAATTCATCCCTTACCGCTGTGGAGTTGGCGTTGGCATTTTTGCTGCTATTTCTGCACTGTCTGCTGCCTCTACCGGCACCGGAAGTGTCTGGGGACCTTATCTGCTCAGTTTTGACCTTCATCTGAGCTCCCTGGGCAGCACTACAGCCGGGAACACATACCTTCCCCAGGTTTCGGCTGTAGCATTGCCCAGGAAACTCAGACAAAGGTCAGAACTGAGTGGATGAAGGTCCCCAGACTCTTCCAGTGTCGGTAGAGGCAGAAAATGGGCTCCCCAGCGGCTGGACAAACCACTCAGGAAGAAGCAGCAGCATGGAAAAGGTGGGGAGATCACTTCATCGCTTTTGTGTGGGGTGGGGGATGATTGCATCTGCCATTTTTTGGCTTTTTTGGGCAGTTTTTGGATTTTAAAATATTTTTTTTTTTGATCCAGTAGGGACTGTTTTCCCTTTGTGGGGGTGGGGAATGATCGTGTCTGCCATTTTTTGAATGTTTTGGTGTTTTTTTTATTATTATTATTATTATTATTATTATTATTATTATTATTATTATTATTATTATTATTATTATTATTATTTTGATCAGAACCTTTTTTAAATTATCAATGCATTCCTATGGGGAAACATGCTTCGGTTTATGTTTGCTTTGGTTTATGACAGAGGCTGTTAGAATGGACCTCTGTCATAACCCAAGGTTTTACTGTACTATAAAAGTAACTAAAATGCACTCATAGTAGAAAACTAGGCAAGGTATCACCTGTTAATTTATAGTGGTAACATAGTTGTTCTTTTTTTACTGAAAGAGAAAATTAATTATAAGTAACCTGTTGCCTTCCAACTCTTTTGTTAGTTGTATGATCAGACTCACTTTTGTCTTATTTTTCATTACAGAGGTAGACGTTTCTAGTAGAACGCTTGAGGCGTCAGGTGCAGCTTATAAGACCAGTCTTAAAATCGACCATCCTGTTTTCTCTCCAGTGGTCTCCTCTAGAGGGCAGCACAGAATATCAAAACCTGGGAGAAGTCTTTCCTCCCAGTCATCTGTCTGTTTTTGCATAGTGTTTGTTGGACGGAGGGAAAGAGTATTAAACTATGTGCACAGGTTTTGCTTTAAATATCTTAATGATATTTCCCAGTAGCATACATAAGAATCCATATAGCCATGATTTTCTTCCAAGTTCCCTTACCGTGTACCACAGAACCAACTCAGTTGTACGCAGGGACAACCCACAATGTTTTGTTGCTTGAACAAGATGGCACACTCAACTCACCACATTCCATATACAAAAGCAAGCTGGATCAGTATGACTATTAAAGTGAACAAGGGCAGGAAGATAGGATCCACAGCCACCAAGCATGGAGTCAGCTATTTAATGGGCCGTAAGACTGGTCGTGTGGAACACACACATCTGTCCAGCTGGAAGGAGGGGTATAATTAGGAAAAATAACCCCAAGACCAGTGGTGTACTGCTCCAGATTCCCACCAGATCCCAGGAACCTATAGCGGAAATTCCCCCAGGCCACGCCCACTTGGCCAGCCACATCCACCTCCCGACCCCAGGCCATGGTGTGGCTGGCCAAGTGGGTGTGGCCCACAGTTAGCCACACCCACTGATTTAGCTACGCCCATGGTGGGGGTAGTAATTTTTTTTTTTGCAGTGCATCACTGCCCAAGACTGTTACTTTCCAACATCTGTTTACTGAGACAGTTCCCTCACTTTGACTAACAACAGTGCCAGCCTGTTTATGCCAGATGGAGCTAATAAATAACCATGTTGCCTCACAGATTGAACCATTATTATTATTTGTTAGTTATGATATTATTATTATTATTGAAAGATGACAGCTACTTTAAGACCATGCCATAGTTTATGTGAACATCCTCCTTCAATTGTTCTAGTCTAATTGTAAGACAGACTCCACTGCAGGATGCCACAGCAGCCGCATAGCAGTGTGAAATGAATGTTCTTAATTAAGCCTTATTCCCTGGGCTTTTTGTGGAGATGTTAATGGCTGACTCAGTTAAACATCTGAGAGGGGATTAACCACAAAGATGGTGCAGAAACAAAATAATTGCAGGTGAAAGGACAAGGTGGCATTGCCCAAGGGCATGCACCCACACCCATAGAATATCTCTGTCATGCTGGACAAAGAGAAATCAAGTTATTTAATTGCTGATGTAGAAGTAAACAGTAATGAGCTTTCAAAAAACTTCCATCAGCATAAAGAATATCTGACTAGGCAAAATGTGCCTGGACTAAATGAGGAAAGGAAAGAGTCTTGTTTCATTACCCACAAGCAGCAAACAAGAATGACTACTTCATAGTTGTCCTAATTTTTAATTGCATTTTTGTCTCACCTTTCCTTCAACTATCTCTGGATGTAGTATGTACTTCTTCCTCACTCTTACCATAGCACCATTGGGGTATAGTTTAGGCAGAGGGGACTTAAAAGGCTCTGTCTGTGTTTTTGCTGCTGCCTGCTGTGTAGGCAGCATGCCTCATTTGTAAACCACTTCGAGTTGCCTTCGGGGTGAGGTTAAGCGGTATATAAATAAAACTTTATTATTATTATTATTATTATTATTATTATTATTATTATTATTATTATTATTATTATTATTATTATTATTATTATTATTATTAAACAGCTCCTTACCATGATTAGTCTTAAAATGTACCGCTAGAAGATTTGTGTAGGATTTTGGAGATCCCAGTTCAGAAGCCTCCACTCAGCCTTGAAACTCACAGGGTGACCTTGGGTGTGAACTCTGCTGAATTCACATCAGAAGGTTGTTGTGAGGAAGAATGGAGAGCAGAAGAGATCGTCGCAGAAAAGGAGCATTCTAAATGTGAAGAATACGACGATCTAATGTTCTCTTTTAAGTCCTACACCATTTGCGATTTTGACTTTTTCATAATGGCTTTGCTAGACTCCAAGGGTACTGAGTGGCATATCTTCCTTTCAGAACTGAAGGTAATTTTATCCTGCTGAGCTTCAGAAATCCCTTTAATGATGCCATGCTTAATGAATGGATTGCAGTCTCATGATTGGAATGAGCAGCAGTGCAAATCCCTTTAATGATGCCATGCTTAATGAATGGATGGCAAGCCAGACAGACAGCTTGCAGAGGTTACTGGCCATGGGTCAGATCAGACAGGGTTGTAATACGCTTCAGAGAGAACAGCAAGCTTTCTGGCTAAAGACATTTTATTGTGCATCTAAGGCCCTTAATCTAGCTGCCTAACAAGACTGGGAAGCTAATCAAGACCAAAATATCCCTGAACAGATTCCAAGTACTGTATAAGGATAGATCTCCAGCAGATGTCAGTAGTATAGCTTGCCTGGTCTTACTGAAGGTATCTTGATGTCTACCAGTTGGGCATCTTGCTGTAGGATAATGTAGAAAAGCTAGGGCTACTTGGTTAATGAAGGCTTTCTAGATTGGACATGACCCATTCTTCATCCTCCCCCCACCTTTAAATTGTGACCCTGAGCATATTTGGCGTGCCCTCGTAGCAACAGTTTCCTGCATTTCATTAGGAGCCTGTTTCCCTGCAGTTCTGCTCCAAGGACAAACCAAAGTCTTGTGTTTACTCTGAAGTACAAAAAAGTCAATCTCTCTTCTTTTAAACTGCACCGATGATAATTGACCTCCCCAACCCTACTTGACTGCCAATCAAGCATGAAGCAGCAGCCAAGGGTAGATTCATGATAAGGGCATAGGACAGGTATAATAATGAAGGGTCTGTCAAGGTTCGGCTGTCAACCCATATGAAGATCAATGGTGGAACACCAAAAAAGAAATAAAATTATAGGTCTGGCTGGAAGGAAATTGCTTGAATTGGATTCTCTTTTCATTCTGCTGTGGCAGAAAACAGATTTCTTAGGTCCTGCTAATGAACAAAAATCAAGAAATGTATGCACTGAAGGCATGGCTTTTTCAAAGACCCTGTTATCAAACTATTGCCTCATCACAAATGGATCTGGTGGTCTTTCTGGGGTGAAATTCAAATGACCGGTTCTTCCTCCTATGCACCAGCTTAATGCATGCACATATTTATTTATATATTTATTGTATTGTATGGTAACACTATATGCTAGATAACACTACAACATTTGCCACAAGGGTACGTCCAGTTGTGATTCAAAAATACCACAATCTTCGAGGAGGCATTTAGGTGCTGCTCAGCCCCCAGGCACTTTTGTCTGAAGGAAGAGTGACAGGAGAGACCAGCAAAGGTGGGAGGGGGGTACTCCTCCCCCCCCCCCCCCACACGCACAAATTATGCCAACCCAAAGTCAGCTTTAGAGGAAGGACATCCTAAGTCTGGATAACTGGGAAGGCCACCACAGATCTTCTGCTGTTGCTAGACCTGATGCTGGGGTTTGGGCATCTCCCTGGCTCCCTGTTCCAGCTTGCTTTTGTATAGGGAATGTGGTGAGTTGAGTGTGCCATCTTGTTCTTTGGCTCAAGCAGCAAAGCATTGTGAGTTTAAGAAGGCGCTAGGTAGGATTTACCTCTCCTCACACAGAGTCAAAACTCAGTAAGCTTTGACCACTAGATCAGACTTGTGGGGAAGGGAAGAGGGTTGATCTGAGGATCCAGTGATAATCACATCTGTGTGAGAAATAAAAAAAATATTGGAGGACAATCGAGGGAAAGGAAAATACATGAGGGTGTAGATGTGTGATTTGTGCCATGCTTCAATGTCATGGTCTAAGTAAGGACGTGCAAACTGAAAATAAAAGTAAATATTCTCCTAGTTTCAAGGGGGCATAGTTATTATTTTATATGATGGAGTCTTGGAGATAATTTGAGCATTTACAATGCCAATTTTTACATATTTCTGTAAATCAGCAAAAAATTAAAAATACAGAAACTGTTGCCTTCTTGCGTGGACTATTAACACAGAAATAGGAGTAGTACAGGTTGAATCTTTCTGAGCAAAAAAACCCCTGACATTTTGTGCTTGCTGTGTGTGCGCGTATGCATGCAAACGTGCATGCATGTGCACAGTTAGCTCTAAAACAACAACAAAAATGTCTAAACTAGAGGCATTTTACATAAATTCTAGAAACCATAATGACTGGGAGGAAAAAGTCATTTCCATCTCAGGCAGGAAATGAGGTTTCTGGTGAGGGCTTCAAACATCTTGATAACTTGTCTTATGTTGTGATTGTTTGTTCCAACATACATGGTTAAATTACACGCTCCTGTACCAGTAAGTATAAAGCCTGTTCCACAGGACTTTGGAAAATGAAGAAAAGGGGATACCAAATGTACAAATTGAGCAGGTAGGGAATTTTAAAGGAAACAGTTTGAAAAAAGGGAAGAAGAAAAGCAGAAGAGAAAGATAAGAAAAAGCAGCAGAAGGTTGCTGAGCTACTGAGGAAGAAGACAAGGGCAAGAAACTGACTGTAGAAGAGGAAGAGACAGAAAGAGCTACTTTTAACCAGCAAGGATAGGCGAGAGTCAGTATCAGAAGTCACAAAAAACAGTCTCCAGAGCTGTGAGAACCAACTTTCACAATTACAACAGCAGCTGATCTGCATCTCTGTCTGTGTACTTGTGTGATTATATGGATGGTGAGTGGTCAGTTCTGTCCTGCCATATCCCAGTCTTAAATAGAGACCTTTTGTATGTGCAGTGTCTACATCAGGGTTTCCCAACCTTTACAAGCCGAGGGCCAGGTCATGCTCTCTCAGTCAGCTTTGAGGGCCGTACAGCCATTTTGGCCTGCCTGCATGATTGGGGTGGCCATTTTCTCCCAACAGCTTCAAAGTGGTGCCCATTTTGTTTCTTGAATGCCCTTGGAGGGGTTGGGTGGGCACATGAAATGGCACCATGGGCCAGAGCCGCCCCTTGGGCCTTAGGTTGGGAACCCCTGGTCTACATACTCAGGATCTATTCAGTGTTTCAGCTGAACATGTGAAAGCAAGGATGAAGATCATGATTGGTCCCCTTCACCAGTTAGGCAGATGGAGAGGGTTCCAGTGCATAGAAAAGGCAGCAACCCTGCAGCTCTCTAGCTCCACTCCTGATATTGGTGCATTGGCTCCCTACACATAGACTGCCATGTAATCTGTGGGAACTCAGAAACTCTCTTAAGGGGCTTTATAAGACCCCGCCAACCACCATGTGGCCAATGCTGATTAGTTGGACTTCTCTGTTCTTTCTCTAGCCAATGAGCATATGCCGTGAGCCGCCCACAGTGTACTGCCCACATATTTGTGTGTTGGTTGTTGGGTAGGGTAGGGTAGGGGATGTAGCAAGAGCCCACAGCATACTGCCCATAATGTAGAGCACTTGTCCCCAGGGGCTGTGCTGAATGGCTCCCATATTGTTCTTGATCAAATTAGTCTGATATTATTAGCTTGATCAGACAAATACACCTTGAAGGACATAAGGAGGAAGGGTCATTGCTTCCAGCAGGCACAATAGGCCCCCTTTGACTAAAGATAGTTTAAAATCCTTACTTTCTAACCCCAAAGCCATAACTTTTGATGACTATCTATCTGCAGTCTCTAGTATATTTAACTAATTGGTTGATTTTGATAATAAATAGAGTACAAACTCAAAATGCCAATGATCTTCTGCATGGAAAAGCTTACATCTTGGGGAATTTGATATGGGAGGAAATGGAGATGAAGGAAGTGAAGCAGGTTGGCAAAACAATTTTTTTATGCCGTTTCCTTGTAAGGAACAGTACATTTCATGGTTAGAAGTCTATAGAACACTAAAAATGTTTGGCGTGCAGAGATCTTCAGGACCCTTAACCACCTGCCCTCAAAGCAAAAACAGAGTTTGATTCCACAAGAAGACCAATGATAAGGGATATCTATCTGGATTTTCTTAAACTCTTGAAAGATAGGAATATACTGTGATGTTTCAAGGACACAATTATAGCATTTGACTAAATATATTTTTTAAGATAACCTTCTGCCCTCAAAGCAAAAATAGTCTTCCACAAGAGGCTCCAATGATAAGGGGTTATTTCTAGGCTCAGGGGCTGAGAACATTCCAAGTGTGAAGGGTAGTGGTAGTGGTATCCACTCTATAAATTGCAAAGCAATCACCCATTGCAACCACTGTTCCCAACAGCTCCCTTTATTCTCTGGAACCTCTTATGGTAGAAGTTGCTGAACAGGGCTGTAGCTGAAAACTCCTGTGGCTGTTGAATTCTGGTGTTAGCCTCTGCTGCTGGTGGTGGTGGTGGTAAGTATAGGGGAACTTATAGGGGTGTTGGGGTCAATTTGTGAAGGAGTTAGACCAAGAGTATGGCCTTTTACATAGTACTTTTTGAATACTAATAATTATATGACCCATATGGCATCAGGATTCTAGAAATGCTTTTGGGGGGTCTGCAGGCAGACAACACATTGTGTGAATGTTCACACACACACACACACACACACACACACACACACACAATCATTGGAGCCTCTTGTGGAAGACTATTTTTGCTTTGAGGGCAGGTGGTTAAGGGGCCTGAAGATCTCTTCACGCCAAACATTTTTAGTGTTCTATAGTCTTCTAACCATGAAATGTACTGTTCCTTACAAGGAAATGGCCTAAAAAATTGTTTTACCAACCTGCTTCACTTCCTTCATCTCCATTTCCTCCCATATCATCTCTTCTTTCATTAATATTTTCACCACATTTTTAATTGAAACGCCTTATAATAAGTATCTATATTTGGGATTCCCAATCCACCCTCCCTCTGTGCTAAATACCACAACTTTTTGATATTCTTGGTCTCTTCCCCCCATTTAAAAATAGATTGATAAAAACAACATTGAATTTATGGAATAAGTTGAAAAGGAAGTTAGCACCAGATGTGACCCCAATTACAGAAATGGAAGATTTGAGGAATTTTCCATTGAAGTTGGATAGGAAGGTGAGGGATGTGTTTCTGAAAAATGATGTATTCCTGCTAAAAGATTGGATTCAGATATGTAGAAATAAAGAAAAAAGATTGAGAATTTATGAACAATTGAATTTGAACTGGTTTCAAGTCATTTTATTGAATAAATGGAATAATAAATATTTTTGGAGACCAGCTTAATAAGAGAAAGGACAGATTTTGAAGAGTTGGTATTTAAAATGAGAAAATGAGAGGTAGGAATTAAGGGCCTTGTTAGTAAATTGTATAAAATGTTAAATGGTGATGACGTATCTATGTCTGTGAGAGTTATGGAGCAGAACTATAAAATGTTGTGGAGGTGGTACCTGACACCGGTTAGGTTAAATCAGATGAACTGTACTAAAACGGAAATGTGCTGGAGATGTAAGACTGTTGCGGGGACTTATGAACATATGTGGTGGAGTTGTGATTTGGTTAAAGCTTTTTGGCTTAAAATAAGAACATAGAACATAAGAACAGCCTTGCTGGAACAGGCCACAGCCCATCCAGTCCAGCATTCTGTCCCACACAGAGGCTCACCAATTCCTTCAGGGTATTCCCAAGCAGATGCCTTCACCTGCTTAGGATTCCCTGGAAATGGCATTGAGAGATATCCTGCCTATCTCTCCAACCCAGAGGTTGTCCTTAAGTATCCATAATTATAGCCATTGATACCCTTGTCCTCCATGAACTTGTCTAATCCTTTCTTAAAGCTGTCAAGACTGACAGCTGTCACCACTTCTTCTGGCAGGGAGTTCCATAGACCAGTAATCCTCTGGGTGAAAAAGTACTTTCTCTTATTTGTTTGAGAACTAGTACCCAAAAGTTTCATGGAGTGTCCCCTAGTTCTAGTGTTATGCGATAGGGAAAACAGTTTTTCCTTATCTACTTTGTCCACACCGTGCATGATTTTATAAACTTCAATCAGGTCACCTCTTAGACGTCGTCGTTCAAGAGTGAAAAGGCCCAACCGTTGCAGCCTCAGATGGTAAGGAAGGTGTTCCATTCCCCTGATCATTCTGGTTGCCCTCCTCTGCACTTTTTCCAGCTCCATAATATCCTTCTGGAGGTATGGCGACCAGAACTGTACACAGTATTCCAGATGGGGCCTCACCATAGATTTATAAAGAGGCAAAATGACACTTGCTGACTTATTTTCTATACCCTTCCTAATGATCCCTAACATTGAGTTTGCTTTTTTCACTGCTGAGGCACACTGGGTTGACACCTTCATTGAGTTGTCCACCAGGACACCAAGGTCCCTTTCCTGGTTTGTCACCGAGAGTTCAGACCCCATCAGTTTATAAATGTAATTGGTTTTTTTTGCCCCAACATGCATCACTCTGCACTTACTAATGTTGAAGCTCATTTTCCACTGTTTTGCCCACTCCCCCAGTGTCAAGAGATCCCTCTGGAGCTCCTCACAATCTCTCACAGTTTTCACTACCCTGTATAATTTAGTGTCGTCAGCAAATTTGGTTACCTTGCTTTTTACTCCTACCTCTAGATCATTTATGAAGAGGTTGAAAAGCAGGGGTCCCAGTACTGAACCTTGGGGGACCCCACTCTTTACTTCCCTCCACTTGGAGAAGTGTCCATTTAGTGCTACCCTCTGTTTCCTGTCCCTTAGCCAGTTGCTGATCCAGGACAAGACCTGTCCCTTTATTCCATGACTGGTAAGTTTATTCAAGAGCCTTTGGTGTGGGACCTTGTCAAAAGCCTTCTGAAAGTCCAGATAAACAATGTCAACTGGATCCCCCTTATCCACATGCTTGTTGACACTCTCAAAAAATTCCAACAGATTAGTGAGGCATGATTTGCCCTTGCAAAAGCCATGTTGGCTCTCCTTTAGCAGTGCCTTCTCTTCTATGTGCCTATTAATTCTATCTTTTAGGATGGTTTCCATCACTTTACCTGGGACACATGTCAAACTGACAGGTCGGTAATTTCCTGGATCACCCCTGGATCCTTTTTTGAAAATTGGTGTTACATTCGCTACCTTCCAGTCATCAGGCACAAAGCCTGATTTGAGAGAAATATTATATATTTTGGCTAGGAGATCAGCAATTTCATCTTTAAGTTCCCTGAGAACTCGTGGATGGATGCCATCTGGTCCTGGTGATTTGTTAGTGTTTAGCTTAACAAGACATGCAAGGACCTCCTCCCTGGTTATTTCTACCTGGCTTAATTCTTCGGTTTCCCTCCCTACGAAGACAGGCTCTGTTTTGGGCATGTGGTCTCTGTCTTCTTCAGTGAATACTGAAGCAAAGAATTCATTGAGTCTCTCTGCAATCTCTGTTTCCTCTTTAATAACCCCTTGCCTTCCATTGTCATCTAATGGTCTAATGGCCTTCCTAGTTGGGTTCTTACTTCTAATGTACTTAAAGAAGTCTTTGTTATTTCTCTGAGTATTTTTAGCTATACGCTCCTCAAAGTCTTGCTTTGCTTTCCTGATTGTTGAAAATGAAATATCTCAAATAATAGGTAGTAAGTTTAAGCTGGAGTCAGGTACTGCCTTATTGATGGAGTTTGACAATATGAATATAGAAGAACACAATATAGAACTATTAACAATAATATTGACAACTGCAAGACAATGTATTGCTAGAAATTGGAAGAATGATTCTACAGTGGATATAGAGGAATGGTATAGAGAAATGTGGCATCTTGCACTTAATGAGTATCTGGCCATCGGCCGTAATAAAGAATTTGATTTTATTTGATTTGATTTGCACTTAATGATAAGTTAACATGGGAATTGTAAATAAAAAGAGGCATGACAGATAAAAAAATTTTTGGAATAATCTGGAAAACATTTCTGGTTTATACACTGTCTGAAGGAAAAGGTAGCAGACCAGCCCCAAGTCACATGAGTTTTTGGTTATAATATATGATGCTGGGCAGCTCTTCAACTCCCAAGGCAATGTACATAGCACTGGTGTATTATCTTATGTTTAGATTTGTTTTTCTTTTTAAGATAGTGTATTTTTCACATTAAAATAATATATGTCTAAATAAGGTAAAATGAATATACACTATCTGTTATTACTGTATTTTAAGTATGTGATTTTACTTTTAATTTTTACTTGTAATTTGTATTTCTGTTATTTTGTATTATGTATCGATGTCTTTTTTCTTTGTGTATTACTTTTCCTTTTTAAAAAATAATTAAAATTAATCAAAGATAAAAATAAGGAAATGGCCTATCAAATTCCCCAAGATGTAAGCTTTTCCATGCAGAAGATCATTGGCATTTTGAGTTTGTACTCTTATTTATTATCAAAATCAACCAATTAGTTAAATATACTGCAATACATTTTAAAATATGCTGGAGAGGCTTACTAATATCCAGACATTAAAGATTCCCATCTCTCTCTCTGTCACTTTGCACTATCCTGACTTGCCTTGCTCAGGGAAGGGGTATGTGGGTGTGGAAAAATCCTTATAACGCTTACAATACATGCCGGAATTAGACTGAGTATCATATTCATTCATTCTAATATATCTCTGTCTTTGAGGACCTGCTAGAGACTGCAGATAGATAGTCATCAAAAGTTATGGCTTTGGGGTTAGAAAGTAAGGATTTTAAACTACCTTTAGTCAAAGGGGGCCTCTTGTGCCTGTTAAGACATTGCTAGAAATGCTTGATGTGGAAAGGGGTGGGGGTAGGGTAGGGGTGGCCAACCCATGTAGAGCTGGGCCACTCCAAAATTGCTTACAGTTCCCAGCTTTTTTGTGTGTGTCTTCCACATTCACACAATGTGTTATTGTATGACTAGAGCCCCCACAATCACCTCTAAAATCCTGCTACCACACCTGTCATATAATTCTTAATATTCAAAAAGTGAACTCCTATTCATGTGTAGGAAGTCTAAAAAGCCATTAACCTGTTCTAACGCATTGACGTCAAGTGCCATTCTGCCCCTGAGGTCAAGTGCCATTCTCTTGAGATAAGCTATTGTGGGGACTACTGTGACTCTTGCTAAGAGGTCAGATCAAATTAGATGTGAGAGAAACTTTTTCATTTTAACTTAATCAATTTTTTAAACTTGCACAGCTTTGCACTACTTATCCAACAACAACAGCAACAACAACAAAAAGAGATATAATATTTTATTTCTGAATTTCTGCCTTGGCAACTGTGGTCTTTCTAACTTCTTGATCTTTATTTCCCCCCATCTTTACCAACACTAAATATACAGTTTAGGCCCTAATACTTTGTATGATTTTTAGACTTCAAGTTCTTCAGTCCTTTGCATACTTCAGGTAGAGCTTGAAGTTCAACACATTACATGTGTTGTATAATGCTGTGAAGTGCCTCAAACAAAGGGAGTGTAGAAAGGAACCCCCCTCTACAGACGTGCAATTGCAGGTGGTAAAATGTTGATCCGAAAACTTTAAACCTCGCTGTTTGTAAAACATAATCAGCTTGTATAGTTGTTTCCACCTGTAACCAACTCAAAGCATAAGCATGGGCCACTTCCACCTTCTAATGCTGGAAGCAATGACCCTTCATCCTTATGTCCTTCAAATTGTAGAAGCTTCCTATTTGTCTGATCAAGCTAATAATATCAGACTAGTTTGATCAAGAACAAGTAATAGGGGAGCCATTCAGCACAGCCCCTGGGGACAAGTGCTCTACACTATGGGCAGTATGCTGTGGGCTCTTGCTACATCCCCTAACCTTACCCCAACAACCAACACACACACACACACACATATGTGGGCAGTACGCTGTGGGCAGCTCACGGCATATGCTCATTGGCTAGAGAAAGAACAGAGAAGTCCTAACTAATCAACGTTGGCCACGTGGTGGTTGGCGGGGCCTAACCAATCAGCATTGGCCACGTGGTTGTGGGTGGGGCCTTATAAAGCCCCTTAAGAGAGAAGCTCACAGCTTGAGAGCATCAGTCAGCTGCAGAATTCCAAGCACAAGCTCAGCTGCTCCCACAAGGAGCCCTATGCCTAATTTTTTTAAATTGTATTTCTCTTTTAGAATAATAAATAAAATACAGTATATAAAACCAAATCCCTTAACAGCTGCTACATGCCCTACAAACAAACAGATTTTGGGGTGTATCCCTAAATTGGGTTCCCCAGACTGCACCCCAAAACAGGGACAAAACTAAGGACTGAACCTAAAAAAGAGGGGAGAAGGGGAGGGAGGGGAGGAAGAAGGAGAGGGGAGGGGAGGGGTAATGAGGGGAGGGGGAGGGACAAAAGACTGACCCTAAAGGGGAGGGGCACCTGTCAAGTTTGATCCAAGGTACTCCCTATATTCTTCTCAGGTCATATGGAAGTCCACATGTGGAGTCCCCTGCTTAGATATCTGCATTCGTGTTTCATGTGGATGTTGCTGATGCTGCCAGAGGACAACTACAGGTGCAAAGTAGGAGGGGGAGCATAGGACACAGCACACCTGTAGTCTCCAAAGAGGTGAAAAGGAGAAAAGTCTTCCACAAAGAAACAGCTGCACATGCTTTAAGGCAGGGATGGATAACCTCCACAGGTCTAGAAGCCACACACACCCATTCTTGAAAACCTGCTCCTGTGACCCTATCCTACCCCACAAAATTTTCTCACAGGTTGTCGCTCCTTCTTTTTTTTTACTGTTGTGCCCTCAAGTAGTCAAACCTTTCAAACAAATATTTGAAGAGAAAGAACTTGGCATGGGCTCAGATGTGATGGAGGTGCCCCCGCCCCAAGGCTTTTAAAGAATTTTGCCCTTCCACTTGTCTTTCAAAAATACATCTTTCCCATTGAGGAGAAATAGCTTGGCATGGGCTCTAAGGTGCTCAGCCAAATGTATCAGAATGTTTGCAAATGTCAAGTGCCTGGCCTGCTAAAACAGGTGCCACCTAAGATTGCAGGGCATTAAAATTGGCAAGGACATGTAACTAATTTTGAGGTTTACGTCTACTACTTCTTAGTCTTCTTTCGTGTCCCGATCAAACCCTAGATTGCCAAAATAAAGCCACTTTCTTGACTGTTGCTGGTTAAACTTAAGTCATCATCAGTGCATGTTTCTGGCAGTAACTGGCAGACTCTTAAGAAAACCTGTCTATGCAAGGATAGTTTCCCTTTTCATTAGAGAGTGTTTACGCAATTGGCCACATGATCAGTTGCGCAAACAGTGTGTGACCTAAAGAAAAGCTTGCTAAAGAGAGAAAAACTCTGCCACAGGTGTTCTTACACTTAGCTTGTTTTCAGTAGGGCTCTAGTTTATATCATTCATGCTGTTGTAGATTAGAATTGTTTCTGCTTTGTTTAACAGGAGTTATTAAGAAAACTCTGCAGCTGGCTGTGAGGAGTTTATTGTTGAACAGGACTGTTGCATATCTGGAGAAACATATAGATGAAAACTAAAAACAAGAACTGGTAGCTTTATAGTCTTCTTCTTCCTCCATATCTGAATATAAGTGATCCTCACAGCAATCAGCCATGAAGACTGTCCTGAGAATATAATGCAGTGGCCTTTCATCTGCCTCCCACATCGCCTTTCATCAGCCTTCCACATCCAGATCTGCAAGTCACTTTCTGGTCCTGTGCCCTTTTGGCACGCAAAGTCCTCATCAGCTCAGGCAAGTGTTGATGAAGTTGCTGCCCTCCATCAAGATGGATTCAAGTGGGATTTAATCCACTTGGGGACCATCAACTTTCCCTAAGGACTTTGCCACTGAAAGCCGTTAGTCCTCAGGGTTGTCAGGTTAGTTAACTGCCACCTGACACTTGGCATTGATTTGCTGGAGGTATGGTCTACTCTCTATTAACATAGCAGGATAACCTGGCCAGAAAGATCAGTTATGCTCACTGATGTTTTCTAAATAAGCTTGCTTTTTAAACTTTTGGCTAAAACATAGGGATGTTTTGACAACAAGAGACAAAAGAGGGAATGATAGATAGTGTCAGGGAGGGGGAGTGACAGTCATTCATGCATTCTAGTGCTGCTTTCCCTCATTCAACAACAATAGATTTCCCATTTTATTTCATTAAGTCTCCCTGGAGATATAATAATAATTATGTGTCGGAAATTATTCTGGGTTGAAAGGATTTCTGCTGGAGAAACTCTGCTCACAGGATGCCCGAATGAGGCTCCTTTCATGTCCCCAAGATCGTTTCCCACAGAAGTGGTCCCTATTTATCTACTTGCAGTTTCTTGCTTTCCATCTGCTAGGTTGGCAGGAGCTGGGACAGAGATAGTCTCTCGTTCCATCATGTGGTACCCGGGTCTCGAACTGCTGACTTACTGGCCTTCCAGCTAACAAGGCGAGCTTCTTAACTACTGAGCCACCACAGCCCCTGGAGATGCTCCTCTGATTCCTACTCTTATTTTAGGGGCAACCCCCCCCCCCGACCTTAGAACACATCCTGAAGTTCAGAGAAGATCAAAGCAGTTTTTAAATATAAAATCAATTACTTTGAATGGGCAGAAACATCTTTTGAGATAGAGCAATGGAGAAAAGGGACTCAGAAATAGGAAATTCACATCTGCACCCTCCACACTTGTTGAATGTGTAATGCAGGGATGCACAAACTATGCCCGGGGGCTGGATCTGGCCCCTGATGCCATTTAATCTGGCCCACAAAGCCCTCGTCGCTCCCAGAAGCGGAAGTAAAACACACCCATATGGGTGTGTTTTACTTCTGCTTCCAGGAGCGACAAGGGCTTCACGGGCCAGATGAATTGGCAACAGGGCTAGATCCAGTCCCTGGGCCGTAGTGACCAGCCTCCTGAACCATGTGACCGGCCCTTGGCCCAAAAAAATTTGGGCACCCCTGGTGTAATGTGATAAAGTGAATGCATAACAGGATGTCTGAAGTCTAACAATGATTTTTCGCTATTCAAGGCTTTCTCCCACCCCGGTTTTGAGGTTCCCAAAAGCTTTCCCAAGGCTTTAGGAAGCTTTGCAGCCTCAGGAAAGATGATAAGAAACTTGAAATTAAGGATTAACAGCTACAGCTGATGACATCATCATCATTTACTACTGTTGAGTTGTGAAACAAGATTTCCACCAGTGAGTCATAAACCTGTTCTTGATTTGTTTAAGCTGTATTAACTAGAGAACATCATGATATTGTGTGGCAGACAATTCCACCAGCTAATTACAGGTTGTATGAACTACTTTCTTGCATCTGTCCTAAATTGGACCAATTTAATTGAGGAAATATTTGAATTACAGAAGATAAACATTCATTTCCCATTCCATCCCAAGGTTTCTTGGGATTATTGCAAGGTCATAATCAACAACTATATCTGCCTTTTGTTATCTATCAAGTGCAGAGGTGAGATCCCTTGTACAAATATGACACTGGCCACAGGCTTCTTCTGAAAGAAGTTAGAAGTAAAAAGCTGCAAAATAACATGGCTCCTTCTTGTTCAATACAATATTAAAGGTCAGTCTGGGGAAATAAGGGAAAAGAGGACCCAACCATGCAGAGGAGAGACCAAAACCTATTTTGTGGAAAATCAGATACTAAATAAAACAAAAATGCTGTAGCACTTTAAAGACTAACTTGCGGTCTCCGCGAGCCCAATTGGCATAAACGGCCCCTGGCAGAGGCCACACCAGTCGAAAAAGCTCCTGGTCACTGGGCTCTGCGGGCACGTAAATTGGGGGGCGGATTAATAGTCATAGGATTGATTCACCCGCATCTGACCTGACCGGCAGTTCTGCTAAGGGAAGCTAAATCACTAACTCCCGTTAGGCATTAGGCAATTACTCACTTGCAGATGAGCCCAAGCTTTAGTGCAAATAGTGGCCATGTTTACTCTTGAGCAAGCCAGGAACAATGGTTTTTCCCTGTCAGTATTTGCCTTAGTTAATCAACTTCCCCAAGAGAAGTTCCCAATTAACCCGGGTAAATGGGTGATGTGATTTTCTGTCAGATGACGATTCTATCACACGCTGCCTTGAATTCCTATATATGATGATGCTTTTCCCTCAATAAATCACTGGTCTTCGCTCCATCTTGTCTCGTGTCGTTACTTGACCAGTCTCCTCTGGGACCTCAAGGGCCGCTTCACGGCCCAAATCCAACATCTGGTGACCCCGACGTGATTCTACTCGTGAGTAAGCGATCTACACGGTCCGGTTCTACACTAGAACCGTGTCCGATTCGTCCCGGAGGGCAGCGTGGCAGCTCCGGTCGGAAAGCCATCCGGCCGGGGTGATAGCTACGCGGCGAGGCATTCCAGAGAGGCATCCTACGGCTTGCATCGCAGAAACGCGTTCCGCTCAGGGGCAGGCTGTGAAACCCTGATTCCAGCGCAGAGGCCACCGAGGGCCCGTGGCAGCAGTCCACGCTCCGAGCTCCATCCCAGAGATTCGTCACGCTGAGACCTATTGCCTAAAAAGATGCGTCGAATTCGTCCCGAGAAGAAGCCCTTCGAAGGACCCGGCAGGTAATATGGGGACTTGTCCTCAGCGGCAATGTCCATCCGCTAACCAGAGAATTCACTTCATTGAATTCAAGGCCCTGGCCAGGGTAAATAATTTACGTCTTCACAGTGGGAAGTTAGCGGAACTCTTAGCGTACCTGGAGGCCAATTGTCCGCTTTATCCAGAACGGGCCGTACTTGACCTCACACTTTGGGATCGGATAGGAGCCTGCATTCGGCAAGCACCAAAAGCTCCAAGCAGCATAATTGGCACATGGAGCAAATGTAGGAAGCTCTTAGCAGAGGATGACCCAGTCCGGATAGAGGCCCAGAAACCCCCAGCGCAGGCAGAGCCATCAGCCCCAACGGCTCTCTATCCGTCACTCCAGCTCAAACAGAGTAGTGTAGGGAGCTTTCCCTCGGTGACAGCTGCAGACGTCACCGACGGAATGCGTAAGATGGGAAGCGCTGGCGCTTCACTGACAGTTACGGGTTCCCTGGCTACCAAGAGTGTGGTTCAGCGCATGGCTGAGGAAGAAATCAGCAAGGGGGAATTGCCAGCAGAAGATCTAGCTGAGCTTAGGCAGCTATGCCCAGTTCGCATAGAGGTAGATGCCCTCACGGGTCAGCAGCAAGCAATTCATTCACCAGTTCCGTATAAGCTACTCATGGCCATACGGAAAGCCATTACAGAAACAGGACTCCAGAGCCGATTCACTAGGGGCACGCTTCAGCAAGTGTGCGAAACCATGATGCTCATTCCGTACGACTGGAAAGCCGTCATGCGAATGATGCTCAACCCCAGCCAGTATCTGCTATGGGACAGCGAGTATCGTCTCGAAGCGCAGGCAAGGGCCGCCAGGATGGGCGGAGCGGTAATCCCTGACCAGCTATATGGTTCAGGTCCGTTCGAATCCGTTGACGCGCAAGTCGCCCTGCCGCTCGCCACGCTCCACATGGCAGCGGAGACAGCCTTCAAGGCTTATCTCAAGGTCCCGGCAGCTGGCAAAGCAGCCAAGAATTACACAGTGGTCAAACAGGGATCCCAGGAGTCCTACATGGACTTTATCAATCGATTAGAGGAAGCGATCAGTAGACAGATCGATAATGAGCAAGCCCAACAAGAGCTCATGATGAAATTGGCCAAAGACAACGCCAATCTCGACTGCCGTAAGATCTTGCAGTCCCTGGGAAATCGTCCCGACCTGACTCTCACAGATATGATTAGGGCATGCGCCGACGTTGGCACAGATTCCTACAAAATGGGTCTGTTGGCAGCGGCGGTGCAAGGAGGCAAGAGATTCCGGTTCAAGGGAGCATGTCACAATTGTGGCAAGATCGGTCACTTTGCTAAGGAATGCCGATCCAAAGGCAGCGGCCAGCGCACCGGCCGTTCCAAGGCTCCAACCACCCCATGTCCCAAATGCAATAAGGGCCTTCACTGGGCCAGGAATTGTCTGAATTCGGGAAACCGGAACACGAGCACATCTCTGGCCCCGGTCCAAACAGAGGCTTCCCTCGCTCTGGGCGCGCCAGAGCTGGATTAGATTCCAATCACATTCCAGGCATTGCGAAGGTGCAGGCCAGCCCCAAGGGTAGTACAGGGCTAGAATTGACTTGCCAGGCAGACGTCACATGCGACTTGCCAGGCACAGTCTATCTGGTGGATTCCCAGTACATGGCCCCCCTACCCAAAGGCTTCATAGGCCTAGTTTTGCCTCGTAGTGTCGCAGGAGCACGCGGAATTCTTGTAATTCTGGGAGTCATTGACTCCAATTTTTCGGGCATTCTCCAAGTTCAACTTTGGACGCACCTACCCCAGACCATTCACAAGGGAGACACGTTAGCGCAACTGATTATGGTTCCTTGTAACTCGCCAGCAGATAGCCAGGGAAGGCTCAGGGGCAGTGCAGGGTCCGGGTCAGAAGACTGCTCGAGCACAAGTGAGGCAGTGCAAGGATACCAGGTCTTAGCGACAGTGGAGACCAACATAGAATGGAAACAGCGGCCAGTTATTGAGGTATTTTTGAATAAAAAATCATTCTCAGGGTTGCTGGATACCGGAGCTGACATCAGCGTTATTAGCCGAAGTCAGTGGCCGAAGGAATGGGCTATTGAGCCGGTCTCCGATGTGTGGGGGGTAGGTGGCATCCAAGAAGCGTTTAGAAGCCGGGATTGGGTGGAAGTCACAATCCCCAAGGCTGACGGCACGGCGGTCATTCGGCCGCACATTCTGGACGTGCACATCAACCTTTGGGGGCGAGACATTTTACAGCAATACCGAGCCACTCTTACCTTCGGGTAATGGCTCTGCCACTTAAATGGCTTACCAACACGCCAGTCTGGGTGGAACAATGGCCGGCAGTGGGGGAGAAGTTAGTCGCCCTGAAGCAACTGGTTAAAGAACAGCTAGATGCAGGACATATAGAGCAGTCCACTAGTCCTTGGAATTCGCCCATTTTTGTCATCAAGAAAAAGTCAGGGAAGTGGCGACTCCTCCACGATCTCAGAAAGATCAATAAGTGTATACAGCCAATGGGTCCGCTTCAATGCGGCATTCCGAATCCAAATATGATTCCTGAGGGCTGGGAGATCCTGGTCGTAGACCTTAAGGATTGTTTTTACGCCATTCCCCTAGATCCGAGGGACCGGGAAAGGTTCGCCTTTTCGGTGCCGGTTGTGAACCACAGTGAGCCCACGCAGCGCTACGCATGGAAGTATTTGCCACAGGGGATGCTCAATTCGCCCACCCTGTGCCAAATTTATGTTCACAACGCACTGGCAAAGTTTCGAAACCTTCACCCCACAGCTCTAGTATGCCATTTCATGGACGATATCATGGTCGCAGCGCCGCGACTCGGCAGCGAAATGTTTGCAGACCTCCAGACTAGCCTGGGGGGAAAAGGGTTACTCATTGCCCCAGAGAAAGTGCAGAGAACCGAGCCCTTCTCATACTTGGGTCATCGGCTTCTCCGCTCTTTCGCAGCACCAGTTTTGCCCCAGATCAACTTAAAAGACTCAGTCACCTTGGTAGAATTGCAGCAGGTTTTGGGTAACATTAATTGGGCCAGACCGTACTTCAGATTGGATACGGATCTTCTAAAGCCGCTCTTCTCGCTGCTGACGCCAGGTAAGCAGCCGGCAGACCGGATACAAATTCCTCGAGAGGCACGTTTGACTCTCGAGAGAGTCAACCACATTCTCAGCCAAAGGTGGGTGGACAGGATTACTCAGGGGCCATATGCCCCGATCCTGAACTTATACATCGTTCGGGCCGGATCCATGTTCACCGGAGCCCTAGGAGTGGACTCCGAGAAAGGAGCGGGTATCGTGGAATGGGTGTATTTACCGAACACCTCTTCCCGAAACATCGTCCCTCCCCAAGAGTTGGTCTCCGCGGTGGTTTACCGCGGAAGGCTGAGAGCAAGGGACATTTCAGGGCACGACTTAGCAAAAATCGTGATCCCATTCACCAAAGAGCAAGTTCAGCAGCTGATGCAGCTCGGTGACTTGCTTCCAATTGCCTTGGAGGGATTCACCGGATGCTTGGCATACCACTTGCCAAAGGACCCCAGACTTGTCTCGCTTCAAACGCAGACAATCACCTTGTATGAATTGATCTCGCTGGTTCCACTTCAGGGGGCCAGAACAGTTTTTACAGATGGGGGTCGCACATATGGTGTCTTAACTTGGCAGGAGGGCCAGGCTTGGTGCACGCTTCTAACTCTTCCACAGAAGTCCGCACAGCGGGCGGAGTTGGCAGCGGTGAACCTTGCTTTGCGCACCTTCGCCAAAGAGCACCTCAACATTAGGAATTTGCTTCACAGTCTACCGGGAGCATACATCACTCCCGCGATAGACAAAAATTTCCTGAGTTTGTTCCTCACAGCTCAATTTCACTTGCGAAACCGCACAGAAGCGCTCTATATTGCCCACATCCGAAGTCAACTAGTCCGATTTCCGCGGGCAATAGCAGAGCGGATGCGGCCGCAAAGGAAATTCAGCAACGGTCAGTGTTAGGTGTTTTCACTACTCCAATTCAGAGTCATGCATTCTTTCATCAGAATGCCAAGGCGCTCGCCAGACAGTTTAACCTGCCACTTTCTCAAGCCCAAGGCATAGTTCGCTCTTGCCAGCATTGTGCAGGGGCACCGGGGGGGCCCTCGTGGGGGGTCAACCCACAGGGGACAGAGGCTAACCAGGTGTGGCAAATGGACATCACACGTGTCCCGCAGTTTGGCAGATGGCAGTACATGCACGTTTGCATTGACACTTTTTCACAATTCGTTTGGGCAACGGCGCAAAAGGGGGAGACAGCTTCCCACGTGGAGCAGCACCTCCTCTCCTGCTTCGCGGCGATGGGCAAACCACGGCACGTGAAAACCGATAACGCTCCGTCCTACAGCTCTAGGCAGCTGGCGGCCTTCATGGCCACCTGGGACATTAAGCATACCTTTGGCGTTCCTTACAATCCGCAGGGGCAAGCGATTGTGGAACGAGTCAATTGGACACTCAAGTCCTACATTGACAAACAAACAGAAAGGGGGGAGCCACCAGCCCTCCCCAAGTCACAGGGTCAGGCACAGCATTGTCTGAACAAGGTGTTGTTCACGTACAATCACCTTAATGTTTTTTTCCGATTGCACGCCACAGGAGAAACACTTCCGCCACTCGGAAGCTCTCCCGCAGCCGCTGGTCCGTTACCGAGTGCCACCGGATCCTTCTTGGAGGGGCCCGGTGCCACTCGTAACCTGGGGAAGAGGGTATGCTGCAGTTATGTCTCCTACAGGTGTCATCTGGATTCCAGCCCGGTGCGTTAAGCCTCACTTGGAGCCACATGGCGTGGACCCAGACTGACCCGAGTCCGATCCCGGAGATGGAGGACCTCACCCTGACCGAGGGGACCCGGCGGAAGAAGCGGCGGCCGCAGATGACAGCGCCAAAGATCACCTGGGGGATGGTCAAGGCCCTTTGCCATGAGGCCCAGGACGTCATCCAACGCGAGGACAGGGAACTGACACCGGAGAACTTCGTGGCTGCAGTCTTTGCCCGGATTACTGCCAACACCGTGGCAGTCACCATCATCCTGACCCTCTCCCTTCTTGCGGGGGGAGGCGTTCAGGCAGCCTCACTAAAGGCCAGCGATCTGATGCCAGGCGGAGACCTCTCTGCCTGGATGCGCTACAACCTATGGGAAAGGTTGGCGGGTCTCGTCAACCAGTCCGATTTTTGCCTGAAGCAGGACATCGGTTCTGCCTCAATTCTGAGCACCTGTCTCATCCCAGTGTGCCACACTCCAGACGCGCACACCAGGGATGGCGACTGGCTGGTGAAGCGGATTTTCGGTCCGTTTCTCCCAACAAGTTTCTCAGCATACGCTTGCTGGGGAATGCAGCTGACCATGACTTTGCCGGCTGATGCAGCCACTCTCCACACCCCTCGAGTGGCGGTCAGCCCGAACTCTACTTGTGCTCGAATGACCGGCTGCTCCGCAGTTGGCCGGATTCGGCGCCGCTGCCTTGACGCTGGCAGCAGCAACTGGACTTGTAATAACCCAGAGACACTTGGTTCTATGTATGCTCATGTTACCCTACCTTCAGGTTGGTTCTTTACATGCAATCAGTACCCTTGGAATTACATTCCCGCAAACGTATCAGATTCCATATGTTGTATCAGTCGCTTGACACTGTTACTCCCCACTAGGGATATGATTGTTCCAAGCACAAATGTTTCCGCACCCATACGGCGCACTCGCGCCACCCAGTTAGACAGCTCATGTGATAGCAACATTAGGGTCCTGAGTCCAGCTGAGTACGTCTCGTTGGCAGTCAGCATACTCGGCGTGCCAGGCTTAGCCGTCGGCAACGCTTGGAGAATCAGTCAATTGGCTTGCGGATTAGCAAAGGCCATTAACCACACCTCCTCAGCGATAGCGCTGCTCAACCAGGAGCAGGCAGAGCTTCGCCATGCCATCCTAGACAATCGAGCAGCTATAGACTACCTTCTGTTGTTACATCATTTGGGTTGCGAATCTGTCCACAGCATGTGTTGCTTTAATCTCACAGACAATACCCGTAAAGTGCAGAGCCAGCTCACGGACCTCCACACCCTAGTCAAGAACATCAAGGAGGATTCTTCATGGGGGTGGTGGGATTCGTTGTGGTCATGGCTCCCATGGGGATGGCTCCAGACGACGCTCAAAGTGATTGTGGGGGTGATAATCCTGGGCATAACAGTGTGTTGTTTCATGCAATGTATTCCCTCACTGCTATCGAGATGTCCCCCGTGGAGGGAACCCCGAAACGTCATTCCCACACACCAGCTGATGCCCCTCTTGCGCAGGGCCGTCTGTCAGGTCCAAAAATAACAGAAAAAGGGGGAGTGCGGTCTCCGCGAGCCCAATTGGCATAAACGACCCCTGGCAGAGGCCACACCGGTCGAGAAAGCTCCTGGTCACTGGGCTCTGCGGGCACGTAAATTGGGGGGCGGATTAATAGTCATAGGATTGATTCACCCGCATCTGACCTGACTGGCAGTTCTGCTGAGGGAAGCTAAATCACTAACTCCCGTTAGGCATTAGGCAATTACTCACTTGCAGATGAGCCCAAGCTTTAGTGCAAATAGTGGCCATGTTTACTCTTGAGCAAGCCAGGAACAATGGTTTTTCCCTGTCAGTATTTGCCTTAGTTAATCAACTTCCCCAAGAGAAGTTCCCAATTAACCCGGGTAAATGGGTGATGTGATTTTCTGTCAGATGACGATTCTATCACACGCTGCCTTGAATTCCTATATATGATGATGCTTTTCCCTCAATAAATCACTGGTCTTCGCTCCATCTTGTCTCGTGTCATTACTTGACCAGTCTCCTCCGGGACCTCAAGGGCCGCTTCACGGCCCCAATCCAATACTAACTGTTATATTTTAATGTGAGCTTTCATGGATCAAATCCACTTCGTCAGACATGGGAGTGAGACTTCATGACATCAATTTATACATCAGATACAAAGGCAAAGAGTGACTGGTCAGCATGACAGATAAGTACACAAATTAATATGGCTTTTTACAACTTGCAGTAGCAGATGCTCTCTGGCTGTTACTCAGATTAGCTTTAAATTAGCTCTAAATGTCCCCTTTTCAATTCACTTTTGTTGAAAAGTTTGAGTCAAGTTCTGCACTCTTGATCTGCATCATCGCTCCCTTTATTATTATTTTTTTACTTAGGAAGCAGAAGCACAAAACAACTGTTTTGGATAACTTGATAACTATGTGTTGTTTCCTCTAGTTACAGCATCTACACCTCTGTGTGTTTCTCAGCTAGGTTATCTCCCTACTCCAGGCCATCACTGTAAAGATTCAGTAGCTTGCTTGCATAAGGAGAACTTGCCAGATTCATTCACATGCTAATCATCTCTTAGTGACTCAGCTACAAAGAAAATTTACAGCTCACAAAGGGGTGCAGGAGACCAGATATTTGGCTGGCTGCCAGTTTTGGAATCTCTCTCATGCTGCACACTAGTGCTAGAATTAGGGTCTCAAAGGGCATGTTTCTCCAAGATCACACCAAACCAGATCCTCTTTGAAGACCTTTCTCAATAAAGCTGACTAGAAGAAGCTATGCCCCAAACAGACCCGGGGCGTAATCTGGGGGTCCTCCTGGACTCGTGACTCCTGCTCAATGAGCAGGTGGCAGTCGTGGCCAGGAGGGCTTTTGCACAATTTCGTGTCATACGCCTGCTCCTAGATCGGGACTCTTTGCTCATGTTCATGCGTGCTCTGGTCACCTTCAGATGGACTATTGTAATGTGCTGTACATGGGGCTGCTCTTGATGACCATTCGAAGGCTGCAACTGGTCCAGAATGCAGCTGCCCGGGTGGTGCTGCCCGGGTGGTGATGGAGTGTGGACCTTACACCTGTGCCTCGCCACTGCTTTGGGAGCTGTACTGGTTACCGGTGTTCTTCCGGGTGCAATTCAAGGTCCAGGTAATGACCTTTAAAGCTCTACATGGTAGTGGGCCAGGATACTTAAGAGACCGCATCACCCCGAGAACATCTGTCTGTCCCACCAGAGCGGACCGGAGAGGCTGTCTTATTGTGCCATCTGCTAGAGAAGCTCGCCTCCTAGTACCAAAAAGAGGGCCTTCTCTGTGTCTGTTCCGGCCCCTGTTCCGGCCCTTTGGAACCTCCTGCCAATTGAGCTATGACTCCAGATGGAGTTGCTGCCCTTCAGGAAAGAACTAAAAAACTGGCTGGCAAAGCAGGTGTGGGGCACTGGGAATGTGGTGACCCCCGCCTGCTGGCTGATATAGTACAGTAATATCACTCCCTCACTCTTTTTAGTTGTCGGGCTAATTTTTAATTGTATTTTTAATTGGGGGTTTTGCCGGTTTTAAGTTTTTAGATTGTAGTACTGATTTTTATGTTGTAAGCCATCCAGAATTGTTCCAAGTGGGGTGGCTATACAAATTGGAAATTAAAATTAAAAATTAAATTAAATTATGCAAAGTTGCTCATCACCCCACTTACTGCCCAAAAACACTGGAGATAGGATTGCTAGGTAGTGTGAGCAACAAAACCAATGTGTTTTGTAGCTTCTTTGGCAAAAACAACAACCTGTTGTAATTCCAATTTTTCATGGGCTACTCAGTGTCCCAGGTGCATGCTATGGCAAGGAAGAGGTAAATCACACCAGCTGTCAAAACTTTAATTTATTGAAGCTTTTGAAAAATACAGCTTTGATCCACTCTAACAAGAGATGGACACTTCCCAAATGCAAAGTACATTGTTTTATAACATGAAAACAACAACAAGAAACAGACATGTCAAATGAAATACTGGTTCCATTAATAAAGCAACAGATTTTGTGGTTTGACATATTAGCCTTTTGTTGTTCAGCTGCACAGTCGAGTCCAACCCTTTGCAACCCCATATGGACCACTGCACACCAGGCTCCCCTGTTCTCTGCCATTCTCTGCAGCCCCCAAAGGTCTGACCCATCACATCATTGATGCCATCCAGCCACCTCTGCTCATTGGAGGGACAAATATTGAAGCTGAAGTTCAAGTACTTTGGCCACCAAATGAGAAGAGAGAGAGAGGACTCACTTGAGAAGGCCTTGATACTGGGAAAGATTGAAGGCAAAAGGATAAGGGGATGGCAGAGGATGGAGCAGCTGGATGTCATTTTAGCCTTTACTGGTTATCTAAAGTTACATCTCTAGCATCTGCTAAGCAAGAATAGACATCTTACAGTTTGGCCTTTGGCAGTTTTTCCAGCTTGTAAGCCCTTCTAAAGGCTCCTGTCACCTCTCAATGCAAGCCTGGCTTCACCCTCCCTTCTTTTTTACTAGTAAGAGATCCTCCCTCGTGTGACCACAACCACTGACCATTAATTTTTTTGAGTGTGCCATGGTCTTGCACAAACATATAACAAAGGAGGGTGAAAGCCATCAGATAATCGTCACTAATCTTTGATTTCTGGAAGTTTTTAACCAAACCTTGCAAACTCCAAGGAACCAATTGAATGCATGTTACAGTGACCATAGCTATGAAGAGAATCATGTCTATGAAATCTGCAGATGGTGATGGGGTGAGGACATTATGCTCATGCCTCACCATTGCTTCAGGAGCAGTAAGAAGTGCTTTGGCTCTCTTGTTGTGCCATGTGATAGAAAGGCTCGCCGCACTAGCACCGGAAAGAGGGCCTTCTCTGTGTCTGCTCCGGCCCTTTGGAACCTCCTGCCAATTGAGCTATGACTCCAGATTAGAGTTACCATAATTCCCTCCCACAAAAATGGGACAGAAGTAAAGGTTTCCCTTGCTCGAAAGCCAGTTGTATCTGACTTTAGGGTTCAGTGCTCATCTCTGTTTCAAAGCCAAAGAGCCAGCATTGTCTGCTTCTGCAAACATTTCCGTGGTTCTGTGTCAGGCAACACCGGAGTGCACAAAACGCTGTTTACCTTCCCCACGAAGTGGTCCCTATTTATCTACTTGCTGAACTGCTAGGTTTGCAGGAGCTGGGACAGAGACAGGAGTTCATTCCGTCCTGCAGTATTTGTGTAACGGCTGCTGCTACAGACGCAACAAGAAAAAGGTGCATTCCCCCCCCCCTTTCTTCCTTGTTCACCAAGCTGCTGCTGCCGCCACCTGCTGGTGGTTCCAATAAAAGTGCAAGAAAAATGTGTGATTTTTTTTCCAAACAAGTGGTTTGAAAACCATGAATTTTTAAATTTATTTTTTAACTGGGTGGGACAGTTACAAAACATTAAATTAATGGTTCTCCGTGACATATGGCAACTCTACTCCAGATGGAGTTGCTGTCCTTCAGGAAAGGACTAAAAATGGCTGGCAAAGCAGGGGTGGAGCACTGGGGATGTGGTGACCCCCACCTGCTGGCTGATATAGAACTATCGCCCCCTTGCTCTTTTTAGTTGTCCGGCTAATTTTTTTATTGTATTTTTAATTGGAGTTTTTACTGGTTTTAAGTTTTTTATAGTTCTCTAGTGGGATTTATATAGAACTCCAGTGGCTCCAGTGGCTCAAGTATCTAAGACTGGGAGGCGGAAGATCAGCAGGTTGATTCCTGAATACTGCAGGATGGAATGAGCTCCTGTCTTTGTCCCAGCTCCTGCCAAACTAGCAGTTTGAAAGCAAGAAATTGCAAGTAGATAAATAGGGACCACTTTGATGGGAAGGTAACTGTGTTCCGTGCGCTCCGGTGTCTAGTCATGCCTGCCACATGACCACGGAAATGTGTTGAGAAGCAGACAGCGTTGGCTCTTTGGCTTTGGAACAGAGATGAGCACTGTACCCTAGAGTCAGATACGACTGGCTTTCGAGCAAGGGAAACCTTTACCTTTACTAGTGAGATTTATGTAGTTCATGATGTGATTGTTGTACGCCACCCAGAGCCGCTTGCTGAGTGGGCGGCAATAAAAATGTGACAAACAAACAAATAAATAAATAAAGCAGGTGGCCTTAATGCTAGTCTCATTGATCACTGGTAGAACAGCAGGAGCTGCAAATTATTAGTCGATGTGAAAAAATGCCCTGTGTTTCTCCAGGGATGAAAAACCATCTGTGCTATCTTCTTCTGGTTGCTATTTGGATGGGTGGAGAAACACTACAGTTTTTGGAATCTTCAAACAGCAGCCTTTAAATCACCACACCATTAGCAGAAGCAATCTTGAAGAGCTCTACAGCAGATGTTTTCCACCATTCCCCCAAAAAAACCCTTCGCAAGCCTTCAGTACTTTTCAAAAGAATCATATAGGCCAGTATCTTGTCCAGTATTTAAGCATGTTGACTCCCAGCTATGGAACTTGTTGCACCAATCCAAGAAGATGCTGGTAGCCATCTAGTACATGATCACTACCGACCAGTTCCACCTCATACCATCATGACAGCTTCTTCAGATGATATCCCACAGGTGTAAACATGGAACAGATATAAACTGATTGATTTCAGAACACATATCAAGATGTATACAGGGAATGAATTGTGTGGGCGTGAAAACATTTGCCTCTTCCCTTCCATTAGTTGCCCCTCCTACTCTTCTTCACTTTTAAAAAATCTGCAAGCATTCTAGAAGTAGATGGTTGCAGATACAAGCTAGTATTGCAGATACAAGCTAGTATTGTGTCATCCTGATAAATCATATCAACACTACATTGGTTATCTAAATATTTTTTTAAAAAAAGACTTTGAATTAACAGGTACAGTGTATGAAATGGGAGTACAAAATATATGTATGATAAAAACTATGAAAACCATGTTTCAGAAAACTGTGAAATGTTTTAAGGGAAGTGATTGCTATGATTCATTTAAAAAGTGTTGTGTTATACTAATATGCTGCTAAAACTACTTCAGGTCTACATCTTTGCTTAAAGTTCAAAAAGGCAAAAATGATATTGGATCAAGGGCTGGGTACAATGGAATAATGAAATATATGTACAATACTTTGTTTAATATTAAACACATATCTCAAAAATCTGCAGTTTATATCCATTAACATACCAGGGCAGGCAGCAGATGAGAATGAGGTGTAAAAGAAAACTGAGTAGTGATATGGGCAGAGAAAAATGGCAAGTAATATTAAAGATTTTGCTAATATTGTTGTCTGTGTGAACAAATGAAGCACACTGTCCTGGGATAAAAGAAACTTGTTCATGTGAATTGTATATCTGGTTTGATCTGCATCAGTGCAGAACAATCAGTCTGGCTAGTCACCCAACTGTTGTGAGACCAGGGGGAAGGCCTCCCGGAGGCAACAGGGGGACCCCAAGCTTGGGGTGCCCAGGCAGGGTGATCCTATGTTCAGTGGCCCGCCTACCTCTGAGAACACCTCTGTCCCCGATACACACTGCTTGGAGGGGGGAAATGGCACTTCTACTCATTAGGCAGGAATGTGGTAGCTAAGGCTTATCTAACATGGCTATAATAACAGGCCATTTATGTTCTGCCAATTCCCCTCTCCCATATATGTAGACACAGAGTGGTCTGGCCCATACCCATCCAGTGCGGCTCCAGAAAATACGGGAACTGCTCCGGCCTGGGTATGCATGCACAGCAACAACTCCTTTGTGCATGCGCAGAACCCCTTTGCACATGCACAGAACCCCTTTGCGCATGCGCACCACTGCCTCTGATGGGTGTGCATGCACAGTAACCCCCTTTCCCACTGTTCAAAATATGGGACAGCAGCGGGAAAGGGGAGGAATGAGTGATGGATAATGGGAAATCCCAGCCAATATGGGATACTTGACAGGTATATTCTGGCCTTTATACACTCTTCCTCTCTCTGGTTCACCTTCTTACCTGACAGAAGAGCTGGCCCTTTGCCCCGGCCAGAGACTGAAGACAGGATTCCTCCCTCCTCTTTAGGGTATGTCTAGTTTTAACCCTTTACCCACTCTGCAGATCTCCTTTTGTTCTCCCAGATGACAGATGAGACGATGATGTCTTTTCCAGGATTTATTAAAGGAGATTAGTAGTTCAATAATAAGCAGGATACATATTGTAGAATAAATCTATATCTACACTGGTTTACAATCTATAAAAATAATGAAATGAAATAAAAACATGCTAACTCCGTAAGTTGGCATTTCTTCACTTACACCTCCCTTAGGAATTGGGGAAATGTGCCAAAAAGACTAAATTTTTTTACTACTGTTGCTCGTTAGAGGTGAGCAGGTGTCTTCTTATCTTTCTTAGCTCAATGTCCATCTATGAGATTCCGTTCTGGATGTCCCTTTCCTTTGAAAGGTGTGCAAGATGCTTTAATGGCTACGCCCGCCCCATGGCCCCGCCGATCAGACGGAGGGAGGAACACCTGGTGCAACACCGGGGCTTCAAAAGCTGACCGCCTTTGCTGCCGCGAAGCTGCTACACCCGCCCCATGGCCCCGCTGGTCAGAGGGAGGCAGGAACCCCTGGCGCAACACCGGGGCTTAAAAGCCGGCTGCCTTTGCCGCCGCAAAGCTGCTATGCCTGCCCCATGGCCCCGCCGGTCAGAGGGAGGCAGGAACACCTGGCGCAACACCGGGGCTTCAAAAGCCGACCGCCTTTGCTGCCGTGAAGCTGCTATGCCCGCCCCATGGCCCCGCCGGTCAGAGGGAGGCAGAAACACCTGGTGCAACACCGGGGCTTCAATAGCTGACCGTCTTTGCTGCCGCGAAGCTGCTACACCCACCCCATGGCCTCGCCGGTCAGAGGGAGGCAGGAATTCTTGGTTTCTCGGCTTTCCATTTGGTCTGGCCGTTCATTTGAGGTGAGGGCGTTTTTGGTGGTTTCCATCGCGGCTAGGACAATAGGAGCCATTACCAACTCAGCTCCACAATGTCCCAACCTTTGTCACTCGGGCGGAGTCTAAAAGGAGGACGGTACGTTGGACTTCATGCCCTTTTGGACTATCTTTACCTTCATTGTCCCATCTTCCTCCCCCTTTTTTTCCTGGCTGGACTCAAGGACTATGTGGTGGTGGGAGGTTGGTTTATCTTTATCTCCCCCACCCCTCCTTGTCCTAGTGGTCTGGTAGGAAGGGATGGGTAGTAGAGTCGCTTATTTCGGAAACTGATTGATATGTTGGTTTTTGATTTCATTAGTACATTATATTATTATATTATTGCTGTTCAATTCATGATTATGTATTCATACCTTGATTATTGTATTTATGATGTGTTTTTGCTTGATTGCTCTATTTTTGTTATTGTTTCATAGGTTTTGCTGATATTCTGTTATATTTATTATTGTAATTTGAATATTGTATCTCATTTGTAAACCCTGTGGGGTGTCCCGGGGTCATTTATATGTGTTGAGTAGTGCGGGATATAAAATATAATAATAATAATAATAATAATAATAATAATAATAATAATAATAATAATAATAATAATAATAATAATAATAATAATAATAATAATAATAATAATAATAATAATAATAATGGGTGTTTATTATGACAACCACTCTGCTTGTTAAAATCTCACAGGTGCTCTTATTTCGATGTTCCCATCTAAGAGATGACTCTCTTCTGGATGGGTTCCCAGACAATGGCCTTGCTAATTGGCATTCTGTTATACTTAAATCTATTGCTATCAAAGTCTGAAAGCATTCCCAAATCAGTGTTGCATTGTGGAGTCTCTCAGTGTTAATAAAGTGTTCACCAATTATCTCCCTAGCTTTGATCTTTAATAAGAGAAAAGTACAGGGCATGCATCCTTATTTCAGTCTTGTGATTTCTAGCAAATCAGTAGAAAGCCCTTAAGTGGTTTCTATATGGAAGTAAAACCTTCATACTTTTCACTGAACTAGAACAAACATGGTTACCATACTTAGTTTATGCAGGACTGTAAACTTCTCAGTCTGACTCCACTAAGATACATATCCATGACAAAAGAGGGGAAACGCCGCCGCAGCCGCGCTCTCCCCGCCCCCACCACCGGCGGGGAGATAAAGGGAGCCTCCCGTGGCCCGGGAGGCTCCGAAAACGCCGCCGGAGCCGCAGCTGCGCTCTCCCCGCCCCCACCACCGGCGGGGAGATAAAGGGAGCCTCCCGTGGCCCGGGAGGCTCCGAAAACGCCGCCGGAGCCGCAGCCGCGCTCTCCCCGCCGGTGGATATGACGGTGCGAGGAGGGATTCCTGCCTACCCTGGAACTCTTACACTGTTCTGGGGTTCTTAGGCCACTTGCAACTGTTGTGCAGTTGGAATTGAGGACTTTCCTTTCGTGCCCTCTGGCCTATGTATGTATTTTGTATTGATCGTTTTAACTGTATTTTTGATTAATTATTGTATTACTATTGCTGCTTATGTCTTTATTGCATTTCTGTATTTTTTGGTATTTTTGAAATTATATCCTTTGATTATATTGATCACATTGTTGCTATTGCTGTTATACTGTGTTTTATGGATCTTGTATTTCTAATATTTATTGTTTAATTTGCTGTATTGTAACACTGTACCATTTGTAATTTTTGTATACTGTATTTGATTTACTTGTTGTAAGCCGCCCAGAGTCGGCCCTGGTCGAGTAGGGCGGGGTATAAATCGAATAAATGAATGAATGAATGAATGAACAGTGCTGGCTGATGGAATCAACAACTAGAAAATAGCAGAATAATAAGAAATGTGTGTTTTAATTATTTCCCCTCCAACTGTGATGATTTTGAAACTTATTCTTCTTTCATGTCTAGGTCACACTTTAAACTGCCAAAATGAAGCCACCTTTTGCTGAATTCATTCTGTAGTTCCTTTCTACTAGTCTGGCCAGGTAATCCTGCTATGGTAATAGAGTAGACCAATGGTTTTCAACGGGGGCGGTACTGCCCCCCCGGGTGGTGGTGAACTTGTTTTGGGTGGTAGGGGGGCAGTGAGCATGTTTTGGGCGGTAGGGGGCAATGAACATGTTTTGCCATTTGAACTTAATTTTAAAACGAACTTACGCGACGGCTCCCCACACACACTTCTAAGAATGGTGAGACGAATTTGTATTCTAGGTAGGATGACCTTAAAGAACTCGACACTACAATTCTTCTCTGATCCCAACCAGCACAGCACATGCGTCAGTTGTTTTCTTGCGCGATTAAGCGCTGCACGTGCGTTGAGCATCCTTTCAATATGAAAGTTTGATTTGACCCGTGTTTCTTGTGTTGCTTTTCATTCACTTCATTTCAGTTTTGATTTACTTTCATTGTTTATTTGGCCAGTTGGCTAGGTAAGTGTGCTTATTAGTTCTTTATCGTGGTCGTGAATTATTAATTTTGAGAAATAATTACCTTTCCCACATAATATTTTGCAGCCACCAACAATGTCGGTTAATAAAAAGAAGTGTCGTCAATACAGTTTCACATACTTGAAGTTCAGATTTGTTCCTTCACCGTCAAACTCGCAACTACCTATGTGTTTACTTTGTAATAAAGTGTTATCTAATGAGGCAATGAAGCTGCAAATTAATTCCATTGAATTTTGCAAATATATTGGTCATGTAAGCAACATCAATCTTAAATTGTAACAATCTGTCTCTCAGAGCTACATCTTTCTCTTTGAGGAACTCAAGTACAGAGTTGAAAAGATTCCAGAACCTATTGAGGCAGGAGCCTTTGGAGAGCCAGAGAACCTCGGCGTGTAGAAGCAAGCGATTGAATTCTTCATCGTTGTCCTTACACAGCTGCCTGAATAATCAATCATTGAGAGCATTACTGCGAATTTTGTTCACAGCAGAGATGACATATTGTAATGACTGATGCAAACGGTTGCTGAGGATTTTTTTGCGACTAAATGCTTCAAGGCAAAGAGCTCAATTTGATCACAACAAAATCTGTTATTTCTGCCTTCCTAAAAAAAACACCTCACTTTGTGGAAGCAGAATTTTGGTTGCAATGAATTCAGCCAGTTTCCAATCTTGTCGGATCTGCATAAGAGCAGCGAAATCCCCTTCGATGAAACACAAGTTTACAGTCAACACCTTGAGTCTTTGCACAAGGACTTTTCTGAGTGTTTTGAGGATATTTTGTCTCTGAAAGTCCCTCAATGGGTCATGAACCCTTTTATGAAAATTGAGACAGCAGAGGTTCAGATTCAGGAGGAATTGGTCGAACATTCAACTAATGAAACTTTGAAAACCAGCTTCCAAAATGGTGATCACCTTGCAGAATTTTGGCTTCAAAGTAACATCCGTCGCCTCTACCCCGGACTGTGGACTATTGTCAAAAAAAATTTAATTGCCTTCCCTTCCTCCTACCTTGTCGAGCGAGGATTCAGTTCTGTCACTGATCTAATTACAAAAAAGAGAAGTCGACTCCAAATCGTGGAAAGAGGGGACTTGCACCTTCATCTCTCAAACAATATTGAACCGAACGTTCAGAAACTTGCCTGAACCATCAAGCACAACCATCCCACTAACATATCAAGTATGTTTCATTGATATTACTCTTTTAGTGTAATAAAAAAGCATACCATAAAAAGCATACATAAAAAAGCATTTGCAATAAAATAAAATAAATAAAAAAGAGCATTAAAATAAATAAACGTATTTACAGTATTTTGAACTAAACGTATTTACATAAAAGAACATTTAAGCATTTTTTTGCATTAGTCATTTTAATTTTAATAAAAGGAATGCAATTACAGGATTTTCACAAAGGGGTGCATTGAAAAATGTTCTGTTCTTTAGGGGGGCAGCAGCTTTAAAAAGGTTGAGAATCACTCAGTAGACTATACTGCCGTGACTCAGTGCCAATCATCAGATGACAGTTAACAAACCAGACAACCCTGAGGACTAATGACGTTGGGTGGTGATGTCCACAATGAAGGGTGATGGTCCCCAAAGAAGATTAAATCTCACTTGAATCCATCTTGATGGAGGGCAGCAGCTTTATCAATACTGGCCTTTGGGCTCAGGATCAGAAAGTGACTCACGGAACTGGATCAGTGTCAGGCTGTGATGTAGAAGGCAAATGGAAGGCCACTGCATTATATGCTCAGGACAATCTTCATGGCTGATCACCATGATAATCACCAATATTCAGAATTGGATACAGCACAAGAAGTAGTAGTAGTTCCTTTCACCTGACCTACTGTGAGAAAGATCAGTCAGTACAACAAGGTACAAAACTACCTCAATCTTTGTGGAGGCTCTTTCTGGAGTCTTTAATAGTAAATATTTTGGAAGTCAGCTTGGGAAGTTGGGACTGGGACATACAGTTCAATCCTTACCACATAAACAGCACATGCATATGTCGTTTACTCAGAAATAAGTGCTACTGTGTTTCAAAAGGCTTACTTCTAGGTAAATGTGCATACGCTTGCAGTTTATGTCTCTGGTTGTTCTTGCTGATCTTATAAAGCAAGTATTTGCAGATGCCGTTTCACCACTAATGTGTTTAATTTCTTGCTACATTTTTTTTAGACCAAGAACCAACGTCCTGCTGTTGAACCTGGAATAACTTCACTAACTTTTTATCTGCTCAGTTTCTCATCAGACTAGGGTTCTTTGTGGGTTTGGTGTATGAAGACCAAGACACAGGACACAGCCTCGGGCTGGGTTAACTCAGGTTTATTGCATCGTGGACAGAGGGAACATGAGGTGATGGCGGATCGATAGCTCTTTTTATACAGCAGTAATACATTTGAACGTGGTGCCATGGTAGCCCATTGGCTACTGCCTGCGTGACGTCATTGCGAGTCACGCCCTTCTTGTCCAGGTGTAGGTAGTGGCGGGAAAGCTTCCCGCGCTGTTGCCTTTGATGAGTTCGGACCAAGAGAGCTTGGACGCTCGCTGCTGCCAGCTGGTGGTCATTAGCTCGCGTCCTATTACAGGGTTTATATGATACAGCTGACGGTTACATTGTTACTATAGGCAAGGTTACATTGGCTCCGATACATTGTAATCCATGTGGAAGGAAAACCATTAGAACACAACAGTGGGCTTCTTGTGATGATGAGAGCCTCCTGTTTTCCTAAGTCCTGTGAGAAACAAATGTCTCCTAGTATTGTGAAGATAATTTCAGAGCACAACACTATACAAATAGCTGAAGGTATAGCAACTGCTGTTGAAAGGGGAATGTGTATTGATTTAATTAATTTAATTTAATAGTTCAACTTATTCGCCGCCCACTCAGGCAAGCCTGACTCAGGGCAGCTTACAAAATTTAAAACCCCATACAATAAAAACAATTAAAATCCCTACCCCCAATTAAAAACCCACCCACCACTTGCAGAAGAGAGAGAGTGCATTTTATGATACATCTTATAGTAAAAGCTAATACTGATTCTGTATAAAGAGATAGTTATGCAGGTGCCTTTAGGAGCAAATAAACCTGTTTTTGTCTTCCAGTAGTTAATGACAAGGTGCTGATGCAGCAAAATGGAAGCCTCAATGTGAAAATCTGGGAACAAGAAAAAGTGTGGATTGTCCCAATAGTTAGTAAGTTCTAGAGGCGAAGGATGAAACATTCTTGTGCAGGATGCCATATAAATATTAAGTGTTAGAAGAAAGGAGAGAGTTGTGCCTATTAGGGTACAGCTGCATGAAAAAAAAAATCCCCTTTAAGCTGAGGAAGAGGCCTCCAACTTGACCTGCTAAAGGCAAAGTAAACAGATCTGGCACTTTGGATGACACAGGTACATCAGGTGTTTGGAATAAGAATTGAGTAAGGTTGGCTACACTGCACAATGTTACAAGAGTCTTCCAAGATTCAAAATAGTCAACACTGGTGACTAAAACTGGTTTGTCACCTGTCATAATAGAAGTGAACAACCTGTAGCATGTACACAATCTCTGAAGTCCCCATGTTCCTCCAATACTTCCTCTTCCAGTGAAGAATTGGGGGAGGGGGGGGGGGCGGCGGCAGAGAAGACAGACACTTGACGTGCATTCAGTGTACTGGCTAGAGAAAGTATGTGGCAGATGAAGGTATCTGGAACTCCACTGTTCCAGGTTGTCTTCTGGCTGCCTCCCAACACTTCCATCTGTTGGAAACCTGCTTTTTGGCTTCTTGGGGTACACAGAAAGAGCCTCCTTGAAGATTGTGGTATTTTTGAACCACAATCAGGCATACCCGGGTCAATGGCAACCCTGTGTTGCTGGCTAATCTTTCTCAAGCTAGGCCAGGTGAAAGGAACTGCAGAATGAACTCACCAAAAGGTGGCTTCATTTTGGCAGCTACACGTCTGGCCTCCAGTAGACAAAGAAGCATATACCTGTCAAGTACCCCGTTTTTCCCGGGGAAACCCCTTATTTTCACCCCTCTTCCCGCCCCTTCCCATTTTATTAATTTCCCCTTAATATCCCTTTTTTAAAAAAATCCTGACTGGAGCCCACACAGGCGAAGCTGCAGTATGTTTTTCCAGCCACCAGAGTTTGCTGTGTGGCAGGCTTTTCGCTTGTGGAAGGGGAGAGCGAGAAGGGGGGGGGGGGGCGTTCTGTAGTTAGTTTCTCTTTCATTTCCCTTCCCTGCCACATGGTTATGGAGGCTTCGGTTTTGCTGCTGCTGCTGTTCAGAGCCACCATGGGATGGGGAGTCTGCTCTAGAGGTGAGCGATATTTCATATATGCAGGGGCAAATCAGTGAGAGACTTCTCTCTCACTCTCATGGTTTATTGAGCTGTTTCTGCCCTGCCTCCTGGCTGGAAGCTTCCCTTTCTGTTCTAGAAGAGTTAACTTGGGAGGGGTGGGGGATGTTGTTTGATCACTCTATGAGAGAGAGAGAGAGCACCCCACCTTCTAACAAACCATCTGGAGGGAGGGAAATTAACTCCTCAGCTGCTGGGAGGCTTGGAAACTACAGAGGTTGCTTTTTTACTTCTTTACTAATTCCCTTCCTTAAGCTGGATCCGACATTCTCAGGTGTTGGTGCTTCATTTGGTTGCAGTGAGCAAAAAAATAGATTGGTTAATTTGGGGGAATTAATCCATTGCTCCTCCACCCTAATTTGGGGTGGGTGGGTGTCTAGCCATGTGCAGGGCTAGTTCATTAAAGCCAAGCTGCTTACAAGCAGTTGGTAACCCTAGGGGGCTGGTTTACTATTCTGCACTTTCTTTGCTTCCCAGGAAAATTTTTAAATTAAAAATGAGTAAGGTAAAGGTTTCCCTTGCTCAAAAGCCAGTCGTATCCAACTCTAGGGTTCAGTGCTCAACTCTGTTTCAAAGCCAAAGAGCCAGCGTTGTCTGCGTCTGCAGACATTTCCGTGGTCATGTGGCAGGCATGACTAGACACCAGAGCGCATGGCACGCTGTTACTTTCCCACCAAAGTGGTCCCTATTTATCTACTTGCAATTTCTTGCTTTCGAACTGCTAGGATGGCAGGAGCTGGGACAAAGACGGGAGCTCATTCCATCCTGCAGTACTCGGGAATCAAAATGCTGACCTTCCGCCTCCCAGTCTTAGCTACTTGAGCCACTTGAGCCACTGCAGTTCTATATAAATCCCACTAGAGAACTATAAAAAACTTAAAACCAGTAAAAACTCCAATTAAAAATAGCAGTTCGGGAATCGAACTGCTGACCTTCTGCCTCCCAGTCAGCATCTTAGTCACTTAAGCCACTGAGTAAACAAGAAAGAAAACAAAACAAAAGTCCCCCAAGAAGATGGGGAAAGGGTTCTTTGGCCCACACAGCTTTGTGCCTATTGCATCTACAATACCATCTAACCATCTTATTTTTGGCCACCCCCTTCTTTTGTCCTCCATCTTTCCCAGCATCAAGGCCTTCTCAAGTGAATCCTCTCTTCTCATTTGATGTCCCAAGTACTTTAGCGTCATCTTTACTATTTGACCTTTAATGAACAGTCATGGTTGATTTCTTCTAGGATCAACCTATTTCTAACACCACATTTCAAAGGCATCTATTTTTCTGCGCTCAGCTTTCCTAATGGTCCAGCTTTCACACCCATACATTACCACCAGGAATACCATTGCTTTGACTATGCAATTTTTTGTTTGCAAGGTGATGCCTCTACTTTTAACTATGTTCCCCAGGTTTCTCATAGCTTGTTTCCCAAGCATCAATCGCCTTTTTATTTCACGGCTGCAATCACCATGTGCAGCGATCTTTGATCCTAAGAAAGTAAAATCTGCCAGTCGAATCCAACTCTAGGGTGCAGTGTTCATCTCCATTTACTGCCAATGAGCCAGTGCTGTCTGTGTTTGCAGACATTTTCATGGCCATGTGGCAAACATGACTAGAGCCCTGCAAGTCACATGGCTATATTTGGCCACGCCCACAAATTTGGCCACACCCACAGAGGGGTGTGGCCAAAATTTCTCTTATTTTCAAATCCAAAACTTGACAGATATGGAAGCAGCAGTAGCAGCAGCTTACACACAATTGCTGAATTGCCTGAGAAGATCATTGCTATCTTGACCAGGTTGTGTGAGTGTATTGAGAGAGTAGCCATAGCAAAGGAAGGATTAGCAAACAGTACTTACACTGAGTTTGACAGACTAAAAAAGAAAAAGAAAGAGAGGAAACTGTTGGAAAGCGAGTTTGCAGCAGGTTGTTTGCATGTGGTATCCTTGACTCTCTGTATAACCCTATTATCTCTACCCTTTCAGCTCTGTAGGTTTCCCTTGCTCGAAAGCCAGTCGTAATCCGACTCTAGGGTTCAGTGCTCATCTCTGTTTCAAAGCTGAAGAGCCAGCGCTGTCTGCTTCTGCAGACGTTTCCATGGTCATGTGGCAGGCATGACTTGACACCGGAGCACACAGAATGCTGTTACCTTCCCACCGAAGTGGTCCCTATCTATCTACTTGCAATTTCTTGCTTTCGAACTTCTAGGTTGGCAGGAGCTGGGACAAAGACAGGAGCTCATTCCGTCCTGCAGTACTCGGGAATCTAACTGCTGACCTTCCGCCTCCCAGTCAGCGTCTTAGCCACTTGAGCCACTGCAGTCCCTCTTCAGCTCTGTAAAACAGAGGTTTTTTTCCCCTATCAGGTTGAGGTTGTTAAAATGTAAAAGAAAAGCATGAAGGGATCTCATACAATTCAAGATAAACTGACTTGTTTTACTTTTATGGTAGATGTGAAAGGGAAACCCAAGATAGCTTCAATATTTCCTTCTGCAGAACAAAGATTATGTTCCAGGATGTTACTGATAATACATTCTCTTCTTTGCAGATTAAAAGGTTTGAAGATTACTGAACTTCACCATGGACTTATTTGGACTTGTTTTAGACTTTTGTTTGCAGGCATACAGTGCCTGAAGGTTTCCCATGAAGCAATGGGGTTCTCAGTACACAAGATCTTGCCCACCCTTGATTTAGTCACATTTGCTTTTCCCAATTGTTATGTTGCAAAGTCACTTTTCATTGCAGCAACAATTTCAGAATTGGGCTGTTTAACTATTTAATATTAAAATGAATGTCCTCCCTTTCCTGGCAAAGTACACACACACAAGGTGGTTTATAGTGTTCCTTGTTTTTGCCTCTAGGCCAGTGTTTCCCAACCTTTGGTTTTTGGACTTCAATTCCCAGAAGCCTAAGTCAATTCCACAAAGCACTGATAAATTTGGGAACCACTGTTCTAGGCCTGTGATGGCGAACCTTGGCACTCCAGATGTTCTTGGACTTCAATTCCCAGAAGCCACTGTGAATCCACACAAATGGGTTTACTGCGATTCATCCGGCCCACACCACCCTCGTCGCTC
Source organism: Bradypodion ventrale (assembly GCA_035047345.1). Lineage (NCBI taxonomy): Eukaryota > Metazoa > Chordata > Lepidosauria > Squamata > Chamaeleonidae > Bradypodion > Bradypodion ventrale. The sequence continues at coordinate 369,171,378 of JAWDJE010000001.1, read as the reverse complement.
CTGGAAGCGGAAGTAAAACGTGTCCGCACCCTAATAGGCAGTAAACCCATTTGTGTGGATTCACAGGGGCTTCTGGGAATTGAAGTCCAAGAACATCTGGATTGCCAAGGTTTGCCATCACGGTTCTAGGCTGTAAGGTTTTTTGGGGAAGGAATGTGTCAGACCTGTTACTTTAAATAAAGACAGGAATCATAAATGCAATTCAAATACACACTCTGCGGGAACAATGATTGTTTTGAAACTTATTTCTGCAGCTGCAGACTCAGTGTTGTGAAATAGTTACGGTACATATGGCAGTGGATTATTTGTGCAAGGAAAGAAGGTGCAGAACAATTGTTGGAGCAATTATCTGGGCAGAGTTAGTCCTACTACATGTAGAGAGGGAAGGATCATGTGGTGGAGCAGCTGCACCATCCAAAACCCTACTAGTATGCAAGGTTACACAATGAGGTGAAGATGAAGTACCTCATAAGAACATATAAGAACAGCCTTGCTGGAACAGGCCCAGGCCCATCCAGTCCAGCATTCTGTCTCACTCAGTGGCTCACCATTTCCTTCAGGGGATTCCCAAGGAGATGCCTTCACCTGCTTAGGATTCTCTGGAAATGGCATTGAGAGATATCCTGCCTATCTCTCCAACCCGGAGGTTGTCCTTAAGTATCCATAACTATAGCCATTGATACCCTTGTCCTCCATGAACTTGTCTAATCCTTTCTTAAAGCTGTCAAGACTGACAGCTGTCACCACTTCTTCTGGCAGGGAGTTCCATAGACCAGTAATCCTCTGGGTGAAAAAGTACTTTCTCTTATTTGTTTGAGAACTAGTACCCAAAAGTTTCATGGAGTGTCCCCTAGTTCTAGTGTTGTGCAATAGGGAAAACAGTTTTTCCTTATCTACTTTGTCCACACCGTGCATGATTTTATAAACTTCAATCAGGTCACCTCTTAGATGCCGTCGTTCAAGGGTGAAAAAGCCTAACCGTTGCAGCCTCAGATGGTAAGGAAGGTGTTCCAGTCCCCTAATCATTTTGGTTGCCCTTCTCTGCACTTTTTCCAACTCCATAATATCCTTCTGGAGGTATGGCGACCAGAACTGTACACAGTATTCCAGATGGGGCCTCACCATAGATTTATAAAGAGGCAAAATGACACTTGCTGACTTATTTTCTATACCCTTCCTAATGATCCCTAGCATTGAGTTTGCTTTTTTCACTGCTGAGGCACACTGGGCTGACACCTTCATTGAGCTGTCCACCAGGACACCAAGGTCCCTTTCCTGGTTTGTCGCAGAGAGTTCAGACCCCATCAGTTTATAAATGTAATTGGAGTTTTTTGCCCCAACATGCATCACTCTGCACTTACTAATGTTGAAGCTCATTTGCCACTGTTTTGCCCACTCCCCCAGTGTCAAGAGATCCCTCTGGAGCTCCTCATAATCTCTCACAGTTTTCACTACCCTGTATAATTTAGTGTCGTCAGCAAATTTGGCTACCTTGCTTTTTACTCCTACCTCTAGATCATTTTTGAAGAGGTTATAAAGCAGGGGTCCCAGTACTGAACCTTGGGGGACCTCACTCTTTACTTCCCTCCACTTGGAGAAGTGTCCATTTAGTGCTACCCTCTGTTTCCTGTCAGCCAGTTGCTGATCCAGGACAAGACATGCCCCTTTATTCCATGACTTGTAAGTTTATTCAAGAGCCTTTGGTGTGGGACCTTGTCAAAAGCCTTCTGAAAGTCCAGATAAACAATGTCAACTGGATCCCCCTTATCCACATGCTTGTTGACACTCTCAAAAAATTCCAACAGATTAGTGAGCCATGATTTGCCCTTGCAAAAGCCATGTTGGCTCTACTTTAGCAGCGCCTTCTCTTCTATGTGCCTATTAATTCTATCTTTCATTCATTCTTTTTATTTTTCCTGACACATTGACTCAATTGAGAGGGAACTACCTTGGCAGGCTTCAGGGCTGGAGTATGCAGAAAAAGCCTCCTTGAAGATTGGGGTATTTTTGAACCACAATCGGGCATACCCCCAGGCACCGGCAACCTTGTTGTGTCAGCTAATCTTTCTCTCACTAGGTTAGGTGAAAGGAACTACAGAATGAATTTACCAAAAGGTGGCTTCATTTTGGTAGTTTAAAGTCTGACCTAGACATGGAAGAAGAAGGGCTGGGTAGCTGAGGACCATTTAGAGGAGGCTCTCAAGTGAATGAGGAGCTTTTGGGTTTTCTGAGTCCAAGGTCACTGCTGCTCTGCCTTATGGGCCTATCCAAAATGCTCCATTTTGATCTTTGTCACCAGCAGAGTACTGACAGCAATCAGAGCTCTCTGTGAATGTCTCTGGAGGGGACCTTCATAGCGTGTATGTTCCATCCTCTGGAAGGCTTTGTTCCACATTAGATCCACAGTCATCATTTCCACACAATTATCTGAAAAGAGTCCAATGTCAACTTTTCATTGCAGCAACAATGATGTTTGGCCACAACTCAACTTACAATGAAGATGTCTTTCTTTGCATAGGCTGGAGGAGACAGACAGAGAGGGACCTCCCCAAGTTTCCCAGCCTGTCCTTTACTTGCTCAGTCTAACCCAGGAGTTCTCAACTTTTTAAAGCCAGAGGCCGGGTCACACTCCCTCAGACTTTGGGGGCCAGAGGGCCATTTTACCCTTGCTCCACCAAATGGCACTTCCTGGTGTGATGGATACGGTGGGGGACTGTTGGATTGGGGCCGCGAAGTGGCTGTTAGGTCCCGGAGGAGACTGGTCAAGCAATGAGACATGAGGCAAGATGGAGCGAAGACCAGTGATTTATTGAGGGAAAATCATCAGTATATATCGAGAGAGCGAGGCTGCGTGTGATGGAATTGACATCTGACAAGAATCACATCTCATGTTTACACGGGTTAATTGGGAACCTCTCCCGGGGAAGTTAATTAACTAAATTAAACACTGACAGGGGAACTCCATTGTTCCATGCTTATCCTGGGGTAAACATGGCCACTGTTGGTTTTAGGGCTGTAGATAATCCATGGGTGCGACATTACCTGTTACATGACTTATGAGTTAGCCATCCAATTTCCTCTTGCTCGAACTATTTGTCAGGTCAGCTGTGGGTGAATTAAACTATGGCTATTAATCCGCTTACCAATTTCTGTCCCCTTGGAACCAAGTCTCAAAGGAGCAATCTCCCAAGTAATGGTTCTGTCAGGGACAGTATGCCAATTGCGTGCGTGGATCCCGCACTCCCCCTTTACTTGTTTGATTGGATCTGACAGATGGCTCGGCGTAGGAGTGGCATCAGCTGACGTGGAGTGATGACATTCCGGGGTTTTCTCCATGGGGGACATCTTGACATCAGTGAGGGAATACATTGCACGAAACAACACACTGCTGTGCCCAGTATTACCACCCCCACAATCACCTTGAGTGTCATTTGCAACCATCCCCATGGGAACCAGGACCATAATGAATCCCACAACCCCCACGTAGCGTCTTCCTTGATATTCTTGACCAAGGTATGGAGATCTGTGAGCTGATTCTGCACCTTGTGCGAGTTGTCCGTGAGTTTGAAACAACACATGCCATGGACAGACTCGCAACCCAAATGATGTAGCAACAGGAGGTAATCGATGGCCGCTCAATTATCCAAGATGGCATGGCGAAGCTCTGTCTGCTCTTGATTAAGCAGCACTATCGCCGAGGAGGTGTGGTTGATGGCTTTTGCCAGAGCACAAGCCAATTGACCAATTCTCCGAGCGTTGCCAAAGGCTAAGCCTGGCACGCCAAGCAAGCTGACTGCTAACGAAACATACTCAGCTTTACTCAAAATCCTAATATTACTATCACATGAGCTGTCTAGCTGGGTGGAGGAACATTCGTGCTTGGTGCAACCATGTCTCTAATGGGAAGCAACAATGTCAAGTGACTAATACAAGTGGAATCTGATACATTTGCGGGAATGTAGTTCCAAGTATACTGACTGCATGTAAAAAACCATCCTGAAGGCAAGGTAACGTGAACATACATTGAGTTAATAGTCTCTGGGTTATCACAAGTCCAGTTGCTGCTGCTGGGGTCGAGGCAACGGTGCTGTGGCCCGTTGACCGCGGAACAGCCGGTCATTCGAGCACAAGTAGAATTTGAGCTAACTGCCACTCGAGGAGTGTAGAGAGTGGCTGCATCAGTCGGCAAAGCTTTGGTGACTTGGGTTCCCCAGTGTGCATACGTTGAAAAGCCAGTCTTGTAAAACGGACCGAATATCCGCTTCACCAACCAGTCACCATTCCTGATGCGCGCATCTGGGGAGTGACACACCGGGATGAGGCATGTGCTCAGGATTGAGGCAGAAGTGGTGGTCTGCCTCAGGCAAAAATCGGACTGATTGACGAGGTTTGCCAATCTTTCCCAAACGTTGTACTGCAACCGGGCAGAGAGATCTCCACCTGGCATCAGGTTGTTGGCTTCCAGCGAAGCTGCTTGAATGCCTCCCCCTGCAAGTAGGGAGAGGATCAAGATGATGGTGGTCATCATGGAATTAGCTGTGATCAGGGAAAAAGCTGCACCCAAGATGTTTTCCGGTGTTGGCTCCTTGTCCTCGCGCTGAATGACCTCCGCCGCTTCCTGGCATAGGGACTTGGCCATTCCCCAGGTGATCTTCGGCGCTGTCATCTGCTGTCGCCGCCTCCTCCGCTTGTCTCTCCCCGTCAGGGTGAGGTCATCCATCTCCAGGATCTGGTCCGGAACGGCCTGGGTCCACGCCATTGGACTCAAACTGAGGCTTGACACACCGAGCTGGAATCCAGATGACACCTGTAGGAGACATGATTGCAGCATACCCTCTTCCCCATGTTACGAGTGGTGCCGGGCCCTTCCAGGAAGGATCCAGTGGCACTCGGTAACGCATCATCGGTCGCGGGAGAGCTTCCGAACAGCGGAAGGGCTTCTCCTGCGGAGTGCAATCCGAAAAAACATTAAGGAGATTGTACGTAAACAATACCTTGTTCAGACAATGCTGTGCCTGACCCTGAGATTTGGGGAGGGCAGGTGGTTCCCCCCTTTCTGTTTGTTTGTCAATGTAGGACTTAAGCATCCGATTGACCTGTTCCACAATCGCTTGCCCTTGCGGATTGTACGGAACTCCAAAGGTGTGCTTGATGTCCCAGGTGGCCATGAAGTCGGCCAGCTGCCTGGAGCTGTAAGCTGGGGTGTTATCAGTTTTCACGTGCTGTGGTTTGCCCATGGCCGCGAAGCAGGAAAGGAGATGCTGCTCCACATGGGAAGCCGTTTCTCCCTTCTGTGCTGTTGCCCAAACAAACTGTGAAAAAGTGTCAATGCAGACATGCATGTACTGCCATCTGCCAAACTGTGGAACATGTGTGATGTCCATTGGCCACACCTGGTTGGCCTCTGTCCCTTGTGAGTTGACCCCCCACGAGGGCCCCCCCACCGCCCCTGCACAATGCGGACAGGAACAGACTATGCCTTGGGCTTGGGAAAGTGGCAGGTTGAACTGCCTTGAGAGCGCTTTGGCATTCTGATGAAAGAATGCATGACTTTGAATTGGAGTTGTGAAGACTCCCAAAACTGACCGTTGCTGAATTTCCTTTGTAGCCGCATCCGCTCTGCTATTGCCCGCAAAAATTGGACCAGGCAAGTCCTGGTGACTTCTGATATGGGCGATATAGAGTGCTTCGGTGCGGTTCTGCATGTGAAATTGAGTTGTGAGAAATAGACTCAGCAAATTTTTGTCTATCGCGGGAGTGATGTATGCTCCCGGCAGACTGTGAAGTAAATTCCTAACATACTGACTGTCAGTTATTATGTTTAAGTGTTCTTTGGCGAAGGTGCGCAAAGCGAGGTTCACCACTGCCAACTCTGCCCACTGCGCGGACTTCTGTGGAAGAGTTAGAAAGGTGCGCCAAGCTTGGTCCTCTTGCCAAGTTAGAACACCATATGTGCAACCCCCATCCATGAAAACTTTCCTAGCCCCCTGAAGTGGAACCAGTGACATCATTTCACACAAACTGACTGTCTGCGTTTGAAGCGAGACGAGTCTGGGGTCTTTCGGCAAATGGTATGCCAAGCATCCAGTGAACCCTTCCAAGGCAATTGGAAGCGAGTCACCGAGCTGCATCAGTTGCTGAACTTGCTCTTTGGTGAATGGGACCACGATTTTTGCTAAATTATGCCTCGAGATGTCCCTTGCTCTCAGCCTTCCTCGGTAGATCACTGCGGAGACCAGTTCCTCCGGAGGAACGATGTTTCGGGAAGAGGTGTGTGGTAAATACACCCATTCCATGATACTCGCCCCTCGTTCGGAGTCCACTCCTAGGGCTCCGGTGAACATGGATCCGGTCCGAACGATGTACAAGTTCAGGATCAGAGCATATGGCCCCTGACTAATCCTGTCCACCCATCTCTGGCTGAGAACTTGGTTGACCTTCTCGAGAGTCAAGCGCACCTCTCGAGGAATTTGTATCCGGTCTGCCGGCTGCTTGACTAACATTAGCAGCGAGAAGAGCAGCTTCAAAAGATCCGTATCTAGTCTGAAATACGGTCTGGCCCAATTAATGTTTCCCAAAACCTGCTGTAATTCTACCAGGGTGACTGAATCCTTTAAATTGATCTGAGGCAAAACTGATGCTGCGAAAGAACGGAGAAGCCAAAGGCCCAAGTATGAAAATGGCTCGGTTCTCTGAACTTTCTCTGGGGCAATGAGTAACCCTTTTCCCCCCCAGGGTGGCCTGGAGGTCTTTAAACATTTCACTGCCGAGTTGCGGTGCTGCGACCAAGATGTCATCCATGAAATGACACACTAAAGCTGTGGGGTGAAGGTTTCGAAACTTTGCCAGTGCGTTGTGAACATAAATTTGGCACAGGGTGGGCGAGTTGAGCATCCCCTGTAGCAAATATTTCCACGCGTAACGCTGAGTAGGTTCTCTGTGGTTCACGACTGGCACTGTAAAGGTGAACCTTTCCCTGTCCCTAGGATCTAGGGGAATTGTATAAAAACAATCCTTAAGGTCTACGACCAAGATCTCCCAACTCTCGGGGATCATATTCGGATTCGGGATGCCGCATTGAAGCGGACCCATTGGCTGGATACATTTATTGATCTCTCTGAGATCGTGAAGGAGGCGCCACTTCCCCGACTTTTTCTTGATGACAAATATGGGCGAATTCCAAGGACTGGTGGAATGCTCTATATGTCCTGCATCTAGCTGTTCTTTTACCAGCTGTTTCAGTGCGACTAATTTCTCCCCTACTACCGGCCATTGCTCCACCCAGACAGGCGTGTTGGTTAGCCACTTAAGTGGCAGAGCCATTACCCGAAGGTAAGAGTGGCACGGTACTGCTGCAGAATGTCTCGCCCCCATAGGTTGACGTGCACGTCCAGAATGTGCGGCCGGATGACCGCTGTGCCATCAGCCTCAGGAATCGTGACTTCTACCCACTCCTGGCTTCTAAATGCTTCTTGGATACTGCCTACCCCCCACACATCAGAGACCGGCTCGATAGCCCACTCCTGTGGCCACTGACTCCGGCTGACCATGCTGATGTCAGCTCCAGTGTCCAGCAACCCAGTGAAAGGTTTTTTTATTTAAAAATACCTCTATGACTGGTCGCCGTTTCCACTCTATGTTGGTCTCCACTGACGCTAAGACCTGGAATCCTTGCACTGCCCCACTTGTGCTCAAGCGGTCTTCCGACCCGGACTCTGAGCTGTCCCTGAGCCTTTCCTGGCTGCCTGCTGGCGAGTTACAAGGAACCATGATCAGTTGCACTAACGTGTCTTCCCTGTGAATGGTTTGGGGTAGGTGTGTCCAGAGTTGAACTTGGAGAACACCCAAAAAATTGGAGTCAATGACTCCCAGAATTATAAGAATTCCTCTTGCTCCTGCGACACTACGAGGCAAAACTAAGCCTATGAAGCCTTTAGGCAGGGGTCCCATGTACTGGGAATTGACCAGATAGACTGTGCCTGGCAAGTCGCATGTGACTTCCGACTGGCAAGTCAAATCTAGCCCTGTGCAGCCTCTGGGGCTGGCCTGCGCCTTCGAAATATCTGGAATGTGATCGGAATCTAATCCAGCTCTGGCTCTCCCAGAGCGAAGGAGGTCTCTGTTTGGACTGGGGCCAGAGACATGCCCGCGTTCCGGTTTCCTGAATTTGGACAGAATTTGGACCAATGGAAGCCTTTATTACACCTCGGACACAGGGTGGTTGGAGCCTTGGGACGGCCAGCATGTTGGCCGCTGCCCTTGGATCGGCATTCCCTAGCGAAATGACCGACCTTGCCACAATTGTGACATGCTCCTTTGGTCTTGTTTTTGGGTTTCCTACCCCCTTGCACCGCCGCTGCCAACAGACCAATTTTGTAGGAATCTGTGCCAACGTTGGCACAAGCCCTAATCATGTCCGTGAGAGTCAGGTCGGGACGATTGCCCAGTGACTGCAGGATCTTACGGCAGTCAAGATTGGTGTTGTCCTTGGCCAATTTCATCATGAGCTCTTGCTGGGCTTGCTCATTATCAATCTGTCTACTGACTGCTTCCTCCAGCCGATTGATAAAGTCCATGTAGGACTCCTGGGTGCCCTGTTTGACTGCGGTGTAATTTTTAGCTGCTTTGCCAGTTGCTGGGACTTTGAGAAAAGCCCTGAAGGCTGTGTCAGCTGACAACTGAAGGGTGGCAATTGGCAAGGCGCTCTGTGTATCGATGGATTCGAACGCACCTGAGCCATATAGCTGGTCAGGAATTATTGCTCCCCCCATCCTGGCTGCCCTTGCCTGTGCCTCGAGACGATACTCGCTGTCCCGTAGCAAATACTGGCTGGGGTTGAGCATCATTCGCATGACGGCTTTCCAGTCATGCGGAATGAACATCGTGTTTTCGCACACTTGCTGAAGCGTGCCCCTAGTGAAGCGACTCTGAAGTCCTGTCTCTGAGATGGCCTTCTGTATAGCCATGAGAAGCTTGTACGGAACTGGTGAATGAACTACTTGCTGCTGGCCCATGAGGGCATCTATTTCCAAGCGAATTGGGCAAATCTGGCTAAGCTCAGCTAGTTCTTCTGCTGGCAAATCCCCCTTTCTGATCTCTTCCTCAACTGTGCGCTGAAGGGCACTCTTGGTAGCTTGGGACGGCTCTGATGGCGCTGGGGGTTCTTGGGTCTCTATCCGGACTGGGTCTACCTCTGCTAAGAGCTTCCTACATTTGCTCCATGTACGAATTATGTCATCTGGAGCTCTCGGGGGTTGTTGAATGCAGACTCCTATCCTATCCCAAAGCTGAAGGGTTAGCATGCCTACTTCTGGGTAAAGCAGACAATGATCCCTCAAGTACACCAAAAGTCTCGCTAATTCCCCGCTGTGAATGCTTGTCTGATATACCCTGGCCAGGGTCTTGAATTCCATTAAGTGAATTCTCTGGTTAGCGGATGGATGTTGTCTCTGAGGACAAGTCCCCATATTACCTGCCGGTCCTTTGAAGTTTCCTTCTCGGGATGAGTCGACGCGTCTGGAGTCCAGGCAATAGGTTTTGCATGATGAATCTCTGGGAAGGAGCTCGGAGCGTGGGACTGCTGCCACGGGCCCTCAATGGCCTCTGCGCTGAATCAGGGGTTCACAGCCGACCCTGAGCGGAACGTGTTTTTCCGTACTGCAACCGCCTCGGAGCTTGGAGCAAGCTGTAGGATGCCTCTCTAAAGTGCCTCGCCGCGTAGCTGTCTTCCCGATCGGATGGCTTTCCGACTGGAGCTGCCACGCTGTCCTCCAGGACGATCGGACACGGTTCTAGCATAGAACCGGACCGCGAAGATCACTTACTCGCGAGTAGAATCATGTCTCGGGGTCACCAGATGTTGGATTGGGGCCGCGAAGCAGCTGTTGGGTCCCGGAGGAGACTGGTTAAGCAATGAGACATGAGGCAAGATGGAGCGAAGACCAGTGCTTTATTGAGGGAAAATCATCAGTATATATCGAGAGAGCGAGGCTGCGTGTGATGGAATTGACATCTGACAAGAATCACATCTCATGTTTACACGGGTTAATTGGGAACCTCTCCCGGGGAAGTTAATTAACTAAATTAAACACTGACAGGGGAACTCCATTGTTCCATGCTTATCCTGGGCTAAACATGGCCACTGTTGGTTTTAGGGCTGTAGATAATCCATGGGTGCGACATTACCTATTACATGACTTATGAGTTAGCCATCCAATTTCCTCTTGCTCGAACTGTTTGTCAGGTCAGCTGTGGGTGAATTAAACTATGGCTATTAATCCGCTCCCCAATTTCTGTCCCCTCGGAACCAAGTCTCGAAGGAGCAATCTCCCAAGTAATGGTTCTGTCAGGGACAGTATACCAATTGCGTGCGCGGATCCCGCAGAGGACCACATGAAATGGCACCATGGGTCGCTTCTGGACCACAGGCTGCATGTTGAGAATACCTGGTCTAACCTATCCTAATCTTCTTTCAGCTCAGACTGACATTTCTTAAGGTTACTGATATTTCTTTCTCCTCCATCTCAGTCTGTTTTGACCCTCTCTTGTAGAGGAGATTTTGACTTGTTCTCAAGAGGCAAAGAGCAGCTCAGCTTCTTCCATCTCCCATTGCCAAGAATTAGGATTGTTGCTGTCTTTCCAGCCTGCATATATTTCTTTACAAAATACTATTTTTCATTATTTCTTGGCATGTGCTCTGCTAAACATTCTGATGTTCATGAGACTGACTCCGCTAGTTAACTTAGCTGCATCTTACACTGCTAACAACGTTGGCCTTTTGATCCACATTATATACAGTGCAACACCTTTAACCTCTGAGCCTTGTTTCCAGTCTACCAAAGCAATCTACTGGCTTCCAGCCTCTCAGTCTTTGTTTCGTACCAATGGAGTTGGTTCGTTCATCTGCTATTAAATTTGTTTATCCGAAAAGTCATTTATATTACTACCCCCATGAATTGCTTTGTTTCTCCCCCCCCCTTCATATTCTTTAATGTATTTATGGGCTGCAGTGGCTTAGTGTTAAGATGCTGAGCTTGACAACCAGACATTTGTCAGGTTGTCAGTTTGAAACCTGAGTGCTGCACGACAGAGTGAGCACCCATTGTCTGTTCTAGCTCTGGCCAGCCTAGCAGTTCGAAAGCAAGAATTTTCAAGTAGATAAATAGGTACCTCTCCAATGGGAAAGGTAATAGCATTCTGTGTGCTGTGACTTCTAGTCATGCCTGCCACATGACCATGGAAATATCTGCAGATACAGACAGCGCTGGCTCTTTGACTGTAACCGGAGATGGACACCAGACCCTAGAGTCAGATATGACTTGCTTTTGAGCAAGGGTGACATTTGCCTTTATCTAATTCCCCAAAGTTTTGCACTCTGCAAATCTGGAAAGCATTCTGTTTGCATGTAGGCAAATCAAGCAATACTATGTTTTCCTCTCACCTTCAGCTGCCTTTGCTCAGCATTCCAACTGGCAACTCTACACTCTTTAAGAAATGTGCAGAGGTTTTTAAAGTGTCAGTTAAGACCTTTGCTCTCTTTTTTCCACATTGCCAAAGCAAAAAAAGGGTTACGTGACATCTCTTGGAAATGCATGATGTTGCACAAATGAAATGCCTCGTGGAGAGAAGAGTCATCTCTAGAGGAAGTAAGAAGTGCTTTGGTTCTGCAGTAAATATAGCTCTTTTTGCCACTTCTGTTTTGTGACTCAGCATTTTGAAGCCCTGCTTTGTCAATTATATTGCTCACAAAAATTGAAAATCAGGATGTTTGAACACCAATCGAGAATTAGGGGCCAAGTAGAGCAGGCACCTCTAGTGAATCACTATATTAATAAGCAACATCAGGACACTGACTTTAAATTCGTGGTTCTGGAGAAACTTAGTGTGGCGAGTGGCAGCGGGATAGACATAGAAAGATTATTGTTACAAAAGGAAGCACATTATATACACCAATTGAGTACTTTACATCCGAAAGGGTTATATCATGAGTCGGACCTTTCGTGCTTTTTGTGAGCACTTAGGACTTTGCAGCAGTTGCAGATACACAATTAACCAGATGACGGGAGTGGGGAGGAGTCAGTTGGATCAATTTAAGAGAGAGTGGTTTGGAAAATGGGTAACGTCCTTGCACCATAGAGAAAAACGAAGGAGGCAGAAGGGACACGATATAAGGTATTACTTGATTGGGTTTTGTTTTAGGACTATGTGAGGTAGCATGCATGCTTGTATATTTGTGCGCCAAATAATAATATGTATTTTGTATAACTTTACAGACAAAAAGGTTACTCCCCTGACGAAATATACATGAAAGGTCTATTAACTGGATAGACGTCGGGAGTGTACTACGGACTTTATAAATCAATCTTGTTAATGTGTGGGAGCCTTGACTCCACATTGATTATTGCGTTAGAGCCTTGACAGAGGACAACGAGAGTCAATAGAGAATTTTGGAGTTTCGACTCCGCATGTGTTAAAATTTTTAGGACCTCGGTTGAGGACAACGAGAGAGAGAATTTCATCTACTTTAAGTTATTTTGGAATTGAATTGAATACAGCATTTATTGTTTCTGTACAGTTATTACAAAACAAGACCAACTACTGTTTCACATCATCTTTATTCAGAGTCAGAGTGTACTTATTGGCTTTAATCATAGTTACACCTTTATAGGTGGGGTGAAACAAAAGACATTTGCCATCAATGGTTTCCTCAACTAGTACTAATTGCACCGTTGGACCCCTTTTTTCTTTTCTTTTCAATGATATTGAAAACAGCAACACCTCAAGACTCCAGAACCAGTGATGCACTGCAGCAGGTTATGTCAGGTTCTGCAGAACCGGAAGCGGATATTCCCCAGGCCATGCCCACTTGGTTGGTCATGTCCACCTCCATAGCCCATAATGCAGGATGTTTGGCCACACCCACAGATTTGGTCAGCCCACAGAGTAGGTAGTGAAAAAAATTGCAGTGCATCATTGCCCAGAACCAGCCTTCACTTTAATCATCAGGTGGCAGATGTTGCAGGTAGGAGACAGGATCCTGATTCCCCAACCATTGTTCTACAGTTTGTACAAGCCAATATTTTAAAGGTCACATTTTGAAGTACTATGCAGGAGAGCAGAGCTATCACATGTCTCAGTTTGAATACATTTAATTAAATTTTAGTAGTATTTCCTACATTTTGATGGTTCACTGCAGACAGTATATTTAAACAAACAAATATCAGAACCATGGAGGTCAGCTTGGTGGCAACCTCAAGTTGGGTGCTTGAATGAACCACAACTTAAAGCCAGCACTGGTGGAAACAGTGGCAAGGTTTTGTCCTTTGCTTCCAAGGTTAACCTCAGACCTGGAGCTAGATATTTTTAGTTTGGGATGGCCTGAGTATAACAAGGGTGCATAAACTTTCCATCTAACTAAATAAGTTTAGATAGATGGAAAATACATGAGGTACACTACCTTCTATGCAGCTCTATTTATAGTATACTGTATATTTGAATATCCTGGGTGGTAGCTCATTGGCTACTGTCCGCGTGACTTCATAGATTGTCACGCCCATCTTCTCCAGGTGTGGTGTGGCTCTTCAGGTATTTGGGGAATCTGTACCATATGAGCCGGATGCTCACTACTGCCACCTGTGGCCATTTAGCTCGCATCCTTATACAGCTTGCTACAATGTCTCTGATTAGATACAATTGGATACATTGACTGGTTACATTCTGTTAAAGGGAAACTTGCACAATCATTCAATACATAACACCTATTGTGGATTTTTTTCGCATGCAGTTAACATTGTGCATGTGCTTGTGTTATTTGGTAAGGTGTCTGTTGCATGACCAGTTGCAAGTCATGCAACAGAAACATCACTAAACACACACACACACACACACACACACACACACACAGAGTGTTACTCATGGGCATGGGAACCTTCAATAGAAGATTGGTGCACCTATCCCGTTGCTATAATTGTCTCCATGTCGTCCACCAGGAAACAAATACATGCAAGAAAAGATGAGTGTCAGCTACCACGGTGCTTAAATTATTTTTTAAAAATCTAATTTGGCATCTGTACATGTAAATAAGCATATGCAATTTTATTCAGATCAATGCCCACTTTCCCACTCCTTTTCAGAGATATAAATCTCTTTTCGTAATGTGTGATTGTACTAAAGTTAATCAAATTTGAGTATAGTCACTAATGACTAAATACTGATTGTTTCAGAAGCCAACAGAAGATCAATGGTTTTGTAGCCTACTTGGGTAAATTTGATTTATTTGTTTGTTTATATCCCACTAGCAATTAGTTCTAGGCATTACTTTGGGTGGCAAACAAAAGCTTTCGACAGCTTCCATGTGTCCCATTCTAAAATAATCAGAGAACAAAAAAAAACAACCCCTTGTGGCACTTTAAAAATACAACAGTTAATCTTTAAAGTGCCACTTTTTTTTGTCTTTGTCTTTTGTTTACTCTCTGATATACAGTACTCTAAAATAAGTTATAAAGAAACCCCAAACCTCTGTGGCTATTTGCAAAATGACAGCTCTACTTTTCAATAGCTCCTAAGGGGGCATTCTGCCATTCAACAGCAAGAAGAAGAAAAAGGAAGATTTTTTAAAAAAAATACTCATTTTTCAAAACCAGAACTGGATGTCTGGCCAGTCCTCATAGGCCCGTGATGGTGAACCTTGGCACTCCAGATGTTCTTGGACTTCAATTCTCAGAAGCCCAAGCCCCCTGTGAGTCCACACAAATGGGTTTACTGCGATTCATCCAGCCCGTGCTGCCCTTATCGCTCCCGGAAGCGGAAGTAAAACACGCCCGTACGGTTAAGGCTCTTCCAGGTTAACCCTTCTCTTCCTCCATACGGGCACATTTTACTTCCGCTTCCAGGAGCAACGAGGGCAGCGCGGGCTGGATGAATCACAGTAAACCCATTCATGTGGAATCACCAGGTGCTTGGGCTTCTGGAAATTGAAGTCCAAGAACTTCTGGAGTGCCAAGGTTCACCATCACGGTCATAGGCCCAAGTTTTTTAGGGATAGGAAATTGGCTGTAAGATACACAGAAGTTGCCTTGACCTTGTGAGGAAGGGAAGGGAAGGGGGAAAAGTGGCTATATCTTTGTTGTGCATTACTGCACATAGAAATATTTGTAAATTACCAGGAAAATAGGCCAGTTAAAAAGGCAGAGTATTGTCAAGGGAAAATGAGCCATGGACAAACAACCTTTCCACCTGCCCTCTCCTGTGAACCCCCAAGGTATTTCTGTGAATTCCAGCTTCAGACTGGGTGGATACCAGAAACTCATATCCTCAAGCAATTTCTACATCTCTAGTGGCTTCAAGAGATTGAGGGAGGGTGTATTGGGTAGATTTTAGGGAGATAAACAAAGCTCCCAAGAGTCTTGAAACTCAAAAATTATGACTAACCCTAATTAGAATTCATTTAAGCTGGGTTTCGTAAGTGTTGAGAGCAGAAATAGTTTGTGGATGATATGTGCAGTTAAGCAATGGCATTTGTTGCAGCCTGGGTGGGTGATCCAAATGATAAGGTCCATGTGAAAGTGGTGTTGTTTTTTCGAGACTGGGTGATGGGAGGTCATATGACACACATAGCAGTCCTATGAAGTACAGTACATAGAGATATTTAACAATTTGTGAGCATCCTTCCAGAAACTATGTTGTTCTCATTCTCTCTTGGGAAATCATGCCACACACACTCACCATATTTGTTGTGTAACTCATTCTGTTACAAACTAACAGATTTAACACCCCCACCCCCGACACAAGAAGGTTAGATAGCAATCTCCTACATAACATGGTTGTATTCCACCAGCCACATAAACATAACAGTGACAGGTTGAGGATAGTTATCAATGGGTTTCTTTCCTTTGTTAAAAATATAAAGAGATCTTGGAGCATTTTAAAGATTAACCACTTTTATCTTACAGCAATTCGATTCCCGAGTACTGCATGATGTAATGAGCTCCCGTTTTTGTCCCAGCTCCTGCCAACCTAGCAGTTCGAAAGCAAGAAATTGCAAGTAGATAAATAAGGACCACTTTGGTGGGAAGGTAACAGCGTTCCGTGCGCTCCAGTGTCTAGTCATGCCTGCCACATGACCACAGAAACGTCTGCAAAAGCGGGCAACGCTGGCTCTTTGGCTTTGAAACAGAGATGAGCACTGAACCATAGAGTCGGATATGACTGGCTTTCAAGCAAGGGAAACCTTTACTACCTTACATAAACAGCCCACTCCATCAGATTCATGAAGTGGGATTATTAGGGGGCTGTGGTGGCTCAGTGGTTAAGAAGCTCACCTTGTTAGCTGGAAGGCTGGCAAATTGGTAGTTTGAGACCCGGGTACTAACATGACAGATTATGCGCCTGTCTCTGTCCCAGATCTTGGGGACATGAAAGGAGCCTCATTTGGGCGTTTCCTGAGCAGAGTTTCTTCCGCAAAAATCTTTTCAACCCAGAATAATTTCTGACGCAAAATTATTATTATTCGCTGTTAAGGTCTCTACTTCTTATTTGTTTCAATTTCTAACATACGTGTTCTGTTGTTGTTGTTGTTGTTGTTGTTGTTGTTATTGTTGTTGTTTTTGTTTTGCAAATATATTCTCGAAAGTTAATGCAGTTTTTCAGATTTCACTGGAACAATTGGAAAAGCTACCCTTTATATTAGGATGGACAGCTTTGGACAACCCATGAGCCAGTTTTCAGCCCCTTAGATCCAATAAAGGCCACACAGATCACCAAAATTGTGCCTCCCCATCATAAACAGTAAAAGTAAAAATGACTAGAGTCCAATTCCAATTTTGAAAAATTAGTATTTTTCTCCCCCCCCCCCAAATAATAAAAATTAGTATTTTGAGAAGTTAAATGGTGCAGGGATATGTTTGGCCCATTTGAACTGTAAAATCCTATACCAGAAATTTCCGTAAATTGCATTTCACCTTCTCCACCTTCTTCTCTTTTCTTTCCAGAAAAAGAGGGAATTGGGAGATGCCACTAAACCAGTCTAAAGGAGCAGATGGTACCTCAACTGCAAATTCACCATCCCACTGCAAGTAAATTCAGGCTACTGTTTTCCAAAATGTTAGCATATGGTGCTCTGCAATATTTTAATACAGTACATTCAGTCTCTATCATGCACTATTAAAGCCTAGACACAGAAGCAGAACTATGAAGATTGTTAAATCTAGGTGTAAACAAATATACATACACACACATTCCTGTATGTGGAGTAGGCATTATCCGTCTTGTTTCTCCACCCATGTTTATTTGATTGTTGTCTTCAATTAAGACCAAATAGTCCTCAGGGTTGGAAATATCATTATTACAAGTTAGTTTAAGGCGTCCTCCTTTTGACCCCCAGTCTTGGGTCTTGTCTTAATAATGCTTAGGTAGAATTTAGGTAATTAGCACTAGCTGACACTGGCTTGCTGATGCTTCTAAAACAGGTTAGATTATTGTGGATAAAATCCCACGCATACTCAGCAAATCCTTGTTTTCTGCACCATCTGCCAAAGAAGAGGAGACTGAAATTCAAGGGTTGGGATGCTGCTTCTCTACTTCCATATCTATTTCAAATGTTCTCAGTGGACTTTTGTAATAATTTGAAATGGGTTATGACCCATCCATGTAAAGCAGGGATTCTCAACTTGTGTCCTGTGAGCCGGATGTGGTCCACAGTACCATTTCATGTGGCCCACCACCACACCAGAAAGTGTCCTGTGGTGGAGGAAGGGCAAAATGGCAATCCAGTCCCAAAAGCATCTGAGGGAATGTGACCCGTCCCCGGTTTAAAAAGATTGAGAACTCCTGTGTTAGATGCTAGTGGGAAATTCTTCTTGCAGAGAACTCCTGATGTAAAGTCATCCATGTAAAAGTAAAAGCAACTACTGTATATTAAACACAATCAAACATTATAAAACACAATCAAACATTATTAGAAAAACATTGACTGGTATTAGATAACAGATACAAGTTTCAACCAAACACATAAGTATATATTAAATACTGTTGTTAAGCTTCCTTAACAAACTCATCATCTCAGCTGCCATATGAGATGGCCACTATTATCATTTATTATTGGGAAAAGAAGCACTTCCAAAAAACGTGATTTGCTAAAGAGCACATAGTGAATATGTGGTGAAAAGAAATTTGAACTCAAGTCTTTTATGGCTAATCCCAATTTTCTCCCTACAGACATATATTCTGATTTAAAGCCGGGTATGAATAGAATTGTGAAAGCAATTTCCTTTGCAACATGTCCCTTCTGACTATATCGATTTAGTTTCTGGTGAGTAATGAGATTTACCAACAAGGTTTTTCAACCCCGACCCATCCAATTATCGCAGCACCACACAGATGATGTGTGTCTCAGTCATCTACAGCTGGCAGTGTGAAAGATCTGAACTATGTGGGCAATAAATAGAATATAAATACAGTACTCACTGGTGTGGAATGCCTGTTTGCCAAATCATTGCAAAAGCATATTGTTACAAGAAGTCACCTCACTTCAAAGCAGAAAGATGTGACAGTAGTCCAGTGCACGCTCTGGGTGGTTCACAAGTAAATTATCATTTTGCCCCCAACATTCTGGGTACTCATTTTACTGGCCTCGGAAAGATGGAAGGCTGAGTCAACCCTGAGCCCTGGTCAGAATCAAACTTCCAGCCTTTTGGTTATAGGACAGCAGTTTACCCAATGTGCCACAAGGGCTCTTTGCTTTGTTCTCAATCTAAATTTGATCCTAAAGGGATGAATATTGACTCATCCTTCCAAGATCAGTAAAATGAATACCCAGTTGGTTGAGGCAAACTGTAGTTCGCATAGTTACCAAGTTGTGAACCATTTGGAGCAGTGGTGGTGAACCTATGGCTTGCATACCAGAGGGGGCACTCACAGCCCTCTCTGTGGGCCTCAGTGAGGTAAGGTTTAATTTAATTTAATTTAATTTAATTTAATAGTAATATTTATATATGCCGCCCACTCAGGCAGAACCCACTCAGGGCGGCATTACAACAAGTTCTAAAAACACATAAAAACACTTTAAAAGACCCATATCCCACCCACTTTAAAAGACCCATATCCCACCCACCCATCCCACCCACTATAAAAAGAAGAAGAGAGAGTTCTTAATTGTTTACATAAGCCAGCAGGCGGGGACCGTGTTCCCATTCGGGCCCCACACCTGCCCTGCCAGCCAGGTCTTCAATCCTTTCCTGAAGGGCAGCAATTCTCTTTGAAGTCTTAGATCTGTTGGCAGGAGGTTCCAGACAGTTGGTGCGGACACGGAGAAGGCCCTCCTTCGGGTGCTAGATAGATGTGCAGCCCTAACTGATGGCACCATTAGAGAGCCCCTCCAGTCTGCTCTGGTTGGACGGGCAGACACTCTTGGGACGATGCAGTCTCTAAGGTATCCTGGCCCACTGCCATATAGGGCTTTAAAGGTCAAAACCAGCACCTTGAATTGCACCCGGAGACAAACTGGTAACCAGTGCGGCTCCCGAAGTAGCGGTGAGGCATGGGCATATCGCCCACATCCCATCACCACCCGGGCTGCCGGATTCTGGACCAGCTGCAGCCTCCGAATGGTCGTCAAGGGCAGCCCCATGTAGAGCGCATTACAATAATCTAGTCAGGAAGTGACCAGAGCATGGGTGACCATAAGCAAGGGGCCCCGGTCCAGGAGCGTGCGCAACTGGCGAATCACCCGAAGTTGGGCAAAAGCCCTCCTGGCCACAGCTGCTACCTGTTCTTCTAGCAGCAGCCGCGAGTCCAGAAGGACCCCCAAGTTGCGCACTGGGTCTGTCTGGGGCAAAACAGCCCCATCCAGTACCAAAGATGGTAACTCCTTGGATAACACGGGGCCCCTTATCCACAGCCACTCTGTCTTGCTGGGATTCAGCCGAAGCCCATTGGCCCCCATCCAGACCCCAATGGCCTCCAGGCATCCGGATAGGATTTCAACAGCATCACTGGGGTCCCCACGGGCCAAGATGTACAACTGGGTGTCATCCGCGTACTGATGGTACCGCACCCCGTGGGAACGAATGATCTCACCCAGTGGCTTCATGTAGATGTTAAATAGGAGAGGAGAGAGCACCGAGCCCTGAGGCACCCCATACTTCAGGAGCCTAGGGCTGGACCTCTCACTCTCTAACCACACCGACTGGGTACGGCCCTCCAGAAAAGAGGAAAACCAGGACAACACAGTGCCCTGGATCCCCAGTCCTTTGAGCCGTTCCAGAAGGATACCATGGTCGACGGTATCGAAGGCCACTGAGAGGTCAAGAAGAGCAAGGACGGATGGATAACCCTCGTCCCGCTCCCACCAGAGATCATCCATTAGTGTGACTAATGCCGTCTCCGTACCATACCCGGGCCTGAATCCTGATTGAAAGGGGTCTAGATAATCCGCTTCCTCCAGGACACTCTGCAGCTGGCGCGCCACCGCCTTCTCCAACACCTTACCCAGAAAAGGCAGGTTGGAAACTGGCCTGTAGTTGTTAAGGACTGCTGGGTCAAGGGATATTTTCTTCAGGAGGGGGTGCACCAAAGCATGTTTTAGCGGTGCAGGAAATACCCCCTCCTGTAATGATGCATTTATTATCGCCCCGACCCAACCACCTGTCACCACCTTGGAGGCTTTCACCAACCAGGTGGAACAGGGGTCCAAAGGACATGTAGTGGCATGCACAGCTGCAAGGAGCCTGTCCACTTCATTAGGGACAACAGGATCAAACCGATCCCAGATCGTACAGCAAGACTGTGACCAGACACCCCCACACACCCCTCCTATACTTACAGTTGTGTGTGCATGTGTGTGTGTGTGAGAGAGAGAGTGCCCAAGAAGGCGGCAGTACGCAGGTAGGCACCATGTATGTGCATGCACCCATTTGATGTTACTGGCATGCCTTGACCAGTACGGGCAGGCATCGAGCAAGTGCACATACCTGTGTGATGTTGCCGGCATACCTAGAGCGGTGAACGTGCAGTGTGTGAAGGCACTGTGTGTGCCTCAAGCAGCACATGTGCTGGCAATATCACACAGATATGTGTGCACATATAGTGCCTGCCTACACACCGCCTACTTTGACACTCAGTCTCCAAAAGATTCACCATCATCATCCACAACAACAACACTGATGATGATGATGATGATGATGATGATGATGATGATGGAAACTTCTGACCTGCTATACAACTAAGTCAAAAGATCAACTTCTACAAAATACAGTGCATAAAGCCGGTCAGGAAAATCTTGAGGTCAAAACTGAGTGGAGGCAATATCATTAATTCCTGGGCAGTGCCTGTTATATGATATTCAGCTGGGATAACTGATTGGACCCAAGTGGAATTAGACAACCTAGACTGAAAAACAAGGAAGCTAATAACTATGCATCATGCCCTGCACACCAAAAGTGATGTTCCTTGAGAGTGGCTACATAATCTCACATCACCTCTGTACCTATCCTGGCACCTCTCTGGCTGCTTTACTTATATTTTTTAGGCTATGCACATTTTCCTTTTGGAAGAACAATATAAAGCTAAACTAAAAATATTTCCTAACAATCACAATACTACAACTCTAATCAGTGGTGGGATCCAAAAAAATTTACTACCTACTCTGAGGGTGTGGTATGGTGGGCGTGGCCAGGGGAAAAGCCCTGTGTTGCACCAAAATTAGGACTACTGTACTTTATTTCAAAACTTGGATGGGTGGGCCCAGACAGAATTTCTGCTACCGGTTCTGGCGAACTTGTGCGAACCTGCTGATGCCCACCACTGTCTCTAATTGATATATAGCAAGGTTCTCAAGTTAATTTTCCTGTTGAATTATACCTGCTGAGATAATTTCTTGTTCCTCTTTTGTGGTTTGGATTCCTAATATTCATGTTTTTAACTATATGAAACTTCCTTCTAACACCTTTGTACATCTGCAAAACTCAGATAGCTCTGCGTTTTAACCTTGCTATGGAAATCAGCCATGAAAACCATGGCATGCTTTTAGTCTTAAAAGGCAGATAGCTTCCTGTTTCATATTACTGTACTCCCAAAGGAGTCTTATCAGCATTCCTGCACACAGCTAGCATTCCTGTACTCCATATAATTAATGCTTTGGTATCACTGGGTCCTCAGCTTAATAAGCTCATTGTTCAGATGGCTCTGCAAAGCAGACATGCACATAACTTTTTGAAAGTGTGAATTGAAGAGCTGACTGCTGGGAGGTTGGCCTCAGTTTCTGCTAGCTATTTTTCTTTCCATACTTACAAATCTGGGTGTTTTTTTAAAGCAAAGAAATGTATTTATGAGAAACGTTCGTCACAGGGGTCAGCAAATTTGGGTCTCCAGGTGTTCTTGGACTTCAATTACCAAAAGCTCAAGTCAGTACACCTGCTGATCAGGGCTTGTGGGAATTGAAGTCCATCTGGAGAGCCAAGTTTGCTGACCCCTGGCCTAGCGCCATGCCATAAGTATCATTATTTGGCCTGAATTCATCATCAGCAAAGCCTAGTTTCATAATGTGACATATATTAATATAATTATATACATTGCAAATAGTCAAGTGAAGCAACTGTCAGAAAGATGGACAATCCATTGTTGTTGTTGTTCAGTCATACAGTCGATTCTGACCCTTTGCGACCCCATGGACAATTTTCCTCCAGGCACCTCTGTCCTCCACCATTCTCCTCAGCCCTCAGGCTCTGTGCCCATTGTGTCCACAATACCATCTATCCATCTCATCTTTAGACGCCCCCTTCTTCTCTTGCCCTCCACCTTTCCCAGCATCAAGGCCTTCTCAAGTGAGTCCTCCCTTCTCATTTTATGTCCAAAGTACTTTAGCTTCATCTTCACTATTTGTCCCTCCAATGAACAGTCAGGGTTGATTTCTTCTAAGATCGACCTATTTGTTCTCTTTGCTGTCCAAAGGACTCTCAGGACTCTCCTCCAACACCACTTCTCAAAGGCATCTATTTTTCTTCGCTCAGCCTTCCTAATGGTCCAGCTCTCACACCCATACATTACCACTGGGAATACCATTGCTTTGACTATGCGAATTTTTGTTTTCAAGGTGATGTCTCTGCTTTTCACTATATTCCCCAGGTTTCTCATTGCTTGTCTCTCCATAATCAGTTGTCTTTTTATTTCATGGCTACAGTCACCATCTGCAGTGATCTTAGATCCTAGGAAAGTAAAATCTGTCACTGCTTCTACTTCTTCCCCATCTATTTTCCAGGGACTGATTGCACCTGTTGCCATTATCTTGGTTTTCTTGATATTAAGTCGCGAGCCAGCTTTTGCACTCTCCTCCTTTAATCTTCATTCCATGTTCTGTCCTGTAGAAATCTGATTCATGTAAAGATCTCTTCTCAATCAGTCTCATGAAGCAGCAGTTTATATCATCAGATCTTTTAAGATAGAAACTTAAGAGTCCACGAAGTCCAGCTTCATTAGGCTCAGAGTAAGGAAAGAACAGAGACAGAAAACACGACTGCAGTCTTTGGCTGAACAAAGGATACTAATGGCTTCTCTTTATTCAAGCAGAGTATACCAGAAACGAAACTTAAGCTACATAATCAATCAGAATGTCAGAACCCAAATAAGGAGAGATAAGGAGCGTTGTCTCTCATGCAAGCAAAGAGGCTTTTGTTTACAAAATGTGTCAGAGACAGCCTGACAGAATCCAGATACATTCCCACACTGTCCTAACTGTTGCTTCTTGGTTCGTGTACAGATTTCTCATGAGGCATATGAGGTGTTTTGGTATTCCCATCTCTTTAATTACTTGTGACATTTTGTTGTGGTCCACACAGTCAAAAGCCTTGGTGTAGTCAATAAAACAAAAGTAGACTTGTTTCTGGTATTCTTTTGTTTTCTCCATGATCCAACGTATGTTGTAAATGTGGGCAATCCATGCACAGGTAATAATAGTCCAGGGTTTCTCAGCCTTGGCCCCCAAAGTGTTCTTGGACTACCAGAAGCCCAAGTCAGCACATCTACTGATCAGGGCTTCTGGGAATTCAAGTTCAAGAGTAGAGGCAGCAACATGCAGCTGGGATTCTGCAAGGTCACCCAAGCTTTTGTAATACTGCATTGATTCGATTCAATCAATCCATAGTGCATAGGTATGTGTGACAAATTTATAGGCACTGAAGCCTTATGTTGTTGTCTGAACCAGATTCAAATTCTCAAACACAGTGCCCTCTGCAACTTGTTCCAGCTGCTCTTGGGTATCTTCAACTATCTAGTTTATAGAAGCAGATAACCATTATTTGTTTATCATGTATGATCAATATCTTTATCACCAGTGTTCACAAATGTCACAGCCAACTGTCAAATCCAAACTGTGTTTGATTGTAAAACATTAAGCTTTTCTCCTGGAGCTTATTTTGTTTTAAACAAGTAGTCCACACGGCTAGTCTGATATACCTGCAGTATTTAGGTCAATTTACCTGTTAAGGAAAAAACATGTTTCTTCCTCTTATAGCATCAGTGGCTCAGTGGTTAAGAAGCTCACCTTGTTATCTGGAAGATCAGCAAGTTGGCAGTTCAAGACCCGGGTACTGCATGGTGGAATGAGCGCCCATCTCTGTCCCAGCTCCTGCCAAACTAGCAGTTCGAAAGCAAGAAATTGAAAGTAGATAAATAAGGACCACTTTGGTGGGGAAAGATCTTGGGGACATGAAAGGAGCCTCATCTGGGCATCCCCTGAGCAGAGTTCCTCCAGCAAAAATCCTTTCAGCCCAGAAAGGACCTTTTTAAAAAATCCCTCCAGCGATGTACATAAGAACATATGAACAGCCTTGCTGGAACAGGCCACAGCCCATGCAGTCCAGCATTCTGTCTCACACAGTGGCTCACCAAATGCTTTCACCTGCTTAGGATTCCCTGGAAATGGCATTGAAGAGTGCTCATCACGAAGCTGGAAGCAGGGATCTGGGAAACTCCAAAGTCGTTATTTCTTTTGTGTTTGTAAAACTGTAACATTAATCTCTGTACTTACCTTCTTTGAATGGCTATGTGTGAGACACTTCTTCTCTCTTGTTTCCTTTGTGTTTACTTAAACTGTAGCATCTTCCCCCCCCCCCTTTCTGCCACACCAACACCGTAGGGGGATAAAAGGGCCGCCAGGGTCTCCAGGGCTTCCAGGGCAGCCAAAGACACCGAGCACTGTGTCTCCCCCTCTTCAGCCACACCAATACTGGAGGGGGATAAAAAGGCTGCCAGGGTCTCCAAGGCAGCCGAAGATGACCACTCCGATGCCGGAGGGGGATAAAAGGGCCAGGACACCGAGCAGCATGTCTCCTCCCCTTCAGCCACACCAACTCCGGAGGGGGATAAAGGGCCACCAAGACCTCGAGGCGGCTGAAGACACTGTCAAGGACATTGTGCCATGGGCTCCATCATAGACGTTGAGTCCCGGGCTCCATCGTGGACATTGAACTCTGTCATGGATGGCGAGCCCCATTGTGGACATTGAGTCCTGGGCTCCATTGAGGATGTTGAGCCCGGGCTCTGGCCGCACTAACGTCCAGTTGCGGAATACAAGTGGGAACAAATAAAATAAAATAAATAAAAAGTTAGCTGGCCCTGCTCATTCTGCCCCCTTGTAACATTATAAAAACTGAACCCTGTATTCAGACCTCACCTCGCTTCTCGCCTTTTCTAGCTCTTTTGAAATGGCACCTTCAAGGGGGTAAATGTCTGTAATGTTACCGCATCTTATTATCTTATTTCTCTAAGTAAAACTTTATTTGTATCAAACTATTTGGTCTGTGGTCTTCCTACCCAAACTTCTGCCCATGAAACGATCCTTAAATTCAAAAAACATTTTCCCTCCACCGCCTAAGCTTCCTGCTGGGCTTATGTGTGGAGCATGGTTTTTCAGGTAACACAGCCTGGTTTTATTATAAATTTGTGATATATTTTTTTTATTGTATTACATTTGTAGATAACTTGGTAATTGAGTGTGTATATCTTTTTTCTTTGCCAGCTTCATATTTTTGGAGGAACGGTGGGATAAAAATGCTTCTCATTAATTAATTCATAAATCTTCTTGTCATACAATTATCTATAGTTCTAAAAGCTGCAGATTTAAAAACACATGCACATTGATTTTATTTTAAAAAGCCCCCTTGAGTGGTGCTTGCATCAAAAGGGCAGGGTACAAATGTGAATAAATAAAATACAAAATAAGCATGAATACACTAGCTTTAAATCTTTTTTTTGTCTTATTCTTGCCTGAGATAGTTATCTCTCTTAACATCTTAAGGAAGAAAAGCATCCAGCTCTTACTGTGCAAATACTAATAATTTTGTGTCAGAAATTATTCTGGGTTGAAATTATTTTTGCTGGTGAAACTCTGCTCAGAGGATGGCCGAATGAGGTTACTTTTATGTCCCCAAGAGCTGGGACAGAGACGGGCACTCAATCCATCATGCAGTACCCAAGTCTCAAACTGCCGGCTTGTCAGCCTTCCAGCTAACAAGGTGAGCTTCTTAACCCCTGAGCCACCGCAAGTACTGTAATATAGATATGCACATGTACTTCCATCTCCACAACTGGACTGCCATACCACCAATCACAGAAGAATACATGTGAGACTGCCACTTCAGCCCCACACACATTTATGCTACTAATAATAATTTAGTGTCAGAGATTACTCTGGGTTGAAAGGCTTTTTAGGGGACACCCAATTGAGGCTCCTTTCATGTCCCCAAGTGCAGCTCTCTGATATCAAAACCCGACCTTACAGTCTCCTGCTGATAAATGGGAGCAGATCCCATTCAATTCAGAGGAATTGAACCATAAGGAAGGCTGAGTGCAGAAGAATAGACACCTTTGAACTGTGGTGTTGGAGAAGACTCTTGAGAATCCCCTAGACTGCAAGGAGATCAAATCAGTCAATTCTGAAGGAAAATAACCCTGACTGCTCCTTGGAAACACAAATACTGAAGCTGAAACTCAAGTACTTTAGCCATCGAATGATAAGAGAGGACTCACTGGAGAAGGCCCTGATGCTGGGAAAGATCGAAGGCAAAAGGAGAAGTGGGTGGAAGAGAATGAGATGGCTAGATGGCATCGTTGACATAGTGAGTATAGATATGGGCGGGCTATGGATGATGTCAGATAACAGAGGAGCCTAGTGTGCTGTGGTCCATGGGGTCGCAAAGGGTTGGACTCGACTGTGTGACTGAACAACAACAAAGATGCATGGGGACTGCAGTGGCTTAGTGGTTAAGATACTGAACTTGACAACTTGAAGGTCGGCTTTGAGACCTGAGTGCTGCATGATAGAGTGAGCTGCCATCTCTTCCCAGCTCCTGCCAACCCAGCAATTTGAAAGCAAGAAATTGCAAGTAGATAAATAGGTACTACTTTGGCGGGAGGGTAAACAGCATTCCGTGCACTCTGGTGTCAAGGTATGCCTGTCACATTTCCATGGAAACGTCTGCAGATGCAGACAGCACTGACTCTTCAGCTATAAACAGAGATGAGCACTGGACCCTAGAGTTGGATACGACTGGCTTTCAAGCAAGGGCAACCTTTACCTTTACCTAAAGATGCATGGTCTTTTGTCTTTGTGGCAGAAGCCCACAACTACAGTTACTTCCTACCGGCATACAGGTGATTGCTATTGTCAGATCTTCAACATGTCACAGAATTTTTGCTTTTGCCAACATTTCAAAGTTTTCCATCCAAAGTGCAGGGTGCCAAAACTGTTTGCAACACCCAAAGCGATTGGTCAGCTATTTTATGAATGAGGCTTTGTCTATTGTTTCTCCCTGCCCGTGAGACACACACACAAACTAGGCTGAATCACATGAGTTGTCATAATTAGTATAATCGTGTGGGTTATACGAACTGCCAGACTGGGTTCCAAATCAAATCGAGGGAAGTTTGTACAGCTTTACTATGTGTCAAATGATAGGTTTCTGTTCTCACAAATTGGCCCTGAGAACAAGGTGTCAATCTCTGCTACTCAGCTGTAGAGATTGCAATAATGCCCATATGATGAGTGCTTGGTTTCAGGGCAGGATTTCCCCCCTCTTTAGATTATGTAGCCATAGAAATGTGCAGTTAGGGTGTATTAGAAGTGACTGGGTGCAACTGTGTGTACATTCAGGAAGATGACTGTCTTTGTAAGGGGAAAAATAGAGATTGAGGGTGGGGGCTTTCTCAGGTTTCCCAGGGCACCACTACATGTTGCATAAAAACTAGATTGAATGTGCCTAATGGATGCTATTTTAAACTTCAGCAGTGCTTGCTCTTGTGTCAGCCAGGGCCAGAGAACCTCCTCCAAAGAGCTTGCTTGTCTAGTGGGCAGCTGGACGATGGTGGGTGAAAGCATAGTGATGATCAGCATCTTTAAGAGCTAGGGAAATACATACGTCAACCTACACCATTGTCCAGTGGTGAGCAGGGCAAGATATTTTACTGATTCACCAAGGAATCCCTAAAAGGCAAATTTTTGATTCCTCGGGGGTTTTCATTAGGCTCAAGTTCCCATGACTCAGATCAGATATTTCTTAGGGTATAACTACACAGTGAGAAAAATTGAATTTCACAGAAAATCAGGGTCAATATTGATAAGTCATTATTTTGAAGAGCAAGGGCAATTACTAGGTCAGGCAAAAGGAACCAAAAGGTGCCTTCATTTTGGCAGTTTCACATCTGGCCTAGACACGGAGGAGGAAGAAAAAGTAGAAGAAGAAGAAGAAGAAGATAATCCCTTAAATTACTGCTTGTCTCTGAAAAACCCTTCTAGATGATTCTTACACTAAATTTGCATGTGTACCTTCATCACCCAATGCCTACAGTCTGCTTGTGAAACTGCCATCACAAATCAAAAAATGCAGATAAATCTAATCTTGTATCTCAGAGAGGAAATAGAAACTCAGCATTTGTGGCATTTCTATAGGACAGCACGAAGGAGTTGACTTTTGGCTTAGCTGACCGATGCTTTTCATCCTGAGGAATCAGAAACCAAGAACTCCGAATTCCTTCTTAGCTGAGAGCTGCATCAGAAGAAGGCTAGGAATTTTATCTGACAGCTTGGTTAACCCAACCCTGAAAAGTGTTAAAGATGAGATCTCAAAATAACACCACCAAAAGGAAGTTAGCAATATTATTGTTGTTTCTGAGCTTAGGCCTTTTTGTTATAATTTTTAGGCTTTCCCTTCACATCAAACAGAACTAGAAACTTCAGATTCAATAAGTTCTAGAATTCTTGAGAATTCATTGAGGATTGAAACCATAGGATATGTTTCAATTTTTAGGCTTACTACCCTTGCACAACTGGCAAATACAGTTATTGCTGGTAGTAGTATCTAGTTTGAATGGTTTATTAAGATGTATTTAATAATATTGGGGAGCTCTTGCAAGTCTTCTTTTCCATAAAATATAGTCTACTAATTAGAGGAGCACTAGAATAGTCACTGCATATGCTAGGAGACTACCCATGTTGCTATCTACTCCTGTATGTCTATTATGTATGTTAACTGTGTTTTCTGACAGGAGCAGAATGTATCTTTTCTCATGTATCTATTCTTATGCAAATAAGTGGATCGAAAAATGTGCACACTCTGTTAGCCAATGGGCTTGTTGTATTATTGTTACTGTTACTGTTTATAGTATATAAGTCAGAGTTTTGCCCCATCCAAACTATGTTCAAACCCCACCAATAAAGAGCTGAATTTCACTACTTCACTCGTCTGCTTCTTCATTCTTTGAACATGAAACTGGCAATGAAAGTGGGATGGCGTCCCCACATGGCAGCAACATCGGCCCATTCGACCCAGTGTGTCCAGAGAAATGGGCAACATACAAACGCCGGTTCCGCCACGCAATGGCCGTGCAGAAGATCACCGACGAAGACCAGAAGCGCTCCTGCTTCCTCGCTCAGTGCGGTGCTGAGACACTTGAGCTGGCAACCCACCTCGTTCTTCCACGGGACATGGATGTGGTGTCGCTTGCGGAGATCATGTCCGCACTGAGGAGGCACCTGCAGCCAGAGGTCTCGATCTTTCCAGCCAGGGTGACCTTCCACAGAAGAGAGCAGCGACCCGGTGAATCCACTGCAGACTATGCCACCGCGCTGCGCATTGCTGCCGCTCCGTGCAAGAGGGACAATATTGAGGAAGCACTCCAGGATCGTCTGCTGGCCAGCATGAGGGACGAAGATGCTCAATGTCGCCTCATGATCAGAAAGACGCTAACCTTCAAGGTTGTCCTAGAAGAGGCAGTAGCGTCTGAGGCTGCACGGTCTGGGATAAAGCTCTTCCAGCATCGCCACTCCACCACCAGTGCCACCGACTCAGCTGTGCAAGCTCAGCAAAATTAATCTTCATCCTCCTCAGCATTGCCTGGTTCCACCTCTTCATCGGAGTCTAGAAACACAGAGGGGGAAGTATGAGTGGATCGACGAAAGCACCGAGAGCACAGTGACGATCGGGAGAAGAAATTCCTTCACAAGTGTGATGGCTGTGGAGCCCGGCATGACTGCAAGAAGTGCCCCTTCCACACCACAGAATGCCACAACTGCAGGTGACGAGGGCACATTGCTAAAGTATGTTGACAGCGAAAGCAAAGAACTCCAGCACCTGAGTCCAAGAAGAGTCATCACCACGAAACGTCCACTGCCAAAGTGTCACCAGAGCCTGAGCCGTGCCAAGTGGGCATCATCAGCTAGCGTTTATTTGCAGACCTGAGCCTGCAGGACATCCCCTTCAAGATGGAGGTGGATTCAGGTACTACCTTTTCCATAATCCCACAGCGGGAGTTTTTGAGAATTCCCCCTGCCTCTCGGCCCAAGCTCAAATCTTTTAAAACTTCCCCCCGGGATGTGCAAGGTTGCCAGATTCCGGTCCTGGGGGTGGGTAATTTCTTGGTCAAATTCAAAAACATTCGCTCCTCCTTGCCATTGGTTGTAGTTAAGCAGGACACTAACTGTCTTATTGGGACCCAATGGTTTAGGCCCCTGGGAATCCGGCTTTCTGGCATTCACGCAATAGACGCTGACCCAATCCATGACGTTTGTGCTGCACATCCTGAAGTGTTCAAAAAGGGGTTAGGGTTATACAAAGGACCCCCTGTGGACTTTGAGCTTGACCCAACTATCCGGCCCATCCGGATGGAGCCACACCGGGTACCCTTTGCTTTAAAGGAGAAGACAGAAGCCAAGCTGGACAAACTGGTGGGGCAGGGCATCCTAGTGCCAGTGGACTCCGCAGAGTGGGAGACACCAATAGTGACTGCTTTGAAAAGAAACAGGGAGTTCAGGATATGCGCTGACTACAAGTGTACCATCAATAAAGCTATTCGCCCGAACGCATATCCTGTGCCCGTGGTAAGCCACCTTCTTGCCTCCTTGCATGGAGGAAATTGCTTCGCAAAACTTGACCTTGCCCAGGCTTACCAACAATTGACTGTGTCTCCTGCTGCTGCCATAGCCCAGACCATAGTAACGCATAGGGGGGCATTTAAGGTAACTCGACTACAATTCGGGGTGAATGCGGCCCCCGGAATATTTCAATCTCTTGTAGAACGTATTTTAAAAGGTTTGCCCGGTGTCCTGCCATATTTTGACGATGTCCTGATCACCGCTAAGGACACCGTTGAACTAGCAGCCAGGCTCGATCGAGTCCTGTCACGTTTCGAGAGGGCCAGTCTACGTCTCAGAAGAGACAAATGTCTGTTTTTGGCACAGGAAGTGGAGTTCCTGGGGTACCGCATTACACACCAAGGTATCATGCCTCTGACTCCAAGGTGATGGCCGTGTGGAATGCACCCAGGCCGAAATGTAAAGCCGAATTGCAATCATTTCTAAGATTGTTAAACTTCTATCATGCTTTTCTCCATCGCAAAGCCTCAGTTGCCGAACCATTACACCGGCTTCTTAAGAAAGATACTGTTTGGCACTGCGGCCATTGCCAGGAGAAAGCGTTCCTAGAACTTAAAAGACTGCTATCTTCGGATACTGTATTAACTCATTATGATCCTAACAAAGAAGTTGTACTTGTTTGTGATGCACCCCCTGTGGGGGTGGGAGCTGTGTTATGCCATGTACTAAGTGACGGGAAGGAAGCCCCCATAGCATTCTATTCCCATTCGCTCTCAAAGCCTGAGAAAAATTATGCTCAGACAGACAGGGAGGCATTGGCAATCGTGGCAGGCACTAAAAAATTCCACGATTACCTTTATGGAAGGCCTTTTACCATCGTAACAGACCACAAGCCCCTCCTTGGAATCTTTGTGAATGAAAAACCCACGCCTCAAAATCTGTCCCCAAGGATGTTGCGTTGGGCAATTTTCCTAAATGCATACGATTTTACTTTGGTGCACAGGCCTGGGAAGGACATCAGCCACACTGACGCCCTGTCACATTCTCCACTGCCAGGGGTCGGGGAAGCCGATTACGAGATCAAAAGCGACCACCAGGTCCTCATGATTGAGGAATTCGACTCGCCCCCCGGTCGTCCCCTCAGCTATGGCCAAGGATATAATATTGACTAAAGTAATGTCTTGGGTACAAAAAGGCTGGCCTGTCTCTCCTCTAGCCAAAGAATTCAGAACATTCCACCGCAAGCGTTTGGAATTGTCAGTGGAATGAGGTTGCCTTCTATGGGGCCAGCGGGTGGTCATTCCAGTCACTCTAAGGAAAAAGGTTTTACATTTACTTCACACAAGTCATCCGGGAATTGTACGTTCCAAAGCCCTTGCCCGTAGCTATTTTTGGTGGCCTCAACTGGACCAAGAAATAGAGCAGATGGTCAGCACTTGTGCCAGCTGTCAATCCTCTCGCCCAGAGCAATCCCACCTTCCCTCTTGGGAATGGGATTCTGCTAGGGGCCCATGGTCCAGGTTGCACATAGATTTTGTAGGTCCATTTAGGGGTGTCCTATTTTTGTTGGTTGTAGACTTATTCTCTAAGTGACTGGAAGTGATTAAAGTGCCTAATACCACTTCAGCCACCACGATAATGCACCTAAGAAGGCTGTTTGCAGCATTTGGACTTCCAGATGTGCTGGTGTCCGACAACGCGTCCATGTTCACATCTGCAGAATTCCAATCCTTCATGGAGAGGAATGCAATTAGGCACATCACTGCCGCCCCATTCCACCCAGCCACCAATGTCCAGGTGGAGCGGCAGGTGCGCACAACTAAAGACATGCTTCGGCATATGGGTGAAAGGGATATGGAGCTCCAGCTATGTCAGTTTCTTTTCACATATAGGCTCACCCCCCTTGCCTCAGGGATGTCCCCTGCTGAATTGCTCCAGCAAAGGAAACTGTCATCCTTGCTGGACAGATTGGATCCCTCTAGGGTAGAGGACAAAGGCACAAATATAGCGATCCAACACCAGAAGGGTTTCTCGTCCGGAGACCTGTACATTGCCGCAATTATGCAGCTGGTGGTCCTACGTGGGTGCCCAGGTTTGTGATTGATCAAACTGGATCGAAACAGCCACTGGTTTGATCTGGAGGAGGCACGTGGATCAATGGAGACCCAGAGTACTGGACCCACAAGACGAATACAGACACTCAACACTGGAGTTGGCCCCCACCTGTTTAAACCCAGGGGGCAGAGGTAATAGTCAGCAGCCAGCCAACATTGACCCAAAGGTGCATTTTAGGGACCGACTTCAAGTGGAATTTATGGAATGCTCCCATACTCCGGCCAGGTGTACCCCTACACTGTCCCAGCCTAGTACTCTGGATTCCTTTATTGAAGATGACCAATTTTGTTCAGAGTTGCCCTCCACTCTTAGTATGCACAGGAGGGACCCTGAGTTGTCTTAATCATAAGCAGAATTAGATTTTGGTTTTGAGCGATCCCCTGCTCCTCCATCTGAAAAAAGGGGCTTCAATTTGGGTTTACAATTCTCCCCCTCTAGTCAATCCCTCACTCCAGTCAGGTCGCCCATCCTACGAGCCCCTAAGCCAGCTCAGCCAAGTGTCTGACCCAGAAGGGAAACTAGACCGCCATCCTTGGTAAAGGATTTTGTTATGTATGTTAACTGTGTTTTCTGACAGGAGCGGAATGTATCTTTTCTCATGTATCTATTCTTATGCAAATAAGTGGATTGAAAAATGTGCACATTCTGTTAGCCAATGGGCTTGTTGTATTATTGTTACTGTTACTGTTTATAGTGTATATAAGTCAGAGTTTTGCCCAATCCAAACTGTGTTCAAACCCCACTAATAAAGACCTGAATTTCACTACTTCACTCGTCTGCTTCTTCATTCTTTGAACACGAAAATGTCCCTGCTGGGAAAATAACAATCTTGCATGCATGAACACTGGGTATCATTAGGAGGGGTCTCCACAGCCTAATGTGATTGTCCTTTGCCACTAATTTGGGTAGTAGCGTTCATTTCCCCACCTCTGGCATTTGAAGCAAGACATCCCCTCATGCTTTCATTGTTTGTGGGAATGGTTCAGCCTTCACCCCCAGAATATTCCTAGCTCACCCCAAGAATTGCCCTCATCCCATAAGCCTTCAGTCCCTGACAGGAGAAAGGCCAGGTTGTGCAGGCTGCATGACCTGGAAATCATGCCCAAAGGCATAGGAGGCAAACCTCCGGACTATTATGGATACTTAAGGACAACCTCCGGGTTGGAGAGATAGGCAGGATATCTCTCAATGCCATTTCCAGGGAATCCTAAGGAGGTGAAGGCATCTGCTTGGGAATACCCTGAAGCGAATGCCTCTGTGTGAGACAGAATGCTGGACTGGATTGGCTGTGGCCTGTTCCAGCAAGGCTGTTCTTATGTTCTTATCTCTTGGACCCCACTAATAAGCACATTCCTAACGCAAGCACCTTATCTAGATCCACAGGGCTGCTTCCCTAGTCACGAATTCATCTCCGTTACCACTCCTTGTCCCTTTGCTTGACCCCTCGCTTGCTAGTTGCCCTCTGACACGTAGGATCCCTAATCTATGACCAACATATGTATAGCCTATTGTTCCACCCTGTTTCTTTTAGCCTGTAATGGATGCAGGTGGCTTTTAGAATCCCACAATCCGAGGTATGCTAGGCTGTCAATAAAAGAGACCATCCAGTTCCCCCAGGGTGTTACCTCATTTTGCACCCCAATTCATGTGTGCGTGTTATATCATCCCTGCGAGCGGTCACGATCCCTACAATTGTTGATAGTCTCTTCTTTCCCTTTTCATGCTCTATCCAAGCAGCAAGACAAAAATCTGTTAGCGGTGTATATCACAGTCAACAAACGATGTTGTAAATGTAACTTTTAATGCGCAAGTAGACTCGAAGCCCTTTCCGGATAAAATTGGCTTTTCCAAGCTTCCTCAGGAATCTATGCACATAAAATATATATAATGACCATACAATATATACAGACAACTCATACATTATTTACATATATACATTTATAAACCTGAAGGAAATGCGTCTTAAAGAAAATTACCTGCTCGCTATATTGTTGTTTCTTTGTCAAAAAAAATATTTTCTTTCGCGCCACTGAGCCTCAAAGTTAAATTCTGTAGTGCTTTTCAGCATCAAAGAACCATCTAGCTAACATCTTTATTTATAATTACTATTACCTAACAGCAGGTGTATCAGATGAAGAAACACACATTGAGATCTAAATTGTTGAAACTTATTTAAAGGAAACACGACAGATCCAAATCCATATTGAGACCAAATGGTTGAACGGTATTGAAACAGTAAATAAAATGTGCTTCTCTGCGGCGTAACTTTTGTTCTATATTGATCACTTCATAGCGGGTAGATCTTACAGTTTCAAGAACGGCGAACTTCAAATCTTGATCACTGTGTTGTTTTTCCAAAAAATGACTAACCATGGGTGCCGTGATGTCTCCTTTCCTGATCCTAGATCTATGTTCCCCCACCCTAGTTTTGATCTCCCCTATCCAAGCAGCAAGCATACATGGCATTCCACATGCAGGGGACTCCATTTATCCCCTATTTTATTTATTTATTTATTTAAGATACTTCTATCCCGCTTCCCTCACTCAGGAGTGACCCGAAGCGGCTCAACAACATAATTAGAACAACAATAAAACAGTTTAAGTAATCCTCCATCAATAGCCCAATTTAAAAAACCATTTTAAAAACTATTTTTCTATTGACTGTAACTATAAATAGCAACTGAAAATAAAGATACTATTTTTCCTACTTCAAATGCATTTATAGTATTTCTACCATATACTGTAGTGAGGTTGGGTGCATGGGGTTAATGAGAACTAAACTAATCTCTCTACATTTTCTCTGTGCTGCTGTTGTCTCTCTCCCCCCACCCCCTGCTTCATACTCTTATAGTTAAAAGAAATAACCCAAATTCCTAAATGGTTCTAATACAAAAGAGGATCTATCTAAATGAAAATAGTTGCACGTATTCCTAAAAAAATACCAGAAACACAGGCTCATTTCTTTCCAAACAGCCAGTGAACAAAATGCATTTTAAGAACTTAAGAGGATAATGTTGTGCATGTCATCTAAACAATTCTCCCTTCCTTTCTTTCTGTATTTTTGTTGCTCCCTATATCACCACCAGCTAGAATTCCACCATCCCTATCCATTCCAGTCCATTAGAAGAGTGTCATGTTTAAGAATTCTGACAGGAAAAAAACTCCTCAAAATGGCACTCAGCAAGAGTGATCACAAACTTTGTGTCTCTCTGAAAAAAATTAAATGGCTATGGTGTTAACTCTGTTATTTCCATGATCAGATTTGCAGCTACTATCACCAGGCCAAAAGCAAACTGAGTTTCAATGAATGCCCATTCAATCTTCTGCTAATTCATAGTGAGATCAATGGAAATTGAACCTAACTGATATTCCATTTGGTCATATTTCCCATTTGTTCTAAATGCTATCCTAGCATCTCTGAGGCACACTTTTCTCTATGCATGGTTTTGTTCTAAGAAAAACTTGCCATTTCTGTAGAAGACTTGTACCTTTACTAGGCATATGTTTACTCAACAGGGGAATAACAAGTCTAGCACTCCTATGGATGGTGGAGGATAAGGGTGCCTGGCGTGCAGTGGTCCATGGGGTCGCGAAGGGTTGGAATCAACTGTGTGATTGAACAACAAGCATTCCTATGAAACTGTTGAAAATAATTTAATTTTTAAAAAATCTTCATAGATTTGTGATTAATATTTTTCCCTAAGAGACCACATCGCCCGTCCAACCAGAGCGGACCGGAGGGGCTCTCTATTTGTCCCATCAGCCAGAGGGGCTCGCCTCTCTGGCACAAGGAGGAGGGCCTTCTCCGTGTCTGCTCCGGCACTCTGGAACCTCCTGCCAACAGAATTACGTCTCCGAACAGAATTGCTGCCTTTCAGAAAAGAACTTAAAACCTGGCTGGCGAACGAAGTGTGGGGTGCAGGTAGAAGGGTAATTTCCATTGGGTGACTGATATAGAGAGAAGAAGAGAATTCCTTCCCCATGGTTCCTTCGGTCGCTGCACCCCTTTTTAGGTGGTGGGTAATTTTAAATAATTTTTAACCTGTTTTTATCTGGGATTGTCAACCGCCCTGAGTCAGCCTTGGCCGAGTGGGTGGTATATAAATTTAACAATAAAATAAATAAAAAATAAAATCTTGACAGAACCTTTTTTAAAACTGTGAAGAAAAACTTAATGTTTTAAACATACTGATAAGATGATTTAGGGCATCATCCCCCCCTCCAAAATTGTTAGAGGTCCTCCAGCTGAAGCTTTGACCAAGGACATGACATAATTCTCCTCCTCACTTCTCTATGTGGGACAGGTGAAGGATTATTACCTGAATTTCTGGGGGTGCCCCTGGCATGGAGCCCCCCATTACCTGTGTTACCTGCAGCCCAATATAGCAAATAAACCACACCAGAGCACATGGCCCTTATGCTATGAGAAATTGCTAGCTCAGAGCAGAACCAGAAAGAAAAAAGTTCTGCGTCAGACAATGGGGGGGGGGAGCCAACTTATATGTGCATTTAAATGGAGCAGGAAGGGGCTTGCACAAACATCATTGATCCAAGGCATCACATGGGAGGGAAATGGATCTTCCCCCATATTTGATTTGCTCAGGAGTGTCCACATGGAAGAAGATAAGTCCACCCCAAAACTTGATTGGTCCAGGATGTCACATGGAGAGGTGGGAGGAGTTTTGCCATGTGGCCACATGGAGGCTGCCATGATGGAGGAGGAGTTGGGTTCAGCTGCAAAGGTCCATATATGGTATCTCCCCCCAAACACCCTTTTCATTGGGAGATCCTCCAGAAGCCCATGCCAAAGTCCACTGGTTGTTTGTCATTTTCAGGGAGGTCTTTGCTGTGTTCCCTGGAATGTTGATACAATGAATGCCGTCAGTAAACCTCCTTATCAAAAGAAGTATAGCAGCAATTGTCTTCTGCCCAGGGATCCATTCCCAGGTGATGGGTTATCTCAAGAGTTCTGCTCACTCTGTTGTTGTTCAGTCGCACAGTCGGTTCCAACCCTTTGCGACCCTATGGACCATTGTTCTCCAGGCGCCTCTGTCCTCCATCATCCCCCTCAGCCCTCCCAGCTCTGTGCCCATTGTGTCTACAATACCATCTAGCCAACTCATCCTTGGCCTCCCCCTTCTTCTTTTGCCCTCCACCTTTCCCAACATCAATGCCTTCTCAAGTGAATCCTCCTTTCTCATTTGATGTCCAAAGTATTTTAGCTTCATCTTTACTATTTGACCTTCCAATGAGCAGTCAGGGTTAATTTCTTCTAAGAGTGACCTATTTGTTCTCCTCGCTGTCCAGGGGACTCTCAAAACCCTCCTCCAACACCACATTTCAAAGGCATCTATTCTTCTGCGTTCAGCCTTCCTAATTGTCCAGCTCTCACATCCATACATTACTACTGGGAAAACCATTGCTTTGACTATTCTAATTTTTGTTTGCAATGTGATGTCTCTGCTTTTCACTATGTTCCCCAGGTTTCTCATTGCTTGTCTCCCAAGAATCAGTCGCCTTTTTATTTCATGGCTACAATCCCCATCTGCAGTGATCTTTGATCCTAAGAAAGTAAAATCTGTCACTGCTTCTACTTCTTCCCCGTCTATTTTCCAGGAACTGATGGGGCCTGTTGCCATTATCTTGGTTTTCTTGATATTTAGTCTCAAGCCAGCTTTTGCACTCTCCTCCTTCAGCCCAATCAAGAGATTCTTTAGGTCTTCCTCACTTTCTGCCATTAGGGTGGTATCGTCTGCATATCTCAGATTGTTGATGTTTCTCCCAGCGATTTTAATCCCATATTGTGATTCCTCCATCCCTGCACTGCGCATTATGTGCTCTGTGTATAGGTTGAATAGGCATGGTGACAAAATGCAGCCTTGTCTTACTCCTTTTCCTATTCCAAACCACTCTGTCATTCCCTGTTCTGTCCTAACTGTTGCGTCTTGGTTCATGTACAGATTTCTCAGGAGGCATATGAGGTGCTCTGGTATTCCCATCTCTTTAATTACTTGCCACATCTTGTTGTGGTCCACACAGTCAAATGCCTTAGTGTAGTCAATAAAACAAAAGTAAACTTGTTTCTGGTATTCCTTTGTTTTCTCCATGATCCAGCGTATGTTGACAATGTGGTCTCTAGTCCCCCTGCCTCTTCTGAACCTGGCCTGCACCTCTGGTAATTCTCTTTCCACATGCTGCTGAAGTCTATCCTGTATTATCTTGAGCATCACCTTGCTGGCGTGTGGGATGAGCGTGATTGTTCGATAATTTGAACATTCTTTGGCATTGCCCTTTTTTGGGATTGGGACGTATGCTGATCTTTTCCAATCCTGTGGCCACTGTTTTGTTTTCCAAATCTGCTGGCATATTGAATGCAGTAATTTGACGCCGTCATCTTTTAGCGCTTTGAAAAATTCA
Source organism: Bradypodion ventrale (assembly GCA_035047345.1). Classification (NCBI taxonomy): domain Eukaryota; kingdom Metazoa; phylum Chordata; class Lepidosauria; order Squamata; family Chamaeleonidae; genus Bradypodion; species Bradypodion ventrale. The sequence continues at coordinate 369,131,489 of JAWDJE010000001.1, read as the reverse complement.
ACTGGGATACCATCATCTCCACTAGCTTTGTTGTTTGCAGTGCTCTTTAGGGCCTTTATGACTTCGCTCTCCAGGATGTCTGGCTCAAGTTCTACTTCTTCATCATTGTGATTGTCAGGAGTGTTGAGGTCCTTTTTGTAGAGTTCCTCTGTGTACTCTTTCCATCTTTTCTTAATCTCTTCTGCATCAGCTAGCTCCTTTCCGTCTTTGTCCCTTATCATGGTCATTTTTGCTTTAAATGTTCCCTTAATTTCTCCGATTTTTTTGAAAAGATCTCTGGTTCTGCCTCTTTTGTTGTTTTCCTCCATTTCTCTGCACTGTTCTTTTAGGTATTTTTCCTTATCTCTCCTTGCTTTTCTTTGAAATTCTGTGTTCAAATGATTGTAGTTTTTCCTTTCTCCTTTGGCTTTTGCGTTCCTTCTTTCCTCTGCTATTTTAAGAGCCTCGTCAGACAACCACTTTGCTTTCTTACTCTTCTTTTCTTTTGGTATGGTTTTCTTTGCTGCTTCCTGCATGATGTCCCTCATCTCCGTCCATAATTCTTCTGGTACTCTGTCTACCGAGTCTAAGCCATTAAATCTGTTCATCACCTCCACCGTGTATTCTTTAGGGATGCTGTCTAGGTGATATCTTTCTGGTCTCCGTGTTTTCCCTATTTTCTTTAGTCTAAGCCTGAATTTTGCGATCAATAGGTTGTGATCTGAGCCACAGTCTGCTCCAGGTCTTGTTTTTGCTGACTGTATGGAGGTTCTCCATCTTTGGCTGCAGAGTATGTAGTCAATCTGGTTTCGGTGTTGGCCATCTGGTGATGTCCATGTGTAAAGTCGCCTCTTGTGTTGCTGGAAGAGAGAGTTTGCTATGACCAGTGCGTTCTCTTGGCAGAACTCTATCAATCTTTGCCCTGCTTCATTTTGTGTTCCAAGACCAAATTTGGCTGTTATTCCCTCCACTTTTTGATTTCCTACTTTGGCATTCCAGTCTCCTAATATAATTTGGACATCATTTCTTGGTGTCTGTTCTATGAGGTGTTCTAGGTCCTCATAGAACTGGTCCATTGTGGCTTCATCTGCACCAGTGGTTGGTGCGTATATTTGGATCACAGTGACATTGAAAGGTTTGCCTTGAAATCTGACTGATATCATTCTGTCATTTTTGAGATTGTATCCCATTACTGCTTTTCTCACTCTTTTATTGACAATTATGGCTACTCCATTTCTTCTAAGGTTTTCTTGCCCACAGTAGTAGATATGATGGTTTCCAGAGCTGAATTCCCCCATCCCTGTCCATTTGAGCTCACTGATGCCTGGATGTCAATGCTTATTCTTTCCATCTCATTTTTTACCACTTCCAGTTTACCTTGGTTCATTGATCTCACATTCCATGTCCCTATGCAGTATTGCTCCTTACAACATTGCATTTCCCCTCCCCCTTTCCTGTCCCTCCCCTTCCTCCCCTCTGTATCCTGTATCACCTAGCCTGCTCCTTTGTTTTGCCTTTTGTTTTGGTCAACAGGGTTCTCTTGGCAAGCTTTGTGGCGTGGTTTGCCGGTGTCTACGCCATTTTTTCTCCTCATACATTTTATCACAGTTTTTAAAAGTTTAAATCATTTAAGACAACATATTATCATGCATATTATCACACTTTAAAACACAGTCTCTATGTCAGTTTCTATGTTTAGTCAGTATAAAGTCCCTATGTCAGTTGCTATATTAAGTCTTCTACATTTGCATATCAGCTACTTATCCTTTGCCTGGGACTCTGAGTCTCGCCCCCTGCTCTTCCTCCTCTGCCCTCTTTCCTTCTGTCAGTTGGTCTTCTCCTGGCCTCTTCGCCGCTCGCCCGGCTCTCCTCCTCCTGCTCTTCACCCCCCAGCTGGGGGTGGCTGCCCGGCGGCGGCGGCGGCTGGCCCTTTTGTCGCTCTCCTGGCTCTCCTGGATGGCTTCTATTGTGGTTTGCCCAGTCAGATGTGGGAGACATACTTGTCAAGTTTCGGGAAATTTCTGTCAATCCCCCGTATTTTACACTCTCTCTGCCGTCATCCCATATTAGTTAGACTGCAATTAGACAGGAGTAAGACTGGAGGCCAGCACAGGATAAGCATAGCTGTCTAGTTTCCCGTTTTGGCCAGGAAATTTCCCTTATTTGACAGAAATTTCCCGAAACTTGACAGGCATGGCACTGGGAGACTGCATTTATTTTTAATGTCTCCTATTATTTTTCCCCTGGCCTTTCCAATCAGCCAGATGGTTTTTCTTAGGATTGCAGCAACATCTCTGGCTTTTGTTCCTAATTTGACCTTTTCAATTTGACCTTCTAAGACATGAAGCAAATTTAAAATGTTAGTTTTTACCGCGATTTATAAGGAAAACCAATGCTTACCAAAAATAATATTATTTTACACATATTTCTTCTCATTAATATCAGAATAAAAATGTAACTTACAACCCATGCTGGACAATATGGTTACTCAGTATATCTGTCAAGTATCCCAGATTGACCGGGATTTCCAGTATTTCCATGCCACTTCCTCCACTTTCCCACCGCCTTCCTGTAATTTGACCAGCAACTGCACTCTGTGAAACTTGGAACATGTAGTGCTTAGTGCAAACGGGTGCCTGATTATTAGCTTAAGGGAAACTAAAAAGGTACAAATAACTTTATTTAAAAGAAAATACTGTAACTTTAAATAAATGGTGGATTTCAAAATATTGGATAAAAGGATTCCCCTACTACTTTGGGAGATGGTTAACTTTTAACTTCGTCAGATTCAAGATCCTAGCAGGTAATGGGCTCTTTACCCTCATTTAGGTTAAGGTAAAGGTTGCACTTGATCAAAAAGCCAATTGTTTCCAACTCTAGGTTTATTGCTCATCTCTGTTTATAACCAAAGATCCAGCGCTGTGTGCATCTGTGTGGACATGTGGTAGGCATAGAACGATGTTTGCCTTCCCACCAAAATGGTACCTATTTATTTACTTGCAATTTTTTGCTTTCAAACTGCTAGGTTAGCAGGAGACGGAAGGTCACTCTGTCATGCAGCACTCGGGTCTCGAACTGCTGACCTTCCAGTCATCAAGTTCAGCATCTTAAATGCTAAACCACCACAGTCTCCAAAATATAGCAACAGTGTGGAAAGGTAGGCATTCAATCTACCTTAGAGCAACCCATCTGTCTGCTGGTGGAATTAATCTGGTTTGGCCCTCAAAAGTAGAAGTCCTACAAATATGCATCTGAGTTTGGCTGGTATGCAATTCCCCATCAATTGCGTCATCACTAGCAAATATATTGAATTGGACCAACCCACAAGGTTGGTTCAAAATATGATCTTATATTGGAAGACAGAGTTTGCGCGCTTTGCAAGTGTGGCATCCACCACATCTTTTGGGCTACTGTTTCTAATCTGTTTTAGAAGGCATCTGTTGTGGCACAGAAGAACAGTAGATGTACTTCTTTTCAATTATGTGACAAAAATAATCTGTGCTTTTTATTTGTATTATTGCACACACATTCTCCCTCCCTCTCTCACCCCTTTCCTTCTTATCTTGTAAATGCTTAAATACTGGGCATTGCACAGTTTAGGGAGTACATGTTCCTTCTGAATGAAAGGATCAGAGGAAAGGAGAGCTGCAGGTGAACCAGAGAGGGAGGGGAACTTTGGTCAGTTGGCAGTTTAGGGATCACCCTGCAGAAAAAGGATTACTACAAAGGATGGCATCATATGCCTAAAATAGACCTCTGTGTTAATTGAACAAGGAAAGGGATGAGTGGGTTTTGTTGACTTACTTGCAGCACTGGTGAAAAGAGATGGGAGAGGCCAGCAGCTAGAAAGGGAATATTATATGTCTGAGAGTTGAGTTTCTACAAAGCTACTCACAGCTGACACATCACACTTACTCAGTCACATAGCAAAAGAGTGGGACGAACACCAGGAAAGTATTTGGATAAGTCAGTACAAGTTGGAGAAAAGGAGCCCTAGGGCCAATTTTGGATGAAACTTCAAAGCTTAGAAAAGGTTACATTTTTGCATGACAATTCCCAGAATCCCCCTGCTATTGTGACCAGAGGGGACATTTTAGTATTTCCATATATATTTTTTAAAACCCTTCAATTTGTTGTCAAGCAATTTGATGACTGGAAGGTTGGCAGGTCAGCAGTTTGAGACCTCAGTACTGCACGACAGAGTGAGCTCCCGTCTCTGTTCTAGCTCCTGCCAACCTAGCACTTTGAAAGCAAGAAATTGCAAAGACATAAATAGGAACCACTTTGGTGAGAAGGTAAACAGTGTTCCAGAGTGGCTGGGGAGGCGCTTCGGGGTGAAATGGAGCCCCGAAAAAGCCTTGGACAAAGGGGAAATGGCTTCAGAGGTTTGCTAGAGAGTGATGAAAATAGAAGAGGCTTCTATTTTCATAGCTCTATAGCGAAGAGCAGTCACATGGCCAACAGGCCATGCCCACCCAGTCACATGGCCACGCCCACAGTGTGGCAGGAATTTTTTTTGATGGCCACCACCGGTTATGTGTAGTTTCATTCCCCACTGTGGATCTTGGGAGAACAGCCAACCTATGTAGTCTTGGGCAAGTTGCACAATTCCAGAAAAAGGGAATGGCAAACCCCTTTGAAGTACTCTTTACCTAGAAAACTTTAGAAAGGGTTGTCATAAGTCAGTATAGACTTGACAGTATGATTAAACCTGCCAAAGAAATCTGTTTCGATCCAAAAAATTAAATTAAATTAAAAGACACAGGGATAAACATTTGATCAATTTAAAACATAATCAGATTGCAGATGGACAATCTTGTGTTAACATTACAAGATATTTTCCTAATATAAAGCAGAGGTGTTCCAAATTGGGACCTCCAAATTCGTCTGACTTGCTAATTTGCACTTCCCTCATTGAAGTCAATTATGGTAGTGATCATGTAATGTCATCAGAGGGTTGGTTTTACACTTGTGGGAATGTCTCATACTCGTACACTCCTGCAAACTCCACAGGCGTTTGCTGCCTCAGTCACCTAAGGGCTACCCTTCCTTCAGCCTCTAGAGCAGGGGTGACCAAACTATGGCCCACAGGCCAGATCCAGCCCCAAACGCCAAATCACCCAGCCTGTGCCGTGCTCACCGGCAAAACTCACATGTGCATGCGCAAAACGCAGTGGTAAAATGCTTCTGGTGGGAGGAACCACATGGCTGGTTTGCTGAACCACTTGACCAGCCTGCGGACTGAAAGGTTTGGGCACCTCTACTCTAGAGAAATCCCACATCACAGGAATTGATGCTTCCTCCCTGTTGTGATGCCACCCACTCAGGTAGAACCCAACTCAGGGCAGCATTACAGCAAATTCTAAAAACATATAAAAACACTTTAAACCCCATATCCCACCTCCCACCCCACCCACTATAAAAAGAGAATAGAGGGTTCTTAATTGTTTATATAAGCCAGCAGGTGGGGGCCTTATTCCCATTAGGGCCCCACACCTGTCCTGCCAGCCAAGTCTTCAATCCTCTCCTGAAGGGCAGCAATTCTGTTTGAAGTCTTAAATCTATTGGCAGGAGGTTCCAGAGGGTTGGTGCGGACACGGAGAAGGCCCTCCTTCGGGTGCTGGATAGATGTGCTCCCCTAGTTGATGGCACTATTAGGGAGCCCCTCTGGTCTGCTCTGGTTGGAGGGGCAGACACTTTTGGGACGATGCGGTCTCTAAGGTATCCTGGCCCACTGCCATATAGGGCTTTAAAGGTCAAAACCAGCACCTTGAATTGCACCCAGAGGCAAACTGGTAACCAGTGCAGCTCCCAAAGTAGCGGTGAGGCGCGGGCATATCGTCCGCACCTCATCACCACCCGGGCCACTGCATTCTGGACCAGCTACAGCCTCCGAATGGTCGTCAAGGGCAGCCCCATGTAGAGCGAATTACAGTAATCTAGTCGGGCAGTGACCAGAGCGTGAGTAAGCAAGGAGTCCTGGTCCAGGAGCATGTGCAACTGGCGAATCACCTGAAGTTGGGCAAAAGACCTCCTGGCCACAGCCGTTACCTGTTCTTCTAGCAGCAGCTGCAACTCCAGAAGGACCCCCAGGTTGAGCACCGGGTCTGTCTGGGGCAAAACAGCCCCATCCAGAACCAAAGATGGTAGCTCCCGGGATAACACGGGGTGTTGTAATGCTCCCCCCAGAGGATTGGAGTGGCAGCAAGGAAGGTACATGAGACAAATGTGTGGTGGAAAAAGCCAGTCCTGAATCCTCGGGTGGTCTGCATTTATTGCCTATATTGGGATCTCCCTGCACAGCCTGCGTGAGACCCCATGACAGAAGGCTTGTTTACGTGGCATTTTGCTGGCCAAGTTACATTTGCCAGCCTAACAAGTTACTGCGTACATGGTCCCTGTTTTGGGAACTGATTAGCGGTTTTGGCGAGACTCATCGTTCTCGCCCTATCTCAGAGTCCTTGGAGACTCTGGGCACCTATGCATAGCTATTTGGTCTAGCTGCGGTTTGTCTTTGCCCAGCTCAGTCTGTGGACGTGAGCTGGATACCATGTGGTGTTTGCTAGACCTTGAGTCTCTAATGGGTGTTTCACCTTAGGACATTTGTCCTACTCCTCTCAGCGCCCCCAGCCAAGCAATATGGATTCTCTATTGCTGCCTAATGCTATTGGCCTGCGATCCAATTTCCCTTCCAGCCAAGCCAGGTTGGTTTCGAGCCTGTGTTCTAGCCCAACAGACTAATTGAGAAAGGTAAATAGCCAATCAATAATGTGGGCAACCCACAACAGGGCCCCTTATCCATAGCTACTCTGTCTTGCTGGGATTCAGCCAAAGTCCTTTGGCCCCCATCCAGACCCCAACGGCCTCCAGGCATCTGGATAGTCCTGTGATACGGGATTTCTCTAAAGGCTGGAGGAATGGTAGCAATAAATATCTGCAGATTTCATAGACATGATTCTCTTCATAGCTATGGTCGCTGTAACATTATCTGATGGCTTTCACCCTCCTTTGTTATATGTTTGTGCAAGACCATGGCACACTCAAAAAAATTAATGGTCAGTGGTTGTGGTCACATGAGGGAGGATCTCTTACTAGTAAAAAAAGAAGGGAGGGTGAAGCCAGGCTTGCATTGAGAGGTGACAGGAGCCTTTAGAAGGGCTTACAAGCTGGAAAAACTGCCAAAGGCCAAACTGTAAGATGTCTATTCTTGCTTAGCAGATGCTAGAGATGTAACTTTAGATAACCAGTAAAGGCTAAAATGACATCCAGCTACTCCATCCTCTGCCATCCCCTTATCCCTTTGCCTTCAATCTTTCCCAGTATCAAGGCCTTCTCTCTCTCTTCTCATTTGGTGGCCAAAGTACTTGAACTTCAGCTTCAATATTTGTCCCTCCAATGAGCAGAGGTGGCTGGATGGCATCATTGATGTGATGGGTCAGACCTTTGGGGGCTGCAGAGAATGGCAGAGAACAGGGGAGCCTGGTGTGCATATGGGGTTGCAAAGGGTTGGACTCGATTGTGCAGCTGAACAACAAAAGGCTAATATGTCAAACCACAAAATCTGTTGCTTTATTAATGGAACCAGTATTTCATTTGACATGTCTGTTTCTTGTTGTTGTTTTCATATTATAAAACAATGTACTTTGCATTTGGGAAGTGTCCATCTCTTGTTAGAGTGGATCACAGCTGTATTTTTCAAAAGCTTCAATAAATTAAAGTTTTGACAGCTGGTGTGATTTGCCTCTTCCTTGCCATAGCATGCACCTGGGACACTGAGTAGCCCATGAAAAATTGGAATTACAACAGGTTGTTGTTGTTGCTAAAGAAGCTACAAAACACATTGGTTTTGTTGCTCACACTACCTAGCAATCCTATCTCCAGTGTTTTTGGGCAGTAAGTGGGGTGATGAGCAACTTTGCATAATTTAATTTAATTTTTAATTTTAATTTCCAATTTGTATAGCCACCCCACTTGGAACAATTCTGGATGGCTTACAACATAAAAATCAGTACTACAATCTAAAAACTTAAAACCGGCAAAACCCCCAATTAAAAATACAATTAAAAATTAGCCCGACAACTAAAAAGAGTGAGGGAGTGATATTACTGTACTATATCAGCCAGCAGGCAGGGGTCACCACATTCCCAGTGCCCCACACCTGCTTTGCCAGCCAGTTTTTTAGTTCTTTCCTGAAGGGCAGCAACTCCATCTGGAGTCATAGCTCAATTGGCAGGAGGTTCCAAAGGGCCGGAACAGGGGCCGGAACAGACACAGAGAAGGCCCTCTTTTTGGTACTAGGAGGCGAGCTTCTCTAGCAGATGGCACAATAAGACAGCCTCTCCGGTCCGCTCTGGTGGGACAGACAGATGTTCTCGGGGTGATGCGGTCTCTTAAGTATCCTGGCCCACTACCATGTAGGGCTTTAAAGGTCATTACCTGGACCTTGAATTGCACCCGGAAGAACACCGGTAACCAGTACAGCTCCCAAAGCAGTGGCGAGGCACAGGTGTAAGGTCCACACTCCATCACCACCTAGGCAGCACCACCCGGGCAGCTGCATTCTGGACCAGTTGCAGCCTTCGAATGGTCATCAAGAGCAGCCCCATGTACAGCACATTACAATAGTCCAGTCTGGAGGTGACCAGAGCATGCGTGACCATGAGCAAGGAGTCCTGATCTAGGAGCGGACGTAACTGGCGTATGACATGAAGTTGTGCAAAAGCCCTCATGGCCACGACTGCCACCTGCTCATTGAGCAGGAGTCATGAGTCCAGGAGGACCCCCAGATTATGCCCCAGGTCTGTTTGGGGTAAGATAGCTTCATCCAGAACCAAAGATGGTAGCTCCCGTCTTGAATCCAGTCTTGCCAGGATTCAGTTGAAGCCCGTTGTCCCCATTTCTTCTTTTTGTTAGAAAAGGCCTCCCCTGAAATAGAAGCCCTTCTATGACTAAACATGTTGCCTCAGCAGCGGGCCTTGCTAAGGTTCTGGAGCCATGGCAGCTGCCTCTGCTAGCCAAGTGCTGGCACTGGGCATAAAAGAAAAAAGGATGCCTACATACATAGGTGCAATGATGCATATTGGCATAAGAATGAGGCAGAAATGTTATGATGGAAAAACGATATAGCAGTGGCCCACAAACAGGACATCATCAGATGTCTGTCCAGCTCAATTATAAAAGAGCCTATATCTGAGTTCCAAACTGCGCTAGGTTTTCATAGGAATTTTCTCAATTACAGCATGCTTGGGCAGATGTTGCAATCATATACTAATCTGACTCCACAGGCTATTTTAGGCAAATAAAATGTACACTTCCAAACAGCAGTAATTGGGAACATATAACCATGGGGGTGTTGTCACATTTATGTTCTGCTTATTGAGTTCTCAGCATGGCTAGAAGGGAATATGAGGCTGGTGTGATCAAATAATCAGTAGGAAGTACCACGACTATGGCTTAATAAAGACATTTCAACAACAGAATGTTAAGGAAAAGTGCTGTTCCTGAGAATAAAATGGAAAGTCTGCTTGAACAAAGGAAATCTCTCAGGCAGAGTTGAGAGAGAAAAGAACTCATGCATTGTATTCAAAAAATAGCCAGAGGGAAACTACACATTACGCAGAATCCTACTGATAATTTTCATTTGTGTAAAGGAAATCATGCCAGTGTCGGTGTCTAATTGCTGCTTACTAACAAGTTGCTAGCTGTGTACCTGAAAATATCCAGGAATGCAACCAGCATATTGATAATGAGTCTGATAAGCCACCAAAATGTTTACAATTTCACTTAGGTAAAAGTCTCGCTTGTTTGAAAGCCAATTGTGTCAGACTCTAGGGCAGGGGTGCCCAAACATTTTGTGCTGGGGGCCTGACCATGACCCCAGAACAGCTGAGTTGGCCTGACCATGCCCCCAGAAGCAGGCTTGTTTATGCATGCGTGTCCGGAACCACTTCCGGGAGTGGTTCTGGACACCCCCATGCATGCGCAAATGTATCTGTGCCACGCCCAAAAGTGGTGTGGATGCATTTGTGCATGCATGGGCCTGGGGGTGTCTGGAACCCCTCCTTGGAGTGGTTCTGGAAGCACATGCGCATTGGCAGGCACATCACCCATCCACTTCCAGGAGTGGCGAGGGCGCCGTGGGCCTGATGAATTGAAATTGTGGGCCATATCTGGCCCACAGACTGTAGTTTGGGCACCCTTGCTCTAGGTAGTGGTACTCATCTCCTTTTACAGCCACTGTCTGCATCTGCTTCCATGGTCATATGGCAGACATGACTAGACGCCAGAGCACATGAAATGCTGTTCCCTTTCCCGCCTGAAGCAGTACCTATTTCTCTACTTGTAATTTGCTGTTTTTGAACTGCTAGGTAGGCAAGAGCTAGAACAGACAACAGGAGTTCACTCCATAACGCAGCACTCAGATCTCAAACTGCTGACCTGCTGATCTTCCCGTTAGCCACTAAGCCACCGTAGCCACTGGGTATTTTCACTTACTCAAGTATAAATTGTTAGTAGGGTTTCTGACCAGTAACAATGAAAGAACTTCAAAAGACATTCAAAAGACTTGCCCACAGACAATTTTAAAAATGTGTTTGGTTAATTATGGGTCAGAGAAAAGAAAAGAAAATGTATACTTTAAACTTTTAAATTAAGCTATTTTTCACATTGTTAAATTTGGAACATTATGCCACACAGTGATTTATGTGTGCATTCAGTAGTAAATCGCACCAGGTTCAGTCTTAGGCTGACTTTCAAGTTTAAAAAAACAAACAGAAAAGTTCTGGGGTGAAAGGATTAAAACTTTCAGAATCTCCATTCAGTTTTTTCTAGCTGTAGCTTTGTTATATTTTAAAATATATGAAATTCTTTAAAACAAGAAGTCCCATTGTTTGAAAATATTGTACCTATCCTGGCTTTAAAATTGGGCTGTTGGATGGAGCACCCAGTTGGTTTACTCAGAAATTGGTATCACTTTGTTTTTTCTCAATATCCTGTTTGACCTGACTTAATTGGGAACCGACACCACCCAAATTATAGCTCCCATGTTTATAGAAAGCTCCTTGAGCATGTATGATGTGGTGTGTCATTCTTTGGGCAATTAACAAAACTGAGTCACCTATTATCAGAAGATGAATGATATGCTCCACTGAACATCATTGATATGAATAAATTAACCCTGATGTTATGAAACCCTATTAGGGAACACTTCCAACTCTAGCCGTTTAAGATTGTTGTCTCATAAATTGATAAAGAAACAAATATCTTATACAATTTGCTTCCCTGAGACCAGGTGGTTAGCAAAACGTGTGCAACGATTTTTAACCATACTTTCATACTCTTCATTTCATGTCCATTCAGAAAATATCCTTTCATTGTGGTATTCTTCAACATGTAAATTTTTCAGTCTCTTAGGGCTCCTCCAGATATGGCATTCGTACCCTTTAAATCCCCCTTTGTGAACAGATTATGCTGAATATTTCCCCAATATCCAAATTAATACTTATTACATGTTCTACCTTTTCTTTTATAGGTTTTTTAGACTTTTTTATGCACTTTCCCAAAGCCTTGGCTCCTATTTTATTCCCGTTTCTCTCAGGAGCAGAATTTTGCTTGGTGTTTGCCTTCACAGCACTTCATAGCTCATCTTAATTACTGTATTACATATATAAATATCATAATCACCATCCGGTGTCTTGGAGTTCAAAGTTTAGAATGTGCAGCTCCCTGCACTTCTCCATGGATTTACCTTTGCTTCTGTCCCCTAGAAATAAAGTGCTGTGACTGCTGCCAATATCGCTGCTGTTATCAGGCAAAATCAGCCTGAGCTTCTAGGCAAAGGCACAGTTTTACCTAAGCTTGGGTTCTTGTTGTGTCCAAGCATTATATATCAAAGCTGCTATTAGTGCCGTAAAGTCTGCAGTGGAATCACGCGCCTTTTGCAAGGACGCCATTTTCAAACTACTGTCAAAAATAGCTGATTCATCAGTGCAAACTTCCCACTTCTCCGGAAGCCCGCCAAAATGTATCAACTTGTGTAACTGCCGTTCTCACTGTATACAAATTGGCTACCTTGTACATGTTCCCCAGTCTGGTACTATGAGCTGAATAATAAATCACTTGTGTTTGACCCGATCCTGCTGGTCAGAATACTTCTTAAGTGCCAGACTCAACATTGGCAACGAAGGTGGGATACCAATGGCTGCCGCTGTTCCTGCTTCATTCAGGCCATTCGATACCTCCAGACCAAACTCATGGCCTATGTATGAGGTCCAGTTCAACAACTACGTGATCTCACAGAAAATTGCAGACGAGGGGTTGCAGAAGGCTACGTTCTTGGCTCACTGCGGGCTGACCGTGCTCAAGCTGATCACAGACTTGCTTCTGCCCAGGCTGCTGAAGGATACACCTCTGAGAAACATTTTGACCGTCGTTCGGGACCATTTCAGACCCAAAACTTCAATTTTTCCAGCCAGGATAGCTTTCTACAGAAGAGACCAGTGGTCCGGAGAATCGGTCGCAAATTATGTGGCTGCTCTTCACCACGCTGCAGTTCCCTGCAAGTGGGAAAACCTCAACATTGCTCTTCACGACCGGCTCCTTGTTGGCCTCAGGAACAAGGCTACACAACGTCACCTTATAAAAGGGACACTCTGACATTTGCTCAGGTTCTCAAGGAGGCTCAGGCGGCTGAAGTTGCCACCGCCAGGGTTCAATTTCTTCAGGCCACATCCATGGTGCTGGTCCAGAGGGGATTGGCTGTCCAGCAACAGCGAGCGTCCAGCCCGTCACCATCCTCAGTCAGCTCCGAAGAGGGGGACGATGTTGCTAAAGCTCAGCGCAGAGGATTCAACCAGTCCAAGGGCACTGTTGCGCCATGCCGGGGTTGCGGGAGCAAACATCTCCGCGACTTATGCCCCTCCAAATCTGCTGAATGTCACTGTTGTGGGTGGAAGGGGCACATTGCCAGAGTGTGCCACCAGCGTGCCAAGGTGCCTTTCAGGGACAAAGTTTGTCATGGAAAGAAGCACCTCATCTCTAAGGTCTTCACCAGCCAAGGCTCCAGTTCCTGTTCCAGAGTGCATGCGGTCTCCAGCAGATTCATCATGGACGTCCGACTGCAGGGTTGTCCTTTCCAGATGGAGATCAACTCAGGATCATCTTTTTCGATCATCACACAGAGGGAATTTCTCCAGATTCCTCCAGCTGACCGCTCTAAGTTGTGGGCCCTTAAAATCAAGTTGAGCGACATGCAGGGTCGCTGCATTCATGTACTTGGCATTGGCACTTTTCATGTGCGGTTCAAGTTGCTGGCGGCCAGTTTGCCCCTTGTCGTGGGCAAGGCGAGTAAGAACAATCTTTTGGTTACACAATGGTTTGGGCCCCTGGATATTGCTTTTTGGGGTATTAATAAGGTTGAGGCTGATCCCATTCAGTCAGCGTGTGATTGCTACCCAGACGTGTTTCATCCAGGACTGGGTGTGTTCAAGCCCCCCCCCCCCAAATTCATTTTGAACTTGACCCATCTGTTAGGCCCATTAGGCTGAAACCCCGCTGGGTGCCTTTTGTGCTCAAGGACTGTATAAAGGCCGAACATGACAAATTGCACAAGGCAGCTTGGAATTGGTGGACTCAGCTCCATGGGAAACTCCGATCGTCACTGCTATCAAGTCCAATGGTGACATCTGCATCTGTGTGGATTACAAGTGTACTATTAATAAAGCAATACACCCAAACTCGTATCTGGTGCCAGTTGTGAGTCACCTACTGGCTACATTTCACGGAGGACATTGTTTTGCCAAACTGGACTTGACATAGGCATACCAGCAGTTGCCTGTCACTCCTGAATCTGCTTTATGTCAGACTATCACCAAACACAAGGGTGCATTTAAGGTTAAAAGATTGCAATTTGGTGTCAATGCGGCACCAGGTATTTTCCAGGGGTTAGTGGGAAAATTGCTTAAGGGTCTCCCAGGTGTTCTACCATACTTTGATGATGTGTTAATTGCGGAAAATGACAGGGGGGACCTTGCCGAGAAGTTTTCAAAATGCTGGTCTTAGATTTAAGAAAGAGAAGTGTTGTTTTTATGCTACTGAAGTAGATTTCCTGGGTTTCAAGGTTACCCCAGAAGGCATTAAGCCCTCTGATTCTAAGGGAAAGGTGGTTTGAGACTCTCCGTGCCCGAATTCGAAAAGCGAATTGCAAGCATTTCTAGGGCTTCTAAACTTTTACCATTCATTTATACTGCAAAAGGCCACCATGGCCGCCCCGTTTCACCAACTGCTTAGGAAACAAGTATTGTGGCATTGGGGTCCTCCACAGGACAAGGCATTTTGGGATGTTAAGAGGCTCCTTACTTCGGACGCCGTCCTCACCCATTTTGACCCAAGTAAACCGGTCATTCTTGTCTGTGATGCTTCCCCTGTAGTGGTTGGGGCCATTCTTTGCCACAACCTAGGGGGATGGAGGTGCCAATTTCCTATTATTCGAGATCCCTGATAGATACGGAAAAAAGGTATGCCCAGATTGACAGGGAGGCTTTGGCAATTATTGCAGGTACCAAAAGATTTCATGACTTCATTTACGGGTGGCCACTTATGATCATCACAGATCACAAGCTGCTACTGGGCATCTTCGTGCCCAACAAGCCTACCCCCAGATATTATCTCCTAGAATGCTTCGATGGGCAATGTTCCTTCAAGCTTATCAATACACTCTACAACACTGGACAGGTGCCAGTATTTCCAATGCTGATGCCCTATCTAGATCCCCTGTAGAGACGGTGGGCAAGGTTGGTTTGGACCATCAGGTCCTCATGTTAGAGGTTTTAGAGTCCCAGCCCGTGTCCACCAAGGACATTGCTAACGCTACAAAAAAGGACCCTCAGTTAATGAAGGTTGTCTCATGGGTTCAGAAAGGGTGTCCACCACCACCGGTCTCTGAAGAGTTCAAGGTTTATTACACAAAATGCAATGAGCTATCATTGGAGAGGGAATGTTTGGTGTGGTAATTCTGCATACTCTACGGGTAAAGGTTTTATGCACATTACACATTAGTCATTCAGACATCGTCCGCAAAGGCACTTGCCAGGAGTTATTTATTGTGGCCCAGGCTTGACTTAGATATCGAGGCTTGTTGTCTCTGATAACGTGTCAACTTTCATGTCAGCAGAATTCCAGGATTTCCTTAGCTGCAACGGTGTAAGGCATGTCCCCGCTGCCACTTTTCACCCCGCCACGAATGGGCAAGTAGGAAGAATGGTTTGCTCCGTAAAGGAGGCACTAAAGCAAATGGGCACATGGAATTTAGAATTGCAGTTTTGTTAGTATCTGCTAGCATACAGGGTTTCTCCTTTAGCTTTGGGTTTTTCGCCCTCAGACCTCTTAATGAAGAGCCGATTGTCTATGGTCCTTGACTGTTTAGACCCACTTCGTGTTGAGGACAAGGGTCTCAACATAGATGTTAGTAACACTAAACACTTCCAGGTTGGGCAAACCATCCATTGCCACAATTATGCGCCTGGTTCCCCTTGGTTGGGAGGGGAGGTCTTGGAGCAAACGGGGCCAATGTCATACAAAGTCCTTATGGACAACAGTTTAATTTAGAGGAGACACACAGATCAGATGCATCCCTGGGTTTGGGGAAACAATGCCACTCCAGAGACAGAGGCTCGCCAGCCTCTAGACCCAGATCCTTCGTCACACGGAACGATCTCCCAGATTTCAATCTGGAGGAAGAGTTGTTCACTCAGCCGCTGCCAAGCGACTCTATACCGGGATCACCCTCCCCGGGTAGTGCCCCAACACTGATCACTGGCGAGTCTGCAGTAGAGGTTGGCCCTCGCACTACGAATACAGCTCTGGTACCAATACTGGGTCCTGGAGAACCCCTTCAAAGACCTAGCACGCCTAGGCAGTTCAGCCAGCCAGTCCACAGTCCCAGAGCGCCTGATCGACCCTTACCTCCTGCCCTAAGTCCTGACAATTCTGGGAGCCCTAAACGGACCTGTGGTCCACCAAAAAGATGGGGGGGAGTGGGTTTCTCACTAGGGGGGAGGAATGTTGTGTCCAAGCATTATTTATTAAGGCCGCTATTAGCGCCGTAAAGTCTACGGCGGAATTGCGTGCCTTTTGCAAAGATGCCATTTTCAAACTACTATCAAAATAGCTGATTCATCAGTACAAACTTCCTGCTTCTCCAGAAGCCCACCAAAATGTATCAACCTGTATAACTGCCATTCTCACTGTATATAAGTTGGCTACTTTGTACTTGTTCCCCAGTCCGGTACTATGAGCTGAATAATAAATCATTTGTGTTTGACCGGATCCTGCTGGTCAGAATACTTCTTAAGTGCCAGACTCAACACTTCTGGATCTGTAGAGGTTTTGCCCATGTGTGTATTTCTCCACTGCAAAGAGGGAGAATACAAACTGAGGCAGCTGTACCTAATAACTTTCCCAATTTTTCCCTCAGCTTGGTCATTTCCCCTCCTTTTTGCTCCCCCCTGCTTTCCTCTTGTTCACAGGCAAGCAAATGCTTCCCTTCTGGTTTGAGGCTGATGCTATCTTGCCTCCTTCCCTTCAATGAGGGGATGAGGTTATATTATGTTGGTTCCACAATCAAGCAAATAGGGGGTCAAAGAAAGAAAGTGAAGCATTGGAAGAGTCTCGATACTCAAAAATTGATCTTCATCCTACCCCATTTTACTAGGAAATTTTCATGGCTCCAGCACTGGGTGGGATTCAGGTTTTGAACATACCTAAGATCATCAAGAACAAAGGGAATAGTACAAATGCCCCCTCTAAAGTGCCTGTAGAAACCCAGGTTCCTACATACTTTTGAAAACAAAATTTCAAGATTCCCTCTTACAAGCAAAGTAATTACAGTTTATGGTACAACAAGAAAGCTTACTCCCCCCCGCCCTCCCTACCGAGGCAAGGTAGATGGTATATTGCAGTATTTAGTATGGAGGTGTCTTGAGTGGTACAAATCAAGAAGTGATAAACAAAGACATAATTTCTTCTTTAGCTGTCGTATCCATTCTGGATATTGGCTATCATCATGGCGACAGTCTTCCTGTTCTTAACTCCTTGGAATTGTTCAACTGAGGACATGCCAGACCAGCCATGAAGTCCATCTATGTCAGGGGCCTCTCTTCCCAGGGATCTTTCCTTACAGAGCAAGTTGTTCCTCATGATATGTTGTTCCTTGTGATATGGCCAAAGGTAATAGTCTTAAAGAGTTCTTTTTCTTTATTCGTCCATCACAATACTTCTACATTAGTCACATGCTCAACCCATGATAAACAGTTAACATATTTTGGTTTTCAATGCATTCCTATGGGAAATTCAGTTTAAGTAATTTTTGCTTTAAGAAATGTCCTGGGGAACGCTTTAATTATGTTAACCGAGGTTTTACTGTATTAGTTTCCTAATTGGAGACAACAGTAGAAGATCCTTGTATGCTCAATGAATAAGTTTTGTAGAACCATACTTCGCCCACAAGCCAGAGCTTGCCCATAGCTGACCTTTGGCTAGTAAAGTTAAAAGAATGATTAGATGCCTCTTTATTTACTTGCAATATCTTGCTTTTGAATTGCTAGGTTGGTAGGAGCTGGTACAGACGACAGGAGCTCATCCATCACACAGCACTCGGGGCTTGAACTGCTGACTTCCAGTCTTCCAGTCATTACAATGACATTTCACTTAGCCAACAACAAAATGTACAATTGCACCTCATTTGCTATAACATTTCTTCTAGACATTAAAATATACATCTGTGCGTATACTTTTTTTAAAAAATGTCTCTCATTGCCACCATGCAATGGAAGTAAGAAAATGAGATTATGTGTTTACTGCACATCTAGACAATTGTACTTGTGATGCTAACACACCTATTACATACATTTTAAAGCCTTCAAAAACTTATATTCTGCCTCTCTTTCAGAATTGACATGCTTTCATTTTAAGATGTGAACACAGAACTACAGAGTAAACCTTTAAAATTAAAGAAACAGATGAGCCCTTCTTTTTAAAAGAGCCTGTGTCACGTGTTACACTGGATGGACCAGAGCTAACACAAGCCTGGAGCTAATGGAAAAGTGAGGGCTAAAAAGGTTGCCTGGCTACATGGTCCACACATTACTTTTTAAGATAAACCATTTGCCTGGATTTGTTTTTTAAATCTAGCTTTATTATACAGTACTGAAACAATGCCATATGTGCAATTAAGGCTTTTCCATAAAGCATCATTTTATATATTGTTCAGAGACATCCAGGCAGATTAATGCCATATATCAAACAAACAAATGAGCACATATATTAAACTGTTCTGCAGATTCTGCATTAATGAGGCGGCAGCTTTCATGCTATACTGTTATTATTTCTAATTTATATAGTTTACACTAGCAGATTTTACCCGGCGGTGCCGGGCTGTTTTAAATTGTGTTGGAAGGTTTTTGTTTTGTGAATGTTTGTACAAATGAGGTTAGGGGGGCGTGGCTTGGAGCGCAATGGAGTAACATGCAGTTCAGTTCGCTCGCGCTGGATAATGTGGAATTAAAGTGTAAATCTTAAAATAATAAGGACTTTGGCTTAAAAGGGGGGGGGGGGTAATCCGAAGCCCTAATTACCTGGGGTTGAATTTGGTGGAGATTGAGGTCGGAGTCTGGAGATTGGGCAGCAAGGGAGGCGCAGTGAATTTTGTGCTGACCGAGCCGTTCTGAGGCTGAAAAGAAGGGGACTTCATAGCCTGGATTTTAAACAGAATTAAAAAGAATTAAAAAGAACTGTGGCGGCAGCTGTGGAAGGAACTATAGAAGGAAAAAGTAAGTTTGCAAGAAGGAGTGTGGAGGTTGTGAAGGACTGTGGAAGTTACAGAGGGGGAGAAGGGGAGAAGGAGTAATGGCGGCGAAGTACGAAAGTTAAAAGGTACTGATAGAACCGAAAGGCTAACAAAGGCTGGGGGTGAAGTGAAAAGAGCGGAGGAGGAGTACGAAGGAATGGGAGAAAGAGAAGATTGGATTTGGCTGTGTTTGTAAAGCTGCCGCCATGGCTGGAGTTTTAAAATAAAGGGTTTTTTATTCATTTATTTTATTTTTGTTTTTTACTTCTTTGTCTTATTTTGGAGCTTTTCTTTGCTTTTTTAAGTGCTCTCGTCTTTTTCCTCATTTTGTTGGATCTGCTCTGATTGGAAGTTTTCTTTTTAATTGGCAACCACCTGAAATTTTAGTGGGGTTTGGTGTGTGGGGGGGGGACTTTTTCTTTTTTTTCCTCCCCCTTCCGTTCCCCCTCTCCCTTTTGTTTGGATCTCAGGAATGCAGATTTTTTATTTTAAAAGTGAAGTGCTTTAGGATCACTTATTTGGATTACAACCTTGATTGGGGTTTGGAGAGTGGCACTGAAATTTTTTGTTTTTTGCTTTTTTCTCTCTCTTCTTCTTCTTCTTCTTCCTTTTTTCATTACCACCTTGGGAGCAACAGTAACGGCATCAGTGCTTTTTAAAGTTACAACTTGTGGATTTTTCTCTTTCCCTGGATTTTTTCTGGTCTTGTGCTTTTTGGATACAATTCTGTCTGGAATAATTGGTTATATTTGGCTACACTGAATCAACATATCAATTAGAAGGAAGCTTTGGAAATGTTGGAGAGCTGGAACAGTTCCAAGGGCAGAGGCCTAGAAGAGCCAAGACTGTAGCAGCATTGAAACTTTTGTGTGACGTCACTATGGATAAGATTGCAAAGGGAAAGGGGAAGGAGGAGGAACCTGTGGTGAAAGCTAAGAAGAAAGATAAACCAGCTGCAGCTGAGGTAACATCACCAACAACATCAACATCATCATCTCCTGAACCAAAAGCATTTGATCAGTCTCAAATAATGGGTGAATTTGGTAAATTGTTTCAGAAAGCTGAAACTATGGAAGAGGCAAGGGTTAAGGATAAAAGTGAAATTTTGGGGAGACAAGATAAATTGGCTTCAATGTTTTTTGATTTTTCTAAAAAAGTGGATATGAGTTTTCAAAAATTGGAGGGAAATGTTAAGTTGATGCAAGGTGAAATGAAGGGGATGCGGGGGAAAATAAAAGGGGTCAAGGAGGATGTGAAGGAGTCTAAGAAGAGATTGGATGTGCATGAAAAGAGGATAGATGTGATGGAAGAATTGATGAGAAAACAAAATATACTGATTCGTCATGTTTTGGAAAGAACGCCAGACCGCTTAAGGGATAGAATAGTTGATTGGCTAAATAGCCTAAAAATGGGGAAAGATTTTGTCGATGAAGATATTGTAAGTGCTTACAGAGTGGGGCCGAGGAAGGGGAAAGCTGTTCAAAGAAATGTTTTGTTTAAATTTGCAAATTGGGGGGATAAACTGAGGGTGATGACTTTTCTAAAACAAGCAGGATCTGGCACTCTAAAAATTGATGGGAATGATGTGGAGGTATACAATGACATCTCGATCAATGAACGGGGCTGGAGATATAAGATGAAACTTGTTACAAAATTTTTGATAAAGAAAGGGATAAAATACAATTGGCGATTTCCACAACAATTAAGATTTTTTTATGATAAAAAAATGCAAGTGATTGATGCGGAGACTGATGCATTAGAACTTTTGAGTTTAATTGACCTGGTCAAGGTGGGATCAAATGAATGGGTGATATTAAGGAAAGATTTGTTAGACTCGGGAGCTCTAAGAAGAGAATTTGATGGTGCAGATGAAGGTGGTGCTGCGGGAGGAGGAAAACCAGATGTAGCAGAAAATGAGTTGTCATTGACTGTGTTGGAGGAAGGCTTGAGCGAAAGTTTAAAGAGTTAAATTAGGTAATCAAGAATTGTTTAAGGCGCTAGAGCGACAATTAACACGCACTTCTTACATGTTCCCCCCTCCCTTCTTTGGAAGATGAAGGTGACTTTTTGACGAGGAAAGTGGGGAGGGAAAGAATGAATGTTTTTTGTTATGCTTCTCTTCTTTTTTTGTTGTTTTAACAGTTATGGGTTGTTAGGTAGCACGCCTGTTGGAGGACTTGGAAGTGGCGAAATTGGTGGTAAATTAATTAGACTATGAGAGCTATTAAAGTGTTAACATGGAATGTAAAGCGTACAGGCTCTTTAATTAAGAGGAGGAGGATACAATCAGCCCTGAGGAAAGATAGGCCGGACATAGTCTTTCTACAGGAAACTCATCAAAAATCTCAAGATACAAATTTTTTTTTTAGGATGGATGCAATATTATGAAAAATCTTATGGTACATCAAAAACTAGGGGAGTCGCAATTTTAATTTCGACTAGATTGGGGTTTGAGATAATAAATACTATAGCGGATCCAGAAGGTAGATATTTGATAGTAAAAGGGAAAATAGAGGATGAGGAAATAACGTTGGTAAATATATATGCCCCAAATGAACATCAATCTGGATTTTTAGAAAAAATGCGCAAAATTTTGGTAAAAGAACAAACAACAAGAATGATTGTGGCTGGAGACTTTAATTTGGTAAGATCAAATTTGGATTGTACAAACATATTAAGATGTGGAAGAGATATTAAAGGACAGGTTTTGGACAATTGGATGGCGGCATTAGGTTTGAAAGATTCTTGGAGAGAACTTAAGGGGTCAGAAAGGGTATATTCTTATTTTTCACAAGTTCATAATTCATACTCCAGAATAGATTACATATTTGTAACTAAAAATATGGTTAAAAACTTGGAGGAGATGGAAATTGGAATTTTTAAGGAGTCTGATCATGCTAAAGTAGTTTTAGAAATGAAGATACAGAGAGAGAGTGGATTGAGAAGGAGCTGGAGATATGATGCTAATTTATTTAAAGACCAAAGGAGTAAAGCTCAAATTATGGAAACTTGGAAGGAAATTTGGCAACTGAATGATAACGATGAGGTAAATTTTAATATGGTCTGGGATGCCATGAAGTCGGTTTTTAGAGGGGAATGTATTAAGATTGCAAGTAATAGATATAAAAATTACAAATTAGCACAGGACAAAATTGAAAAGGAGATAAAGCAGCTACAGGAGGAACATTCAAGGACAAAGAATAATAAGTTTTTTGCAAATTTGCAAAGATTGAAGGCTGAATTGGTAGGTAAAGATATAGAAAAGGTGAAAAGGGATTTGGTGTATTTAAAAAGAGATTATTTTGAATATAGTAATAAACATTCGAAATTATTAGCAAAAGCAGCAAAAGATAAGAAAGAAAAAAGGGAAATTGGAGTTTTGGTTAATAAGCAAGGGATAAGATGTAATAAAATTAAGGATAAATGTAAGATTGTGAAAGAGTTTTTTCAAGCTTTATACACAAGAAAAGGAATAGATTTGGAGAAGCTCAAAAAGCAATTAGAGAAGCATATCGTAGGTGTAAAACAGGAATATATAGATAGAATGGAGGATCAAGTGTCTGAGAAGGAAGTAAGGGAGGTAATTGCCGGTTTGAAGCTGGGGAAAGCTCCTGGAGAGGATGGATTGCCTGCTGACTTTTATAAGGACTTTAAAGACATATTGGTACCAAAATTGGTAAAATTATATAATTACATTTTGGAAGGTGGGCAAATTCCGACTTCATGGTATAGGACTACAATTGTATTATTGCCAAAACCTGGGAAGAATTTGGAAAGAATAGAATCTTATAGACCAATCTCATTGATAAATCAAGATGCCAAGATCTTCACAGCAATATTGGCCAATCGTTTAAATAATTTTATGGGCTATTATATAAATGTAGATCAAATGGGTTTCTTGAAAGGGTGACAAATGGCTGATTTAACTAGAAGAGTAGTAGATTGAATAGACATTGTGAGTCAAACAAAAGAAAAAGTGGGATTAATATCTTTGGATATATTTAAGGCATTTGACTCTTTACAGTGGATCTCGATTAAAGAAATAATTAAATATTATGGATTTGGGGATAAATTTAGAAGGTTAATTGACCAATTATACCAGCAAGGAACAGCTACTGTTAGAGTAAATGACAAGGTTACTGATGAGATTAAGCTGGAGGCAGGTATGAGATGGGGCTGTCCTTTATCACCAATTTTGTTTATATTGGCAATGGAGTTATTAGCAAATGTTATAAGAGAAGATGGAAAAATAGAAGGGATTATGGGAAATAAAACTAGTATGTATGCTGAGGATACTATGTTAATAGTAAAACACCCGGAGAGGACAATTGATAGAATTAGAGAACATTTAAAGGATTTTGAGAATGTTACTGGTTTGAAGATAAATTGGGACAAATCAGAAATGATGTTTTGCAATATGAGAGAAGAGGATTTGAAGAAGATAATGGGAAAGGGTAATATTCAAATCAAAGATAAGTTTAAATATTTGGGAATAGTTATATCTAATAGATTGGAAGAGCTTAAAAGATTGAATTATGACAGTTTGAAATTGGAAATTAAAAACAAAATACAAACTTTTCAAAAACTGAAACTGTCATGGTTCGGGAGAATAGCACTTGCTAAAATGATGTTGTTGCCTAAAATTAATTTCTTATTTGATGCATTAGCAATTCAATTGAAGGACAAGGAAATTAATGAGTTTCAAAAATGGTTAACAATTTTTGTAATGGAGGAAAGAGGTCTAGGCTGCCTAAAAAACTATGGTATCTATCTCAGAAAGAAGGTGGATTGGAAATGCCAAATCTCAGATCATATTACCGAGCGTTTCAAATTAAGAATGTTGTGAAGATCTTGGCAAGGAAAAACATAATTTGGGAGAAAATTGAGATGAAGGACTACGGACATTTAGGTAAAATGGTCTTTTTAGGGAATAATCTTGGAAAATTATCAACTCGAAGCACTATGATGAAAGGATTAATGAGTGTATGGAAGAAAGTAAAGAAAGACCTGGCCCCGGATGTCTCTCCGATTATGGAATTGTCAGATATGGTGGGTTTTCCGACTAAGATTGATAATGTAGTAAAGGAAGTATTGGATAAAAATGAAATTTTCCTGTTGAAAGACTGGTTAAGGGCCTGTAGGGATGTTACTATTAGGATAAATTTGTTTGAACAATTAAAATTGAATTGGTTTCAGATAATGAAAATTAATAGATGGAATAGCAAATATATGAGAGAATATGATCTGGAAAGGGAAAAGACAGAATTTGAGGATTTGATTTTAAAAATTAGAAAGGGAGACAAAACTACTAAGGGCTTAGTTAGTAAATTGTATAAATTATTAAATAAGGAGGGTGACCCATAGGAGGATTTGAAAATAAGTTGGGAGGAAGATTTGAAAGTAAAGATAAATAATGATTTATGGAAAAATAAGTGGAAAAAGAGAATAACGAGAACTATGTCGGTTAGAATAAAGGAACATAATTATAAAATGTTATGGAGGTGCTATCTGACCCCAGTGAGGTTACATCAAATTGATAATAAAAAGGATAGAATGTGTTGGAGATGTAAAGATACAATAGGAACATATGAACATATGTGGTGGAGTTGCAATGTGGTAAAAGATTTTTGGAAAAGGATTGAAAAAGAGATGGGTGAAATAATGGGTAAAAGAATTAAACTGGGGTCAGATATCACCATCTTAACAAATGTGGAATCTATTTGTTTAAACAGGGAGGTGAGAGAGTTATTAGAAATAATGCTTACAACGGGTAGACAATGTATTGCTAGAAATTGGAGAAATGATGTAAATATTCAGACAGAAGAGTGGTTCAAAGAAATGTGGAATTTGGCATTGAATGATAAATTAACTTGGGAGATAAAAAAAAGGGGTATATTAAAAGAAAACAAATTTTGGAATATTTGGAAGCCATTTGTGGATCACGCACTTATGGGAGGTGAAAAAAATAGACCTGTACTTGATCAAAGTAGTTTTTGGGTGTAAAATAATGAGTCATTCTGAGTTCTCCAGGGTATTGTATATAAACACTGGGTGGAATATAATTTTGTTACTGTTATGGTTACCTATCCAGAATATTGTAGTGGTGTTTAAATAAAGATTAGACGAAAAATGTATTAGGATGTGATGGTTTTTTTATTGTTCTTATATTTTTTTAATGATGTTATTGTACTTATATTTTTTGAATGTTTTGGTTTTGTATTGTAAAACTTAATAAAAATTAATAAAAAACAAAAAACAAATGAGGTTAGTCTATAATTGTAATTTTTAAAATGTTTATTTATATACATGGGCTGTTATAAACTGTGTTCAGCTTTTTTGGGTTTGTTTTTGTGGATTAAAAAAAGAGGAAAGGATGATATAATTTTTTACAATTATTTTTTTTAACCAAATAATGTTTTAGTTTGTGAATTTTTTAAAAACGTTGTACCTTGGATAATAATTTTAAAAATGTGAAAGTACATGTTTTTTTACATTCAATGTTTTTAAACTGTGTTTAGATGGGGGGGTTTGGGGGGATTTGAGTGAAAACTCTACACAGGATTTTTGAAATGTTTTTATTTTATTATTTTGTGATTTGTATGTGATTTGTGTGAATGTGTGATGTAATGTTATGTTTTCGACTGTTTTTTCTTTTGTGGCCTCTGGGTTGGGCTGTTGCGTATTTCTTTTACTTTGACTGTTTTTTCTCTACTGGCCTCTGGGTGATGCTTCTTCCGGTAAGTAGTCTCTTTCTTTCCTCATTTCAGTTCCGGTCGTCGTGGAGGGAGGACATGTGCGGGTGAGTTGTCTGGTTTAATTTCTTTTGGGGGTTTGTTTTGTTTTTATTTTGTAGTGTTAGCGAGCTTTTTCTTTGTTTGTTTTTTGGTTCACTTTAATGTTCGTTTATTTGGTGTGTTTTGTAGGTGTTTTGTAATTGGCTTGAGTTAATTTTGGATGTTTTTGTTTGTGTTTTTTTTATTTTTTAATTAATAGTTTATTTTAATTATTTTGGTGTTTGTGTTTGTTGTTTAGTTAGAGAGGAGGCTGTGGGCGGGTGTGTATCTCCGGGAGGTGAAGCCAGCAGCCAGAGCGCCGTTCGCAGGCTTTGCTTCCTAGCGAATTGGTTGGGAAAACCAAATTGGGGTTTCCCCTTTAATATCAGTGGATGGGGGGTTGTGATCCCCCTCTCCGCTGGCTCCCCTGGGTTTGGGAGGGTGGGGGGGACAAAAGGGGTCTGTCTCCCCAACCCTTCTGGACCCAGGGGAGCCAGTGGAGAGGGGGATCCACCCCCCCAACACTCCATTTTTAAAGAGAAGAAACCGCTTGGTTTCTTCTCTTTAATAACGGGGTGTCCAATGGGGGGATCCTCTCTCTGCCGGGTCCCCTGGCTCTGGAAGGATTGGGGGGACAGACCCCTTTTGTCACCCCAAACCTTCCAGACTCATGGGACCCAGGAGAGGGGATTGAATCCAGCCCACCCTCTGATATTAAAAGGGAAAACCCAATTGGGGTTTTCCCTTTAATATCAGTGGGTGGGGGGTTGTGATCCCCCTCTCTGCTGGCTCCCCGGGGTTTGGGAGGGTTGGGGGGGGGACAAAAGGGGTCTGTCTCCCCAACCCTTCCAGAGCCAGGGGAGCCAGCGGAGAGGGGGAATCCCCCCCCAAACACTCCGTTTTAAAGAGAAGAAACTGCTTGGTTTCTTCTCTTTAATAATTGGGTGTCCTGCGGGGGGGGGATCCCCTCTCTGCCGGGACCCCTGGCTCTGAAAGGGTTGGGGGGACAGACCCCTTTTGTCCCCCCAAACCCCAGGGGAGCCAGTAGAGAGGGGGATTACAACCCCCCACCTACTGATATTAAAGGGAAAACTCCGATCGGAAGCTTCAGGCGCCGTTGGGGAGGGGGGCTTTGGTTTCCATGGCCTAGCCTCACTGAAAGTGAAACACTTTTGCAGTAAGTAAAGTCAGCGGGCGGAGCGCTGTCCACTGGCTTTGCTTACCTGGGAATGGGTTCACTTTCAAGGGGGGCCCAAGGCACCAGTGCCTTTTCCCCCCTTGACCCCCTCCCCATTTTTGTGACTTTTTTTCTGTGAGGTGCTGTGTCCGGCTGCGGTGGACTTGTGCTCACAGTGTGTTTTTTATTTTTATTTTTCATGCGCCGGCCTCCTCAGCATTCTGCGTGATCATGGCGTGCAGGACGCTGAGGCTTGTAGTTTGGCATTTGCGTTTTTGGCTTGTGCGTCGTTTTTTTCCTGCGGTTTGATTTTGATTGGCCGCGGCGCGTTTCTGAACGTTCCTTTTGCTTGTACCTCTCACCCTGATTGGCTCTGGTGCGGCACGGTGCAAGGAACATTGGGAATTGCAGTCCTTTTCCTTTGCTTGTGTTCGGGGGGCTCCTGCCCCACTGCCGCATTTCTCAACCCCCCAGTTACCTCCGTACCCAGTTCGGGCAAGTGCACGAATGCTCGGTACGGGCTAGTAGGGCCTGGCTAAGGATCCTTTGTCAAATTACAATGGTTAACGCACGATTTTATAGGTATAGATTGCTTTTTTAATTTTTGTACTAATTTATCAGTTCAGCAGGGGTCGTTGTGTTGACATTAAGCACTACATAGAACTGAAGATGCATTTTCAAAAGCTGTTATACTGTTAACTGAAATCATACATATTGACATTGATAAATATTTTAATACAGTTACAGCTTAAAATGTTAATTGGAAAACCACTTCGTGGTACCATCCATCCAAAGCAAATCATTTCCCAGCAAGTACATGACAAATGGTGCTTAGTGATTAAGAAGATGAGCTTGATGACCTGAAGGTTGGCAGGTAAACAGTTTGAGACCTAAGTACTGCGTGGCGGAGTGAGCTCCTGCCATCTGTCACAGCTCCTGCCAACCTAACAGTTTTAAAGCAAGAAATTGCAATCTGCAGATGCAGACGGCACTGGCTGACTGCAGTGCAAGTGTTTTCAGCATTTATATATTGTCAGTCCAAGAAAAAAATGCTCCTGGATACTGTGTCCGCAAGTGATCCTGTTCTCAGAAATAAGTCCAATTAAATTCAATCAATAACACTTATTCCTATAATACGTTTGCAGGCCTAATGTACCATATTGCCTGTAAATAAGCACATTTACCTCAAAGAGATGTATTACTGAGTTTATAGATTCAGAATGGTAGACTGCATTACTTCTTGGGAATCAGCCCTATTTTAGCTCATGAGGGAAGTGTTGCTTCAGATTCCTGTGGCCTCAAAACATTACAGAGGAAAAACATCTCAAGATTGGTCACTCTCTTGCTCTCTCTCACTCTCTGCCTTCCATTCTATCTCCATTGTTTCGTTCTTTCTCTCTCTTTCTCCCTCTTAACTCTTCCGGTGCATCTCCCCTAACTTTCTCCATGGTTCTTCTCTCAATCTTTCTCCTTTTCTGGGACTTCTCTCTTACTTATTAATTTGTATTTATTTATAGTATTTATATATATTACATACCTGTCAAGTATCCGGGATTGGCTGGGATTTCCCGTAATTCAGCACCACAAACTCTACTTTCCCGCCACCATCCGCCACCATCCCGTAATTTGACAGCGGGGGGAAGTAGTTACTGCACATCCCCTTCTGCGCAGAAGCCTTCTGTGCATGTGTAAAAGGCTTCTGCATAGAAGATTAATGCACAGGTCCCGTATTCTCCGGAGATGCACTTGGCAGGTATGATATACTACCTCAGTTTAGTACCAAAGCACTATTCATGGCAGTGAACAACAAAAACACCTCAAATATAAATAGCCACACAATTATAAATAAACACTGCAGTAAACAATAGAAACATTAGAACAACAGGCAGCAACATACGGACATTCAACTAATAATTTCAACAAAAATACAACTACAATTATAAACCCTCTTACTGAGAGGGAATTTCAGCAAATATTTCTTCATCCAGAAATGTTTTTAGCAATTTTCTAAAGGTCTGAAGGGATATGGCCTGGCAAATGTCAGTTGGGAGAGCACTTGAAGCAAAAGAGGCCAGTCTCTGTGTATCCTATCTACCCTCTCTTGCAGTGGCCATCTTCAACATCAAGGCCTGGGAAGACCTTGTAGAACAGGAGGTTTTTCTATGGGAGAATTGCCCTGCAAGGTAACAATATCCTAAACTACGTAGGACTTTGTACATCAGTACAAGCACCTTGAATCTGGCAAAGAAAGCAATGGATAATTGGTGCAGGCATGCCAGAACTTGATACAGTACTTGTTGAGTCCGAGAGTAATTAGCAACACGACAGCAAGTTCAGGGTTAACACCAGTGATTTGTTATCAGCTCAGTTAGGGCTTGTTTGGACTGGGACTATTCAGACAACTCAGACTGGGGAATAAGGGGACAAGGTAGCAATTTATATACAGACAGAATGGCAGTTACAGTGATACATTTGCCCGGGCTTTTGCTAACGCGGGAAACCTGTGTTATAACCAATTAGATTACATTGACAACATATGAATGTGGCGCCTTACAGAAAAGGGCACACGTTTACAGCAAACATTTAATGGCTATTTCAGAATTAAAGCAATAAATCATTTGGACACAACGGTTCTGTATATATTTACAAGTTCCTGGATTTAGTCTGGTGTCTGCAATTTTGGACCTTCTAGAGTTTCTGGATATGCTTTATGTCAAACAATGTTTGACAAGTCCTTCACTCTATCTTGAGAAATAGGGAATAAATAAAACTCAATCTAGGCAACAACCTTACCAGAGTTCTTGTTTGCCATGGTGATGGGTGCAAGTTTAGGGGACCTTCTGACAAGGAACTTTTTATTAGGCCTCCTCCACCAGTGGGCACAGAACCTCACTACCACCAGGCCCAGCATCAGCACCTGGTATGCTCGACAGTTATCAGCTGTTACCTTTTTTATTTCTTACAAAGGAAACATTACTATGCTCTAGTTACACCCCAAGGCAAGTAACAGCGTTATTTGCCACATGCTACTTTCAATCCCTGCTATCCTGTACCCTCCTGTTCTATGTTTTCCTGTTTTGCTGAGTCACTTCCTGTGTATTGTTCTTTTCATCTGGTTTACTCATCTACTCTTCCTACTTACTATTTTTATCCTCCAATTTCCACACAGATTAAAATTTCTTCACTTTTCAAAAGAGCTGCTTTTTTGGGGGGGAGGACCCACTCCACCTTCAAATAATATTGAATAATAAGAAAATGTGCCTAGACACAGCCAGCTGGCATAATTTATGGTAGCATCACTCAGAGAAGACCATGGCGACTGTCTCTAACATAAGGGGGGGAGCAGAGCCGTGCTTACTCACGGTTCTCTCAAGACAGGAGGCTGTAACCCACAGCTGGCTCATGCTTTTCATCCTTGCTCATTTATCAGTGTTGGTGGATGGTCTTCATCTGCAATACAACCAGTTTGCTTGGCTTTCCTTGACCACAACATCCAAGTTAAATGGAGGGAGCTAATAAAATGCCAAGAGAAGCAACAAGTCCACGAGGTGGCCCTCAGTGATGTCCTCCATCCTTCCAAGGCACAGGCTCAGGGTGGATCAGAATCCCAGTCAGGAGGATCTCTCACACTAGTTCTAGGTTGTTTCAATCACCCTTCAGGGATCAGCCTTGCTAATCCATTCCTCTTCATACTGGGAGGCTTTGATGTTTGCAGATTGATACGCAGTAGGCAGCATTCATAAGGCCAAACAGATCTTTATTGTAGGGTAAGCAATCTGAACATGAGGTAATGGCGGAGGCGCAGCTCCTTTTATACAGCATGGCACATTTGAAACTGGTTACACGGTTGTTCATTGGTTACTGTACTCGTGACGTCATTGTGATGCATGGCATTCTTCATCAGATTTACCTGTGGCGGGAACATCTCCCACGGCTGGCTGTAATTGGATAACTTGTACCATGTGGGTTGATCGCTATCAGCCGCCACATCTCGGCTCCCTCCCCTGGCCTCGCTGGTCAGGGGAGGTTGGAGCGCAGCTGCCCTGCATCACCGTGGCGGAGCCCTGAAAAAGCTGCCGCCGTTGGCGTTCCGGAGCCGCCGCCACATCTCGACTCCCTCCCCTGGCCTCGCTGGTCAGGGGAGGTTGGAGCGCAGCTGCCCTGCATCACCGTGGCGGAGCCCTGAAAAAGCTGCCACCGTTGGCGTTCCGGAGCCGCCGCCACATCTCGGCTCCCTCCCCTGGCCTCGCTGGTCAGGGGAGGTTGGAGCGCAGCTGCCCTGCATCACCGTGGCGGAGCCTTGAAAAAGCTGCCGCCGTTGGCGTTCCGGAGCCGCCGCCACATCTCGGCTCCCTCCCCTGGCCTCGCTGGTCAGGGGAGGTTGGAGCGCAGCTGCCCTGCATCACCGTGGCGGAGCCCTGAAAAAGCTGCCGCCGTTGGCGTTCCGGAGCCGCCGCCACATCTCGGCTCCCACCCCTGGCCTCGCTGGTCAGGGGAGGTTGGAGCGCAGCTGCCCTGCATCACCGTGGCGGAGCCCTGAAAAAGCTGCCGCCGTTGGCGTTCCGGAGCCGCCGCCACATCTCGGCTCCCTCCCCTGGCCTCGCTGGTCAGGGGAGGTTGGAGCGCAGCTGCCCTGCATCACCGTGGCGGAGCCTTGAAAAAGCTGCCGCCGTTGGCGTTCCGGAGCCGCCGCCACATCTCAGCTCCCTCCCCTGGCCTCGCTGGTCAGGGGAGGTTGGAGCGCAGCTGCCCTGCATCACCGTGGCGGAGCCCTGAAAAAGCTGCCGCCGTTGGCGTTCCGGAGCCGCCACCACATCTCGGCTCCCTCCCCTGGCCTCGCTGGTCAGGGGAGGTTGGAGCGCAGCTGTCCTGCATCACCGTGGCGGAGCCTTGAAAAAGCTGCCGCCGTTGGCGTTCCGGAGCCGCCGCCACATCTCGGCTCCCTCCCCTGGCCTCGCTGGTCAGGGGAGGTTGGAGCGCAGCTGCCCTTACCACCTCAG
The DNA here is from genome assembly GCA_035047345.1 of Bradypodion ventrale. Classification (NCBI taxonomy): domain Eukaryota; kingdom Metazoa; phylum Chordata; class Lepidosauria; order Squamata; family Chamaeleonidae; genus Bradypodion; species Bradypodion ventrale. Next base: position 369,099,719 of record JAWDJE010000001.1, on the reverse strand, counting down.
CTCCCTTCCCTGGCCCGGTTGGTCAGGGGAGGTGGGAGAAACCAGCTGTGCCGTATCCTCGGTGAGGGATGTGAGGATGTTTGAGCCTTGGCTCCGCTCATGGTCGTTTTCTGAGCCATGGGGCTCCGTCTATGGGCATTGAACAGTGGGGACTCCATTCGGGGACACTTAGTAGCCAAGGATAATGTTTATCTAATTTTGTTAGCATTAGTATTTAAATAGCATTTTATATGATATGTAGTCGCTTTGTAAACCTTGTAAGTGTGAATTTTGTATAATTTTACTGTAGCCCTGTTCGCATAATATAATACTGTACTTTATTTTATTTATTTTGGAATAGTTTAGGGACTGTTTATTTTATTGTAATGTGTATTATATTGCATATTGTGCTTATGCTTAGATAGATATCAATTTTGCTTGCATTTTTCACTGTATATTGTATTTTCAGTTATGTTGTAAGGCCGCCTAGAGTCGGCCATGTGCTGAGTGGGGTGGGGTACAAATTAAAATTGGAATTGGAATTGGAATCAGCTGCCTCTCGATACCATCTAGAGGCAGTGGTAGCTCATTGTAACTGTTGCAATACATTGGGTTACATTGTTACATTCCATCTGAAAGGCATAGCATTCCATATATAACACTCCTCCCCCCTAGGATGGGACGAAGTCCCTTAACCATTGTGGTTTCCCGCATGTTCGCTTGGGGCGTATGGCAGCTTGGCCGAGCTCAAGTGAACCAGGGGCTCTGTGTTCCGCAGACTCTCGCCTTGCAATGGGAAAACGAGACTCGTTAACTGCCTGTCGGGAACACTGCTCTACTCGTGAACTTAGGGGCAAGAAAGGAACAAACAACTGTGACTTGAAACCCTGCTTTGCCCCCGCAGCGGCCGAGGACCTTCCTAGTACGAAACTTGGGAGTGAGGAAGAATACCTTAATGCAAAGTCCCGCCTGTGCAGCGGGCGGTTCCATAGGTGTTTGTGCTGCTGTTTGGGAAGGGGTGAACTCAAAGGCCGGAGGACCGGGGGTATTCGGGACTAAATTAAAACCCCGCTTCTCACTTGGACGGGTGGGGGACCACTCCGCAAACTCCCCCCGGTCCTGAAAATCAAACATTAAGTCATTGGGCTCTTCCCCCCGGTGGGTACAAAGGGCATGGATTTGTACATGCACCCCTGCTGTGGGGAAGAAGGAACTCTGTCTCTCTGTGGGAGTCCCCTTGTGGGGAGTACCCCGTGTCTCCCCCTTGGAATAAGCGGGTGGGGGAGGACCCTAACATTGACTCACCCGGGCTGTCCCCCCCACCCCCCCGGTTGCTTGCATCACCCAGGCTGGCCTCCCCCTGGGTGTCGTAGAGTTGGTCAGCGTATTGTCTCCATAGTAAACCCGCACTGGTTTCTACTTTGTATGATACTGGCCCGGTCTGTTCGATCACAACCCCTGGGACCCACACTGGGCCGTTGGCCGCATAGTTTCTGCAATGCACCGGGTCCCCTACTGCGAATACCTTTGTGTTTCCCATCTCTATATTACTCCCTTTCTCCTCCACCCTGGTCGGATCCAACCAATCAAAAAGGGTTACTGGTCTCCTACGCATTAGGATCTCAGCAGGTGAGAGTCTGGATGACAGGGGAGATGCTCTGTAGCAGATGAGGAATTGACACAGTTGCAAATTCAAGTCCCCGGGACCCATTCACCGGAGTGCCTCCTTGGTAGTCCGCACTTGGTGTTCAACCTGCCTGTTTGTTGCAGGGTGGAAAGGGGCTGAAGTGATGTGCCGAATAGCATTTCTCCCTAGGAATGCCTGGAATTCGGCAGACGTGAAAGTACTGGTGTTGTCGGAGACAAGCACATCGAGCAGTCCGAAGCAACTGAATACCCTGTGCAACTGTTTGATTGTTGCGGCTGAGGTTGTGTTGGGCATTGGGATAACCTCCAACCACTTTGAGAAGGAATCGACCACGAGGAGGAACATAGAGCCTCGAAACGGACCGGCAAAGTCGATGTGTAATCGCGACCATGGGCTGCAGGCTGTGTCCCATTCTCTGTGAGGAAGTCGGGACTCCTCGGATTGAGAACTCTGGAAAGTTTCACAAGTGCCCACTAAGCGCTCGATGTCCGCATCTATCTGGGGCCACCAGAAATAGCTCCAGGCCAAAGTCTTTGAGCGCATGATCCCCAGGTAGCTGGTATGCAGCAATTTGAGCACCTTTGCGCACAGTACCTCAGGAATGACCACCCATTGGCCCCAGAGGAGGCAACCCCTCTCTAATGAAATTTCAACCTTTTTTCGGAAAAACGCTTGGAACTCCTCGGCTGGCGGGGTCGTGGGCCAGCCCTTCATTATCCATAAGATCACTTGGGACAGGACCTTGTCCTTCGCTGTAGCCTTGGCGAGATCTGCGGGGCTTATGGGTGGCGAGTCGAGGGATTCGACCAGTAACATCTGGTGATCTCCCTCCACCTCGCATTCGGCTTCCCCTATCTCTGGGAGGGGCAACCGGGAAAGTGCATCAGCATGGCTGATCTCTTTGCCCAGGCAGTGGACCAGTGTGTACTGGTAAGCATTTAAAAAGATTGCCCACCGAAGCATTCTTGGGGACAGAATCTGGGGTGTGGGCCTGTTCATGGTGAAAATACCCTGTAGAGGCTTGTGGTCGGTGACAATGGTGAACCCCCGACCGTAGAGGAAATCATGGAATTTCTTGGTTCCAGCGACTATAGCGAGAGCCTCTCTATCTGTTTGTGTGTAATTGCGCTCTGCCTTTGAAAGCGACCTGGAGTAAAAGGCCACCGGGGCTTCCTGCCCATTTTCCAACATGTGACACAGCACCGCCCCCACCTCCACTGGTGAAGCATCACAAACTAATACCACGGGCTTCTTGGGGTCAAAATGGGTTGATTGCCTCAGAGGAGAGGAGCTGCTTCAACTCTTTGAACGCCTTCTCCTGGCTGTCCCCCCCACCGCCAAACCGTGTCTTTCTTTAACAGACGATGCAGGGGCTCCGCTATGGATGCTTTCCTTGGCAAGAAGGAGTGATAGAAATTTAGGAGCCCTAGGAAGGACTGCAGCTCTGGTTTTGCGGTGGGGCGAGGGGCATTTCGAACAGCCGCAACCTTTGAATCGGAGAGCTTAACACCATCGGGGGTTATCTTAAACCCTAGGAATTCAACCTCCGTCACTAAGAACACACATTTATCACGTCTCAATCTCAGTCCCGCCCTCTCGAATACAGTTAGGACTTTACCCAGTCTTTTGGCAAGTTCCCCCATCCTTCCCTGCTGTTTTCAAAGTATGCGAGGACCCCGGGGAGACCCTTGAGGAGGCGTTCTACCAATGCTTGGAAAATCCCAGGGGCCGAGTTCATGCCGAACTGTAGGTGTGTTACCTTAAAGGCACCTTTGTGCGTTACTATGGTTTGTGCAGCTGCAGCAGCAGATGTGACTGTGAGCTGTTGGTAGGCCTGCACTAGGTCTAGTTTGGGAAAACATTTACCCCCATGTAAAGTGGCTAGCAAATGGCTCACTACCGGCACCGGGTATGCATTAGGGCGAATCACCTTGTTAATTGTACACTTATAGTCGGCGCAAATGCGGACCTCCCCGTTTGCTTTCATTGCCAGAACAATAGGAGTTTCCCACTCTGCAGAGTCCACCGGGACCAAAATCCCCTGACCCACCAGTTTGTCCAGTTCCGCCTTGAGTTTGTCCTTGAGGGCAAATGGCACCCTCCGTGGCTTGAGCCTGATGGGTCGAATTTCTGGGTCCAGGTTGAATGAGACTGGGGGCCCCCCTGTACTTTCCGAGGCCCTTCTCGAAAACAGCTGAGTGTGCATCGCACACATCCCGCACAGGGTCCGTCTCTATGGCATTAATGCCGGACAGTTCGATTCCCAGGGGGGCCAAACACTGAGTCCCCAGGAGGCAACAGGACGCTTGTTTGAGGACCACTAGGGGCAGTTTTTCCATGAACCCTTTGAATTTGACCATAAAGTCCCCCTACCCCCAAGACCGGAATTCCGTAGCCTTGCACGTCCCGTAAGTTTGACTTGAGGGCCTTAAGTTTTGGGCGCGCATTGGGGGGAATGCGCAAAATTCCTTTTGGGTGATAATGGAGTAGGACGAACCCAAGTCCACCTCCATTCTAACTGGGACCCCTTGCAACAGTACCTCAACAAAGAAACGTTGGTGCGCCAGAGACACGCGGTTTACTGTCGTGTTGTTGTCGGAGACCTTCCCGATGCTGTTGGCCCTCTGTCATGGCTGGTCCGCCGGCTCTTGGTCTCTTCCCCGCCACCGCCTGCACGCCTTGGCGATGTGGCCTCGCCATCCGCAACTGTGGCACTTGGCTTTCCAAAAAGGACACTTCTTTTGGTTGTGGGATGTTCCACAGCCGTCGCATCGGCAGCCCTCTTTGTTGCTGGCGCTTGACTCGGTTGTCTTCTTCCGAACCTTTTGGACGTCGTCGTCCTTGCTGGAGCAGGAAGCCGCTGGAGCAGAGGCCTCCGAAGATGATGGGGGACTCACTGGAGGTTGGGGCGAGTGCCATGTGGCCTGGACAGCCGCCAGTGGCCCCTCCGACACAGCATTTTTTCCTCGAAGGTTCTAATTCCGGACCTCGCCACTTCAGTCACCTGAGCCTCCCGCAGGACGGCCTGAAACGAAAGGTGCTCTCGGACCATCAACCTTCACTGAACTTCTTCATCCCGCAGACCGCACAGCAGCCGGTCTCTCAGGGATATTTCCAGGTTCTCCCAACGACAAGGGGCGGCTGCCGACCTGAGGGCTGCCGCGTAATCAGCCACCAATTCGCCCGGCTGCTGGTCTCTCCTGTGGAAGGCGACCCTGGCCGGGAAAATAGACACGGCCGGCTGGAAGTTTTCTCGTAGAGCCGTTAAGATTTGCGCGAGCGGGACCGCATCGACCTTCCTCGGTGCGAGTAAGTTGATCAGGAGCCTTAGTGCCAGGAGACCTATCTGTGTGAGGAGGCAAGACCGCATCTTCTCCTCGTCCTCGATGCCCTCGGCATCCATGGCATGCCTGAACTGGCACTCGTACAGCTCCCATGATTCTGCGTCGTTGATATCGAACTGGGATAGCTTAAAACTTCAGGGAGCCATATCCCATCCTCGTCGCCAATTTGATGTTTGCAGATTGATACACAGTAGGCAACATTCATAAGGCCAAACACATCTTTATTGTAGGGTAAGCAATCTGAACATGAGGTAATGGCGGAGGCGCAGCTCCTTTTATAAAGCATGGCACATTTGAAACTGGTTACACGGTTGTTCATTGGTTACTGTACTCGAGACGTCATTGTGACGCATGGCATTCTTCATCAGATTTACCTGTGGTGGGAATATCTCCCGCGGCTGGCTGTAATTGGATAACTTGTACCATGTGGGTTGATCGCTATCAGCTGCCTCTCAATACCATCTAGAGGCAGCAGTAGCTGATTGTAACTGTTGCAATACATTGGGTTACATTGTTACATTCCATCTTAAAGGCATAGCATTCCATACATAACAGAGGCTCCCACCAGGACTTGTATCTTTCCTGATGGCACAACCTTTACCACCAAGTTCTGGTGAGGTCAAACAAAAGCCTGCATGAACTTCCCCAAATCGGATGATGATAGTGGATAGCAAGATATCTTGTTCATTTGTATGCCACTCGGGACTTGTGCTACTCTTGCTTCACAGACAAAATACGAAATCACCAGACTATGAAGAATGGACTGCCCCAAGGAAGTGTATTGTCTCCAACTTTGTATAATACATACATGAATGATCAACTAGTTCCTAACAATACAAAATTGTTTATTTATGCAGCAATGGCCATACAAGGATCAAGTCTTGATGAGATAGCTAGAAAATGTACTCACTTGAAGAATTTGGACAATATTACAGTATAGCTTCACCTAAGATAAGGAGAGAAGTAGCAGCGGACGTGGAGAGAACTAAGCCAGAAAATTACCCTCAACATCCTCTGAATAAATATGTGCCTCAAGTTAGACAGTTTTGATCCAGGAAGTTTTATGGCAAGGACCAACATAAATGAGGGTACACAAGGGCAAAACCAAATTAGATGATGTCCAGAAATTCACTGGAAAAAGAATATTATAAAAGGAGAATAGAGCTGAGGAATTTATCCTCCCCAATGTCACTTGGAGGACCCTGAATAGGCTGAGGAAACCCTAAATTCAAGGCCAACATGTTCAAATGGGGGCCGCTAGCAGATAATCACACACTGTGTGAATGTGGATACAGAATCCGGCTCATTTACTAGTCTGCTGATTACTACTAGAAACATGTACTGATGAAGATTTAATTTTGGCCAACAACAAAGCCAAGAAAGTGGCTTCATTTTGGCAGTCCAAAGTTTGACCTGAACACGAAAGAATATAATCTAGCCATGATGGCTAACCTTGGCGCTCCAGGTTGTTCTTGAACATTGATTCCCAGAAGCCCTGATCAGTAGTAGCGCTGGCTTGGGCTGTTGGTAACTGAAGTCCAAGAGCAGCTGGAGTTCCAAGGTTCACCATCACTGAGTTTCTAGGGCCATTGTGGCGAATCTTGGCACTCCGGATGTTCAATTCTCAGAAGCCCAAACACCCTGTGAACCCACACCAGGGGTTCTTAACCTTTTTAAGTTGGGGCCGGGTCATGCTCCCTCAAACAATTGAGGGCCTGACTGGTTGTTGCCTCGCCACTTACAGCTGTTGTAAACACATTTACAATGGCCGTAAATGAGTCTGTGGCTGATTCCAGCAAGGGCAGGGCCAGACTGTTTGGCACCATGGGCCAGATTCGGCCCCCGGGCTGTAAGTTGTGAACCAATGATCCACATGAATGGATTTACTGCGATTCATCCGGCCTGTGCTGCCCTCGTCGCTCTTGTAGGGCACTTTTTACTTCCGCTTCTGGGAGCGACGAGGGCAGCATGGGCTGGATGAATCGCAGTAAATCCATTCGTGTGGATTCACAGGGTGCTTGGGCTTCTGGGAATTGAAGTCCAAGAACATCTGAAGTGCCAAGGTTCGCCATCACGGTTCTAGGGTCAGTTTTTAAATTCACCAGCTTGGTTCATTCTGGACGCCCAAAGTTTGATCTGAACACTAGGGAGGGGGGCGGGGGAGACAATAGACCATTACAAAACGCGCCTCTTATTTTTCAAAAGCAAACGCGCAGTCACGCCAAGCGATATCGGCGCCAAACGTGGGAAGGAGGGAGGGTAGGATAGGAGTGTGCGTGTTAACAATGCTCTACGCCAAAGCGTAAACAGGCTCCTCCATCCTGCCCCAGTTTTTTCCGGCAGGGGCAAGGAGATCATCTTCTCGGCAGCGGTAAGGTTAAGGCCTGCCACGCCTCCTCCCCGATCACGGGGTGCCGCTTCAGACGATCAGCTGACAGACCGAGTCACGGGTTGGGTGGCTCATCTTATCGGCAAAAAAAAAAAAAACCCGACGGTGCAAGTATAAACAGAGAAGCAGCCCTTGCTTCGCCGCCAGATCTGAGGTTGTTAGCGTCCAGCACGAGAATGGGGCTCCACGCTGCAATCCTGCTCGCCTCTCTTCTGGCTGTTACTTCGGCATTGATCAGGTGAGGATCCGACACGGAGCTCTTGGGATCCTCTGTTTCCCTACAAGGGGTGGGATGGGGTGGGGTGCCCGCTGGAGTCTTGCAAGGAGATCTCCCATTGCAAACAAGGACCAAAACAAACAAAGGCCCGCCCCACTGCAAGGCGCGCGTTTCCAGTCACATGTTTAAGGGGGCCAGTCACTTTGGCCCACAGGCCGGATCCGGCCCCCGATGCCAATTCATCCGGCCCACAAGGCCCTCGTCGCTCCCGGAAGCAGAAGTAAAACGCGCCCATATAGGCACGTTTTACTTCCGCTTCCAGGAGCTACGAGGGCTTCGCGGGCCGGATGAATTAGCATCGGGGGCTGTACCTGGCCCACTAGCTATAGTTTGGGCACCCCGGTTGTAGGGTCTCCTGGCCTGCTCTGCTGGGAAAGGCGTGTTTTTGACTTTGCCCACCCCTGAACCCGGCATGATGGTGGTGGAGAAAGCTTGAGCCAGATCCTGCCCCAGCAAGTGGAGGCCCATTGTTTCTTTTTCCAGAGGCCAAGATGGAAATGAAATGGGGATTGTAGGTTTAGAGTCTTTCCCTCTTGAACCCACTTTTCCGCCCCATTCTTGCACGCCTGCGCTGGGCTCCTTTTTGGGAACTGGGCACTGTTCTTTAAAAAAAGATGCTTATTTGAGCTTTAAAGTGCACGACGTGATTCTAAAAGTATCAGAAAGTAAACAAGACAAAAACGTGGCACCTTAAAGACGAACTGCTGTGTTTTATCGGAAAGTAAACAAAATGACAAGAAATGTTCTGGCACCAGACTAATGGCTATATTTTGCTGTTGGTTTTCGTGGATCAAGTCCACTTCAGACATAAGAATTTCTAAAGGACAGCCTAAGTATGTTTACTCTTCATTAAGCTTTGCAAGAGTGGCTCAGTTCCTATTGGAAGGGAAGGGTACCCAGTTGTGATTTAGTGGACAGAGGGATGGAATAGGATTCAGGAAGCCTGGATTCAATTCCTCAGTCCTGCCATGGAAACTTTTTGCAAGGATGGAACTGGTAAAACTGTCCCTTAAATACCTCACTTACTTTGAAAACGTTATCAAGGTTGCTGTAAACCAGTTCTGTCTTGAGGTCACATAACAGCAAAGGCAACCTGTGATCCTGAAATTTATTTGGACTGCAATCCCCTTCATTCCTCATGATTTGCTGTGTAAACAGAGGCACATGGAAATTACACTGCTTTGCTAAAAATTAGTGGGACGCCAGTTTGAGTTGACAAGAAACACATAATTTGCTCTCACGTGCATGGATTTTCTAAGCGGGGCGGAGTTTAAAATGGTTTGTTTCTTTTGCTCCTCACACTTTCGGCTCCGGTTTGTCCAACCTGTAGTGATTCTGATCATTATTGTGTCACTTTTGTCAGCTTAATACCTGTAGTACGTAATGAAGTTAATCTCTTAACTGCAAGGTAGTAAGGAAAAACTTGCTAAATATACGAATATCTAGTTGCAAGGCATCAAGCTGTAGTAAAATTGGGAAATATAGGATCTTCAAAGTGTTGGTGATTGCAGCTCCCAACATGTTTCACCATTATCTATGCTAGGGGTGCCCAAACTACAGCCCAGGGGCCAGGGATTCGCAGGCCGGATGAATTGGCATCGGGGCTGTGTCTGGCTCCCGGGCCATAGTAGCCAGCCCCCTGAACCATGTAACCAGCCCACAGAGTTTGGGCACCCCTGATCTATACCATCTAAGGGTGGTGAAAATAGCAGCCTAACAGCATCTGGCAATCCCACAAATTTCTACATTCCCCACTCTTAAGGTACAACAACAGATTATTAATAAAAGAGCTCCCAAACAATATTGTGCTATACTAGGAAGCTTGTGTTTGACACTGCAGTCCTAAGAAGATTTACTTAAAATTAGGTCTGTTCAGTTCAGCACAGTTTGGTCTCAAATAAACGGGCAAAGAGCAATCCCGTGGAACACATTATGCTCTTTAAGCAAGGTACCACTGTACTCCCTGATCCTGCCTCCTACATGGTTGGTGGTATGCTGAAGCTCAGATCCGTTCTAGGCAAGTAATGGCCTTCTTTATATATGTACTCCATAATACTAGATAATACAGTTGAGCTGAAACAGCTTACAGGAACACTGGCCAAGGGCCAGTGCACTGGGAGTGGCTTTCTTTTGCAAAGGGATAAGGATTTTGCTATTGAAGGGTACTATAAGGCATTAGCCATGTAATGATTATCTCCTGTGGAATGATTCACACATCTTATTCAGTAGGGACTATGAGGACTAGCTCTTTCTTAGGGGCTTCTTGTCTCCAGAGAATGAACAAAATAAGGCTCTATCTGTTTTTCTCCCCTTGCATTTTCCATATTTTGGAAGAGGATGCAGGTAAGGGTTTCTTGCTTTGCACTGTGTGTGCTTAGCACACCAGTCAGTTGATTCTGTAGTATGACAGTGCATGGATAATTTAGTGTATGCTGAATGACACCTTCCATCAGCCCTAGCCAGCACAACCAGTAGCAAGACATGATGAAAGTTGAAATACAACAACATCTGGGGCATCACACATTCTGTCCCTGCTGTGGTGCTAAGAAGGCCATGTGATGGCTTACCTTTGAAAAGAAAGGTATTGTGCTGTTTGTTAGCAAGGGAGGGGGGAAAGAGGAAAACCAAATGTGAAATACCTATAGATTGACTCAATAAAGGAAGCATGTCAGTGAAAGGACATATTGGTGATCACTCATTTTAGAGTTGCCATAAGTTAGAGATGACATGACATTGTTCAAGTAGGAAACAGTGAAATTAAACTGACATGTTCTGCTCAATAACATACAATTTTGTTTCGATATTACTTTTAATTTTGTTTGTTGAGTTTTAAAGGAAGTTTTAAACTAAACCTGGTTTGAATTAAAGATATCATTCAAAAGTATTATATTTAAATTTGGACAGCAGAATTTCAGAGATTGGCCATCCAATTGGACATAATAAAAGGGAAAATAATAAAAGGAAATAATAGTAATAAAAAGGAAAAATTAAGCTTCCCAAATTTGTTGCAATAGAGAGGTTCCCCAGACAGTGTGCCAGATTCCCTGTAGAGATGATTTAGCAAGAATCTGTTAATTCCACAGTGAGCTCCAGCAGAGAATATGGCTTCCACAGAAACTGCTGTTTGCATGTCCTTTTGTTTCAGATGAAAAGACAGAGATGCTGTCTTTTCTTCAAAGACAAATGGTTTCTGAACTTCATGAGACACTCTCCATTTTTGTGGAACTTAAAGCGGAACAGAATTTATCATCGAACATCCCTTGTTTTCACATATCTGAACCTTATCTTGACACTTGGTTACGTGGGTGCAAGAGAAATTAATGTCCAGGAAGTGACATGCTTCATTAATATATGTCTTTTTCTCTTTAAAAATTATTTCTCCTGGGCAGAATCCCATTGAAGAAATTTCCCTCCATGCGTAGTACATATACCGAGTATGGGACTAATATCCAAGATCTGAATGAGTTGGGGGAAATTCTGAAATACAAATATGGGGCCCCGGATACAAATACACCCACCCCAGAAATGTTGAAGAACTACATGGATGTAAGTACAGCAGTTGATCTTCCCTCCTTTGATGGATTTAGTACAGTATGTTCACATTTTGGAATTGGAAGAATCTAGAAGCTAAATCCAATGGTTAATCCCAACTTCAGTAGGCTGGTTGAATCAATTGGCCTTACATGCATGTGCTTAACAAATCCTATTCATTCATTGAGTCCACTTTGGTGGGAACAAACCATTGGATTTAATTGAATGTGATATTGCAATGAACTGGGAATCTACTGTTGATTTTGCCATTGGAGATCTGCTCACACAGCTGACATTGCCCACAATTGTTTTTGAAAATAACCAAGACTCCAGCGTCTCATTGCTGTTGCTTGACTTCATTCTTTCATTCAGGTTTATGTAACTGTCCTATAAGCACCAAATTGTGTCATCTCTGTGTGAAATCCCCTCCCACAGAAGTCCTGTGCTTCTTGGGGTGTGGCCTTCCCCCTTCAAATCCATATGAATATGGATGATAAGACTCCCTCAAATCGAGCTGAATAATCATACAGTATGTTTAAAACCATGCTCTCAGATAAAATTGCTGATCTGACCGGCGCTGTTGCCAGGTTTGCTTGGAAGGCAACCAGGGTACGGAGCATTAAAGAGAACCAGCTACATTGGGGACAGGTTAAACACCAGCTATAATGGTTAAAGGGTGATAAAACAGGTTCTTGATTATACTTTGTTTTCTTGCAAAAGTAACCATTGAAACACATGATAATGCGTAGGAGGGATATGAAGAAATCAGCAATGCTGGGCATGTATCAGCCACACTGAATTACTTATGTATTTCTAAGGGTTTCCCAATGTGAGATGGCATTGTGAGAAGGTATTGTTATTTGTTTTCTGTTTGTTCACTGCCCAGAGTGGAATAACACCCAGATGTGCAGTATATCAATTCACTAAATAAATAAATAAATCATTCTGAAAAAACTACACATGAGAAGCAACTATTGCTACAAAGAAATTTGGACAGAAGACTGAGATAACCATGATTATCCAACCATCATGATTATCTCATTGTTGCTATTTGAAGGTTGGGGTGGTTTTTTAATAGTCCCATTTATATTACAGTACAGTACTTTAATATATCAGGAAGAATGCTTTCCTTGAGTAACTTCTGGTACAGAAGTCAGTTTCTTCCCCTATGTGTGTTTCCAATGGACTACTCATGATGAACTTTCCTTGACACTAGAGTTGACACAGAATATGGCATCATTGATCTCAGAAAAATATTTATTTGGCCAGAATCTTCCCATGTATTTATATGGACATAAGACAATTGGCATGAATCTGATAGGCAGACTGCCCCATGTTAACCTCAACAGTGTTGTGTACTGGGTCCCATGACTTGGAGCACAAGATCAGATGCTTGTGTTAACTTCTTAACTTGTACCTGTTCATAGCTGAGATTTACACTGATGGGATTACACTATGGGTGTAAGTAGTAGGATTCTGGCCTGTGTCTCAATATTTCTTGCATTTAGGGCTAATGATTTTCATCTATGAATGTTCTTTGAAACATGGCTTTCAGGTTCTTTTTTTGCAGAGATAGTGAAGTCGCAAGGCAATACTAACCAGTCTGTCAACAGGGAAGGCAGTAGGCTAGGTCCCCATCTTTTACCTATAAATGAGCCAAATAAATTGAGGAGGATTAGGCTCCCAGGTACTGTGCTGGTTGGAGTGTGTGGCTTCCAGAACTAATGCTGAGAAATTCTGGCTTTGCATCCTCATCTTTTCCATGTGGGAGGAGACAAGGTTGAGGAGCAGGCAGTGCTCAGATCTGGCAAGTTTTGCCTGCTGCATACTTAGCCTCACGGGAAGAATGTTTGGGAGGTACATTTAACTCACAGACCCAAACACATCCTGCAGGAGCATTTCTGTAGCTTGGATCTGGAAGGTTCTCCCCCATCAGGCAAGGCCAAGAACCTGGTTCTTATTTCTGATTAAAAATTGAAGGTAACTGCAGGCAGGACCTCTCCCTCCATACTTCTCTGTCCTTGCCAGTTGCTGGGGAAGATCTCTGCTCTTATTTCTGGGCTTTCAAGATAAGGAAAAAAAAATCCCATCTTCTCAGTTTGTGAGAGTGAGCAGGATGGGAATACTCCAGGTTCTGGGGTTTGGAAGATAAGACTTGTTTTGGTAAAAGACAGAGCATCCCATAGGCCAGTGATGGCTAACCTTGGCACTCTAGGTGTTCTTGGACTTCAATTCCTAGAAGCCCAAGTCAGCACTCTTGCTGATGAGGGCTTCTGGGAATTGAAGTCCAAAAACACCTGGAGTGCCAAGGTTAGTCATTGCTGCCATAGGCTTTCACAGCTTTGGTTGGGAACACCTTTAAATCCCTGTACTGCCCTGGAATACTTAAGCAGAGACTATGTCTGGCAATTGAGATGGACAATGTGATAGATGTTTATTAAAATTCAACATAACTCAAACAAAGCAATAAACAGAGCTTTTGAGTCACACACCTCTTCTCTTCAATGGGGAAATATAGATGTTTGGCAACGGGTAGGATCAGCTTGTCCTTACTCAGAGGCTTCTGTAATTACTGTAAGCTAAGACTAGGCAGTGTACTTTGGTACCAAGTTGTACTAGGCTTTCTGGCATATGACTGCAATAGAAAAGTTTCTCTTTGAAAATGTAGCTCGTTGATCATAAACTAAAGCTGTCCATGTGGTACTAGTTAGAAATTGCAGGTACAGAATAGTCCTTAGTGTACTTTCATTGCTGCTTGACTACTAAATGGAATCTTAGAATTTGATGTCAGGGCTTGGAGGCCAACCATAGACTTCCTATAGCCGTGTTGGTGAACCTTGGCACTCCAGGTGTTCTTGCACTTCAATTAGCAGAAGCCCAAGTCAGCACTCCTGCTGATCATGACTTCTGGGAATTGAAGCACAAGAACACCTGGAGTGCCAAGGTTCGCCATCGCTGTCCTATAGAAAACTCAGAATTGAAACAATTGCAGCAGTGGAGTAAGTTCCATTCTCTTACTGATTCAAACAGATCTCATTTTTGTAGAACTAAAAAAAAGCTTACAAACTTTTTATAGTATTGAGTCATAGCTATAATTGCACTCTTGGCAAAGGTTAGCAACTCCAGGCATGTTTAATATTTCATTAGAATGAGGTCTTTGTGCGTTTACTGCCTATATCAATGTGAATCTGCAACTCTGCAGTTCCCAGTTTGCAGTATAAGATAGGCATTCTTGAAAGCAAGCCCTGGTGAGTATCAACAGGATTTACTTAAGAGGGGACACAATTAACATCAGGTTTTTTTTGTGTTTTTCTGGTTCTTTACTGTTACTATTACTAAGGTCTAAAATTCTAGACATACTTGCCTGGGAATAGACACCTCATTTCTGCTTAAGAGAATAGGTTGATGTTTTCTGATTGCTCAAAGATTACTAAAACGATTGAAAGGATTTAGATGCCCCTGCACTGTTGCCTCTTCAATACCTTTCTCTTTTCTTGTCCCTAGTTGGCTTCCCATCACCCTGGAGCTTGTGCTAAGCTTCTCAGCCATTCTAAATTCTATAAAGTCATAAATTCCAAGGGTGCCTCTTAATTTTGTCTTACTTTGATGATTACAGATCATGTCTACAGTACTTGATCACTCAGATTATATGAAGGAGGCTCGCACTATCACACAAATATCACCCCTCATTATTGCCGAGACTGTAATAACATAGGGAGCAGGTTGTGTTGTATGCTCTCACAAAGGGATTTCTTGGTACAGTATTTGGATGTCATAGGCATGGGAAGGACGTACACTGTAGCAGCTGTCAGATCACAATGTCAGGAAAGGCTATAAAGGAATAACAGGGCCAAAGCAGAGCAGGAAGCCTTATTCTGAATGAAACTATGTCTTGCAATATAAATGACATTATGTAACCCCAATTTGGATTTGGCTCATTATTGGGGAGATTCAATTCTACTGTAGCCTAATATAGTGTGGCCCTGATTTGAACACAGAGGCCTAGTGTAGAACTCTAGATAGAACATCTGAGTACAATTTTTTAAAGGTTTATGTACAAATACTAATTCTAATGGTTGTGTACTATTTGTGCTCATTTTCAAAAGATGGAGGAGAGCAAGTGATCAAGACTTCCATCCTCAGCATGTGATAGGAAATTGCAGGAGTATGAATCAGCATCTCGACAAAGCGTCAGCTGTGTGATTATAAGCTGTGTGTTGCTTCTGTATAAGAGGTGTGATTCTTTACAACCGGGAGAGCTTCAAGGATAGTTTCCCCTTTCCCGTAAATGGAAGGCTTTGCTTTTGTGTAGCCCACTGTTTGCTCTTGAGGACAGGTACCATAAGTTTGAGAATTTTAAGGACATTTGGAAAACAAGCATTAGATGTAGAGGAAAGGTCAGCAAGATCTGGAGGTCATCCCCTCCCCTCAAAGTCTGTGGGAAGTCCAGAGAAGGGACTTGCATTGTTTTAAATGAAAAATCTCAATTCGTGAAATCTTGTGTGATTACACAAACTATGACTTTCAGGGGCAAATTTCTTTAAGATATCTCCATAGAGGAAGACAGCTTAGAGGAAGATACAGTGGAACCTCAAATACTTGGTTCCGGGGTGGATTTGATTTAAATCACTTTGATTTAAATCACGATTTAAATCACTAGTCAGTAAGGCTCAATTTAAATCATGATTTTCTACATAAAGACTCATTTTTGCTGGAGTTGTTTTAATCTTAATATTTACAACCAGATAAAGGTTTCATTTTTAGAATTATTTTTCAGATTACAGTAGTTTTACAGTTATATCAGAAAATTACTGATTTGGTGGTTATATACCATTAGAAATACATAGATAGTTCACCTTGCAGTAATTTCATAATTATCTCCAGTTTAATAGGTTAATCATTCATATTTGGACAACTGTTCTGTTGTACTTTATTGGAAGGAGAAAAATAATCATTACCTTAACATTTAAATAGTTTTATTTAACCAAAACAATAACATTATATAGCATTATGCATGCTTATATTTGCTTAAACATTTGTGTTTGTTAACTGATGTGGTAAATATATTTTAAAAAACTTAAACTGACTGACAGTCATTGACTACATCAGCCAGGTCCATATGATAAACTTCAGGCTGCTATACAAATAAAGATCTCAAGATGCAGAGTTCCGTCCTCAAAAGGTTTCACTTTTATTTTACTGCTTGCCCCTTCCTCGTCAAACTTTGCTTCTTGTGCTATTCCATTCCAAACAGCCTTCTATTCATTGAACTTCTTGAAACATAGCAGCACTTAAGAGGTAAGGGGATTGATTCTGTGTACACAGATTTGCAGAGGAACAATGGGATTAAGGTCTTTTTCTCAATTCTTATGTTTATTTTATAACATTTTTTGCTATGAAGGAGGCATGTTATCATTGTAGATCTAAATGCACAGTTTTGAAAACAGCAAAACCAAGGATTTGATTTGATAATATCTTCTAGATAGAAAAATTGCCCCAAATAATCAGAAACCTCTGGGAGAGCATGACATTGTGAATAGATTAATACAGCCTTATGCCACATAATTAAAAACTAATTTCGTGATGAATATCCTTTGGGCTATAATGTATCTTAACTAGAACAGATCTTTAGAGAGATTTTTCCTCAAAAAGCATTTAAATCAAAAAATCTGATTTTTTTGATTTTTTAAAAAAATCATTGATTTTTATCTACCCTGCTTGGTTCCCCAAGTAGCGTCATTAACCGTTTTTGTCGTTATGTGATCCCTATGGGAGATTCCCCGCATAACGACAAAAAAAGTTGTTATCTGGATAATGACAAAAAAATGTTATCCGGATAACAATGTTTTTTGTTATGCGGGGCATCACGAGGGGCATGGCGGACGCAACATTATGCGGTTTTGACATCCGAAAGTGTCATTATCCGGGATTCCACTGTATCTCCATAGAGGAAGATGTTCCTCCATATCTCCATATCTATTGTATATTGAGTCTTGCAAGCCACACACACTGAATCATGCAACTCAGTGTGCAGAAATCTACTGGGATTTCTTAATTGATGGAAAGTCACCTTTAAAAGTAATATTTGAGTAACAGTACAACAAGATTTCAGCTAATATTCCCCCCCCCCCCGCCGCCTGTGATAGGAAGAGGGTTGCGAGGGTCGCTTATGCAGCCCGTGGCTCTTGTGTTTCCCTGATGTCAAGGAAGCAGGGAGGTCCTGTGCCTTCTGTCTTGGCTCATGCAGGAGTATTGAGTCATTCCTCTTTCAGGTTGGCAGTGTGTGCCGCTAAATTCATCCGCTAGACCAGGGATGCCCAAAGTTTGGGCCACGGGCCAGTCACGTGGTTCAGGGAGCTGCAGGTACAGAATAGTCCTTAGTGTACTTTCAAGGAGCACTTGCAAGCATATATCTGTAGGGAGAACTGTTCTCTCAAATAATCAAGGTCCCATGTTGTTAAGAGCTTTAAAAGTCACCATCAGTACCTTGAACTCTGCATGAAAGTATATTGGCAGCTTAGTGCAATTATTTTAAGACTATTGTTATCTGGCTTCTATATGCAGGTCATTCCAGCAGTCTGGTTGCTACCTACAGCACTAGTTGCAATCTCTATATTGTTTTCAGGGGCTGCTTTAAGTTGAGTGCATTGCAATAATACAAACAAGAAGCTACCTGTGCATCAACTCCTGTGGCTGTGTTCTCCACAGAGCTTCTGAAGCACCACAGTGGTTTCACTCTTTCTCCAGCTGGAGTCACAACCTGGCCTTGCTCAGCTCTGAATTGAGAATGTCAAATTGCCTGGGAAAGCGAGTACCTTGGCGTCTGTTTTGCTTTGTTTCAGGTTCTTCTCAAACATCCAACTTCCCCCTTCTGTGATCTCTTTATCTGCCAATCCCAAGGGAGTTTTTCAAGGAGGGAATGGAAATGTTAATCAGGTTTTGCTTGTGGTGTTGAAATGGACTTGTGTAGGTTGCTCAATATATTGCTGGTCCTGAATTGTGCTGCTTTTTACAAGAAAACATTTTATATCTCAGAGTATTGGTTGCTTTTCTTGGATGAGAAATCTGCATATTTTGGGTTAGTCTGAATTGTTCTTAATTAAGGTCTGTTTGATGCAGATTTTCTTCTTAACCATCTTTTGAAGGTTAGACAGTCTTGGGGGCAGTAGCTGTGTAAAATGGGAGATTCTTGAATTTGTAGTCCAAAAACTAAGGTTTTCCGTTTTTGAATCAAACATGGAAATCCACATCTGCATTCCAAATTTTAATTTATTTATTTAGTTCAACTTAGATTGCCATACTGTATATATCAGTACTGTAGTTCTAAAAGGACTATGTCATGTTCTTCTGCTTCTGGATTGTGTGGGTTGACCTGTCTTGCTTCAAGATAAGTCAGCAGTGGTGAAATCAACATAGAGCAGGGATGCAGTAGAGCCTAGTGGAATCCCAAAACCTCTTCCATATTTATGAGGGCTAAATATTATCTAAAATATTTTATATTACAGATGGGAAACATAAAAATTTCTTCTTTAGTGTCCAGGTCAAACTTTGGACTGCCAAAATTAAGCCATCTTCTTGGCTTTGTCATTGGCCAAACTTAAATCCTCATCAGTACGTGTCTCTGGTAGTAACTGGCAGACAAGCAAATAAGCTGGATTCTGTATCTCTTCACATTCACACAGCATGTTGTTGTCCACCAGCATGTTGAGCATGTTGATCTTACATTTAGGCACTCTGACCCTCAGCCTATTCAGGGTCCTCCAAGTGACACAGGGGAGGCCAAGTTCCTCAGCCATATCCTCCGTTAATGTTATTTCTTGCTCAGTAAGCTCCTTCCTCCATTTCTAATTTGATTTTGCCCTTGCATACACTCTGAGAGGACCCCTGTCTGCAAACACAGGTAGCAGAGTAGTCCACAGCAGATACCAGGGTCCATGAACCTGTGCATAGTGAAATGAACAGACTTCTCAGTATGCAAAATAAAGTTTACTCTTGCTTGCTGGGGCAAATATTTACAGTGGTTGCAGTGAGATAGGTAGCAGAAAATAACAGCAACACAGAGACTGGCTTTCCCGAGTTTCAAGTACTGGGAAGCTGGTACAGTTCTTCAAGTCCTTCAAAGCAATGCCAAACATAAACAAGTTGAGACGCTCACCCTTGAGGAAAGTAACACTCCTCCACAGAGGTCAGAAAGATTAACAGAAAAGGTCTCACCAAGGTTTGAGATTCAGTCTTTAGCAAATTGTCCTTGCACTGCTGTAATCCAAAGTGGCAACAGACTCTTGCAGTTGTTAAGAGCCCATAAAGTCTTGCAAGCAGTAGAAGGCTGTGAAGCAGCCTGGGTATGCTCAGAGGCTATAGTGAAGCCAGCAGTTCCAGCAGTCAGCAGCTGACAATAAGCAGTTAGAAAGTCCTGGAGACAGCATTAAGCAACTTGGCTTTGCTTAGAGCCATAAATACAGACACTGTAGAACAGTCTAGGCGATGGATAACACCTGTGTGGTTTGCAGGCTCCCTCTTAAAGTGACAGGCATACTACACATCTTGCAAACCATAGTGGATGTATAAGACCTACTAACACACTCAAAAATGTTTGTTCTTGCCATAAGCTCTTCCTGGATCTGAGTCAGCAGTCTTGAGGCACATAACTGTATCTGTTCAGAAGATGTTGAGGGTCATTCATTCTCTTGCTTAGCTTCTCAGCGTCTTTCCTTATCTTAGGTGGAGCGGTACAAACAAGAGGCTATACAGTGGAGCCCTAACATATGAATGGTTTTACTTATGAAAAATTTGACATACGAATAGAAATATTGGCTAAAAAAATTCAATATACGATTTTTAATAGGAAAAATTCGACATACAGTAAAACCCCTACTTACGCAAAAAGTCAGTTCCGTAGGCTTTTGCTTAAATCAGTTTTTTATGTAACTCGAAGCAAACCCATAGGAAAAATGAAATTTTTATGTAACTGAAAGCAAACCCATAGGAAATCGTGTTATGTAAATTTATGTAAATCAGGACATTTATGTAAATCAGGACATGGTTTTAGCAGAAAATTATTCTGTAAGATGAATTTTATGTAACTCAGGGCATTTGTAAGTCGGGTTTTACTGTATGAAAAATATATGGTGGCATCTAGTAGCCTTTTCTGGTAATGCAATGTATTTTCGACATACAATTTTTTTGACATATAAATAACCTCATGGAATGGGAAAAAATTGGTATGTAGAGATTTTACTGTACTATGTCAAACCAAAGAATATATTACTTTTCAGTTGTGGTTGCAAGGCAGCTCCCATGACCCCTCACTGTTATGTCTGCTGGCAAGGGTTGGTGGAAGATGCATTCCACAACATCTGGAGCTTTACATGTTTGCCATTTATTACATGGTGTTGGCATAGGAAGGCCTAGACTAGAGCCATAGAATTGCATTGCCATGGTATTTTTCTTCTCCTCTGCCCTACATTATTTGTTCCAGCCTGTGTGTTTTTTGAATTGAGCTACAGTTCGCTATACTTACAACAGGATAGATGCTCTTTGTTCTAGCAAATGCATGCTAAAACGTACCATAGCCCAAGTACTAAGCCAAATTAGCTCTTCATATACAGTACCTCTCTTCTCCTGTTCCCTGAGTCCTATAATTAAGTTTTCATCAGCATTATCTTTAGCAGAAAATCATGCAGTTTCTACCTGAAAATGAAATAGGCAGTTAGTTCTGTGCGAAACCCTCAGCCACCCACATCATTCCTTATAGTACTTCTGACTCCCTATGTCATTGCCAGTGGTGGTGTGCCTCCACACCTTAATTTTATGCTCTACAATTTCTTCATCTCTCCATATCACTGAAAATATTAGGAAAAGAACCAAAAAAAGGGAACAGGCAGCACCTGGATAGTATTTCCTTCCATTAGAGCATGGATAAGTATCTTGTATCTGTCTACCTTCTGACCGCTAAATATGGGTAGTGCAGCCAGGGGTGAAAATACTGCTTCCCTTCGAAATAAAGAACTATGGCCTCCTTAAAGGATGGTTAGTATTTACAGGAACACTGCTCTTCTAAACAAGGTGCATTTTTCTTGTCCATCTTCTTTCAAAAGTAAATGGTGGCTTCCCCCCCCCGCCCAATGGTGTACAGTACTAGAAAATATTGGTAGTACAGTGGAAAGACAGTTGCAGTGGGTTGAACTGTGGCAAGTGCAACCCACAAACCCATGGAAGCTGAATATTTTTGCCTTGGGGGGGGGAATCACTGGATATTTGGCTTGCTTTTCTTTACATCATTTCCCATTCATATCCAACAACATGCACAAAATATATGGCTGTATATATGTTTCAAAATAAAGTGTTCCTTTATATTGACATTATCGTAAGGGTACTGAAAGTTTAGGAAGTTTCTGATTTCAGGAAATTTGTAAATAAAGAGTGATTTAAGGGTTGAGGTTTTTGTTCATATATGTTGTACAGTTTAAAAATATATGATATACAGTGGAACCTTGCTTAACAAATTGCTTGCTTAACACAAAAATTACATAACAAAAGGAAATCCATAGAAAATAGTGGCTCGCTTAACCATTTTTTCCTGGAACAGATTAGTTGGTTTTCAATGCATTCTGATGGGTAACTGTGTTTCGGTTAACAAATTTTGGGTTTGCAGTGCATTCCTGTGGGAAATTCACTTTACAAATTTTTCATAGTACAAAAGGTCCCGGAGAACGCATTAATTTTGTTAAGCGAGGTTCCACTGTATATGTGTATATGTATATGTTGTTCAAGAAGTCTTTTTGTTTTGAGGAATGTATGTGTTTCTAGCACCCATATTTTAGTATCTCAGTACTGCTTTCCAATCATTCTATCTATCTGTACTCGAAAGTTAAGTCCTACTACGTTTCGTGACCTTAAGTCTACCTACTGATCTGCAATAATAGACCCATTGAACTAGTGGAATTTACTTAGGTGTAGACTTGCTGTTCAGGAGTTGATGTGTTGTGGGTGCGCTCCAGTTTTGGATTAGCAAATGGATTTAGGCCAATGAGATTTACCTTTGGGAAACTGGATATAGGATTGTTGTCTCAGGGTAATAATCCTAATCACACTTACTTGGAACTAAATCTTTTAAAACTTACACACACACACACACACACACACACAGCGAGTGAGAGGGAGAAAGAGAGACAGGTTGGCCTCCTACACTGCACTCACTGGAGTGGGTCAAGTGACAGAATGCCCTTGTTTCCCCTCATGTTGTTTCACGAACAGCTAAAGCTGCAAATCTTTATCTCCGAAATAGCTGCTACCTTTTTTTGAGATCACAGCATGAGGCAGATTCATTGTAACTGAGACCGTACCATGATAAATGTGTAAACAGCAGCTTATTGCTGAGCCTTGGGTTGTTTTGAGACACAGAAAACAGAATCCTGTCGCTCTTGTATTACTGGAATAGCTTTTGTATAGCTGCTCTCCCATGCTTATAGCAATTACAAGCACTTCCAGAAAGAAGGCATTATTTAGAAAGCATCATGAATTTATTTCCTTCTTTAAATTAGCAGTTTGAAGGGTGAGGAAAGCTGTGGGATAATTTAGACATAGATAGCACCATTACTACTACAGGATGGCACCTGGCTTTCCCTTCTCTTCTAGACACGATTGCCTTTAGTCTTAATTGATTGCCTCACTAGAATGGCACAAATGCATAGGACTAGAGTACTGATTGACTTCAAGTTGCATTGATTTGAATACTAATACAGTGATACCTCATACAACGACAAACTTGGTTCCACAAGTTTGGACTTTATACGGATTTGGACTTTGTATGAGGCATGCAAAATCCTAGCCGCAATGCCTCATACAACGTCCAAATCCTTGCTGCGATGCCTCGTACAACGTCGTTTCCATAGAGATACATTGTACTGTAACAGCACAGACTTCAGAGCAAAGTCAAGGAAACAGACAGGAAACTGACAGAACTTTAAGAAAACATTGTCTAAACATTGTCAAACAACCCTGATTGTCCAAGAACCTGAAGAATGCTGCAAAAATCCCAGGAATGCTTCTAAAAATTCTGATGAAAAATTCAAAAAAATCCAAAATCACGCTCAAAACCACTCCTAAACACTCTTTGCCTTTTGCAAAACCCACAAGAGCAATGCACGCATGTGTCCTGTCTTTCATACTGCCCAGGCACAATGCAAACTGGGAAAAACTGAATGCCTCATACAAAGTCGAGCGACTTTGTATGAGGTAACTTTTTTCAAAAAATTAGGCGATGTTGTATGAATTCGATGTTGTATGAAGCGGACTTTGTATGAGGTATTACTGTACAATAACAAGAATTGGCTGTATTTCTGATAACGTCAGTCATTTGTTAGGTTATCATTTTTGCAAACACTTGTCTTTCAGAAATGACCAAAGAGGAAGGGAAGGTGAAACATTAATCTTGGTTATTGCAAGTCTGGCATCTTGGAGATTTTTTCCAGACCTGCTGCAGTTGCTAAATAAGAAATTTTGGCAAGCCTGCTAAGGCAAGACTGGAAACATTCTCTTTGCCACACCCGGCCCATCTTCACAGTCATTCTCTGAGTCAAAAACACACTACTAATGCTACTGTAACCAGTGATCTATCCTTAATTTTTTCATAATATTTTGTAGGTTTAGAGCAGTGCTTCCTTCCCAAACGTTTGGTTTTTGGACTTCAATTCCCAGAAGCCAAAGTCAACTCCCTAAATCACAGATCAGCCAATATGCTGACTTAGGCTTCTGGGAGTTGAAATCCACATCCAAGGCCTGGGCCCCACATTGGGAACCACTGGTTTAGAGTATACTAGTGTTAGTAAAGGTAAAGGTTGCCCTTGCTCGAAAGCCATTCGTATCCAACTCTAGAGTTCAGTGCTCATCTGTTTACAGCTAAAGAGCCAGTACTATCTGCGTCTGCAGGCGTTTCCATGGACATGTGGCAGGCATGACTAGACACCGAAGTGCATGGAACATTGTTTACCTTTCCCACTGAAGTGGTACCTATTTATCTACTTGCAAATTCCTGCTTTCGAACTGCTAGGTTGGGCAGGAGCTGAGACAGATGTGAGCTCACACCATCATACAGCACTTGGGTCTCAAACTGCTGACCTGCCGACTTTCCAGTTGTCGAGTTCAACATCTTAACCACTAAGCCACCGCAATTACATAGCTGCGAATAGATACTTCTTCCCAGGCCATTAAGACCAATTCTCTTGTTTGTCTTATTTCTGGAATGGCTTATTCTGTAATAAACAAAGAATATGCTCTCTGTTAAACCACAGCTTTGGCACTGGGTGTAATCTGCACTGACAGGAAGCAGCTCCCCAGCATTTCTGGTGAAAATCCTGCTTAACCCCATGCGGAGGAAAGAGGCTCTGAGCCTGGATCCTTCTGGACTCGCAACATGTGTTTTACTCCTAAACTTTCTCTTCTACAGAACCAAATCGTTTGGCTCACCTTTTTTCTTTCAATGTAAGGCCTAGACTAGGAATTCAGCCTAGGATCATTCACACCCAAACAGAGACCCTTGTCAGTAAAGTCAGAGACCCATGTCAGTAAAGTAGGATCAACAAAATATAGCCCTTCAGATGTTGCTGGAGTTTAGCTTCCCAAATGGCAGTGGTGAGAGATACTGAAAGCTCTGCTCCAGTAATAATTTGGAGTTTTTGCATTTCCTCCTCCAAGAAAGGGGACCAAGAAAGGGGATAGAAAGCAGTTCCGATAGGGCCATAAATGTTAGTGTTAATGCTGGAGAGCTGCTTCCTGTCCTGCTGATATTTCTGCACCCTTAATTTAGTCAGAATGAATCTTGAAAAGTAAGTTCATCGTATTTTTTGCATTAAACTTGGGAGGAATCTTTTCCTGTGGATATACGCAAGACCTGTAAGAACCTCCTTGTTTAGCCTCAAGCCTTAGCCTCCCAGCCAGGTTGTAACCACCCATTTAAACATCATTGTCCTGCCAGTTTGCAGAAACAAGACATTTCTGAGTCAGCTTTCCATTTACTACTAATTAAAAAATAAATGCTCTTAATCTGATCCTGTCTCTGCTTGTTTTGTAACAACTTCTTATCTTTCTTGGCTACGTCTCATTTCCTTCTTTTATATTAGACTGTGTAAAAAGCAACATCACAATGGCTTGTCTTCATTGGAAGGTGCAAAGAGGGTGGATTTCTTACATTGGAATGGCTCATTCAAGTAAACCAGTGTTTCTCAACCTAGCTATGAAATCTGTTTCTTAGTGTCTTGTTTTCTCTTTTCTATTTGAGGATTATGTAAATTTGGGACTAGGGCACACCTTAGTAAACTGGGGATGAGGTCAGCTGAGGCCAACGGAACAGGAGAGGTCAGAGGCAAGGGCAGGCCAGTGGCCAGAAATAGAGTAGGTTTGGAACAGATATCAAATGAAGGGTTAGGAGGCATGCTAATGATAGATAAATAACTAAATAGCCCATGCATAATATTCCTGCACTTATTCTCTTCTTCTTTATACTAGCAGTTTGAGGCACTGTTTCAGTAGGTGATTGAACAAGCATTCTTTACCATTTTGATCAATATCGAGTCTAGTCCTGTGATGGCAAACCTTGACACTCCAGCTGTTCTTGGACTTCAATTACCAGAAGCCCAAGTCCGCACTCCTGCTGATCAGGGCTTCTGGGAATTGAAGTTCAATAACATCTGGAGTGCCAAGGTTTGCCATCACTGGTCTAGTTTCTGTTTCACATAATTGGCATTAAAATGGAGGATGTAAAAAAAAAACGAAAGCTTTATTCAAATTGCTGCTCAGAAGAGGTGAAAGATTCTGAGCCAGATGTTGCTGTGCATTGCAGCTGCTTTTCAGCAGGTGCATTGCAAGAGGGTCTGAAGCAGGCAGTAGTTCTCAATCTGTAGTACCTACAGTGCTTGGGAAATAAGAATAACACATGGCATTCTCAAACTAGAAAACTGTGTTTGTGCCAAAACAAGTTTTTCTCAAGCCACAGGAGTGCACAAATTTATTTTCTAGTCACTGATGATTTATCCTGAGATGGAGAGGCATGCAAAAACCGATGTATATGATGTGGAAGGTATACATTATATGAAGTGAGCGGTCAAGGATGTGTGTTCACCTGAATTTTCTTAATGTGAATAAAAACAACAACATTAAATACAATCTTGAAACAACAATAGTTGAGGGGAAAGTTATTTCTAAGTATACCACCCCTGATTGTCCAAGGTGAAGAGTGTCTTGTTTTCTGTACAACATGGCCAGTCTGTTTGTTTGTTTGTATCCTGATTCTAAAGGGGGGGGGGAGATGACCCTCACTTTTTTCTAACACATGGCCTCTTGTCACTTAAGCAAGCTCAGTCAGCTTCAGAGGTCCAGTAAGACTGACATATTGGGTTACATTGCAAAGTCACAACAAGAGAGAAACGTTAAATAGCATGCTGTTACATGATGGCGTTATTCATGTTTTTCATGATGGTACTGTCCAGCCAAGTGAACCATTCCAGTTTTCTTTCTGAAATGTTATAGGTTTGTTACCATATGGTGCCACCACTGTGTGTCAGCAATTTTCATAGCAATGGTGCAAAAAAGTGAGGGATATAAGTATGTCTGTTCTTAGGTACTCTTCAAATGTTGGGGAAGAAAAACTGTTCTTCACAAAAATCCTTGCACCAGTTCACCTAAAATAGTGGTGGCAAGCGTGCCAGATGGAGCACTCAGAGCCTTCTCTGTTGGCATGCACACTGTCTCGCCAGCACTGAGTTCATACCGCCCCTCTGCCCAACAGCCCAATGGGAGCGCTTCCTCCCCCAGCACAGAGTTCACTCTGCCCAGCAGCCCGATGGGAGCGGTCCCTCCCTCCCCCTAGCATAAGGTTCGCCCCACCCCTCTGTGGAGCAGACAGCAGCCTGTTGAGTTTGGGCACTTTGTCTCTAAAAGGTTTGCCATCAATTGCCTAAAACATAAGTGTTGATACCCTCAGAATTATGACTATAAGTTTATGTGGTTCTACTAAAAAAAGGGAGGGATGGGATTTGACTATTTAATATAAACGTTTTAAAGTTCTGTAGCACTAAACACCTGCATCAATTAATTTGTAACTTGATTCACCTCTTAATGGATTAATACATTTGCCAATTTCATCTAATTATACCAAGAGAGGAATACTCATTACAGTTTTTATGTTTCCCATGATAGGCTTTGGGAGGAACAGACTCTTGGGTTCCTAAATCTGGACTTGAATTGGGACTTGCATTGAGGCAAACTGCCTGTGAATCAGTCCAAGCAAAAGAGGGATGTTTACCAAAGTGTGAAATTGGAGTTTCAATTGAAGCTGGGAGTCTATGCATGTTCATGGCATCAGTACCAGGAAAAGTTCTAGACAATATCATTAAATAAACCAGTCTGTAGGCGTTCAGAGAATAATACTGTAATTTTTAAGACCCAGTGTGGGTTTCTCAAAAATAAATCATGCTGGACTCTTTGTTGGAAAGAATCACATGCTCAGTAGATGAAGGTTAAGATATAGTGTATAGTTCATCTTGATGTCATCAAGGCTTTTGGAATGTTCCACATGATGTTTATACAGCCAAACTGGTAAAAAGTGGACTAAACAAACCTGGCCAGGTGTCTGGCCAGGTTATCCTGCTATGGCAGTAGAGTAGACCATACTGCCAGCGACTCAACGCTGAGTGTCAGGCGGCGGTTAAGTAACCTGATAACCCTGAGGACTATTGGTTTGGATGCCGGTGCACAAGGAAAGTTGATGGTCCCCAACTGGATTAAATCCCACTTGAATCCATCTTGATGAAGGGCAGTAGCTTCATCAATACTGGCCTGGGGCCAATGTGTGCCAAAAGGGCTCAGGACCAGAAAGTGACTTGTGGAACTGGATCAGTGGTATGGGGGTCATGCTGTGATGTGGAAGGCAGATGAAAGGCCACAGTAGTAAGATTACTGGCCACTACATTATTTTCTCAGGACAGTCTTCATGGCTGATCGCCATGAGGATCGCCAAGATTCGGATTCTGATCTGGCAGAACAACAACAAGAAAAAACCCTCTTATTAGGTGTATTGGTAGTCGGTTGATGAGTCATACCCAAAGGATATGCAGCTATGTTTCCTTTTCAA
This sequence comes from Bradypodion ventrale, assembly GCA_035047345.1. Lineage (NCBI taxonomy): Eukaryota > Metazoa > Chordata > Lepidosauria > Squamata > Chamaeleonidae > Bradypodion > Bradypodion ventrale. Next base: position 369,071,423 of record JAWDJE010000001.1, on the reverse strand, counting down.
CCTAGAAAGAATGGGAAAGAGGGGCGCCACACAGTTTTGTCATGAGCCCAGTGTTGTTTGACATCTTTATGTTTATTGAATTTATATCCCGCCCTATTCAGCGCAAGGCCGACTCAGGGCGGCAATTACAACATATTAAATAAATACAATATAGCCAGTGCAAAAATCAGGATACAATATCATAAGTGCAATAAGAAAGTACAATACAATTACAGTAAAAGTTAATAAGTTACAAATCAGAAAAAAAGCACAATGATCCAGGGAGATGGGTGGAGCCGAGGCTCAACGACGTTAAACGGGCCTTATCAAGGTCCGGGCTCAACGACAATGTCAGATCCCAGCTCCAAGTCCTCAGCAGCATCGACCCTCGCAGATAATGCTGGACTGGGAGAGAGGGTTCAGGCGAGGCTGTGGCGGCACCCAGCTTAAGTCCTTGCCACACTGGGAGCCCAGGTGTTCTCACTCCCCCCATGGCAAATGCCAGTTCGTGGGAGAGGGCTCAGGCGAGGATCGGGAAGGTGGACTGCCCGACGAGCCACAGCCAAGGGTCCAGTCGTTCTCTTCGGTCCCCGGCGGTGACAAGGCCAGGGGTGAGGGGCGGGAGTGTTCAAGGCCTTTTATCCTTCATGAGCAGACACGGCTTGGGAGGGTGGGCGAGAGCAGCGTTCACCGCCCTGACGAGCCACAGCTGAGTTGATTGTATAGGTATTTTATTGTATGTTTTATCTTTTTAATTATGCACTGTGCTGTGTGGTGATTTCTTTCTTTTGGTTTTAAAGAGCTTTCTCCTTTTATGTTAGCCGCTCTGGGTGGTGCCTGTGCCAGAAGGGTGGGATATAAATACCCCAAGAAAATATACAAATTAATAAATAAATGAGGTTTTGGAGACAATGTTTATCAAATGTGTCGATGATACCAAACAAGGAGGAGGTAATGAATCTTTCAGAAAATGGAAGGTTTAATATAACCTAAACAGAGCAGAGAACTGGACAAAAATGAACAGAATGAGTTTTAACAGGGAAAAACATGAAGTGCTACATTTAGGCGAAAAAAAATACATATGATTGTGGAATGGATTACTTCTGATAGTAAGTGGATTCTTCTTCATTGGAGATTTTAAGACGGAATGGCCTCTTGTCAGAGTTGCTTTAACTGTAGACTTTCTGCTTTTGGAAGGGATTAGACTTGATGATACTTGGAGTCCCTTCTGACTCTACAATTCTGTGATTCCATTTGACATCAACTTCTGCTTAATAATTTTTAGGCTGCAGCCACCATTTTTTGTACTCTCCAGTTGTTTGTTAGAGTAAAATTTCCTACACTAAGTATTGAGAAAGCATTCACTTTATAAATTGTTTATTAAACTTGATGGTTCAGCAAGTTAGACCTGTTTCAACTATGCAACATCAAACCTAGTTTTAAATAACAATTTACTCTTGTGTGAACGTACAGTGCCTCCCATGTATAAATACTTGGAATGCAAATGAACATTCCCAATATCTTTTTACACCTGTCATAAAAACCACAGTAATTACTGATATCTGCCCTGGTAATTAGCAGATGTGACAGTTTTGACTTCTACCTGCTTCTGAATACAGTGGAACCTCATACAACAATCATCCCGTATAGCAATGAAATCGCTTAACAATTAGGGTTTGTTTGGGTGTTTTGTTGTTGTTGTTTTTTTGGGGGGAATGGCATCCTGCATAACAATTTCCCCTATGGAAAAAAAATCATACAATTTGTCAATGAGAAAAACTACTTAACAAAAAAAATCGTTGTACGATGCATCCCATAGGGAAAATCGCTATACGATGCATGTATCGTATAACAACTGTTTCGTACAACAACAAGCCCTGTGGAATGTATTAAAATCATTGTATGATGTACCTCTGTACCTGCAACTGCCCTTAATTAGTCTACCAAAATGAAGAAAACATGGGGTAGCCAGAGTATATTTATTTTTGGAGAAACAATGAGTTCTATTAAACATAGGTACAGTACTTGAAACAAACTCCTAGATCCATCTACTTTTAATTCTAAATGCATCATTATTGTACTAAATTTAAAGTCTAGGACTTCACCCTTCGTAACTGTTTTTGTTCTCACACAGTAACCTTCACATAAAACATTGTCCTTGTAAATGCCTATAATCTTAACTGACATTGAACATCAAAGCAGCATCCCTGGTTAATTACAAGGTACTGTAGTTTGTTTTCTGTGAATTGCTGCTTCTTTCAGTATAACAAACAGTATCTTTGGCTTTTACAAACTGCTACAAGTGCTATGTTAGAGAACACACCCTGCCCTAATGTGGTAATAATTTTAATTTTAGATATCATCATAGAAAGAAAGAAAAAACACATTGCCTTTGATTTTGTAAGTCCTAGATATAACCTATTGCATACTAGCATTTTTTTTCCTGGCCCTGCCAGGCAGTTATTATGTGTGAGTGGTTGGTTGGGGTGGTTTTTTTTGGGGTGTGTGTGTGTGTGCACACTCTCCAAAAAAAACAACACAACAACACCCCAACCACCAACACACAGATAATAATTGCCCAGCAAGGCAGGGATGTGGTGTGTGTGTGTGAGAGAGAGAGAGAGGGGGGGGGAGAAAACTAGTGCAGCAGGGTGTGTGTGTATGTGTGTGAAAGAGAGAGAGAGGAAGCTGTCATGTTAGTTTTCGAAACAGCGGTGTGGGCAATACAAACGCGGCAGGCAGCCATTTGCAAGGGAGAGTGCCTCCCCTGACAAAGCGCTGCCTGCTGCTCCCCCCCCACCTCACACAATCACACACACACAATATACACACACACCGTAGCTCCGTGGGGAGAGGATGGGCTCCCCCTCCCCCCCGAAGCCTCAGTGACCACACACACACACACACACATTTGCCAAAGCTGTGCGGGGGGAGGAGGGGGGCTCTCCCTCCTCCCCCCAAAGCCTCGGCAAGGTCACCCAGAAGGGCGTGCCGGGGAAAGGCCCAGCCGGCAAAAGGTAAGTGGGGCAGGGGACAGGGACTGGGGGGGCAAGTTGGTGGGGCGGGTGGGCGGCATGGTTCCCATTCCCCCCCTCAGTTCCTCTGCCCTGCTCCACTTACCTTTTTCTGGCTGGGCCTTTCCCCGGCACGGCCTTCTGCGCTTGGGCGTCACCGGACTGTCCTCCGTCCCTGCTGGCATCAAGGCCTTTACCGGTGGGGCAGAGGGCACCATAAGCTGGCGGCCCAGCCGGCAAACAACGTGGATGCCCAGGCCGGCGCATTGGCGGTTATTTTTTTACCCCGTGCACCTACTGCCCCGCCTCCTGCGCTCGCACCCTTCAGCCTCATTGGCTGAGGGGTGGCGCGGCGTGGAGGACGCTGGGCCTTGTAGGTTTTTTTGGCCACGTTCGGCTGGCAGACCCTTGCGGCGATGCTCCAAGGGTTGTCAGGTAAGTGTAGGTGGCTTGGTACGGGATAGTAGGGACGGGTGTGGGCGTGCATGCCGGACACCAACGGCCCACGCACCTTTTATAGGTATAGATGTGGTATTTTAAAACAACCTTTTCTGGTCCTTGTACAGTAATGTTTATGTAAGCATACATGTATTCCTACACACAGACCAACTCAGTGTTTCCCAACCTTTGGTTTTTGGACTTCAGTTCCCAGAAGCCTATGTCAGTTCCCCAAAGCACTGATCAGCCAATGTGCTGACTTAGGCTTCTGGTAATTGAAATCTCCCTGTGGGGCTTGGGGCTCATGTTGGGAACCACTGGACTGACTGTAGTATTCAGGTAGCTTATGCAAGATAAAAAGGGGGCCCATGTTGACAGATGGGGCTCTTGTCCCGGATGGAAGCACAAGCAACCCCAATGGCTAGTGCACTTTCAAGCTTTAGGTTATATTCTTTCCCCCTTATCCACTGGACCTGTGAATAGATGGGAAGAAATGCTTGTGTCTCTGACGTGTTGTAGATCTCATTTCCCCCTATTCCAGTGGTCAATATTGTACTGGCAAGCATACTGGAGTTGAACCCAAGTAAAGTTTAATTCTCATTGCAAGCAAAATAGAATTCTGTGTGGATGTTTTTTAAAGTCGATAACTCTGAACATTGGGACCCAAGGATTCAGTTTTGTTCACCATTCTGTCTTTCTGAATTTAAATTCAGTCTTCACAATCACACTTAGGTATTCCACTTAGTATGCCACATCCTTTACTCAAAGATTAAACAGTTACAGAAGGATATATGCCTTATTCTTCAAGTCTACAATCAGTGGCAGCATGGAGCAGACTTAGCAAGGTGGATAGAAGGCAATGATTTTCTTTTAAATAAAATACTTTTTGAGGAAAAATATGTCTAAAGATAGTTTTCTGGTTAAGATACAATATAGTCCAAAGGTTATTTTTAATCATCATGAAATGATTAGTTTTTAATTATGTAGCATGAGGCTGTATATTAATGCAACGTTTACATTTTTTAGTAAATAAATTTCATTAATCCATTCACAATGTCAAGCTCTTCCCAAGGATTCTGTAAGATTAAGATCTTTCTATCCAGAAGATATTATCACAGATGCTTGGTGTTACAGTTGTCAACACTGTGAATTTGTGTCTGCTGAGATCACCTGCCTCTTCTTCACAACAAAAATGTTGTAAAATAAACTATATATTGAGAAAAATACCTTAATTCACTTGTTCTTTTGCAAATGTATGTACACAGAATCAATCCCTTACCTCTTAAGTGCTGTTTTGAAAAAAATCAGTGAATGTAAGAAGATTGTTAAGAGTGGAATAGACCCGTATAAGAAGCTAAATGTGAAAATATAGGGGCAGGCATTAAAAATTAAAGTGAAACCTTTTGAGCACTTATGGGTCTTTTTGAAGAAAACTATGATTTAAATCCTGATTTAAATTGATTTGATTTAAATCAAATCCACCCTGAGACCTAGATTACTCAAATGGAATATGTGGAGTGCTTCATATATTAATGGACTGTCACTCGCACTATAATGCGACAATGGTTATGATGGTTACAATTATAATTCAGCAAATATCTGGAGAGTCACAGGTTGCTCACCCCCTGCGGTAGATTATTCCTGCTGTCTTGTCACATAGGTAAATGGTAGCTTTTTATGTCTTCATGATGGGAGAAAAGGAATTGTTCCTGGATTGAAATATCTTGACTCTTGGTGGCTGATTGTTTTCTCTGATGTGAATCTCACTAAGAGGCATAAGAAATACAAGTAAAGGTTACCCTTGTTTGAAAGCCAGTTGTATCCAACTATCAGATTCGGTGATCATCTCCATTTACAGCCAAAGAGCTAGTGTTGTCTGTCTTTGCAGATATTTCCGTGGACATGTGTTAGGCATGACTAGACCATACCTGTCAACCTTCCCGGATTGGCCGGGATTTCCCAGTTTTCGGCGTCGATTTTTGCCCTTTCCCGCTTCGCGCTGCAAAAACCCCGGATTTCGGCAGCGGGGGAAAGGAGGCACTGGACAGCCCATCTGCGCAGGTCGCGTTGCATGCATGCGTGGAAGGGCTCTACACTTCCGTAGCTCCCTTCCACGCATGCGCAGAAGGCTATGCCGCGTGCGTAGAAGGCTACACAAGCGGCGTAGCCCTCCACATGCATGCGTACAACGCGACCTGCGCAAACCCGGTCCGCGCAGGTCCCGGATTCGTCAGAGCCGCGGTTGACAGGTATGGACTAGACACGGAACACTGTTTACCTTCCACCAAAGTGGAAGGTAAACTTGCAATTTCTTACTTTCAAACTGCTAGGTTAGCAGGAGCTGGGACAAAGATGGGAGCTCACTCCACTGTGCAGCACTCGAGTCTCAGACTGCTGACCTACCAACCATCCAGTCATCAAGTTCAGCATCTTAACCACTTAAGCCACTGCATATATCACAAAATCATTGCACGGTTCCAAGTTTAAAGCTTTCCTCTTTCCATATGTGCCACCCTTGGGCACTTTGACTTGCTGATCTGTAATAATTTATATTATCACCTTTCCACAATTAAATGCCATCTGGGTATAAATAGACTTCTTTTGTTGACAGAATACTTCTGATGACTTTTCAAAGAGGCCAGTTCTTGAGGAGTGCATTGTGATCTCTTTGAAGGAAAGAATAACATCAGAAAACAGGAGGAATAACCAAGACTGACTCTTAAAGGAATCTGATTAGTTGGGAAAGGGCTGTCACTCACTATTTGCCCTTCCTGTCACCTTTATATAGAACTGCAGAATGGGAATGGGAGATTTCAGCACATCTAACTAGTTTGGTGCCAAACCAGTAAGTGAATAGGCACCTATATAGGTACCCCATACCCGTGATGGTGAACCTTGGCACTCCAGATGTTCTTGGACTTCAATTCCCAGAAGCCCAAGCCTCTGTGAATCCACACAAATGGGTTTGCTGCGATTCATCCGGCCCGCGCCACGCCACCCTCGTTGCTCCTGGAAGCGGAAGTAAAACGTGCCCGTATGGAGGAAGGGTTAACCCAGAAGAGTCTTAACTGTCCGGGCGTGTTTTACTTCCACTTCCAGGAGCGACAAGGACGGCGTGGACTGGACTGGATTAATCGCAGCAAACCCATGGGGGCTTGGGCTTCTGGGAATTGAAGTCGAAGAACATCTAGAGTGCCAAGGTTCACCATCATGGCCCTATACCTCATAAAATGGACTCATCCTGAGTGATCCAGTTTTGATACAGCCAGCTCATCTTTTCTTGTTTATATTTTGTTTACCTTTCCTCCAAGAATTTCACACATACTTATGTTTTCTTTGCCCTCCCCACATATTTTATCGATACAAAAAAAATAAGATTGGAAGAAAGTGATTAGTCCAGTGTCACCCAGTGAGCATTGATAGCTGAGTGGGGATTTGAACTTGGAACTCTCTAGTTCTAATCTGACACTCTTAAGCTGCACATGACACTGTGATGTTGTGGGAATAGATTGGATGTGCTTCTTATTAGCTTATTTCCAATCTGTAAATGCTTCTGTAGTGGGAATGGTAGTCTTTATTTATTTCCTGGAGCACCATGGTTGACCGTAGGATGCCATGAAGTTGGGGCCCATTTTGGTTCTGTGTTAACTTCATACTGACCTTCTCTTGCCATCAAAGGAATTACTTTTTCATATTTCCATCTCTTTCTCTCTCTTTCAGGCACAGTATTATGGCGAGATTGGCATTGGGACACCACCACAGAAATTTACTGTCGTCTTTGACACTGGATCGTCCAACCTCTGGGTTCCCTCTGTCCACTGTCACTTGCTGGACATTGCTTGCTGTAAGTTATCTCTCTTCTCTCTCCCCCCCCCCCCCCCCCCTCTGTAGAACTTCATGGTTTATATAGCAAAGTCTCCCATGGTTGTTGCTGTTGTACAATCGCTCCAGACAATTGTAAGTGGGTCTAGTGTGACTGGACATTTATATAGGGGAGGGTATATCTCTTCTTTCAATACACAGAATCTCTCACTACGCTGGCTGAAAATAATGGGAGTTGTAGTCCAGTATATCAGGAGGGAATCAGGTTGGGGGAATCTTTAATTCTGAATAATGTGTCATCATTTACAAGTGGAGCAGCCTTTGCTTGTACACTAAAGTAAATAAACATGAACAGATTGGTGAACAAAAACTCTAATGAGTCTGCTGATTTTTTTTAAAAGTTGGGGAGGATTCTGTTGATGGTCTTTATGGCTTTACAATGTGTTTCTAAGCAGAACTGCCCTTTGGCTTGAATGTGTCTTCATTGCCTCATGATGAAGACAGATAAATGTTTGTCAGGAGATTGAAGCTGGCTTAAAAGGAGGTGTTCTATTTGTAGTATGCATGCTTACCTGGTTTTGTACCTATAATGTTTCAAAACATTTTTGACAAGGGAAGGACAGGATTAGATAAATAGCGTATGTTCCAGATAGTGAAGTCATTCAAAACTTTCTCATCTCTTCAAAAATATGTGAAATCCGTATGTACCTCCTTAGGTCTTCACCGCTGTTGAGAAAAGACCCGGCCAGGTGTACTTGAATCTCGGAATACTCTTTCCAAATCCAATTTAACAGCCAAATTGGATCACTTCACTTAATTCACCATATGTTAGAAGAGCTTTAGAAAGCATTCTGCTGTTCATGCTTTCAGCCAAGGAGATTCATGCCAGTAGTTGTTTTCCTCTACCGATGAAGTCCTGTTGGTTCAAAAGGAATTAAGTGGTACTTAACAGTGAATGGCACTTGAAACAAGAAGACCTGACTTAGGTTTGGTAAACATTGCGCCACCTCCTTCAGAAGCTCACATAGCATTTCAGAGTAGTGCATTTCAGAGTAGTGCAGTTTAACTTGGTTATATACCCATAACTTATTATTGTGTAAACTGTACAGTATAAACTGCAATTTCCAGATCAAAACTGGATTCATGCAGTCACAAGATACAGATGCTCCACTGATTTCCCCCCTCCCATTAGGCTGTTGACAGCTATGATGATTGGGTAACCAGGCCTTCATTTGTACACTCCCAACAGTCCCTAATTAATGAATGGAGTAGGAATAAGCAAGAGCCTTTTGCATAGCTTCATTCCATGTTTCAGAGTTGCATTTTAGTCCCTCAGAATTATTTATTTGGCTTAGACATTTGTTACATTTGAAAGCTTAATATTATCACAATGAACCAAACATATATTTGCCATTTGGTTTTGGGATTTTTGTGAGATGCACGTGCATATCCATGTCTCTCCCACAAGTCTTATCAGCAAAAAGTCTGAATTAGTTTTGTTCTAGCAAGAGCTCATTGTATGCACAAAAACGAGTCAGGCCTGTCCCACTTGCTCCAAGGCACAATTCCAGTAACTCAGTCTCTTGGTTTATCATACCTGCACCTGTTGCAATCTAGCAAGCCAAATTTTAATTCAAAGTGTTCAGATAAATAAATGCTGCAGATGTGGCTCTTACATTCCTTAAAAAGTTGGGATGGAGGGATTTGGTATCACCTCATGTACTCTATTCTGTTCTGTACGCTTAAATCTGTGTCTTCCCAGGGTTTTTTTTAAAAGCACAAATGTATGTACAGTATATGGACTGAACTTAAGTGTTGTTTTTTGTCTCCCTGCAGTGCTGCATCACAAATATGATTCCTCCAAATCTAGCAGTTATGTGAAAAATGGTACAGACTTTGCCATCCATTACGGTACAGGGAGCCTGTCAGGATTTCTCAGCCAAGATATTGTAACGGTTAGTATGCTCTCAGTATTTACTGGTCCAAACCATGGAAACCTTAACTCTTTAGCAAAAGAAACCTTTAAAATCAATTCATTACACTCCAAATAACTCATATAATCATATTTAAAAGAGTGTTTAGTTTTTAGCCATCATTATCGTCGTCATTATCATTATGTGCCATCAGGTCAATTTAGACTTATGAAGACCCTTTCTAGGATTCTCTAGGTCAGGGGTGCCCAAACTTTTGGGGCCACAGGCTGGTCATGTGGTTCCTCCCACTGGAAGTGGAAGTAAAATATGCATGCGCACAATGCGCCCACGGATATATGCCGTAAATGACCCATGGCTGTCATAAACATGTTTGCAACAGCCATGGGTAATTTACAGCAGTGTTATGTGCATGCATGGGTGCATTATGCGCATGCATGTTTTAATTCTGCTTCCAGGAGAGGAGCGGGCCAGATTATTTGGTGGCATTAGCCGGATTTATAGTTTGGGCACCCCTGTTCTAGGTAGAGAATACACAGAGGGGATTATCAATTCTCTTCTTCTAGGGGTGCCCTGGGACTGTGCAGCCTGCCCAAAGCCAACATAGGTTGGCTCTTCTGGGAAACCCCATGGGAAACTGAATCCCCAAATTCTGGCTCAGCAGCTAGAACCCTACTGTAGCTCAATGAGCTATCTAGTCAGCCGTTCTTCTCATGGAATGCTTATCAATACATTACTTGCTTAAGGCACAGCTAAGTTGTATTACAGTCCTTGCCTTATCCCCATCACAGTAGCCATCTAATTTAGTTGTGCACTTTTTAAAACGGAAGTGTGCTTAAGGGCTTGGTTTAATAAAGCACTTTGAGGCATACTAATCTGACCAAAGGCCACCTTGGAAGTGTGTCATGTGTTGTAGACTTGAATAGCATTTTTTCCCAGCTGTTGCATTTCTCTTTTTGGATAATCTTTTCAAGTCTTTCATGTCACAAGGTCAGCTTTTTGTTTTGTTTTGTTTTTAAAAAAAATCTATTTGCTTCCTTATCTCAAAATTAGGGAGGCAAGACATAGACATTTCAAGATGGACAATACTAAGCAGATATAAATCTTGGGAAATTGATAAAAAGTTAGCCACAGACCATAGCTTCTATGACCAAAAGGTTATGATTTGAAGCATAAATTGTGTGATTCCTACTCAGAAGTAATTTCACTTCTTCTTCTTCTTTTTTTTTTTTTGGGGGGGGGGGGGGGGAAATAGTAGGAGGAACTTGTTCTCAAAAGCTTTAAAACCAGTATTTCCCAACATTTATGGTTTTTGGACTTCAGTTCCCAGAAGCCTACGTCAATTCTTCAAAGCACTGATCAGCCAATGTATTGACTTAGGCTTCTGGAAATTGAAGTCCCCCTGTGGGGCGTGGACCCCACCTTCGGAACCACTGCGTTAAACAGAAGACTGCCTTGTGATAATATTATAAATTAAAATAGAAGAAGATAGGTTCCTTTTTTAATCTTTTAAACTCAAGTTGGAAGAACTCTTGTGGTGTGACTTGAAGTCTCCAAAGCCTGTGTTTTCTGCTCCTCAAAGGTAGCCAGGAGTTATACCACAGGTCCATGAGAATAGTTTTTAAACTATTCTCTGTAAGCCCTAATTTCCTTGGGAGTTTATTAAAGGTGTCTTCATATTAGAAACATCTGTAAACCAGAGCTAGCCTCCTGCTGCAGATCATCTACTACTACAGTATGTGTTCGCATGAGGGAACTTTGACCGTTTCTGCAACATTCATGACATTCAAGTGTAGCATGTATGCTCCTTGTCAGAGGTCTGTAGAAAAATGGAAAATGTAAGAATGTAGCATTTTCAGTAGATATTACGGTATATTAAAGTGCATCATTGTGACCATGGATAGAACAGGATTGAAATCTAAAGGGTCAAATCTAGACCTTTTTGTCTTGAGACCCTTTAGTGCAGGGGTTCTAAACCTACAGCCCATGGACTGAATCTGGCCTGCGGCACCACATAATCCAGCCATGGACTCATTTACGGCTGTCGTAAATGTGTTTACGACAGGCGTAAATGAGTCCGTGGCTGTCGTAAACTCATTTCTGACAGCCGCAGATGCATTTTATGGCAGCCGTAAATGGCAGGGGGGACCATCAGTCCGGCCCCCTCAACTGTCTGAGGGAGCATGACCCGGCCCCCAACTTGAAAAGGTTGAGAACCCCTGCTGTAGCAGATTGAGGGGGAAAGAGACCGGGGGAAGTGCCAGGAAAGATTATAAGAGGCAGCTTGTGCTAATTGGATTGCCTTATGTTCACATATTGTATTTGTGGCATACCCTTCCGCCAAGGCCAGAACACACTGACCCCATGTGCTGTGATTCTCCTCAATTACATGGGAGGTAGGAGTTGGTTTATGTTTCCTATAAGCACTGAAAACACTCAGATCTGAGGGCTACTATACCTGATTACATTATCCCCTTGAATGGGTGGGTGATTGATGTTAAGCAGGTTTCCAGTATGTGTCTTGATCGTACCATCTGTAACAGTAATTAGGTAGAAAGTGGCAGTATACTTATCAGGAAGAAAATGTAAGTTAGGGTGATCTCCCTTATCTCAAGTTGCCCTTGTAGGGCTAAGTTGTGTCCTCTGCATGAGGGGTAAGGATCTGCTGTTGTAGTCTTCATGACTTAAAAAAGAATTGCTGCATAGCTTAGTAATTAGGGAGGCAGGTGTAAAGCCTTGAGGTTTGGAGTTCAGTTCCCCACCGTGCCTCCTTGTCAGGGGCTGGACTCAATGATCCATAGAATCCCTTCTAGCTCTGTAGTTCTAGAATTATTACATTATTATATTATTAAATCATGTAAGTCTAATATAGTATGTTGAAATCTAAAAATCTTTAAAGGAAATGTTGAGGAAAGCTTCTATGCTGACTCAATGTAACAGTCAGATTTTAGTACCCTGGATGTTTTTCTGCCTTCTTGACTTCTTTCATTTCTAATTTGAGTGCCACTGCAACCATTTTTCCATTCAGTTCATGCCCTTTCTCCCTTGACCTTTACTACGCTCGTTTCTAATTTTACAAAATACAAAAATATACTGTACTTACATGCAGATTCAGTGTCATCTACATATGACTGCAGGAAACAGTTATTTCTACAATCTTTTGTTTCCAAGGCCAAAAACATAGGATCTTTTCTTTTTTCTTTTAATTTAATTTAATTTTCACATTTGTATCGCCGCCTCCTTGCCGTGGTGACTCCGGGCGGCTGACAGATAAAAAACAAAAACAGATACAAAGAATATCACAATAAAATCATTTTAAAACCATCCACATTTTAAAAAAACCACCCATAAAGAAGAGGGGAGATCCAGATTATTTATTTAAACAAGACAGCAGGCGGGGGTCACTCCTCCATCAGGGCTCCACACCTGCCCCGCCAGCCAGGTTTTAAGTTCTTTCCTAAAGGGCAGCAATTACGTCTGCAGCCGTAACTATTGGCAGGAGCTTCCATAGGGCCAGTGCGGACACAGAGAAGGCCCTCCTTCCTGAACTAGAGAGATGGGCCCCTGTAGCCGATGGTACAATTAGAGAACCCCTCAGGTCCGCTCTGGTTAGACGGACAGATGTTCTTTTTCTTCAAGAGTGTAATTGTTAAAAAAAACTGAAACTGTCACCATTCAGTTGAATTAACTTTTGAAGGAGGTGTATAAACCAGTGGTTCCCAACCTTTTTTTTTTTGGTGGTGCTCCACTTAAACATCTCTAAAATCCTGATCTCTACCCACTCCCCCGTGACATATAATTCTTATTATTCCAAAAGCAAACTCCTATTCACGTGGAGAAAGCCTAAAAGGCCATTAACATGTGCTAAACCTGTGGTTCACATTTTTGAATTGCCCTCCTTAAAAATCAAATTGCCGCCCCGTGGGGCGTGTGCCCCACATTGGCAATCACGGAGCTAGACCAAATGCTAGCTATGGAAGTGCTGAGCACTGTCAGCTGGACGTTTACCTCAGGCCATTTTATTCCCTGGAAAGGGAAATGATTGAGGCCAAATATGTTATGCATTGACACATAGTTTACTACATCTCCCTTTACAGGCACCATTTCAGTCTATAAGGTATCTTGTCACTTTGGATGCAATCAGATGGCAGGAAAAAGTCACTTTAAAGGGAGTGGTCTCCCTTGGACTAACGTTTCTGTCTGCTGGAGAATCATTCCAGGCCAGTCTCTAGAAATAGAGGTTCTACAGCTGGACTGAAAATGTCCAGCTTGGACACAGATTGGAGTTGGTCTTAAGTGCTTTCCTTCATGAGTCAGCTGGGAAATAGATCATACTAGACAACGTCACAGGCGGACCATTTCCCTCCCCCCCCCCCTATTTCCTCATTGAAATAGTTCTCTTTGAACTGCAGTCGACAACCTTCAGATGTCTAGAGTCCATTTTTTCAGCCCCAGAAGCCTCCCAAGGTTTAACTCACCTCTCCACAGAAAATTGGAAATGACCAGAATGTACAACTGCCAGTGCTGTTGGGGGAAAGAAGTGTTAATTCAATGTTGAGTGTGTGTTGTGTGTATTTTCTTTTGACAAAGAGAAGGGCACAGCAGGGATTCATTGTTTTGACAGAGTTCCAGAAGCAGCATTTCTTATTTTTGGCTTTTTAAAAAACTCGGAGAATCAAGGATTTGGGTTAAAAAGGCCTTTGGGCCAACATGAATTTCATCCCTTCGATGATAGCGGAAAGGAAGTCAGAAGAAAGAGATATGACTCATCAAGCAATATCTTAGGGTGCAATTCTGTGACTTTGCTGTCAGGCCACAATTTTGAGTGAAAAAGCAGTAGTTTAGGTGAAGTTATGCAAGAGGTCTGGGACTGACATCCCTTAAACATTACATCTTCCCCCTATTCATGAGATACTATCTGAGTAATGCCAGTTGACCTTAATTTTCTATTTTTGCAACAACTATGGATGATAGCACATTTTTCCATGTGGCTAAATTTTAAAACTTTCTGCCTTAGGAAATTCCCAGGTATCTATCTCTTGAGGTTTTGAGAAAGGTAGTGAAACTTTTCCACAGAATATTTCACTCTGTATCTAGTTCCTATATTTTGTGTTGTTTTTTAATTCCTACGGACAATTGGTAATGTTATGAGGTGGCAGTGAAAATGGCTTGGCTTCTAAAAAGGCAACTGTGAGAGCTCTGTGTTGTCCTTTGCTTATTCTCACATATATCCCATATGTCTCTACCTGGCATATGCTCAGGACACATTCTAGAGTCCTCATTGAAAAGAAATTCCCTGCTTTGCCAACCCTCACCCCTTTGAATTTTCATTTTACCTTATTAGCAGGATACTGTGATCTCGTCTTACCCAGCACAATGTGTTTATTTGCCCTTTTTACTTTTTAATCTCAGATTGGTGACATCGCAGTGAAAGACCAGTTATTTGGTGAAGCTGTCCGGCAGCCTGGCATCACATTCATTGCTGCCAAGTTTGACGGCATCCTTGGCATGGCATTCCCTAAGATCTCTGTGGATAAAGTGACACCTTTCTTCGATAACGTGATACAACAACAGCTATTGGATAAGAACATATTTTCCTTTTATCTAAACAGGTGAGACTGATTCTACGAGAATAAAACTCTCCTGTTTGAACTGTGTCTGTAACTTACTAAATGGCTACTTCTGAGAGCATGAGAACCAAAGACAAAGGCCTTGCTCTTTTCCAATAATTTCTTTATTATTAAGCTAGAGCAGGGGTTCACAACCTTTTTCTGCCATGGGCTTGACCACACACCCCGGACAGCTGAGTGGGCCGGATCACATCCCCGGTAATGGGTGCATTTGCGGCTGTCATAAATGTGGCTAACTTCTGTGTTTATGACAGTCACATTTGCATGAGTGTGCATGCACAAACACGCCCGCTTCCACTTCTGGGTGCTACAGGCCGAATCCGGCCCACAGGCTGCAGGTTGTGAATCCTTGAGTGAGATAAAAATAATAGACTGTAAATTTTCCCTAGATTATAATAGAACACAGCACTCTTAAGGACAAACACCATGGAAGACTACCCACATTCTTATGACCCTACCCTCAATATATTAATGAAAGTGGGTTTTAAAAATCTTGGAAAGCCTTTTTGCACCCATTAGTGGCAGAGTGGCAGATATGGTTTTAAAGAAAATACAAGTGAAGGGGGTAGGGATCTTGACAGTAGTTCCCTCTTTATCTCCTAGTGGGGGCATAGAAGGGCTTTTTGAGCCACAATCATAGGGGAGCTGTGAGTTTACTGGGAGGACACATTTGGGTCTTGTGTGGATGTTGCATGTAACTCACACACTACATATTATCCATCCCCACTTCAAAGATCATAATGCAGCCCAGTGTACAGCTACTCTGGATGGTTTATAATGCAGCATAAAATACAAACACAGGAAACAAAAAGCAAATTCAATATAAATCCATTGTAAAAACACAATAAAATTGGTAAGAGCACAAACAAGCATGCAGGCAACTGCAACAGACAGCTCTTACTTTAGTTTTGTTCCCTCTGCCTGGGGAAGAACTCTCCAAAGCCTTCTCTAAAAAGCTGTTTTTAATAACTTCTTAATGGCCCTGAAGGAGAAGGCCTGACAAATCTTGGTGAGAAGGCATTCCATAACAAAGGAGCCACTGCAGAGAAGACTTGGTTCCTCATTGTTGTCTTATGGGCATCTCTAGATGTAGAGCCTGGAAGGATAGGAAGAGGCAATCTGACAGGTAGCAATGTCTCAGATTTTTAGAGCTTTGTAGGCTAATCCCAAAACCTCAAAACCTAACATGGAAGCAGACAGGTAGCCAGTGCAGGTGGACTAGAATTGTGGGGGATGGGGTTTCTCTGACCTTTGTTTCAGCTTACTCACTAGTAAGAGTAGATAGGTTTGTATAAGGTCAGCAGTTTGATACAGTACCCGAATACTGCAGGACGGAATGAGCTCATGCCTTTGTCTCATCTCCTGCCAACCTAGCAGTTCAAAAATAAGAAATTGCAAGTAGATAAATAGGGACCACTTCAGTGGGAAGGTAAGCAGTGATCCGCACGCTCCGGTGTCTAGTCATGCCTGCCACAAGACCCTGGAAACATCTGCAGAAGCAGACAGCGCTGACTCTTCGGCTATGAAACAGAGATGAGCACTGAACCCTAGAGTCGGATATGACTGGCTTTCAAGCAAGGGTGACCTTTACCTTAAGGTATTGAAATTTCATCTTGAGAAAACAGTTGTTCTGGTTTTAGGGTGTGTGGCCATGTCTGATGTTATCTACCATCTTTGGGATTTTATAAGGGTCCCTTTGTCTCCATAGAGTTATTTGACTATTGGTCAGAGATTTTAACTCGTTATGCTCCCCTACTCCATCTCAATTTCTTTTCTTTTTTTCTTTTACTTTCATGTATCATCTCTTACAGAGATCCATCATCAACACCTGGAGGAGAATTGCTTCTAGGAGGAACAGACCCAAAGTATTACAGTGGAGATTTCAACTGGGTGAATGTCACTCGCAAAGCTTACTGGCAGATCCACATGGATCAGTGAGTTGCCTTTTTTTCCTCTGGGGTTTTCATATGTACATGTCTGTCTATAGTTTTCTAGCAACAGATACAAAAATTTGAGACCTAGAAGAAAGTGTTGTATTACAATACAAAATATTGTACAGCACTGCCATAAGATTAGAACAGGGATTCTCAACCTGCAGCCCGTTTGCCAGATGTGACCTGCACCACCATTTCATGTGGTCCCCCACCATCTCCACCACACCAAGAAGTGCCATGTGGTGGAGGAAGGGCAAAATGGTCGTCCAGCCCCCGAAGCTGTCTGAGGGAGCGTGACCTGGCCCTCAGCTTAAAAAAGGTTGAGAACTCCTGGTGTAGAACAAGAGATGTGTGTCTCTGCTTAGGACTTGGATTGGGGAAATGGACCAAGGAATAAAGGAGAAACATGCTTTCTAGGTGTCCCAGTCTCCTGAAACATTTGCCTGCTCTACTGTACCAGACCCATCCTTTTTATTCTTGCAAAAAGGAATAAAGTTTTCTCTGTGTTGTTCTATGGTGTGCTTTCTCTTGACCTCTTGTGCATGGCCTGCCAGGTTTCCCATCTGGAATAGCTGCTATCATCTAATGCCCCTGATCATCTAATGCCCCTGAATTGTCTTTTTGTTACAGGGTTAAAATTGCCAATGGCCTGACTATTTGCAAAGATGGCTGCGAAGCTATTGTGGACACAGGGACCTCTCTCATTACGGGGCCAACGGATGAAATTAAGGCATTGCAGAAAGCCATTGGAGCTAAGCCAATCATTAAAGGACAGGTAAATGCGAGAAGGGAAAAGGTTGGAGTGGTGACAACTCTAATACTGTACATGGGAATAGATACAATAGCACAATAAAAGTACTATTTATATAGTAAGTTTGCATTTAGTGTGCTTTCATATGCATTTAGATGAATACCCTTCCAAGAGACAGGTTGATTACTAGTTCAGCTTCATTTTATATTGACTTACATGAAAATGCTTTTCAAGCTTTTTTGGCAGAGGGGAAGCTCATTGTGTGGGAATTAGGCAAAAGGAAAGTTTGGGAAAGTTACCTGTTAATAGATTACCTGTTGAAAGATTTCACAATATTGATTATAGACTAATTGCTGGACAGAGGCTATTCTCTTTAGTGGTGCCCCATCTCCATGCTATCAACGTGTTTTACTTCCACTTCCGGGAGCGACGAGGGCAGTGTGGTCCGGATGAATCGCAGTAAACCCATTCGTGTGGATTCACAGGGGACTAGGGCTTCTGGGAATTGAAGTCCAAGAACATCTGGAGTGCCAAGGTTCACCATCACAGTCCTAGGACAGTGATCGCCAACCTCGGCATGCCAGGTGTTCTTGATGCTGCTGATCAGGGCTTCTGGGAATTGAAGTCCAAGAACACCTGGCGTGCCAAGGTTGGCCATCACTGTCCTAGGAAGAAGAGCACATTAAAATACTTCACTAAGTGCAATTAGTCTTCTACCATCGAACATAGCTAGAAATCGCTGGCCAAAATCAGCTGCTTGCTGAGCCAAGTAGCTGTAAAATGGGAAGCACATCCCAGTGCTCCAGTTAAGCCTTTTAGTGCCATGTGACAATGGAAGGAAGCAGCTTTCTTCAAACAATAGTAGTTCCTCAGGCTGTTGCCAGATATGCTGAGATGATAAAAGCTCTCCACCAAAATGCTACTTTAAGCAGAAGCAGTGGCTAAGTGGACCAGGCCCCAACTGCCCAGAAACCATCCAGAGGCCTTGGAGGGAGGTGAGTGAAGAATCGGCCCCTCCCTCCCACCCCATCCTAAAACCTGGGTGTAAGGAAGAAAGAGGCAGAGAAAGACCAGGCCCCAACTGCCCAGAAACCATCCAGAGGCCTTGAAGGGAGGTGAGTGAAGAATCAGCCCCTCCCTTTCACCACATCCTAAAACCTGGGTGTAAGGAAGAAAGAGGCAGAGAAAGACCAGGCCCCAACTGCCCAGAAACCATCCAGAGGCCTTGGAGGGAGGTGAGTGAAGAATCGGCCCCTCCCTCCCACCCCATCCTAAAACCTGGGTGTAAGGAAGAAAGAGGCAGAGAAAGACCAGGCCCCAACTGCCCAGAAACCATCCAGAGGCCTTGGAGGGAGGTGAGTGAAGAATCGGCCCCTCCCTCCCACCCCATCCTAAAACCTGGGTGTAAGGAAGAAAGAGGCAGAGAAAGACCAGGCCCCAACTGCCCAGAAACCATCCAGAGGCCTTGAAGGGAGGTGAGTGAAGAATCGCCCCCCCCCCCTTTCACCCCATCCTAAAACCTGGGTGTAAGGAAGAAAGAGGCAGAGAAAGACCAGGCCCCAACTGCCCAGTCACCATCCAGAGGCCTTGGAGGGAGAAGGTCACCATCCACCACTGCAGCCAGAGGCAGAGGAAGAGGAACAGCTGAGACACAGGGAAAACATCCACTGCCCGCCACTGCGATGCCCCTGGAGCAAGGGACCCAGAGACAACAACCCCACCTGTGGAGTGAGGACACAAGGATAAGTAGCTGATGTGAAAAATGTAGCTGAATTAATATAGCGACTGACATAGAGACTTCATACTGACTTAATATAGCAATTAACATAGAGACTGTGTTTTAGAGTGTGATAATTATGCATGATAATATGTTGTGTAAACTGTTTTAAACTTTTAAAACTGTGATATGATGTATGATGCGAGGAAAAAAATGGCGTAGAAACCGGCAAACCACGCCACAAAGCTTGCCAAGAGAACCCTATGGACCAAAACAAAAGGCAAAACAAAAGGGCAGGCTAGGTGATACAGGATGCTTAACACCTCAGAGGGGAGAAAGGGGATGGACAGGAAAGGGGGGGGGGAAATGCAATGTTGTAAGGAGCAATACTGTATAGGGACATGGAATGTGAGATCAATGAACCAAGGTAAACTGGAAGTGGTAAAAAATGAGATGGAAAGAATAAGCATTGACATCTTGGGAATCAGTGAGCTCAAATGGACAGGGATGGGCGAATTCAGCTCTGGAAACCATCACATCTACTACTGTGGACAAGAAAACCTTAGAAGACATGGAGTAGCCATAATTGTCAATAAAAGAGTGAGAAGAGCAGTAATGGGATACAACCTCAAAAATGACAGAATGATGTTAGTAAGAATTCAGGGCAAACCCTTCAATGTTACTGTGATCCAAATTTATGCACCAACCACGGGTGCAGATGAAGCCACAGTGGACCAGTTCTATGAGGACTTACAACACCTCATAGAACAAACACCAAAAAATGATGTTCAAATTATTCTAGGAGACTGGAATGCCAAAGTAGGCAATCAAAAAGTGGAGGGAATAACAGGCAGGTTCGGTCTTGGAACACAGAATGAAGCAGGGCAAAGATTGATAGAGTTCTGCCAAGAGAACGCACTGGTCATAGCAAACACCCTCTTCCAGCAACACAAGAGGCGACTTTACACATGGACATCACCAGATGGCCAACACCGAAACCAGATTGACTACATACTCTGCAGCCAAAGATGGAGAACCTCCATACAGTCAGCAAAAACAAGACCTGGAGCAGATTGTGGCTCAGATCACAACCTACTGATTGCAAAATTCAGGCTTAGACTAAAGAAAATAGGGAAAACAAAGAGACCAGACAGATATCACCTAGACAGCATCCCTAAAGAATACACGGTGGAGGTGATGAACAGATTCAATGGCTTAGACTCAATAGATAGAGTGCCAGAAGAATTATGGACAGAGATGAGGGACATCATGCAGGAAGCAGCAAAGAAAACCATACCAAAAGAAAAGAAGAGTAAGAAAGCAAAGTGGTTGTCTGATGAGGCTCTTAAAATAGCAGAGGAAAGAAGGAACGCAAAAGTCAAAGGAGAAAGGAAAAAATACAATCATTTGAACACAGAATTTCAAAGAAAAGCAAGGAGAGATAAGGAAAACTATCTAAAAGAACAGTGCAAAGAAATGGAAGAAAACAACAAAAGAGGCAGAACCAGAGATCTTTTCAAAAAAATCCGGGAAATCAAGGGAACATTTAAAGCAAAAATGAACATGATAAGGGACAAAGACGGAAAGGAGCTAGCTGATGCAGAAGAGATTAAGAAAAGATGGAAAGAGTACACAGAGGAACTCTACAAAAAGGAACTCAACACTCCTGATAGTCACAATGATGAAGAAATTGAACCTGAGCCAGACATCCTGGAGAGTGAAGTCAGAAAGGCCCTAAAGAGCACTGCAAACAACAAAGCTAGTGGAGATGATGGTATCCCAGTTGAATTTTTCAAAGCTCTAAAAGATGATGGCATCAAATTACTGCATTCAATATGCCAGCAGATTTGGAAAACAAAACAGTGGCCACAGGACTGGAAAAGATCAGTATATGTTCCAATCCCAAAAAAGGGCAATGCCAAAGAATGTTCAAATTATCGAACAATTGCGCTCATCCCACACGCCAGCAAGGTGATGCTCAAGATAATACAGGATAGACTTCAGCAGCATGTGGAAAGAGAATTACCAGAGGTGCAGGCTGGTTTCAGAAGAGGCAGGGGGACTAGAGACCACATTGCCAACATACGTTGGATCATGGAGAAAACAAAGGAATACCAGAAACAAGTTTATTTTTGCTTTATTGACTACACTAAGGCATTTGATTGTGTGGATCACAACAAGATGTGGCAAGTGATTAAAGAGATGGGAATACCAGAGCACCTCATATGCCTCCTGAGAAATCTGTACATGAACCAAGAAGCAACAGTTAGGACAGAACACGGAATGACAGAGTGGTTTGGAATAGGAAAAGGAGTAAGACAAGGCTGCATTCTGTCACCCTGCTTATTCAACTTATACACAGAGCACATAATGCGCAATGCAGGGATGGAGGAATCACAATATGAGATCAAAATTGCTGGGAGAAACATCAACAATCTGAGATATGCAGACGACACCACCCTAATGGCAGAAAGTGAGGAAGACCTAAAGAATCTCTTGATCGGTGTGAAGGAAGAGAGTGCAAAAGCTGGCTTGAGACTCAATATCAAGAAAACCAAGATAATGGCAACAGGCCCGATCAGTTCCTGGAAAATAGACGGGGAAGAAGTAGAAGCAGTGACAGATTTTACTTTCTTAGGATCTAAGATCACTGCAGATGGAGATTGCAGCCATGAAATAAAGAGGCGGCTCATTCTAGGGAGACAAGCCATGAGAAACCTGGGGAACATAGTGAAAAGCAGAGACATCACCTTGAAAACAAAAATTAGAATAGTCGAAGCAATGGTATTCCCAGTGGTAATGTACGGATGTGAGAGCTGGACAATTAGGAAAGCTGAACGCAGAAGAATAGATGCCTTTGAAATGTGGTGTTGGAGGAGAGTTTTGAGGGTACCTTGGACAGCGAGGAGAACAAATAGGTCAATCTTAGAAGAAATCAACACTGACTGCTCATTGGAAGGTCAAATAGTAAAGATGAGGCTAAAGTACTTTGGGCATCAAATGAGAAGGGAGGATTCACTTGAGAAGGCCGTGATGTTGGGAAAGGTGGAGGGCAAAAGAAGAAGGGGGAGGCCAAGGATGAGATGGATAGATGGTATTGTAGACACAATGGGCACAGAACTGGGAGGACTGAGGGGGATGGTGGAGGACAGAGGCGCCTGGAGAACGATGGTCCATAGGGTCGCAAAGGGTCGGAATCGACTGTGCGACTGAACAACAACAAGTGGCTAATGCAGAGGAAATTCCCGGGGTCAATGACAATGTCACCAGAACAGGGAAGAATAAAATTTGCATGATTTTCTAAAGGAATGAAAACAAAACTATCCCTGCCATAATGTGCTGTACATAAATCTAAGATGTGGGTGAATTTGGAATATTGTGTACTATGGGTATTTGCCCCCTCACTGGCTTTTTTTTTTTTTTTGCCCACCCTTCCTGCCTTGCTTTGCCAGTTCACTTTTCCAGGCTCCTACTGACAAGCATACAGGGTATCAGAAGTTGGGTAGCAGGATGTGGCCCTTTATATGTGTGGTCGTCACTCTCAATTCCCTAATCAATAGACACAAAGGGTCTCAATTATATTTATTAAAGTAAGTTAAGAAATTAGGTATAGCATGAGGAATCAAACTTGCAATGCAGTCATTCAAAGTTACACATAAAAATAAGAAACTTAAACCGTTACCTAGGCCCTGGCCTTAGCTAGTTCCTTACCCACCTCTCGTGGGGCTCAGTTCAGGATCAGTCCATGACGAAGAGAAAAATCATCTTTAGATCACCCAGTTTTATAGCTGATGTAACAATGATGTAACCCAAAGGTCCAGATGCCCCTAATTGGCTCAAAGGGGTCAGATGGCAATTTTATGAGCCTCCTGCTTCCCTGCAGCAAGTCACATACTCAATGCAGGACCATCAAAGGCATAGCCATAAATCATGCAATCAAACCTTCACATAGAGTTCCCTGCAACCAGTGAATAAGAGAAAAGGGGAAAAGCACAGGAAAAAAGAGTTTTTCTCTGACATTGTGTACACTTCCACTCTCAAAAGGGGTTAACACAAAGTGGCTGGAAAAGCAGGGGGACATTAAAGATCAGGTAATTGGAACATCTGCCCTAAGAGGAAAACCTGTCATTAGTGGGGGAAAGTAGTTAGTATCCAAAATAAAGACTTACTATTGTTTGTGTGTTCATTTATTTACATTATATTTAATTCTATAATGGTTTTGTATTTCACCAGCTTTTCATTTAAGGGAAAATGCTTGGCATCCATAATAGATGTCTACTCTTTTTTATTTACAGTATATGCTGCAGTGTGATAAACTGTCTACCCTTCCCACGGTGTCCCTCGTCCTAGGAGGGAAGACTTATGACCTCACTGCAGATCACTATGCCTTGAAAGTAAGTCCATCTCCACTTCCATCAGTTCGACTTCTCTTAATGATTCTCAGTACAGCACTTTGTTCCCACAGGATTCTAAACCTTGATTTGTACACTTTGTAAGGTAACGGTAAAGGTAGCCCTTTGCTCGAAAGCCAGTCGTATCTGACTCTAGAGTTCAGTGCTCATCTTTGTTTAAAGCTGAAGAACCAGTGTTGTGCCTGCATCTGCAGACATTTCCGTGGACATGTGGCAGGCATGACTAGACACTGGAGCACACGGAACACTGTTACCTTTCCCACTGAAGTGGTAACTGTTTACCTACTTGCAATTTCTTGCTTTTGAGCTGCTAGGTTGGCAGGAGCTGGGTCAGAGATGGAAGGTCACTCTAATGCAGCTCTCGGGTCTCAAACTGCTGACCTGCTGACTTGCTAGCCGTAAAGTTCAATGTCTTCAATGCCAAGCCACCACAGTCCCTTTGTACACTCTTTATCCAGGGATAAATTGCTTGGGGTATTCATTGGATTCTCTCCAGTTCAGGAAACTAGCCAGGACTTTCAAAACACACACTGAGTGTTTAGACAAGACTGCTTGGTTGGAGAGAGAACTAATTTCCTAGGTTTAAACCAAGCAGAAACAAGTGAATAGGGGAATCTGTCCTGTTTTGCTTCAATGTTCTTTTTCTCTTGTAGGTTACGGTGCAAGGAGAAACACTTTGCCTGAGTGGATTTTCAGGCTTGGATGTCCCACCACCTGGTGGCCCCCTCTGGATCTTGGGCGATGTCTTCATTGGTCCCTATTACACAGTGTTTGATCGGGATAATGACTCAGTTGGTTTGGCAAAGTGTTCCCAGACTGTGTAAAAACAGCTGGCCACCACCTCTGAGGGTCACAGTACAAAGCATATTCACAAACACACTGGAGTTTTCTATATTGTGACTTATTGGCATCAAGAGCAAAGAGCAATATTGTATTGAATTTTCATGGAGTAGAGATCCTGCTTGTGGATCTTCTGCCACTTTCCCAAGTGTTGCTGCTATGCAAGCAGAGGTCTCTGTGAAGAAAACCTAACCTTCGCTCGGTGACATCAACATTTGTATAAGTGTTATGATCCCATGTTACTGAGCTGGGAGGACTTTCTGCTCTGTGTAAGCTCAATAGGATATTGGTACAAAATTAGGAAAATATAGAGAAAAAAAGAACTTTTGCAAAATATAAATGAGAAGAAGCATAAATTTTAATTTTCTTTCTAATGAAAAAAAACACCTAGTAGCAACCCTTTGAAAATTATTTGCCTCACCCACCAAATAATCCATAGAAAAGTCCTAATAAAAAACTTGCTAAATCTAAGGAGCCACAGTATGGTATGAGCTCTCCTCATGCCAGGCTTCTTGAAACATTTTAATTTACTATAATTTTTATTTAGACTTTTAGAATTTTCTATTCTTTACCTAGTTTATCCCTAAAATAGAAATTTTTGAAATATTTCTAGATAAATTTCTCTAGCTATATCCTTCCTTTAAAGTGGGGGGGGGGGGGACCAACAGCAGACAAA
Source organism: Bradypodion ventrale (assembly GCA_035047345.1). Classification (NCBI taxonomy): domain Eukaryota; kingdom Metazoa; phylum Chordata; class Lepidosauria; order Squamata; family Chamaeleonidae; genus Bradypodion; species Bradypodion ventrale. The sequence goes on along the minus strand of JAWDJE010000001.1, from coordinate 369,046,279 downwards.
TATGAAAGTTGGGAGGTTAACATTAAATGTTTAGACGTTGATCCCTAGATTACACTGTTAACTGTAAGAAAACGTGTTCATTATATTTCTCAGATTACAAGCAATGAATGTGGCAAAAAAGAGAGAGTCCTGATTTGCAAGTTTAACAAACCAAGCTAGTCTACCACTTGGATGATGGGGAGTAGGGCCCCAGCTGGTAGAGAAGTAATAATCATGGGGAGGGTACTTTTATAGCTATGAGTGTGTTCTCACATTTTAGAGAGGGCCGTCTTCTGCCCTGCATTCAGGGGATGATGCAGTTTCACAATGCCTCATGAAACTTTTTGTTTCACAAACCTTTGGTATTTCCCTGCTTTAAACCTGATGGAGCAGGTTGTTTTTTTTTAAAGGAAGGGAATATTGATGTGGCTTTCCCCACTTGTTCAAAACAATAAAGTCTTTCAAGCAGGCATTTTGATATGATCTTTCACAGAAGGTATCTGTAAGAATCATGTAAATATTTGGATTTTTTCCCCTTTACAACTTCAACCTCCCCCCCCTTTAAGTCATAATAATAGCTCCTCCTATCAGTACTACTATTAGTGATGAAAGCAAACAATCATAAAAGATAGTTCCGTAAAACCTTTGATGCTTTGAGATGTTTAGTCTAGAAACCTAGTCCACAAGCACTGATCTACACTGTTGAATTCTTGTTTGTAGCAAGTGCTTCAGGAAGAAACAGTCTTTGACCTGGGCAATAATTTCAGCCCGTACTTGCAAGCAAAAGACATTTTAAAAAACTGTTCAGGACAACGAAGGAGAATAAGTTAATGTTACTGGGAGGGAATAAATTGCAATGCTATTAATTTTGGCTTGGTGAATGAGAATTTTAGCATCTCTTTGATTAATCAACAGTGTCTCATGATGCTTGGATCCAATCCCAAGGTTGTGAGACAGCACGGGCTACAAAAACAAAATGTGAGACCAAATGATCAAAGGCTGCTTGATGTAAAGACAGCAACACTTCATTGGATATACTGTCTGAAGCTAGATCAAAATCTTGCATATCTGAGCAGTGTACAGTATTAGGAAGTTTTGTAAATGCTGGGGAATAGGAGATATCAGAACCTATAGTATCGCTTTATGACTGTATTGCATGTACTTTTCTAACCAACGGGTTCGAATATTTATTATAGACTTTGAAGGCACCAGGGTAGATGTGAGACATATTGTACTTCAGAACCCTTCCAGGTTGTGTGAATACCAAGTTGGGTTCACTAAGAAGGCTTTGCCATTCACATCATGGCACGTTTGTGAAAGATAGAAATATGGTTTTAATTTAAAGATACAGTACTGGTGAACTATAGCATGTTCTGAGTTAACTTGGTTGAATATGTTTCTCTCAACTATCTGTTTCATGCTGTTCTTTTCTAATGATCTTCAATCATGAATTAGTTTACCAACATCACTGAATAGCCTTTTTGTTACAAATTATCAAAAGCAAATCAATACTCAAGGAGCCTTCCTAGCAAACTTATTCTGACAAATAAAAGTTGCATAGAAAGTATCTTAAATCATTTTCCAGGATGAATTAAAATGATCTTTGTCTTAGAGATATTTTACCCTAACGAACACTGTAAAATGAAATGAATACTATAGTATTAAAATCTATCTTATTAGTACTGAAAGGACGGATTGACTAGTACCGCTATGCATTACAAACATTTAGGCGGAACTTAGAAAATACAGCCTAAGCCTAGTCATCTTAGAAGACACCTAGTAGCACAAATTCAGAAGGTGGAGAATAAATCTACTGCAGAGCTTTGGAAAGTGTCCCTTAAATAGAGATCCATTTACTGTATTTGGAATGCAAATTTGGCTGTTAGTTTTGTATGTAAGCTTGCCACAAATCCCCTGTTTTGCCTGCTTTTTCTAAATACATGAATATTGTAATAGTTTCTCTTGTTGGAGAAATGCAATTTGCTGTTATAGTTTTCAATTTGTCACAGAAACATTAAAAATAAATATTTTGTTCCCCCCACATCTTATCATGTGTCATCTTTTGATCATTTCAGGAGACATTTTAAGAAATCATGTGGTAGTGCAGGCACAGTATTCAGACTATCCAGAATGGCAAAATCAGACTGAAAAGGAAGGTAGACTTGGAAGTGTCAGAGGCTTGTAAAATCTAAGTATACTTACTCATAAGGTGGCCCTACAAAATTCAAGGTGATTTACTCCCAAACAAGTGTAAAGGACTCAGGGGTGGGAACATTATTTAATAGCAAACTCCCTTTTTGGGGAAAAAATATTAGTATAGGTTTGGACCTGAGTCCACTAGGTCAGGATCCCCAACCACTGGGCCATGGACCGGCACCGGGTCATGGGCTGTCCCGAATCAGGCATCAGGTGGGTAGTGGTGGCAGCCCAGATAGTAGCCTTCTCCCCTCAGTGTACTACACAAGTCTGTCCAGTGAACGGAGTGAGAGCACAGGCTTCAGACACAGCAGATAGGCAGGTGTCCAGGCCCCTCCTCCATGTTGCTTAAATATGGCAGGGCTCCAACTCCCACCTGTGTGCAGTATGATACCCCATTGCCCGAGTTGAACAGTGTAGTTGGCAGGTGTTTGGGCCCATCCTCGTTTTTGAGCTACAGTGGGGCTCCTCCCCTCACCTGTGTGCAGTGTGTACTTTAATGTATTTTATTATGTGCTTGAACCACCCAATCTCACCCCCACTTACCAGTCTGTGGAAAAAGTGTTCAGCATGAAACTGGTCCATGGTGCAAAAAAAGGTTGGGGACCCCTGCTCTTAGTTGTCATGAGTGGGTATTTAAAGATCTATTGCAAATATTGTTCCCTTAAGACAGGTTCTCAACTTTTTCCCGCTGTGGACAGGCCATGCCCCCTCAGATAGCTGAGTGGGCTGGACACATTCCCCCTGCCATAAGTGCTGTAAAACACATCCGCAGCTGTTGTAAATGCATTTCAGTTTTCAGCTGGTGAAATGACGATACTTTAGATGCTGATAAAGATGTTAAAAAACAGCCCTGAGTTGTGTTGTCGAGTGGGCGGCATACAAGTCCAAATATCATAGTCATCATCATGGACAGCCATGGGTGCATTTACAGCCCATTTTGGCTGTTTTCGCTGCTTCTGCTTTTGGGTGCATTTACAGCCTGTTTTTGGTTGTTTTCTCCACTTCACCCCTTCCGGTGGTGGTGGGAGCGAGGGTGGTGGGCCACGTGAAATGGCACTGCGGGCTGGGGCCAGCCCATGGGCCGTAGGTTGCAAATTCTTGCCCTAAAATCTTCCTTAGAGATAATAAAGAAAAATGTGTTTTATTTTGCTGAAGGCCAGAGGATAGCACACTAGACAGAATCTTATGAACAAAATTTAGAACATGAGAGAACAACTTAACAAGAATACAGTTTTAGCACATTGGAAAAGTGACCAAGGCATACCAGAGAGATGACTTCATCCACCAATAAAGCCATAACTTTCATTGTTTGTAAGCCACACAGAGTGGTGCTTACACTAATTGGGGTGGGGTATAAATATCTCAGAAAGAATACTGTTTGGAAGGTAATTTGCCTAGAAATGGGCAAACATGCATAGAATCGATCCAACATTGCTACCTACCATTACCTGCTTAATTTAGGAGTCTTAAACTACATACTGATTCCTTTTAGAAAAAATGATCTGAGAAATCGCAGGCGCATCTTTGGACTCCTGATTTGGATGATTCCAAAAAACACAAAACAGGTGGTTTGCTTACTCCTGGGATTCTGTTATACAGAATCAGTAGAAAATGGCATGTGAATGATGTGTTGTTTTGGCCAGTTCTACAATGAGGCTTTCAGAATAGTGTCATGGGATTTTGGATGGGAGGAGAATGTAATTCTATCTCTGACGAAAAGTACTATTTTACTTTCATTTGGTCCGAACTCACCCTTTCACGTATCCTAGTCTTTACTCAGGGAGTTGCTAAATTGGTTTGAGCTCCTGTAAACATTAACAGTTTTGACCTGCATTGTTTTATTTTGTTACTTTTAATTTAGCCTTTTTTGGGAGAGAGAGAAAACCACTTCTGCCAAAAGTAGGCTGTTACTATTCTGTTAGTCTGTCGTGATTAAGCCTAGTTGTCGCTAAAGTGGGGAGAGCCAGCAGCAAGATTGTCCAAAGATTTGGAGAAGTCTGAGGGGTGGAAATGAATCAAAGTTATTTCTAGTCAGTACAGCTTCATTTTGTTTCTAAATTTCCAAATAGACAAGGAATCAATTGCCTCTCCAAAGGGACACATACATTTAATACGGGCGTTTATTGATCAGTGTGTGCATGCACTGCCTAGAGGAGGGGTTCTCAACCTTTTGACACCATGGGTCTGACCACATCCCCCCCCCCCCGAACAGCTGTGTGGACCTGACTATGCCCCATGGAAGCTGAAGCAGGCATGTGTACAACAGCCATGCGGGTGCAGCAGCGACAGCGATGGGATGGATAAAATAGTGTGGCAGCAATGGGACGGATGAAATGGTGCCACAGGCCAGGTCCGGCCCACGGGCCATAGGTTGGGAACCCCTGACCTAGAGAATATGTAATTGTTTAGTGTAATATTGACAGAATGGTACAAACAAATGTTTTTTTATAGATGTGTACACATGCAAGGCTGTGTTAAGCAGGGGCTATGCATATCAGCACAGAACACAACAAAAATAAAACAGACACCCATATTGTATTTAAAATAGGGTTGTTTTTGTCACTGATCTCTCATGGCTTGTTTCTTCTGAGCCATATAACTTTGTAGATACAGTACTGTATATGAAATGATGTGGTTAATTCTTGAAAAAATCAGCAACCTTAGCAGTAGGATTATTCAGGTTTGTGCATACTATGTAGCAAAATGGATTCATATGCCTTTCCCCCTCCAGGCATTTTAGAGAAGAGTAACCATGTTAACATCTATTGAAACAGAAGCAAAAAGTATATTGTGGCAATTTTTAAGACTAACAATATTGTTTTTGTTTCCTTTTTTTCCTTCATTTTTGCTTTTGATTTATGGAAGCTGAACATAATCATGACCATTCTGTAGTTAGCAGCTCTAAATAGCAGCTCACATTTCTTCAAAAGGGATTGGGAAAAGCTTTTGTGGATTAAAGTCGGATACATGAGAAGTAGGTTTAGAAATTTCAGTATACTGTATAAGAAAAAGTACAATGGACAAAATTCTCTATTCTGCAATATTTTAAACATACAGAAATTATGTCATGAAATGGGAACCTCATTGAACTAATTCATTTGTTTGTTTTCATGTCAGAGATTACTCCTTTCATGTCCCCCATCGTGCAGCTTATAAACAAATAAGGGAGGATGGGGAAATGAATGAACCAATAAATATCCAAAATTTGAATCTCCTCCCACTGCTCAAAATCTCATTTTTAAATAATGCATACAAAGTAATTGTTATGAGGCAACTGAGAAAGAGAAGTACAGTAATACCTTGTACAACGTCCAAACTTGGTTCCACAAGTTTGGACTTTATACGGATTTGGACTTTGTATGAGGCATGCAAAATCCTAGCTGCGATGCCTCATACGACATCCAAATCCTTGCTGCGATGCCTCGTACAACGTCATTTCCATGGAGATACATTGTACTGTAACAGCACAGACGTCAGGGCAAAGTCAAGGAAGCAGACAGGAAACTGACAGAACTTTAAGAAATCATTTTCTAAAGGCTAAATACATTACAAAAAACATGTCAAACAACCCTGATTTTAGGGGACAAACCATACAAGTTTTTAACTTTTGAAAACTTTATGAAGTGCAGGTTTAAAAGTTAATATATCCCATCATGTGGCACAGTGTTAATCTGCAGCCATGCGGTCGATCATCCATTTTGTACAAGCTACTGTAAACAATTACTGGATGGAAGCAAGGACAAAATGGATGCCAACATGTCCCATCATGCAGCACAGTGTCAATCATCCAAACTGCAGTAAACACCAAACAATTGCCCACCCCACCAAACAGTGCCCCCCTCAAAAAGACCAACACAAGAAAAATTATGGAGCATACAATGTTTTTAAAAACCACAGCAGCAAACACCAAAAAATTGCCCACCCCACCAAAAATTTCCCTCCCCATTCCACCTCTCCAATCTTTGCCTCATGCAAAACCCACAAGAGTAATGCACGCATGCGTCCTGACTTTTATAGTGCCCAGGCACAATGCAACCAGGGAAAAACCCCAATGCCTCATACAAAGTTGCAGCGACTTTGTATGAGGCAATTTTTTTCAAGGAATTAGGCGATGTTGTATGAATTCAGTGTTGTACGAAGCGGACTTTGTATGAGGTATTACTGTACTGAATTTTCTCTCTATAGTCTACACTACAGTCTCTATAAACTACAAGTCTTGACAGAAACAATTCCTTGTGTGAAATACTCCTGTTACAGTATTTATAAAAGTTTGGAAGTGCTTTTTATCTCTGTTTTCATGATTTATGTATTGTTCATTTCCTGCTTCCGGGAGCTAAAGTATAGTTTCGGAGCTTTCACCAAGAAGAAAGGATGAGTAGGCAAAAACTACCAAGAATCAAGAAAAAAGAAAGCATAACAATCTATGAATGCAGAGGGTAGAACTTTTTTTCCTGAGAGTCATAGGAAAGGAGAGATTGATCATCTATTTCAGTTTCATCTTAATGTAGGAATCTCAGCATGATATAGTTCCCCTGATGCTCTTCTACATCCTAAAAACAATGGGATATAGATATGCGTACCACCACTGCACATCATTTGAACCCTGTTGGGGTAGGTGCTTCTTTCAGTCTTAAAGGGTTCAAAATGGTAGACAAGGAATTTGGATGGCCTTCCATTTTATCCTTAGAATAACTTGCTGTAGGTCAAGTTAAAGAACAGGAATTGCTGAATGAGGATTTGAACTCAGATCTTGCTTTGTCATAAAGATGTCTATTAATGAAGTATAAAGATGTCTATTAATGATTCGGGTTTATTTTTTGTTTTGCTTATCTACCTTGACAAGATAATTCCACTTACACTTCATCCTAGCTATCTTCTCCCATTGTCATGAATGATAAAAATGAATAAATACCAGAGATGGAGTTTAACTTACTGCAACTCAATCAACAATATCAGGGGTGCCCAAACTAGGGCCTGTGGGCTGGATCCTGCCCCCAAAACCAATTCATCCGGCCCACGCTGCCCTTGTCGCTCCCGGAAGTAGAAGTAAAACACGCTTTACTTCTGCTTCTGGGAGTGACAAGGGTGGCGTGGGCTGGATGAATTGGCATCAGGGGCTGGATCCACAGGACATATTTTGGGCATCCCTGGTTTAAGCATAGAAAATAGCAGCCTAAAATCTATTTCATTCTGTTGCAAAACAGATTGCAAGCATACCTGTCAACTGTGGCTCTGGAAAATATGGCACCTGCGCAGAATGGTTCTGCGCAGATCGCCTTCTACACATGCATAGAAGGGTTCTACGCAAGCGTAAAAGCCTTCTACGCATGCGTAGAAGGAGATCTGCGCAGAAGGGATGCGCAGTACCTCTCCCCCCCCCCCCCCCCCCGTTGCCAATTCCAGGGTTTTGGCAGCTATGGCGCAAATCAGTGCCAAAAATTGGGAAATCCCGGCCAATCCGGGAAGGTTGACAGGTATGATTGCAAGTCACATTTTACTTCTACTTCCAGTGGGAGGAACCATGTGACCAGCCTGCTGAACCACATGACTGACCTGCAGTCCAAAAAGTTTGGGCACCCTGATCTATATCTATGAAAATGATCAAATTCCACTACCAAGCCAATCTTCCAAAGATAAAAGACAAATTTAAGAAGTCATACAGAAGGTAGAGATACTTCAGGATTCTAAAGTAAATAGTTTCCTTGAAGGTATTAACTAAAAAGGCAAATATTTCTTATAGGGCAACAGTTGTGAGCTCTATTTTATAAGAGACTAGCATAGGTTGTCCGGCGTTGCCGGGCTGTTATAAACTGTGATCAGCTTTTTTGGGTTTTTTTTTGTGGATTAAAAAAGGAACAAAGGATGATATAATTGTTTCAAATTGTTTTATTTAACCAAATAACGTTTTAGTATGTGGCTTTTTTTTGTTAATAGTTGTGTCGTAGGTAATATTTTAAAAAATGTGAAAGTACATGTTTTTTACATTCAGTGTTTTAAAACTGTGTTTAGATGTTTTGGGTTTTTATTTGAGTTAAAACTCAGCAGAGGATGCTATAAATCTTATTTTATTTATTTAACATATGTTTGTTATTTGTGTAAACTTTTGATTTATTGTTATGTTTTTGACTTGTTTTTACTCTTGTGGCCTCTAGGTGGGGCTTTATTGTTTTTGAGTTGTTTTTAATATTCTGCCCTGCAGGTGGGGCTGTTAGTGGTTTTGTTTTCATTTCATGTGTTTTTTCTCTCCTGGCCTCTAGGTGGGGCTTCTTCCGGTAAGTAGTCTTTGTTTCTTCATTTTTGTTCCGATCTCGTGGAGGGAGGATGTGCTGGTGAGTTCTCTGGTTTTCTTTCTTCTGGGGTTTTTCTTTGTTTTGTTTTTGTGGTGGTGGGCTGGGAGGTGTTTCTGTTTGTTCTTTTGTGGTTTGGTTGGGTTTTAGGTTTGTTTAATTGTTTTATTTAATTTTTGTGATTTCATTGTTGTTTATTTGTGTAATTTGTGGTAGTTGTGTTGTTAGAGTTAGGTATTCTCATGTTGTAGTTAGGTGTTTTGTCTGTGCTTTTCTGGAATTGTGGATGTTTTTGTTAGTGGATGTTGTTTTCTTTTTTGTGTATTAATGTTTTTTTAATTATTAATTTATTTGTGTTTTATTAATTTTTATTAATGTTGGTGTTTGTTGTTGGTGTGTACTTTAGCGTGAAGAATGGGCTGCCTGTCGGTTACTCTTTTCCCCATTGTTGCTTCGAATTTTGGTTTTGATGCAGCGATGGGGGAAAGGAGGAGCCGGCAGTCAGCCCGCTCTTCCCCTGGGAAGGTTTGTTAGGTAGGTCGGGGGAGAAGGAGGCAGAGAAGAGCTATCTCTGCCTGACGATGGTTCTCTCCTCTCTGTCTCCTTTCTCTCCTGGCTTACCTAACCAGAGATCGGCAGGCAGTGATCTGTAAGGGCTGGTGCTCTTCCTTGAGGATTGGTGGCTGCTGCTTTTGTATTACCTCCGTTGGAAGTATAAAGGTATCAGCCAGTCATCCGCCAGGGAGGGTGCTTCCCCTGATGAATTGCTGCCTGCTGCTGTTGTTTTTTCCCCACCCCAGCTCAACTTTCCTTGAGGCCGGTGGTGGTCTCACTGTGTCTTTGGTGGGGTAGCGTGGAGGAGAGGGAGTCTCTCTTCTCCCCATTGCTCTGGGAAAGAAGGCCAGCGGGTGTCTCGCGGTGGATTTTTGTTGCTTTTTGTTTTGCGAGGCTGTGAGGCGCTGCATCTGCCTGCTGGGGACTTGCGCGCCCATTGTGTTTTTTAATTTTATTTTTCACGCACCGGCTTTCTCAGTATTCTGCACGCTCACGGGACATAGGACACTGGGACTTTGAGTTTTGTGTTTGTGGTTTGCGTTCATGCAGCAGGTTTTTTTCTGCAGCTCGATTTTAATTGGCCACGCCGCGTTTCCCAATGTTCTTTTTGGTCGCGCCTCTCTGCCTGATTGGCTGTGGCGTGGCATGGCGTGGCACAGAGAATGTTGGGAAGTGAAGTTCTTTTCCTTTTTCGCGTTCGTGGGGCTCTTGCCCCACTGGCGCCTTTCTTAACCCTCCAGTAACCTCCGGACCGGGTTCGGGCGATTGCAGGAGGCTCGGTATGGGATAGGATGGATGGGTGCAGAAACGTATAGCAAGTTCCAACGGTTACCCCTTGGATTTATAGGTATAGATGTAAGGAATAACAATGGGTATGACACGCTTTGACCTTCTGAGGCATACTACACAAATGCAAATTATTGTCTATTTATAAGTACATGAGTATCATACAGGCACGATGAAATGGAGGTTTTCTATGGCATTTCTGTTTTGTAAACCATCCCAGGTTCACCCATACAGCTGCTCAGATAGCTTTCTCTGTTTCAAATGTGAGGCTGAAATCATTTTAAGGGGAAAGATTGTGGAGAGTTTCAAGACATTGGGAAATGCTATAACATAAGGAGAGCTGGCTACTTTATTTTAATTAAAATTAAAAAGCTTTTAGAAGGGAATGTTGGTTGGTGCTGAAAACATCTGTGTCTATGATGACACATTGCTTAGTTGTGTTTTTTTTAATACTGAACAGAAACAACAAGCTCAGGAATACTAACAAATCAATTAAAGCCAAGTGTTAGAGGAAAAACCATGCATAAAATAAACACTTGTTTTGCAAAAGCATTGGTGTACTTCCTGAAGACTCAAAGCCAGCATGGGAAATCTGGCGAAAGTGCAAGTGAAAGGAATACTCTTCCCAATTACGTTAAATTTATGGGGAAAGGAAGCAGGATAGTTCAGAGAAGAGGCAAATTCAAGGCTACCAATATTATAAGGAGTGTTCTGATTTGCTGAAATACTGTGGAAATTCCAGTCTGTGACAGGGGGAATAGACCCTCCAAGCAAAATCTTGTCAGTGGATTTGAAATGCAAGTGGAATACAGGGATGCGTCAGACCAGAGGTATCAATATTTATGCCATTTCCCTCTAGCCTCCAATGATATTTTGATAAGTTGGACCTATATACAAATGGAAATCTTGTTTAACTTTTTGAAATTAATTCCTGATGGCTAGTTTCGGCTGGAAATGTCTCTAAACTGTTCCTACTACTAATGTGTAGGTGAGTATGAAGGACGGCTGTAGGATGTTAGTGGCTTTTTGTGTCTGGGTGAATGTGACCAATGTGTCAACGCTTAATACAGGGAACCAGAGATACATTATGAAAGAGAATATTACCTTTCTTTTCTGTCTTTTACTTAAAGAAACAACAATAACAAAACCTTTTTTTCCTCCAGAGTTATTTTTGAAACGAGTGCTTGCGCTCAAGACTGCCATCATTTCCATTTCTTTTTCCAGTTTCCTCTGTGTCTCCATTCCCCCCTCCCATGTCAACCAAGAGAAATTTTCAGCATGTTTGTATGCATGTGTTTCTGTAGACCTGCGTGTGTGCCTCCATGCACAGTCTGCATTCACTATTGATCCAATTTCCATCCATTCCCCCGTAACAAGTGCAGAGGCCTCGCTTTGTCTGCTGGCATTGTTACCCCTTTCCTCACTTGAAACTATTGCTCATAAATAAATAAATAAAACAAAAACATAGCCTCAGTCTGCAGAGGACAAAGTGGGCGGGATGGCGGCTGCTATTCTTTCCCAGTCCCGTTGGCCACAGGCCTCCAGGGCAGAAGGCCTGAATGTGTCCTATATGTGCCATAGGGGGCTATGGTGGTTCAGTGGTTAAGAAGCTCACCTTGTTAGCTGGAAGGCTGGCAATTCAGCAGTTTGAGACCCAGGTACTGCATGACGGATTGAGCACCCATCTCTGTCCCAGCTCTTGGGTCATGAAAGGAGCATCATTCAGGCAGTCCCCTGAGCGGAGTTTCTCCAGCAAAAATCTTTTCCACCCAGAAAAATTTCTGGCAGGAAATTATGATGATGATGTGCCATGGAGACCTGGGCCTGTCTGAAGGGCTGCCTGCTTCATAAAGCCGCCTCCCACAGAAGTGGCTCTTCCGCCTTTTTCTCTCTTTGTGACCCCGCGCTGGACGTCGAGAGCAGTAAAAGCAGAGATGCTTGCACAGAGACAAAGGGCTCGGCCTGCCCTTTCGTCAGGTAAGGTCAAGGTCAAGGTCTCCCTTGCTCAATAGCAAGCCGTATCTGAATCTAGGGGGCGGTGCTCTTTCTTCTCCATTTACAGCCCAAAAGCCAACAACTTTTCCGTGGACATGTGGCAGGCATGACTAGACGCAAACGGAATGGTGATACCTTTCCCACCAAAGCAGTTACCTATTTATCTGCTTGCAATAAGGGGCTTCAGTGGCGAAATTGCAAGTAGACAAATAGGGACTACTTCGGTGGGAAAAAGATCTTGATATGAAAGGAGCCTCATTCAGGCATCCCCTGAGTGGAGTTTCTCCAGCATAATAATAATAATAATAATAATAATAATAATAATAATAATAATAATAATAATAATAATAATAATAATAATAATAATAATAATAATAATAATAATAATAATAATAATAAATCCTTTCAACCCAGAATAATTTCTGACACGATTTAGTGTTTGAGAACCAAGACAATAGAAACAGCCGAAAGGTTGGCTTAACACATCTTTATTGCATGATGGTCCGGGGGAACATGTGGTAATGGCGGATGAACAGCTCAATATATACTGTGGCTATACATTTGAATGTGGCTCCTCGATAGCCCATTGGCTACTGTCTGCGTGACGTCACTCCCCATCACGCCCTTCTTGTCCAGGTGAGGTGGTGGCGGGAATCTTCCCGTGCTGTAGGAATTTGGGGAATTGGAACCATGTGAGCTGGGCGCTCGCTATTGCCCCTAGTGGTCCTAGCTCGCGTCCTGATACAGAAGGTTACAGTGTTACAGCTGGTGATTGTTATATCCACTCATTCGAGTGTTACATTACTTAAAGGCACAATATTCCAAACACAACATCCCTCCCCCCTAGGATGAGACGAAGTCTCTCATCCAATATGGTTTATTGCAAGCGCGTTTCGGGCGCAAGGCTGGCTGGCTTGTCCCGGGGGCGCTATCACTTCTGTGTTCCCTGGTCTCTTGTCCTGCAATGGGAGACGGAGACTCGTTAGCGACCCGCCGAGGTTCCATGGTTTTCGGGGTAGGGATGAACTCCTTTGTGGGGAAATCGGGGGCATTGGGGGCTAACGAAAAACCCCACTTCTTGCCTGGATGGGTGGGGGACCACTCCGACAACCCCCCCCCCGGTTTTGTAACTCAAACTCAAAATCATCTTCTGGGTTATCTGTGGGGGTATCCCGCAGGATATCTATGGGGACAAACTTATTCCCTTCCCCCCTTGGTGGGGACCACTGGCCCCCCTCTCCTCCCCCTTGGGCTGAACGGGTGGGGGAGAACCCTAACGCTGAATCCTGTTCCGTGCTGTCCGCGCTCTGGTTTCCGGAGACCCGGCGTCGGAGTTGGTCCGCGTGCTGCCTCCAGAGTAGACCTGTGCTGGTCTCTACGCAGTACGACACAGGACCCGTTTGCCCAATGACTACTCCTGGAACTCAGGCTGGCCCTGCGCTAGCGTAGTTTCTGCAATGGACCGGGGCGCCTATTTCGAAACTCTTCGTGCCCGCTAACCTGATGTTCCTCCCAGTGTCTTCCACCCTCGTAGGGTCTAGCCTGGTCAGTACCGTAGTCAGTTTTCTGCGCATTAGAAGCTCTGCGGGCGAGTATCCTGACGCTAGGGGGGTTACCCTATATCCCAGCAAAAACTGGCACAACTGCAGGTTTAAATCCCCGGGGCCCATGCGCCTCAGCGCGTCTTTGGTGGTACGCACGAGGCGTTCTACCTGGCCATTCGTCGCCGGGTGGAAGGGCGCGGAGGTGATGTGCTGGATGGCGTTGATGTCGATGAATGCCCTGAATTCGGCAGACGTGAAGCAACTAGCGTTATCGCTAACAAGCGTGTCGGGTATACCAAACGAACTGAACACCTTGCGCAATTGTTTAATGGTTGCGGCTGAGGAGGTGTTCGCAACTGGGATAACCTCTAACCACTTGGAATAAGCATCCACTATAAGGAGAAAAAGCGATCCTCTGAAAGGGCCTGCGAAGTCAATGTGCACGCGGGACCACGGCCCCTTTGCCGCATCCCATTCCCTGTGCGGAAGTCGGGCCTCTTCGGGCCGGGAGCTTTGGCAACTCTCGCAAGTGCCCACCATGTGCTCGATATCGGCGTCCAACTGGGGCCACCAGAAGTAGCTCCTGGCCAGTCCCTTGGAGCGGACAATCCGAGGGTGGCTGACGTGCAGCAGCTTGAGCACCCTTGCTCTCAGGGACTCAGGGACAACTACTCGCTGGCCCCACAGGAGGCAACCCCTCTCCATGGACAGTTCTAACCTTTTCCTGAAAAATGGGGCAAATTCCGCCGCCGGGGAGGACGTTGGCCACCCTTTCTGCACCCATGAACTAACCAGGGCCAACGTTTTGTCCCTGCCCGTCGCCTTGGCGATCTCTGCGGGCACTATGGGGGGGTGAATCCAGGACCTCTATCATGAGCACTTGGTGGTCTTGTTCCACCTCGCACACGTGGCTGCACGTGTGGGGGAGGGGTGACCTCGACAGGGCGTCCGCGTGACTTATGTCCTTTCCAGGGCGATACACCAGCGCGTTCTGGTACGCGTTTAAAAAAATGGCCCACCTGAGCATCCTAGGGGACAGAATCTGTGGAGTGGGCTTGTCTGCGGTGAAAATGCCTAGCAGGGGCTTGTGGTCAGTCACGATGGTAAAGGGGCGGCCATAGAGGAAGTCGTGAAACTTCTTCGTCTCAGCAATTATCGCTAATGCCTCCCTGTCTGTCTGTACATAGTTACGCTCTGCCTTAGATAGGGACCTGGAGTAGAACGCCACTGGAGCTTCCCGCCCGTTTTCCAACACGTGGCACAGGACCGCCCCCACCCCCACTGGAGATGCATCACATACCAGAACCACTGGTTTCTTGGGGTCAAAATGGGTTAATATGGCATCTGAGAATAAGAGTTGTTTCAGCTCATTGAATGCCCTCTCCTGACTCTCGCCCCATCACCACGCCTCGTCCTTTTTTAGCAACTTATGAAGCGGCTCCGCTACCGATGCCTTCCTAGGCAGGAAGGAATGGTAGAAGTTTAAGAGCCCCAGGAACGACTGCAATTCGGGCTTGGAGGTCGGGCGAGGAGTATTTTGAATGGCGGCCACCTTTGATTCGGAGGGTTTAATGCCTGCTGGGGTTACCCGGAAACCCAGGAACTCAACCTCTTTTGCGAAGAAGACGCATTTGTCTTTCCACAACCTCAACCCCGCCTTTTCAAATACCGTCAGTACTTTGTCTAGCCTCTCAGCCAATTCTGACTCACTTCCCCCTGTTATCAATACGTCGTCAAAATATGGCAAGACCCCCTCCAGACCCTTTAAGAGACGTTCCACTAGTGATTGGAAGATGCCTGGCGCCGAGTTCACGCCAAACTGTAGGCGCGTCACCTGGAACGCCCCCTTATGAGTGACTATCGTCTGCGTAGCAGCTGCAGCTGGGGTTACCGAGAGCTGCTGATAAGCCTGCGCCAGGTCAAGCTTTGCAAAGCACTTTCCCCCATGTAACCTGGCCAACAGGTGGCTGACTACCGTCACCGGATATGCATTTGGGCGTATCGCCTTATTAATGGTACATTTGTAATCAGCGCATATTCGAACCTCCCCGTTGGCCTTAAGCGCTGTTACAATCGGAGTTTCCCACTCCGCGGAATCAACAGGAACAAGGATCCCCTGGCCCACCAATTTGTCCAGTTCTGCCTCTATTTTGTCCTTGAGTGCAAAAGGCACTCTTCGGGGTTTGAGTCTTATTGGGCGGACCTCCGGGTCCAGGTCGAACACGACTGGGGGCCCCTTGAATTTTCCGAGTCCCTTCTTGAACACTTCGGGATGCGCGTTACACACCTCCTGTATTGGGTCAGTCCCAATGGCATGCACCCCCCCAATGAACAAACCCAGGGGCTTAAACCATTGTGTCCCGAGGAGGCAACAACTCCCCCCTTTGAGAACAACCAGGGGAAGTTCCGTGGCGTGTTGCTTGTATTGGACCTTGAATTTTCCAACCCCCAACACCGGAATGCTATTTCCCTGCACGTCCCGCAGCGTAGACCTCAGTGCTTTGAGCTTGGGCCGCACGTTGGGGGAAATTCCCAAAAACTCCCTCTGGGAAATGATGGAATATGAGGAACCCGAGTCTATCTCCATCTTAACGGGGACCCCTTGCACCAGTACCTCTACAAAATAACGTGGGTGTCCTACGGACACGCTGTGGACTGCCGTGTCGTCGTCGCTCTCGTCGGAGATGCGGCCCACGCCGTCCTGCTTCCTCGAGGGCCAGACGCCTTCCTGGTTCTTTGGTGAGTGGTCTGTTGCGCCTTTCTGGTCTCTGCGCCGCCGTCTGCAAACCTTGGCTATGTGGCCTCGGCGCCCGCAGTTGTGGCACTCAGCCTTCCTGAATGGGCACTTGATGCGGTCATGGGACACCCCGCAGCCATCGCAATGCCGGCCATCCTTCCGCACCTTCCAGATGTCCTTGTCCTCACTGCTCTCCGTGGAGGAGTGTGGTGCCCGCCTGGCCGCTTGCACCGAGTCCACTGCCTTGTCGGGTTGTGGGGGCCTTGATCTGAACCCCTTAACCCCGGCCCTCGTGGCTTCCGCCGCCTGCGCCTCCTTCATGACCTCTTGCAGCGTCGGGGGTGGCTCCTTGTTCATCAGCTTTCGCTGGACCTCTTCGTCCCACAGGCCGCACAGCATGCGGTCCCTGAGGGCGATTTCCAGGTTCTCCCACTTGCATGGGCCGGCGGCCAAACGGAGGGCCGCTGCAAAGGCAGCCACGGACTCACCAGGCGCCTGGACTCTCTTCCAGAACGCGTCCCGAGCCGAAAACATTGAGACCGAGGGCTGGAAATGGTCCCGCATCGCTTTCAGGAGCTGCTTGACCGGCACTTCGTTCACCTTCTTCGGAGACACCAGGTCCACCAATACCTTCATGGCGGGGAACCCGAGCATCCTGATGAGGATGGCCCTCTTCTTCCCCTCGTCTGAGATGTCGGACACCATCAGTGCGCTTTGGAAGTCCATCTCGAACAGTTCCTATTCTTCCGGTTTGTTGATGTTGAAACCGGCCTGAGTTGTCTTGATTCCATTATCCCACCTTCGTCGCCAATTTAGTGTTTGAGAACCAAGACAATAGAAACAGCTGAAAGGATGGCTTAACACATCTTTATTGCATGATGGTCCGGGGGAACATGTGGTAATGGCGGATGAACAGCTCAATATATACTGTGGCTATACATTTGAATGTGGCTCCTCGATAGCCCATTGGCTACTGTCTGTGTGACATCACTCCCCGTCACGCCCTTCTTGTCCAGGTGAGGTGGTGGCGGGAATCTTCCCGTGCTGTAGGAATTTGGGGAATTGGAACCATGTGAGCTGGGCGCTCGCTATTGCCCCTAGTGGTCACTAGCTCGCGCCCTGATACAGAAGGTTACAGTGTTACAGCTGGTGATTGTTATATCCACTCATTCGAGTGTTACATTACTTAAAGGCACAATATTCCAAACACAACACACGACATTATTATGACTTGCAATGTCTTGCTTCCGACCTGCTAAGTGGGCAGGAGCTGGGACAGAAACAAGCGCTCACTCCCGTCGCACAGCCCTCCGGGTCTCGAACTGCTGACCTGCCCGACCTTCCGGTCGTCGCGCTCGGCGTTGTCACCACACTCAAAGGCACGGCGGGAGAAATGAGGGTTTGAGACAGAGTGTGCGAGTTTTCTGACACACACCTTCCCCAGTTCCGGCAGCAGCAGGGCCTCTCGTGCTACGTTTGTGTGAATGCGTGTGCACGTGTGCGTAATGCACTGGACGCTCGGGACCCGAAGGGCAGCGGAGAAATCCCGAGAGAGAGAAAAGAGTGCGTCTGTCTAGTCTGGGCGGAAGAGGGTGAAGGGGAGCTGGCCGGCCTCGAACGCGGGCCAGCACCACCTTATCCTCCACAGGATGGTGGGTGGAGAGGAAGAAGGGGCGGGGGGGGCATCTCTCTCCCTTTCCCCCTCGCCCTGGTCCAGCAACTCCAGTTAGGGAGAAAGGCGAGTCCGCCGTGCAGAGCTGCAACAGCCACCATACTTCTATACTCCCCCCCCCCAAAAAAAAAAAAAAAATTATAGCACTTAGTGCACTCTCTGGATGGCTCACAAGGTCATTCTCATTTTGCCCCACACACACATACACACACATGTTGGGTCCTCATTTTACCCACCTCGGAAGGATGGAAGCCTGAGTCAACCTGCCTGGAGCACACGGCGTCAGGATCGAACTCGCATCGCAAGGTTGGGGGGGTTGGCCACAGTAGAGAGCAGCCGTTTAACCACTGCGTCACCGAGTCTGCCCGGGCTGGCCAGGTGAGCGGAGGGGCAGACAGGGGACGTGGGCGAGGAGGTGGGGCGGGGGGGGGGACCCCTTCTGGCGGCGGTGGGAGGGTGGGACATGGGTGGGAGGGAGGCGCTTCTTTGTATCTCCCCACCCCCCCTCCACCACTCCTCCTCCCAATTCCCCCCCTCCTCTTCCTCCCCCCCCCCCTTTCCTATTCACCAGCCACCCCTGGCTGCGTGGCATTGACCAAAGGGGGGAATTGCTGACAGGTGATGGAGCGGGACGTGTGTGTGTGGGGGTGGTGGTTAAGTGTCAGTTGCATCCACCGGAGAGGGAGGACTCAGCAGAATCTCCCAAACAGAGAGGAGAGAGAACCACACAGAGACGAGGCAGGGCTCCATCTGTCGCAGCCCCTGTGTGTGTGTGTGTGTGTGTGTGTGTGGCCTTCTTGGGCTCCCAGTCGCCCCCCTTTGGGCCACCCGGGCGGACGGGCTGGCTGGCTCTCGGGAAGAGAGGAGAAGGATGGGCGGGGGGGGGGGGGATGATGATGATGATGAGGGTCCGCCTGGCAGGCAGCCTCCTCTCTCTTGGGCAATTCTCTTCAGTCCCAGGCTCCACTCAGCTGCCTTTAGAGGGAAGGGTTGCCTCTTTTGCCTTCCTCACTTGTCCAACGAGTTAGGAGGCAAAAGCTGACTCCGTGGGAGAGGAGAGAGAATTGATGTTGTTGTTGTTGTTGTTGTTGTTGTTGTTGTTGTTGTTGTTGTTGTTGTTGTTGTTGTTGTTGTTGTTGTTGTCCTGATCACACAAAACCGCACAGGACTTTTTTTTTGGCGGAGAAAAATGTGAGATGGTGGGGAGCAGAGAAGACGGAGGAGAGAGTGAGGAGGAGGAGGAGGCATGTGATGGGTATGTCGAGTACCAAGGCTTTTCGAGGATGTGAATGAACTCCAGGGCTGTTCTGAGTGGGAGGCAAAGGAGAGGGGGAGCCCAACAGATACAGTGGGGTGGGTGGGTATTGGGGAACGACACCCAGCCGCCCAGAGCCTGGGAGCCCTTATACTGCTATATACATTGATGATTGCTCAGTGTGCCTCATGACTTTATTTTTTATTTTCATTCTCCTCTGGGATACGTGTAAATAAAGAGTATCCTCTCTCTTCCTCTCTCTGTCTTTTCCCTTCCCCCTGGAAACTTTCCACTCCTTCTTGCCTATCCCTATCATTGGCTTTTAACCCCCGTCTCTTTTACTGGCACCTCCTCTAGCTTCATCTCTTCCCTGCATCCCTGTCCTCTCACCTGCTTCCTGAACCACCTTGTCTTTCCCTTTCTCAGGGCATCATACTTTGCTGAGATATAGCTGTGTCAACTGGGAGCTGCCATCACGGAGAGACCACAGGAACCCGCCTTGGGTCCTTCATGTCCCTTTGACGGGAACTTTTGGATTCAAAGACCCTCACACGCACCCCAACAGGGGTGCTTTGCTTGCATCTCCAAAGCACCTCTTGTCCGGCAAGGATCGCCCGCCCTGCCTCCCTCGTCTGCTCTTTGCCTCATGGAGAATAAGGGCTGCAAAGGGGATACTCTGCGGCCACCGGTGCAGTGCAAACATTCTGTAGAGAAGAAGACGATGACTAATCCAACCACGGTGATAGAAATCTACCCAGACACCACTGAGGTGAACGATTACTATCTCTGGTCCATCTTCAACTTTGTATACCTCAATTTCTGCTGTCTGGGTTTCATTGCTTTGGCATATTCTTTGAAAGTAAGTACCCATTGCAGCCCTGTATGGTGAGATCCCATGGTCTCAGACCCATAGCGGAAGTAAGGTGGCGTTAACGGAATGCTGCTAGTTTGTTCCTTCTCTCAAAAAAGAGCTTTTCGTAGAGAGCTTTTTGTTGTGGCATGTTCTATGTGTAGGCGCAGAGGTGGGAGGTTTTGAGTTATGGAGGTAGACGTTCTTTAGAGAGAAAGACAGAAATATTTTGGCTTCTGTAGTTAGGATCTGTGACTTTTAGAAAAGCAGCCAAAATGATTGTTGGTGATATATATGTATGTAAACAATAACATGCAGACCTTCTCAAGCCAAGATAAGAGGGATAAATAATAAAATGAAGACTGAATGTAAATTGATAAGATAGAAACACCATCCACTGTAAATATTAACTGGCATTTGCTGTTGCTGGAAATTGGTGGCAATCTCTTTCTTTCGATTTTATGGTTGATAAGGCAGGCAAATGAATTAGACACAAAACACGCACTGGTGACTGTCAGGATGTCAACAGAGGTCTTGTAACAGTTTTCTAGTGACTCCATGACTGAATAGAGATTTTAAATTCAGTGCTACAAGATAATCGTTCCTGAAATATGAAAGGCAATATAATCTGCCCGTACACTACTTCCCAAACGTTAATTCCATTTTTACAATATTCTTAGAAACAAAAGTGTTTTTCAGCTTTGTTGTTGTTGTTCACTCGCACAGTCGATTCCGACCCTTTGCAACCCCATGGACCATTTCAGCTTTACAAGCAAAAATACTGTGCTTCAGCTAGGTTTTAAACATCTTGCCATTCATCAAATCTAGGAATATGGTTTACATTTCCCAGATAGGAATGGTGTGTTTAGTGTACTACAACTCAATGGCATCAGTGTTATGTGGAGTCCAACTGATGTGAAATCATGTTAAATACTGCTGTCTTCAGTAAAGGAAATGTGCATATTCCTACTAACTGGGATCATGTCTATCTTCTGGCAAGGGGCAATTTTGTGAAAAACATATTTAATGACCACAGAAACGTCTGCAGAAGCAGACAACGCTGGCTCTTCGGCTTTGAAACAGAGATGAGCACTGAACCCTAGAGTCAGCTATGACTGGCTTTCGAGCAAGGGAAACCTTTACCTTTAGAATAATGTTCCATAGAGATACAAGGATCAGTCCTTCCATAAACCTGTGGCACTGGGATCTAGCCTTTAAATCAGGCACATTTTCTTTCTGGAATCTTTGTGGGAAGGGCGAAGAATAATTTTTAAAAAGAGCCACAGTACAGAAGTCATGAGAAACCCTAGAGAAGCATCCTTAAGCACAATTGTCAGCTTCCAACTCTTTAGAGCAGGGGTGCCCAAGCTATAGCCCATGGGCCAGATCCGGCCCCGACACCAGTTCATCTGACCCACACCAGCCTCGGCACTCCCAGAAGTGGAAGTAAAATGCGCCTGTACAGGTGTGTTTTACTTCCGCTTCCGGGAGCAACGAGGTCGGTGTGGGCTGGATGAATTGGTTTCAGGGGCCGGATCTGCCCTGTGGGCCATAGTTTGGGCACCCCTGGTTTAAGCAGAGAAAATGGCAGCTTAAAATCTATCTCATCCTGTTGCATAACAGATTTCAAGGCACGCTTTACTTCCGATTCTAGTGGGAGGAACTGCTGAACCACATGACCGGCCTGCTGAACCATGTGACTGGCCCGCAGCCCAAAAAGTTTGAGCACTCCTGCTTTAGAGGACCTTACTGTCCTTAGTAACCCTTACTGCTCAAGGGAGAAGGCATTTTCATCCCTTAGTGGGTAAGAGGAATTGTATAAGTACAGCTGCTGTGCTATTGTTCAAATTACAGAGGCAAGAAAGGTAAGAGAGAGAAACTCATGCTTCACTCTCCCTTGGGTATCATAAATCACAAGGTCAGCACTGGGAACCTTCTAGGAGAATAAAACTGCTCAGTAGGGTTGACTGGAAGGCCATGACACATTGTCATGAAGTGTAGATCTGGAAATGGGTGCTTTTTGTTGATGTTTTTCAAGCCATGCAGGAGAGGAAGCACTTGGATTATTGAGTTAGAGAGGGCCTGCAGTCTTCTATATGCATGTCGAGGATGTTTGTCTTGCTTGGTTATCACAGAATGGAAATTACTCATATTGATGCCAGTTAGAGGGAGAGATAGCGGGCCATATAGTGTGTGTAACTTGTGTAACCTTTCCTAAGGTAACACTATCCTCTGAGCACACTAGACATGCTGGATTTATTCCTTATAACTGCAGGGTAAATATGAGCCAACAGCCGGGATCCAGGATTTCATTGCTGAGTGCAGCCAGCAAGCAAATTATAGTCATACATCAAAAAGAATTGCAATTTTCTCACACACCCCTCTTTTTGCCCCTTCTTATTAAAGGGGTGGCCAAGAATAGCTAACTGGACATGAGGATGAGGAGGTTTTAGGATGCTGGGCACCTACTGTTATAGCAGAGGTTCAATGAACTGAGAGGCAGAACACCCGATAGGATGTGTCTGAGCAGAAAGCGTTTACACTGCTCAGAGATTTCGTCACAGAAGTAGATCAATTAATTGCCTATAAGTCCAGTGACCGTGAATTCAACAACAGTTCTAAGCTAGCTGCAGCTCCATTTTCCTCAGAATTAACAAGCCCACCACCAAACAGTTTTTATCTGGGGTTCCAGTAGCCTTAAAGTTTTTTTTTAGAGGCTAACATTAAAATGTATTAGTTAGTCTTTAATGTGCCACAGTGTTTTGTTTTTTTGTCTTATCTGAGATGCTTGCACAGACAAACACAGCTACCTCTTCAAAAATTTGCAGAGGTGGTGTCCTCAGACACAACCCCACTGTACTCTTACAGAAGTCCCTGTTGTTTGTGCTCTGTCATTTCTCAGTTTCAGTCTGTGATCAGAATTGCAAATGTATTCCTTAAACTGCCATCCTGAGTATACCCATTTCTCTTAGAGTAAATCTCACTGAGCTGGCTGGACAGCTGAGTGGCTTAGGTATCTGGGAGTTTGAGAGTTCAATTATTGTGCCTCCTGTTTAATCATGGACAAACTGCACACTCTCAGGGCATCCCCAGAAGAAGGGAATGGTGAGCCACTTTTGTGCATTCTCTTCCTAAGAAACCCCAGAAAGAGTCTCCATAAATCAGAACTGACTTAACAGCATGCAATACATGCATAAATCTCACTGAGCTTACATATTCTTTATAATGAGTAAAAAAAAGTGTATCAGATCACACTATTTCTCTACCAGAAGATTTTTCAGGACACTAAATACATTTAATGTGCTATTTTATGGCAACTGCTGTACAATGGTTTCTCATTCTTTAGCAGGTTATTCAAAAGTTATATGGTTTTACCACCATAGTTTTCAAACATGATTTTTACTCTCTTTAGGAGCTGTGTTGGAAATGGCAGGAAGATCATTGCAATAAGAAGGCTGTTTTACAAATTTAATCCTCGCGTTGCTTTTTTGGCAGTGTGTGTGTTTGCCTTTCTTACAGGCTCATTGCAAAACAGGCAAAGATTTCAGAGCAAATAAGCTGTGGCAGAAATATACAATCCAGACCAGGATGCAGTACACAGAGCACTGTCTGCATTATGCAACATATAGCTTTAGAAAAATTGTGATTCTAATTTGTGTGCTAATATAATGTGCCAACATTATGGGCTAAGGTTTTGTTTTGAGAATTGGGAAAGATGAATTAATCTGACTCGAGTTTAGGAGGCTAGGCTTTATTGCTGCCAGGTTCTACTGAAACCAACAAGATCCAGATCTTTCTATCAAAATGTTCCAATGTGTATAAGGAAACCCAAAATCACATATAATCTATTAAGCATTAAATCTCTAGAATATATGATTACATGTGTTCTCCAGTGATTTTGCTGTATATTATGAGGTCAAACATTGCATTTCACAGAATACTTTTATTCAGTCCTTTCTATTGGCATATCTTCAATATAATGCTTTTGAGAATAAAGATGCAGGAGGAATATGTCCATAGCAGGACAAGACCACTTTGAGAATTGAAACATAAAAAATGTTCTTTGGCTTGCGGGTAGTTACTGGAGCTAAAAGATGAACCTTGTTGTTCAACAGACAGAGTATAGGTAAAAGTAAAGGTCGTCCTTGCTCGAAAGCCAGTCATATCCGACTCTAGGGTTCAGCGCTCATCTCGGTTTACAGTCAAAGAGCCAGTGCTGTCTGCATTTGCAGATGTTTCCGTGGACATGTGGCAGGCATGACTAGACACCGGAGTGCACGGAATGTTGCTTACCTTCCCACCGAAGTGGTACCTATTTATCTACTTGCAATTTCTTGCTTTCAAACTGCTAGGTTGGCAGGAGCTGGGACAGACAACAGGAGCTCACTCCGTCATGCAGTACTTGGGTTTTGAACTGCTGACCTGCCGACCTTCCAGGCGTCATGTTCAGCGTCTTAACCATTAAGCCACTGCACATATCTGTCAAGTGCAGCTCCGGAGAATTCGGGACCTGCGCAGCAGCCTTCTGCGTAGAAGCCTTCTACGCATGCGTAGAAGCCTTCTGGGCAGTAGCCTTCTGGGCATAACCCTTATATGCATGCGCAGAAGCCTTCTATGCATGTGTAAAAAGGTTTTGTGCAGAAGGCAACTGTGCAGAAGGCTTCTACGCATGCATAGAAGTGTTCTGCGCAGAAGGGGATGCACAGTAAGTACTTTCCCCTGTCGTCAAATTACGGGATGGCGGCAAATGGCGGAGGGAAAGTAGAGTTTGCGGTGCTGAATTATGGAAAATCCCAGCCAATCCGGGATACTTGACTGCAGTTCCTAGACAGAGTATATTGCTCTGCTAATCAGAAAAATGTGGAAAAATAAGTCCTTAATTTTTATACTGGGCTGCTTGATCCAGATGCTTATCAACTGCAGGGACTGATGACACACATACTAATGCTCTCTTCTTTAACCTAAAAGACCTGAGCACTCTCAAGCACAGGTCAACATTCTCTCTCTGGTTATAACATAGTTGCTCTTTCAGACCCTGCATCCCCGATACACTGGCAGTAAATGGTCCTTTCATGCCCCACACTCTTTCCATCACTGTTTCTGCTTAGAGACATTTTTTTCCAAGCGATGCAGAAATAGGGGAAATGAAACACTAAACAATGATGAGCATCTAATTTTTGGATGGTAGGGATGTTGTGATGTAAAGTGCACCAAGCCCTGATGTGTGAAATCTGGACCCAAATCAGATTGCTAGCAATCTTCTACGTCTGCATTAGCTATAATTAGATTTCAAAAACAAAGGATGAGATCAGAATCCACAGGCTACTGAGAAGGAGTGTGTCCTAAGGGGTTTGGCTGTGTTTCTTCCCTTTATTTTTCTTCTTCTTTCCAAGTAACTGCCCAAAAGAAACTTCAACAGCTGGATTTGGAAAACTTCCAGGGAAGCTATTGAAAGGGACTTTTTATAGTATTTGAAGTGGCATCTGCTAAGCTCACTGCATGATAACATTCTCAACATATATGGAATGAGATGGTAATTTGTGTGCAGCACTT
Source organism: Bradypodion ventrale (assembly GCA_035047345.1). NCBI lineage: Eukaryota > Metazoa > Chordata > Lepidosauria > Squamata > Chamaeleonidae > Bradypodion > Bradypodion ventrale. The sequence continues at coordinate 369,020,867 of JAWDJE010000001.1, read as the reverse complement.
GAGCCAAAATCATCACCCTCTCTGGCAAAAATTGTATTAAATAGAGAGATATTAGCAAATTTGTAGGCTATTGCCCCAAACACCTAGAAATAAAATTGAGCAGGGGAGCTGAAAGTAGACTGGTAAACAGATAGGAGAGTCAAATTCAATAGTATATGTTGGGAATACCAGTGTACCAGTGTTGCTACAAAAGTCTTGTAGTGTGTTTACAATATACTGATTTCATGTCTGTTGTATTGGATGAATTATTCAAGGGTGCTCTACAAAGGATTACAAAGATATAAGGCATTTATTCCCATTTGGAAGTAGCTTTTGAAATTGACTTAGCTGTCTCACACCAGCCAAATAAAAAAGCTAGGTACCTGTATTTTAAAGTAACCCAGCCTTGCTGTTTGTACATAGAGTGGATTTATACAAGAGCAACTAATGGCAGATTTAACTTGAAAGGTATTGAATGTAATACATTTTATAACTAAGTACAAAGTGAAAGCAGGGTTAATTACATTAGATATTTTAAATTCATATGGTTGTACTGTATGGCATTGGCAGCCAGGGCATCAGGGCGGTACTACCAGTACTGTCGTATAGGGCCCGGAGCTTACAGGGGCCCTGCCGCCTTTTGGTCAAAGAGTGTGGCGACAGAGAAAAGTGTGGGGGGGGGAGGGGGCATACCTGTCAAGTTTCAGGAAATTTATATCAAATAAGGGAAATTTCCTGGCCAAAACAGGAAACCGGACAGCTATGCTTATCCTGTGCTGGCCTCCAGTCTAACTCCAGTCTAATTGCAATCTAACTAATATGGGATGACAGCGGGAAAGAGTGTAAAATACAGGGTTTTTACAGAAATTTCCTGAAACTTGACAGGTATGGTGGGTGGGTGGGTGGGTGGGGGCAATATGATTGCTCAGTAAGGGACCCAGAAATTTCTGAATGCAGCCCTGTTGCCAGCATTAAATTTTTTGGTAGAGGAGCATAGATTTAAAGTGTGGTTCATAGGTGTGATTCACCAGTTATATTCAGAAAACTATGCCATGGTATTAGTGAAGAATAATATAACACAACAAATTTCCCTAGGCTGGGATACAAGCCTGCAATGTCTCCTTTCTCCTATATTATTTAATTTATATACAGTAAAACCTCGCATAAAGAGTGCCTCACTTAGAGACTAACTCACTTAAAGAGCAGAATTTTCTCTGAATGGCTGCCTCGCTGAACAACTAAAACCAACCAAAGATTCGCTTAACAACTAAATCAGGGTTCGCAATCCCCCCCACCAGAAATCACAATTGGTCACTTACAAATGGTGTTTCGCTTAAAGAACAAACTTGCTTAAAGAGCAATCCCGTGGAACGCATTATGCTCTTTAAGTGAGGTACCACTGTACTGAATTGTTAGCAAATGCTATTAGGCAAGATGAATTAATAATGGGTACAGCCCACTATGGCTGAAGATTAGTGATGCAAGGGATGATAGAGTTTCTCTATAAAACAAGTAGAGGTACTGAAAAACAGTTTTTATAGCAAAGCCCAGTATCAACACAATGTACTCTTCAACAGCTGCCAGGACCCCAGTTAGGTTCAAGACTAACAAGTGACCTCTGGACTGCCCCCTGAAAAACATTTTCTAATATTCTGAGCAGTGTCAGATGACTGCCATTTTTAGTTGTTACACTGCCCCACAACAACTTAATGTTAAGGAGACTTAAAAAATCAAAATGGTTGCTGACAGTCACCCAGGGCTAGTTCAAAGCAATCTTGCCTTCCATAGGTAGCCTGCCACCTCTGGATTAATGAGTTGGGGCTCATCTATGATAGGAAAGAAATTACCAGAAAAATTCTTGCACCAGGCTCCATGAATCCTAGAACCAGTCTTACTCTGCATGTGAACTTGTACGAATGCATTGGAGCAGGGTGGGGGAACATAATGGATGGCCTTTGTGCTAAATGTAGAGAAAGAAAGAGAGAAATAAATAAAGAAAAGTTTTCCAAGGAGCTCCTAGAAAGGTGGTTTAAAAACAGAAGCAGAATATTTTGGTGAATGAGTTCATTTTCTCTTTATCTTATATTCAGAAGAAGGTAGGAGAAAGAGTTCAATTTCTGAAAAACAGAAATGCCAGTACTGTATTAACTCAAGTGGAACCCCATTATCTTCCATAAGCCTTAATTCTAAGTATCAAGGGTAGGAATCTGATAAGCTGTAGCTGTTCAGTGATGAAGAGAGTGCCTACTGTGCATAATAAAAGACTCTTTTCTGCAGGTATTCTGGGACTCAGTCTGAGCACTGAAAACAGGTTCTAAGTTTGATAATCCTAAACACAAATAAAGTCTTAGGGCTTCATTTGTTTCAAAGAATGTTTTTAATATACCTTAGACATTTTCATGTGTATTCTTCTTCTGTGTCTAGGCCAGACATGAAACTGCCAAAATGAAGCCACATTTTGTTGAGTTCATTCTGCAGTTCCCTTTTGCCTGACCTAGTGTGAGAAGGATGAGCCAGCAACACAAGTTTGCCATTACCAGGTATGCCTGATTGTTGCTCAAAAATACCACAATCTTTGAGGAGGCTCTTTCTGTGTATGTCCCTCACATTCTGACTAGTAGGAACCCAGAGGAATATTTGGTTTGGATAGGGTTGCCATATGTCCCAGAAAACCAGGAATTTCCTGTATTTTGATTGTCCCCGTTTCTTAACATACATAACACCCAGCCAGTTCTGTAAAAATCATTGAAAAGGGGGGGGGGAAATCAACTTTTTCTTGCTGCCTTAGAGCGGTGCCTCTACTTAAGCACCAGGCAGCATCTGTAGCAGCTGCCACAGCAGCTTGGTGGCTGAAGAAGAAGGAGGAGGAGATTGGGTTGATCAGCGTGGCCTGATCATCTGTAAGCAGAGGTCCCCAGCAGCAGTGCGGGGGTGGTGGTGGTTCACTGAAACCACTTCACAGCTGATAGGCAGCTTGCCAACGGTATAAATTGAAGGTACCTGAAAGGAGAATGAGGAAAAGGAGGGGTGCATGGGGGGGAAGAAGCGGACAAAGGCACTCCAGTAGGTCTCTTCAGCAGCCCCATCCGACACATGCACAGTTTGAAGAATACAATGACATCACATGGCTGTCCCGGTTTGTTGGGAAAGAATTATGTTAACCCTAGTTTTGGAGAGAAGAGTGTCAATAGTGTTAAAGAATTGGGTTTGTTTGACATCAGTAGTGTGAGATGAACCACTGAAGAGAAACTGGGAGGCTGTGACAAAAAAGAAACTCAAAGAAGCTTCTAGAAATTTGGAGAAGGAATCATAATTTTACCTATTGAACTTTGGGGGAAACAGAATAAAAAGATTTTGAGATTGTTTCATTATCTTACATTAAATAATAGCAATGAAGAATAATAATTAGAACAAAAATTAGAATGAAAATCCACTTCTAAAAAAGAGATCTTCCAAAGAGGTAGCCGTTTTAATCTCTACCACAAATAAAAATGAAATTTAACCATATTGTTAATAAGTAAAATCTAAAAGTTGGACTGGTAATAGTTTCATTATGTGACAGAAATGTCTTTTCTTAAAAGTGAGCTTTCTTGTCCATCAGAACTATTCATTACAAAAGTTTTGAAATGGATAATGTACAGCCTGATAAAGGACTTTCTTTTCTTTATTTATTCACATCAGAGAATTGCACTATTTAAAATTATGGACATAAATGAAATAGAGACCATGTTTAAAACATATTAAAATATTAAAAGAGAATACACTACTATATTTCACCAGAAGCAGGTTATTTCAGTAGTGTTGTCTCAACCATTTACTAGATCATATTTTGTACATGTGGTGAGGCATAAATTGCATGCAGATAAAATGCTGCATTGATTGATTTTTTCCTATCCACAAAAACATTGTATTGTATCCAAGTAGCCCAATTTTTTAATCATTTTTTACTTCTAAGTCTATTAAGTGATTTCCAGATACAGTAGTCCATCCAGAATCTTATCATGGTGGGAAACACTCTTTGCCATTCATCAATTTGGTAAGGTACTGTATGTTGTTTTTACTCTCAATAGGTTTAGTCTAACTAATCCTGGTTTAATATTTAAAGCCTGAGATGTGTGCAAGAAACCTTTCCTTGATTTTTAGCCATCAAGGGGCTGGTGTTAATTAAGTAGATGTGTTTGGTGCTTTATTGCCTTATTTCATTCATTATTTGCTAGCAATAGCAATTACACTTATATACTGCCCCATAGCCTGCTTCCCATACTTCTGGCAGTGTAAGACAGAAGCCGATTTCCAAGTGCTGGTTGCTGCTTCCTGCCACCATTGCTATGGGTACCTGGAAATCAGCTTCTGTCTCTTCAAGCCACCAGAGGGGTGGGCACCTGCTTCCCATACCTCCAGCAGCATAATGAGACAGACACCGATTTCCAAGCGGGAGCAACAAGCAGCACTTGGAAATTGGCTTCTGTCTCTTTAAGCTGCCAGAAGTATGGGAAGAAGGCACCCACCCCTCCAGTGGCTTTAAGAGGCAGAAGGCAATTTCCAAGTACAGTAAAACCCCTACTTACAGGGGGAAAGTCGGTTCCGTAGGCTTTGCTTAAATTGGGTTTTTATGTAACTCAAAGTGAACCCATAGGAAAAATTAATTTTTACGTGACTCGAAGCAAACCCATAGGAAAAATGAATTTTTTACGTAAATCGAAGCAAACGCATAGGAAAAAGAATCTTTATGTAACTCAAAGGAAACCCATAGGAAATTGTGTAAATCGGGACATGGTTTTAGCACAAATCATTATGTAAGTTGAATTTTATGTAACTCGGGGCATTTGTAAGTCGGGGTTTTACTGTACCCATAAGCAGCAGTGCCAGGAAGCAGCTTCTCTTGCCTCCCCTGACCTGTTGCCGCACAATAAACAAACGGGGGAAGATGAGAGAAGCGGCCATGGCAAGCCTCCTCCCCCATATCTAAGGTTACAATGTTATACACCCTTTCCAGAAAGTAAATCTAGTTAGATGTAACAGGCTTAGCTTCTCATTACACATTCATTTCAACATGTCCCTTACGCTACAGAAAATATACTACAAATATAGTAATGAAAATGTTTTATAGTTATGTTGCTTTTAGTTATTTTCAATAGTTATTTTTAGTTAAAAATAGTTTTATTTTCAATAGTTATTTTTAGTTATTTTAAATAGTATGTAACTTGTGGCCCTCCAGGTGTTGTTAAACTATACTTCCCGTCATTCATCTTCATCAACTGTGCTGGCTAGGTCTTTTGGAATATGTATAAAACTGAAATATTTAAAATTCCATATCAATTAGAAGAATAAATCAACGCAATAGAATAGGCAGCAAATAAGCAAATACGAAGGTTGAAGGGAACCTTTCTTTTAGATAGTTCTAGTAGCTCAAGTCGTTAAGATGCTGAACTGGCTGATTGGAAGGTCAGAATTTGGTTCCAGGGTACTGCATGATGGAGTGAGGTCGCGTCTCTGTCCTAACTCCTGCCTTGAAAGCAAGAAATTGCAAGTACAGTAATACCCCACATAACGTGTGCACCGCACAATGTTAAAACAGCACAACGTTAAGAAATCTGAAGAAAAATTTGCACTGCACAATGGTAAGTTAACGTTGTGCGATACATAGCTTTTAATGCCTGATTGATAGTACCAGTAGAGGGAGACATAATCTTGTTTTTTGAATACAGTATCTCTATGGAGTTTGACGTTGTGCGATACATGCCATACGGTTTAACGTTGTATGATACATGTATCACACAACATTAAAAATCTTACAACTTTAAGGATCGTGGAATCAAGCTTTAACCTTATGCGGGGTGTTACTGTAGATAAATAGGTACCACTTTAATAGGAAGGTAAACAGCATTTCGTGCACTCTGGTGTTGAGGCATTCCTGCCACATGATCACAGAAATGTCTGCAAACACAGACAATGCTGCTTCTGACTATAAACCGATATGAGCACCAAACCCTAGAGTCGGATACAACTGGCTTTCAAGTAAGAACAACCTTTACTAGTACTTTACACTTGAAAGAGCTTGCTTTTCACTATTCCTACAAATATGTTTATTGTTTTAATAAAGCTTTAATACTTCTGAGAATAAGAGGAATTGAAAAAAATGCTCTCATATACAGGCACAGAGTTAAAACCAGATTAATTGAAATGTGCAACCTAGTAATTAAAAATACTAGACAGAAAGAGAGAGAGAGACTCTTGCTAAAAGTAATGTAGTTACCAATAATGAATTACTTTTTATAAGAAATAAAAGAAATAGTGTGATAACTTAAAGACTAAAGGATTTGTGTCAGCTTTCATGGATTATCATCTCCTTCCTCAGACACACAAGGAACAATTGAGAAGTTAAATGTTATTTTACTAGTGTAAATTTCTAGTTATTTTCAAAAGTGTGCAACTTCTGGCCCTCCAAGAGTTGTTGAACTATAATTCCCAACATTCATCTTCATTGACTTTGTTGGCTATGTCTACTAGGAATTGCAGTACACTAGTTACTCCTTCCCGTCCAACTGATATATATATATATATATATATATATATATATATATATATATATATATATATATATATATATATATATATATATATATATATATATATATATATATATATATATATATATATATATATATATATATATTCATCAGTTAGGATGAATTAAAAGTCAAATAGGATGGGCATCAAGAGGTAGTGGAGACAAGGCAATATTCATGCTTATACACATAAACCATTCACTGCAGCTGTGTAAACACAAGTTACTTGCATTCTTAAGAAGGATTTGTTTCTAGACAGTATGCATAATTCAACACAAATTATGCAAAGAACATTGACTACTACCACAGGGATCCTCAACCAATGGCCTGCAGGCTGGATTCAGCCTGCAGCAACAAGTCCTCCGACCATCACTCTCACTCCAGCCACCATTTCCACTGCCACTGCCACTTCAATCCTTGTCTCCTCCACTTGGGTTGCCATGTCCCTAAAGGTGCTCCGTAGCAGGGTGGATGTCAGGACCACCACCAGAAATTTCTAGGCCTCATACTGAGCAATCCTATTGCCCCCCTCCCCACACATACTTATGGCTGGCGGCAGCAGGGCCCCTGTCCGCTCCGGGCCCTATACGGCAGTACTGGTAGTACTACCCTCATGGAGGCACTGGTGGATGTTATAAGGTTTACAAAATTCGCCCTGCTATGGAGCACCATTAGGGATACGCCAAGCCAAGCAGAGGAGACAAGGGTGGTGGTAGAAGCAGCCACGGACATGTTTTCGGCAGGCGCAGGCATGTTTCTTTCACCCACGTATAAGGTTGCCATAATTCTCTCCCGCCAAACCGGAACAGCAACATGACATCATTGCATTCTTCAAACTGTGCATGCGTCAGGGAGACAGCGGCTCTAAGACCCTGAAGAATTCCTATCCAGGGCGGACAGCCTTCATCAGTTTAAAATAAACTGTAGTCAAGAGGTTTTTTTCTATGTGATTCTTCTTGCAAAAGCCTATTCTTGATGGTTCTATTTTTATGAATAAAATTTCTTGGGCCACTCTTGAAACCACACTTCCTCTCTTTGAAGTCACCCCACCTCTCTCTGAGGTCACCCCACCCTCCCCCTCAAACACACCACTCTGAAATAGAGTCACCCTCAAACCCCACATGAGGACCCCTGGAAGAAAGTTCTAAAGAGGGGCCCAAAATGGCAATGCAGTCCATGGTGCCTCCGTCCCCCCCCCCCCCCCAGGAAAAAAGCAGGAGACAGGAAGGGATTTATTTTGGAGGAGGACCTTTGCGATGGAGGACTCTTCATCTTCTGTCCACCCTGTCCCCTTCCTCTCTAGGAATACCAACCCTATGCAATTAACCCTTTGTGGTCACATGAAGAAGGAATCCTCCGTCCCAGTGTATGGTGGAGGTTAGGCTTCTTAGATTTTAGTGTCTTGCATGGAAGACAAAGAAGGAGCCGCAGTGGGGGCTAAAACACAGGTTTATTTCATGATGGTCAGGATGAACATGTGGTAATGGCGGAGGTACAGCTCATTTTATACTGCAGTAATCCATTTGAATATTGTTGCACAGTAGCTCATTGGCTGCTACCAGCGTGACATCATTCTGAGTCACGCCCATCTTCTCCAGGTGATCCTAGTGCGGGAAAGGTTCCCGCGGCTGCCGGTGATTGGGGAATGTGAACCATGTGAGCTGAACGCTCGCAGCTGCCCTCTATGGGCAGCTTACTCGCATTCCTTAAACAGCTAGGTTACATTGTAATCATTGTCAGGTTACATTCATACATTCTTAAAGTAATACTGTTACATACACAACATAGATATAGGTATTTCTTGCTCCCTCCCGGCTTTTGAGGAAAAGGGCTGAGGACGACTCCTTGTCCCCCAAACTTAATGGTGAGCCAAGGGGTTTTTGCAAAGAGTAATTTCACTGCCTCCATGCCTTTCTTTCAATTACCTCACTTGCAAGTGTCTCAGGGTGCTGTTTTGCCTTCGCTGCTTTCAAGAAAGAGAATTAAAAGAAAGGCAGGGAGGCAGTGAATTAACTCTTTGCAAAAATCCCTTGGTGAGTGGTGATCTTGCTTCCTTTGTTCAAATTTAAAAATCTGGGACTTTTACATATTTTTTCTTGAACCGGCCAGGACAGCTTAAATCCAGGAAACTCTTGAAAACCGGGACATATGGCAACCCTACCCACACAATGCAGCTCCTCCAGGTGATGAGCAGTGGGGGGAGAAGCAGGGGAGCAGTGGGGGAGTAGGGGGAGCTTTTTTGGGTGTGGTGGGCTTGGGGCCATCGCTGCCGCTGCCACCAAAGGAAGTGGTGATGCAGAGACCACCAGTCTGGCCCCTCATCAGTCTGAGGGAGTGTGACCCAGCCCCAGGCTTAAAAAGTTGAGGACCCCTGCACTAACATCACTAAAGCTGCATGTCTCTTCAGGCAAAGTTAACTGAAACCTCAGTCATGAATGTAAGTCCAGATATTTCTTTTATTTAAAAAGAACTACAGTATTTTGTATTAAAGTAAATTGAAAATAAAAGTGGCTACGGTGCAGGGAATATGATGAAGGTTATAGGTTCCCTAGAGTTAGCTCTTAGAACTTTAAATAAATTATAGATTTAAAAGATGAAATCCCATGACAACTGTAGCTTCGTTTCCACTATCTGCACAGTTTTAAAAGTATTCTGCATATTTCCCTGTCAAACATTTGCTTGGTGCTTATAATATAAGACTGTGGGGGTTTTAGTACCTGAAGTACTACTTTGCGTGAGGTAGGGTTGGTTGAAACACTGCTTCATAGGAAAGCAAAGACCTCTTATTGTTTCTGAGACTGAAGTTGATACAAGATGTCTCAGCACAGTGAAACAGACCCTCAAGAATTATCCAGCTCCCTAAAGAAACCCAGTGCAAAACCAAGACAACCAATATTTGTTATTGTAGATTCTACAACTTGACCAAAATATATTGTGCATAAAACTCTGATCTCAGGTCAAAGTTAGTATATTTTTCTTATTGTGAAGCGAACTGAATATACTCATGCACCCAAGTACAGCAAGATAGGCTAGTTTTTTAAATCAAATAGACACAGACAAGCCAGTCTATGTTATTATCTTCATTATATGGAAACATTTATTGCTTTTTAAAACACATTTTATAGGAATGTACAAATATCACTTCGGAAAGTATGCAACACATCAAGATAAATTAAATTAGGTTTTACATTCCTATTATTCCACATAGGAGGTAATATGTGGCATCATGATAGACACAGGGGCCAGTCAGGCAGCACTGTGTAATTATAGCTTCTGCCTAAAACTTCAAAGTGCCTAAGCCTGATCTGAAGCAGAAGCAATATAGAAATGTAACCTTTTCCATATTTTGTTAATATTTGCTACATATTTTAGGCAATGGTGGGAAGCAATCAAGGAGTAAAACATGCAGTATGAATTGAAACATGATTGCTCTATTTAAAATTATGGACATACAGTATATGAAATAGAGGCAAAATTAAAAATAAATTAACATGTTAAAAGAATGATACTATATTTCACTAGAAGCAGGCTATTTCAGTAGTGTTGTCTCTGCTGCAGAGTTCAGTGGGTCTTATTGCAAAGTAAAGGTAGATAGAACTGTCACCCTATTGAAAGTTATACTTGCAGCTTCCATTCTGTAAAAATGAAAAATAAGCAGGTGATTGGCTGCCTGGCAGAAAATTCCCAATGAAGAAACATGTCCGTCAGGGTCTTATGAGGAACAAAAGCTAGTTGAACTTTGGGAATAGCACCTTTGCCTCAGAGTGCTGACATTAGTCACCAGAGAAATGAGGTTGTTTGTGCTTTTAACCATAGAAGGTGTTCGTGGTAGAGATCATGTATTGATTCAAGAAGATAAATTCTTTTTTCTTTTTTTAGGGGGAGGGAGGGATATTTTCTAAGTGATGTAGTGCATTTTCACTGCTCTAATAGAGTCTGTTTTTTCACTTCGTCTGCCCAACTAGCAAGGAACAGAGTACAAGTGTATAATTTGCTAATGTTGTAAAGTGACTCTCTTATTAAGCTACTTCATGGCATCATGGATTCCCACAAGAAGGAGCCTGGGCAGCCAGAAGCCTTGTTTTTGGTTCGTTTCCAGTGATTATTTGTGCTGCAATATATAATCTTTCCCTCAAATCAGGCTTTGTGCCTGATGACTGGAAGGTAGCGAATGTAACACCAATTTTCAAAAAAGGATCCAGGGGTGATCCAGGAAATTACAGGCCTGTCAGTTTGACATGTGTCCCAGGTAAAGTGATGGAAACCATCCTAAAAGATAGAATTAATAGGCACATAGAAGAGAAGGCGCTGCTAAAGGAGAGCCAACATGGCTTTTGCAAGGGCAAATCATGCCTCACTAATCTGTTGGAATTTTTTGAGAGTGTCAACAAGCATGTGGATAAGGGGGATCCAGTTGACATTGTTTATCTGGACTTTCAGAAGGCTTTTGACAAGGTCCCACACCAAAGGCTCTTGAATAAACTTACCAGTCATGGAATAAAGGGACAGGTCTTGTCCTGGATCAGCAACTGGCTAAGGGACAGGAAACAGAGGGTAGCACTAAATGGACACTTCTCCAAGTGGAGGGAAGTAAAGAGTGGGGTCCCCCAAGGTTCAGTACTGGGACCCCTGCTTTTCAACCTCTTCATAAATGATCTAGAGGTAGGAGTAAAAAGCAAGGTAGCCAAATTTGCTGACGACACTAAATTATACAGGGTAGTGAAAACTGTGAGAGATTGTGAAGAGCTCCAGAGGGATCTCTTGACACTGGGGGAGTGGGCAAAACAGTGGCAAATGAGCTTCAACATCAGTAAGTGCAGAGTGATGCATGTTGGGGCAAAAAACCCCAATTACATTTATAAACTGATGGGGTCTGAACTCTCTGCGACAAACCAGGAAAGGGACCTTGGTGTCCTGGTGGACTGCTCAATGAAGGTGTCAACCCAGTGTGCCTCAGCAGTGAAAAAAGCAAACTCAATGTTAGGGATCATTAGGAAGGGTATAGAAAATAAGTCAGCAAGTGTCATTTTGCCTCTTTATAAATCTATGGTGAGGCCCCATCTGGAATATTGTGTACAGTTCTGGTCGCCATACCTCCAGAAGGATATTATGGAGTTGGAGAAAGTACAGAGGAGGGCAACCAGAATGATTAGGGGACTGGAACACCTTCCTTACCATCTGAGGCTGCAACGGTTGGGCCTTTTCACTCTTGAACGACGGCGTCTAAGAGGTGACCTGATTGAAGTTTATAAAATCATGCACGGTGTGGACAAAGTAGATAAGGAAAAACTGTTTTCCCTATCGCACAACACTAGAACTAGGGGACACTCCATGAAACTTTTGGGTACTAGTTCTCAAACAAATAAGAGAAAGTACTTTTTCACCCAGAGGATTACTGGTCTATGGAACTCCCTGCCAGAAGAAGTGGTGACAGCTGTCAGTCTTGACAGCTTTAAGAAAGGATTAGACAAGTTCATGGAGGACAAGGCTATCAATGGCTATAATAATGGCTACCTAAGGACAACCTCCGGGTTGGAGAGATAGGCAGGATATCTCTCAATGCCATTTCCAGGGAATCCTAAGCAGGTGAAGGCATCTGCTTGGGAATACCCTGAAGGAAATGGTGAGCCACTGTGTGAGACAGAATGCTGGACTGGATGGGCTGTGGCCTGTTCCAGCAAGGCTGTTCTTATGTTCTTATGTTCTTATGTAATCCTACCTGCACAAGGAGAAACCGCTGATGGGCTTGGGGATGATTTGGTTTGTTCCAGTAATTACATCATATGATTTCTGGAAGAAGGAGTGAACCAACCCATCCCTGCAGCATATCAAGCTGTGGACTAAATGCCTGTTTTATTTCTCGAAGTTCTGCCCTGGAGTATGTTCTTGTTTATTACTAGGATTAAAGAGATGAAACGAGTGCATGCTAACTGACCTGTTGAACCAGATTTTCCCCCATATGGGATCCGGGAAAACAGTGCTAGGTTCTTTCTTCTCTCTGGGCAGTTTTCTGCCCTTTTATACTCTGATGCCACCCCATGATGATGGCTTCAAGTCCCTTTAGACTGATGATAAACACTCTTCAGCAAAAGACCCAGTTTCTCATCTAAGTAGAATTGTTAAGTCCTGGCTTGTGAATTGAATTATACAGAGAGTGCCAAAAAGTATGCACATTTTAAGAAAGGGAAAAAATCTATACTAAAATTGTAATATTCAGTGTGTCTGGCCAGACATCCCGCTATGATAATGGAGTAGACTGTACAGCCAGTGACTCAACGCCGAGTGTTGGGCGGTGGTAAATAACCTGACTCCCTAAAGGGCCAATGACCACTGGAAACCATCATATTGGACCCAATGGCAAAATGAGCAAAGGAAGAACCACTTCACTATTCTGATTCCCAGTGGTAATGGAGGTGGAAGAGGCCATGCCAGATGGACTGGCTGTGAAGGTGCACCTTGATAATATCCTCAAGGCTGTGGCAGTCCATTGCAGTCTCAATGTTAAATCCTGCATGTCTCATTTCATATGTGCCGCAGGAGATGGCTCCGTCATCATAATGTGTGGATCACTTCATGGCAAGTTGTGATCCACCTTGAACAAATTCACATCAATGGAATTTTTTCTGTTTGTCATTTGTCTTTTGAAAATGATTTTCAGGGGGAAATGTATACTCGGTCAAGAGTAGCATCTGCTGCCACTGCCATCGACCAATAACAGAAGATGAACACAAGTCAGGTTTGACTTCTGCAATTACAAGAGGTGCTCAAAGTGGTTACCATCAATGTCCATTGGCTGCAACTCATATCTGAGAATGCATTTTTTTTTTTCTGAAGCAGGAAAAATGTCATTGGCGTGTGTGCTGGAATTGTAGTACATGGAATATATAGTATGCTAAAGAAATGGGTTCTCTTATGTTAAAATTGTGTTCAGCTTTAAAGACATGCTTTTAGTGGTTTGCTATGGTGTGAATTACCAGCAGGTGTGGAATGGAGCTATTGCAGGCCTTCACAAGGTCATCACCTGAAGGCTGTCCATGCTAATGAGCTGAGTCATGGTCTGCTCCTAATATATACTGATAGATGGGGCTCAGCATGTGGTTCTATTTGGAATCTCAAGGGGTATGGTAAGACTGCTGAAAAGATGCAGAAACCAGAGAAATGATTCCTTAGAATAGACAGATTATTTTACTTTTGGGGAGAAGGGACTTGTAAGTTTGTTCTATTTTTGATTTGTTTTTGACAATGTTTTATTTTTTATCTGTAACCTGGAAACTGACTGAAGACCTATGCTTTCAACTGTCTTTTTTGTTGTAAATAAATGAAGATCTGTTTTTATAAAACAGTGTGTTCACTGAAAGGGGTAAGAAGAGAGTGTTTTGCCAGGCTTGAGTAAAACCATTGCTACCATGGCTGTAACTTTATTCTCTCAGCTGAGGTTGCTTTAAGCTAATGATACCTCAGGGGGGTTGGAAGCTTTATCCAGTTTGGTTGTAAATCTAAACAGACTTCCCGTGTCTGGAATGGAAGGTCATGTACTGTAGCCTGGTTTAAGTGTTGGAAACTGTGAGCATGAGAGATTCTAGGTGGTGGGTCCTGCTTAGCGGTGCATCTTTACCAGAGATGGGTTGGTGTATCTGGAAGGATTGCTGATGGTGTGCATTTGTTTAAGGTAGATCCCAGATTGCAATGAAGTGACCCATGCACTATGATCATGGAGCCATCTCCTGCAGCACACATGAAATGAGACATGCAGGATTTAACATCAGGACTGCAATGGACTGCTGCAGCCTTGAGGATATTGACAAGGTGTACCTTCACAGCCAGTCCATCTGGCATGGCCTCTTCCACCTCCATGACCATTGGGAATCAGAGTTCCTCCTCCGCTTATTTTGCCATTGGGCCCAATCTGATAGTTTCCAGTGGCATTTCCTCCACTGAGGCGACCATCATCTCACTAAAAGGGGCTCATCCACCCGTAGTTGTTGGCCCTTTAGGAGTCAGGTTAGTTAACCACTGCCTGGCAGTTGGTGTTGAGTCACTGGCTGTATGGTCTACTCCATTACTGTAGCAGGATGTCCTGTCAGACATCATATACTACAGATAACAAGTAACTAAAACTCTTGAAAATACCAGAGTACCATTGCTGACACATACATCCATTCAGAAAGTCACATAAGACTTGGAGGCAAACTGTCACTTTGATGAGGTTCTGATTGTGTTTCTGGACAGTCCTGCCCCACAAAAAAAATAAATGCAAACAGTATTTTGTTAGTGAAAGGCCACTTGCCACAAACACATCTTGGCAATAGTTATCTACCTAATACAACAGAATTCTATTTAGCATTAGCAAAGTGTGTGAGATTGATTTCCTGCTTGCTGATGGAGCAAAATTAGATCTGATCAACGTCATATTGCCTACAGCACTGGATAAAGCAGACTAATTTCTTTTTATTTGGAAGAAACTTTACAACTTAGTATTTCATACATACACGGGGGAGAAAAAGGTTGTCCAAAGTTTTCCTAATTTTTCTCAAAGCTGCAAAGTTTGATGAAGTATGCCTGTAAATCTGAATGGACTTGAAGGCACAAAATTAATTATAACCTATAATTATAATGAACTGGATAATGTGGCTACATATGGTAGAATTGTAGTTGTGTGGTTAGCATAGCCTGCTGTATTCCACTATTTCTGTGAGCATACAATTCAGAATCTTGGCCCTTTCACATCTTTTTATAAGAATAGATAGATATAAATACTGTATAACCTCTGTATCTGTGAACTATTCTTCTTTATTCATGTTAGACACACCACCAGCATATAATAACATACAACGCTAAAATTAACACATCTCAAACAAAATAGAATTAAAAGGGCAAGATGACATCTGCCCAATATTGTACCACATAAAAAGCATTTCCTCTTGCCAACATAAGGTCCTCCTCAGTGCACATTGAGGAGCATCACGTGCATTGTATCATATGGGAGATAGTATTTGTGAATTGAAAGTACTGTATGCAGAACAATGGCCCAGGGAAGTTGAATAGAATTTTACTTATGAAGGATAAAGTTCTTGTGAGTCTCCTCAATTTAGGAGAATAAGGGCTTGGAATAGAGAAGGGATAAGGAAGAAGCCTTGCTGTCTACCTTGTCAATGGGGGAGTGGGGAACAGTTGCGGGTGACCCACGCCCTCAAAAGCACCACCACCGCCTCCGCCACTGAGGCTCCGTGCGGGGTGGAGAGGTTCTAAAGTGATGGATGTTCCAGGACTCCCTCTTTCCCACTCCTTCGGCTGGCCAGGCCAGAGGGGAGAGTGACTTCAGCTGTGGGAGGGCGGCGGGCACCTTCAAAAGCTTGCACTGCTGACGTGGCTATGTTCGTCCGGCGGCTGACTGGAGGGAGACCAGCAGCACCTCGTGCTTCTTCCCCTGGTGTGTTTGGCTGTGGGGGAGTGGGAGAAGTTGAGTGCGGGACTATGGCTTAAAAGAACTCTTGTCGCGGACGCTGCTGTTGTTTGGGACGTGAGCTGGACTCCGTCCGTAACGTTGAGCTGGGTCTCCATTTGGTAGTGTTGAGTCCCGGGGCTCCGTTGTTCTTGCCATTATGTTATTGTATTTTGAGATACTATTGTTGTAGATATGTCAGTATGTAATTATTATTATGTTTGTATTTTGTATTTCTAATTCTGCTTCTGTACTAGATATTTGGACTGTACTAATTGTTTGACATGATGATGCTTATTTTTGAATTTATGCTGTACTTGATTGTATTGTGTTACTGATATATTGATATGATGATGTTTATTTTTGAATTCTTGCTGAACTGAGTGTATTGTATTATGGATATGTTGTTCAGCCGCCCTGAGTTGGTGCAAGCTGAGAAGGGTGGGATATAAATAAAAATTGAAATCAAATAAGCTGTATGAATAAAA
Organism: Bradypodion ventrale; assembly: GCA_035047345.1. NCBI lineage: Eukaryota > Metazoa > Chordata > Lepidosauria > Squamata > Chamaeleonidae > Bradypodion > Bradypodion ventrale. The sequence continues at coordinate 369,004,389 of JAWDJE010000001.1, read as the reverse complement.
ATTTTAACATTTACAATTCTCCTTAATCTATAAAATTCAAGGTGGGAAATAAGTATGGGCCACCTTGGTACAAAGATTTGGATGTCATCATCACTCGCCTACCATTTTGGAGACCCTTGGCATTTGCTGAACAAACATATTGTAATCATTTCATGTAGCTGGCTAATAGTTTCTTCCTCATACATTGTCTCAATCACAAAACTTACAAGTGAAAGTGATTTCAAAACAGAACACAGTATGGTTTGGGGGTAGATGGTTTACCAGAAACTTTATTGAAGTGTAAGTGAAAACTTAAAAAGCAAAACATCACATGAAAACTGCAAGTATCTAAATAATTCAAAATTTGTAAATATGCAAACAACATTTGACATATTAAAAGGAATTATAGAATGCCCCCCAGTAACTTATCCAGGTTCTGTCTGTTGTTGATGATGATGATGACAGAAATAGATTACGAAATCAAATAGGTCGTTGTGTTCAAATACAAGACTAATTTGGCAGCAGTCAAGATCATATGCTTACTGGCATCTGCATGTTGTAGAACTACTATGTAACATGACCCCATTTCTTGCCTCTTAAACCTGAGATAAATAACACATGACCAAGGAAGTAGTTTTCTGACTGAGCAATGCCAAAAGGGTGGAAGCAAAGGAAGTGATGTCTAAAGGATGCACGTGGTGGGAGTAGGATGGATGGGCAGAAGAGGTTTTCTTTATAAACAACATTGAGGTCAGGTTGAGGGTTTCTGATTGGCACACTTGAGTGCAGTCTCTTTGCTTCTGCACAATAACCCCTTGAAAGTTGTGTAGTGCTTCAGTTGTGGGAGAAATGGGGTGTGTGTGTGTGTTCTCAAAGCCATATGAGCAGAGCTTTGATCTGTTTGAGATGCATTTTAACATTGCTTTGCATGAGAAGCAGGAAGGAAGCCCTGTTGCCTCACAGTTTCTGCACGCACTCCTGTGCTGGCAGGCATGATTTATTTGATGGGAATTTTTATATACTGCCACTGCAGTGTCTTCCATTGGTCATTGCAAAATGCAGAGTGCCAAAAATATATAAACATTCTAAGAAAGGATATCCTGATTTATCAAGAACAAACCCTGCCAGAGTAATCTTATGTTTTTGTTTATGATCAGCCACCATGGGATACTTTGTCAAATGTTTTGCTGAAGTCAATTCAACTTAGAAAAGTAATACATAGATAATATCTCTTGGAACATTTTGACACCCTCTGTATGTCCCCACTTAGGACAGTTGGTGTGCATTGCTGTATGATTGCTTTGTTTTTTTCCCCTATAGTATTTAAGCCCTCTCCTAGACCTTTAGAAGCATTTCTAAATATTGTACTTGCTTGCCTTTGTCACAGCTAGGAAGCAGCTGCCCATATTAAAGCTGAGAGATACCCCTTCTCTTTCCCCACAAAGACAAGGAGGTATCTTGTTTCTTTCTCTCTCTTCTAAACTATTTTCCATTAGTATTTTTGCCCGGCCTTGCCGGGCAGGTTTTGGATGTTTTTTTTAGATATTGGGGTGATTTTGGAGGTGTGGCTAACGAAGAAGGGGACAGCCAAAGACACGGCAAGGGTGCCAGGCAGGGATCCACCAGGGTATGCTCCTCCCCTGATGGATTTCTGCCTCTTATCCTTGCCATTCTCCTTCTGCTGTTTCAAAAATAGCCCTCAAAACAACAGAGGGAGAATGTCAAGGGCGAGAGGCTGGAATCCGTCAGGGGAGGTGCCTACCCTGGCGGATCCCTGCCTCTCTCCTGCAATTTTCCTTCCACTGTTTCAAAAGCAGCCCTCGAAACAACGGAGGGGAAATTGCAGGGTGAGAGACAGGAATCCGTCAGGGTTGGCTCCTCCCCTGACAGATTCCTGTCTCTCACCCTTGACATTCTCCCTCCGTTGTTTTGAGGGCTGGTTTCGAAACAGCAGAAGGAGAATGGCAAGGGCGAGAGGCAGGAATCCATCAGGGGATGAACCTACCCTGGTGGATCCCTGCCTGGCGCCTTCTCCTGGAGGGAAGTGGCTCGCTTCCTTCAGTTGGCGGGGCCCAAAAGCTTTCAACCCCCACCCCCCACCCCCCATGGAAGGCGATTGCTTTCCTCAAGGAGGTGAAGGCGAAACGGAGCGCTGTTCTGCCTTCGTCTCCCACAGGAAAGTGGTTTGCTTCCCTTGGTTGACAGGGGCTGAAAGCTTTTGGCCCCCACTCCCTGTGGAAGGCGATCGCTTTCCTCCAGGAGGTGAAGGAAAAACGGAGCGCCGTTCTGCTTTCGTCTCCCGGAGGGAAGTGGTTCGCTTTCCTCAGTTGGAGGGGGCCGAAAGCTTTCGGCCCCTGCCCCCCGTGGAAGGCGATCACGTGTCAGCCATTTTTTAAATGCACACACAGGCTGTCCCACCTCCTCCACACTCACGTCCTTCAGCCTGATTGGCTGAGGGGTGGGGCAGCGCAGAGGACGCTGGGAAGCGTAGGTTTTTTTTTGTTCGGGTTCATGGGGTGTTGGCCCCACTCTCGGCTTCCGGACCCTTGCGGTGATGCTCGCAGGGTCAAAAGGTAAGTATGGCCAGCTCATTATGGGATAGTTGGGATGGGTGTGGCCACGCATGCCAGACACGCACGGCCCATCCACCATTTTATAGGTAAAGATCCCACAACAACCCATCATGAATGCCAATGGCTCCCTCTCCTGTGAAAGCCCAGTTGTGACAGATATCATCATCCTCTTGGGTTGGTATCCTCTGTACCCACTTGCCTAGAAGCAACACGGATATACCTCATTGTACAGTTACATGCTGCCAGCTGGAAAGCACAATGAGCTGAGTGCCTAGTTGAGGAGTCAGAGTTTAATCTGCATGGTGCCTGCCAGGAGTGGAACCAGCCTGTCTAGGCTTGGGCAAGCTGCACAATCCAGGGAAACCCCTAGTAGAATAGAGTATCAATGAGTGCTTATTATCTAGAAAACCATGGAAAAGATTGCCATAAATCAGGATCAATGTGATGACACACAATTATTATTATTATAGTTGTGCCACTCTGCAAGACCATTTTTGCAAGGGAAATTGAGAACAATTTGTTTGCAACTTTGTAGATATGGCTTGGAAATGCCATTAAACAAGTAACTGTTCAATCTGGTCAACTTTGGTTAACAAAGAATTAACAAGCCCCTGTTCCTCCTTGAGATGATTCCCTTTCAAGATGAAACTGAGAAAGAAAGGTTGCAGTCTAGAGTTGCTATCAGTGCCACAAATGATCATAGTGTACATTTTCTCCACATCACCAAATCACTATCATAGGGGGAACACACACCAGAATATAATAGCAGAAATCACAAGAGTGTCAATGTGTTGGTGGGTGAGCGTTATGTGCCCTGCAAATGAGCCAGATGTTGCTATTATGTAAAAACAGCCTAGTACAGTGGTGGCAAGTCTATGGCACATGTGTTAAAGTTGGCACTTGGAGCCCCCTCTGTGGAAACCCGAGCAGTCATCCCAGCACAGCATTCACCCCATCCCTCTGCCCAGCTGTCCAATGAGAGTGTTTACTTCCTCCCCTGTTGATCTGTTGGCACTTTGCGATAAATAAGTGTTTTTTGGGTTGCAGTTTGGGCACTCAGTCTCTAAAAGGTTCACCATCACTGGCCTAGTACATTAAGGGCCCTGGTTCCCATCAAGGTAATAGCAGCCAGAATCATTCCCTGCAGAGCAGAGCACAGATGGTAGGTAGCAAAATCCACAAGACAGGAAAATGCACAAAACCTTATACCAACTTCACTTTTGACAAAACACTCAAACCTCTGATTATATCATAAGCTCCCTACCAAGTGAATGGGAAAGTTCTCTGCTTAGGTATACTGAAGAGCCTGAAGGAAATAGAAAGAAACTGGAAGAAACCGCTGAGAGGGGCACTGAAAGCTCTCTGGCAAAGAGGTAAATGCTGAAATCACAGTTAGCCTTAGAAACAGAAATAAGGAGTTAAAGCAGGGGTGACCAAACTACTGCTCAGGGGCCAGACACCAATTCATCCGGCCCACGCCACCCTCATCGGTCCCAGAAGCAGAAGTGAAACACGCCTGTAAACACACCACTTCTGGGAGCGACGAGGGTGATGTGAACTGGATGATTTAGTATTGGGGGCCGGATCCTGCTCCCGGGCTGTAGTTTGGGCACCCCTGAACCATGTGACCGGCCCATGGCCTGAAAGGTTTGGGCACCCTGAATTAAAGCAAAGGGTTATGAAATGCAAGCATCCAGGAGAGGATTTTGAAAGGCCCAGTAGCATGTATAGATGGATTTAGAGGAGGAGGAGGAGAGAAAAATGAGGTCTAATGAAGAATTTCCGGTTATGTGACAGAAAAGAGACACATTTTCTAGAGGTAGAGAGGTTATACAATATGTGATTGTGTGGGAAGCTAGCATCCAGATAACAATTGCTGCAGTATTTCAAGATACACTCTGTATAAGATGAGTTGATGGTTTCCATTTGCTGTTTCTCCTGTCCTCAGCTATTTTGTCTTGTTGACTTGTAGTAGCAAACATTTACATGGTTATTATCTACTTTTAACTGCATATCTGTAATAACTAATAAGCAAGAGAAACAAGACAGTCCTTCCATTTTAGACAGAGTTTAGAAAACATGAAACAAACCTGTGGAATGTATGGTCTGTCGAAAGAGGCACCAGTTTTTATTGTTTTGAAAGGGGATTTGTCATATCTATCAAGAGTGATTATTAGCACCAGCAGCTGAAAGTTGAACCTCAACATTCTGAGCCAGCACATCTGAGACTGATAAATCAGTGAAACAGATATTGGTGAAAGCAAAACAAAGGCAGTTATCTCAACTTTGATCTATGTGTGAAGTTCTCATAGGTATTTTGGTGTATGAAAACCAAGACACAGGACACAGCCTCGGGCTGGGTTAACTCAGGTTTATTGCATCGTGGACAGAGGGAACATGAGGTAATGGCGGATCGATAGCTCTTTATATACAGTAGTAATACATTTGAATGTGGTTGCATGGTAGCCCATTGGCTACTGTCCGCGTGACGTCAGTGCTGGTCACGCCCTTCTTGTCCAGGTGTAGGTGGTGGCGGGAAAACTTCCCGCGCTGTTGCCTTTGATGAGTTTGGACCAAGAGAGCTTGGACGCTCGCTGCTGCCAGCTGGTGGTCATTAGCTCGCGTCCTATTACAGGGTTCATATGATACCGGTGAAGGTTACATTGTTGCTATAGGCAAGGTTACATTGGTTCAGATACATTGTAGCCCATGTGGAAGATACAGCCATTAGAACACAACACCCCTCCCCCCTAGGATGAGACAAAGTCTCGAGCCCAAACTTAAACACACTCCCCCCCCCTAGGAGACAAAGTCTCTCAGCCAAGATGGCTTATTTCGAACACGCTGGGGTCTCGATGCAGGCTGCCTTTCCCCGGGTTTGCTACCTTTTCTTTGTTCCCTGGTTTCCTGTCCTGTAATTGGAGAGGGAGACTCGTTAGTGACTTGCCGCGGCTCCGCGGCGTTGTTTGGAGGTGTGCTCTTTCTTAGGGAAGAACCGGGGGCACTGGGGGCTAACGAAAAACCCCTCTTCTCGCTTGGATGGGTGGGGGAACACTCCTGAAAACCCCCCCGGCTCGCCAAATCAAAATCAAAAGTACCTTCGGGGACAGCGGTCGCGAACTCCTCTCCCCCTTCCCCGGCCTCTGATAGGACTGGCGTATCAAAAGGGTATGAGTCGGGGCCGCTGCTTCTGTCTTCCCCCCTTGCTTGGGACTGTCGTCCGCTGCTGTCTCCCCCTTGGGCTACACGGGTGGGGGAGAACCCTAACGCTGAATCTCGTTGCTGTGCCCCACTGACTGGCCCACTCACTCGGTGCCTCAGTTGATCTGCGTGCCTCCTCCAGAGGAGGCCGGTGTTAGTCTCGACCCGGTATGACACTGGCCCCGTTTGTTCTACAACCGTCCCTGGTACCCAGGCTGGCCCTGCGCTGGCGTAGTTCCTGCAGTGAACAGGGTCGCCGGCGGCGAAACCTTTCGAGACTGCCAACCCTATGTTTTTTCCTTTATCCTCGACTCTCGTGGGGTCTAGCCTGGACAGGATCGTGGTCAGTTTTCGCCGCATCAAGAGCTCTGCCGGCGAGTAACCTGACGCCAAGGGGGTCACCCTATACGCTAATAAGAACTGACATACTTGGTGATTTAGGTCCCCCGGGCCCATGCGCCGCAGCGCATCCTTTGTTGTACGCACCAGCCGTTCCACTTGGCCATTCGTGGCCGGGTGAAACGGCGCGGATGTGACATGCCGAATGGCGTTTGCCTCCATAAATGCCCCGAACTCCGCGGAGGTGAAACAACTAGCGTTATCGCTGACTAAAGTGTCGGGTAAACCGAACGTGGAAAAGACTCTCCTCAGTTGACTAATCGTAGTGGCGGAGGACGTGCTCTTTACCGGGATAACCTCCAGCCACTTGGAGAACGCATCCACCACCAGGAGAAACATGGTTCCCCGGAATGGGCCAGCGAAATCTACGTGCACTCTGGACCATGGCCCCCTTGCTGTGTCCCATTCCCTATGCGGGAGACGGGCCGCCTCTGGTCGGGATCCCTGGCATGCCTCACAAGTGCCGACCATGTGCTCAATGTCTGTGTCTAGCTGTGGCCACCAAAAATAACTCCGGGCCAGCGCCTTTGAACGAACGATGCCCGGGTGGCTGACGTGCAGCAGTTCGAGCACCCTCGGACGCAGGGACGTAGGGACCACCACCCGTTGGCCCCACAACAGGCACCCCCTTTCTAGGGACAACTCTAGCTTTTTCCGAAAAAATGGGTCGAATTCTGTGCCTGGGGACGATGCCGGCCACCCCTTCTGTACCCATGAACTAACTTTCTCCAGCGTCCTGTCCTTGCCCGTCGCCCTAGCAATGTCGGCTGGAACTATTGGGGGTGCGTCTAAGACCTCAATTAGCAACACCTGGCGGTCTCTTTCTACTCTCGCCTTTTGGTCGTCCGACAAGGGCAAAGGAGATCTCGAAAGTGCATCAGCATGGCTGATCTCCTTTCCGGGCCGGTACTCCAACTCGTGTTGGTATGCGTTGAGAAAAATAGCCCATCGCAGCATCCTCGGGGACAGGATCTGCGGCGTGGGCTTGCTTGCCGTGAAAATCCCTAACAGGGGCTTGTGATCAGTCACGATTTTGAACGGGCGGCCATACAAAAAATCGTGAAATTTTTTGGTTCCGGCTACTATTGCTAATGCCTCCCTGTCGGTTTGTGCGTAATTGCGCTCCGCTTGGGACAGGGACCTTGAATAAAACGCTACCGGGGCCTCCCTTCCGTCATCCAACACGTGGCACAGCACCGCCCCCACCCCCACCGGGGATGCATCACAGACTAAGACCACTGGTCGTTTGGGGTCGAAATGCGTCAGGATTGCCTCAGATGTTAAGAGTTGCTTTAGTTCTTTGAACGCCCTCTCGTGCTCGTCACCCCACATCCATGTCTCCTCCTTTTTAAGTAACCGATGAAGCGGTTCGGCCACGGACGCCTTCCGTGGGAGGAATGTATGGTAAAAATTGAGGAGCCCCAGGAATGACTGTAACTCGGTTTTGGATGTGGGGCGAGGGGCCTTCTTTATGGCTGCTACTTTGGATTTAGACGGCTTAATTCCCTCGGGTGTGATCCGGAACCCTAAAAACTCGACCTCAGTTTCGAAGAAAACACATTTGTCCTTCCTCAGTCTCAGCCCCGCTTTCTCGAAAACAGTTAGTACTTTATCCAATCTCTTTGCCAGTTCGGCCTCACTCCCCCCTGTTATCAACACGTCATCAAAATAAGGCAACACCCCCTCCAGCCCCTTCAGGAGGCGTTCCACAAGCGACTGAAAAAGGCCGGGTGCCGAGTTCACGCCGAACTGTAAGCGCGACACCTGGAACGCCCCTTTGTGTGTAACTATCGTTTGTGCCGCGGCCGTGGCGGGAGTTACGGGGAGTTGCTGATAGGCTTGTGCCAAATCGAGTTTAGCGAAACACTTTCCCCCATTCAGCCTAGCCAAAAGGTGGCTGACCACCGGCACCGGGTATGCATTAGGGCGGATCGCCTTGTTAATTGTACACTTATAATCAGCGCAAATGCGCACCTCCCCGTTGGCCTTCAGAGCTGTTACAATTGGAGTTTCCCATTCCGCGGAATCAACAGGAATAAGAATCCCCTGGCCCACCAGTTTGTCCAGTTCCGCCTCTATTTTGTCCTTGAGTGCGAACGGCACCCTGCGCGGTTTGAGTCTTATCGGGCGGACCTCCGGGTCTAGGTCGAAGGCTACAGGGGGTCCCTTGAACTTTCCAAGTCCTTTTTCAAAGACGGCGGGATGCGCATCGCAAACCGCTTGTATTGGGTCCGCTCCCACTGTATGCACTCCCCCTATGAACAAGCCTAAGGGCTGAAACCACTGCGTCCCTAGGAGGCTACAACTCCCCCCCTTAAGGACAACTAGGGGCAGTTCCGCAGAATGTCTCTTAAAGCTGACCCGAAACTTCCCGACCCCCAACACCGGAATGCTGTTTCCCTGTACATCTCGTAGCGTGGACCTCAACGTTTTAAGTTTGGGCCGCACGTGGGGGTCGATTTTCAAGAACTCTTTCTGGGGAATTATAGAATAGGAGGACCCCGAGTCAATTTCCATCCTAATAGGGGCCCCTTGTACTAGTACCTCAACGAAGTAATGGGACTGTCCCGCGGACACGCTGAACACTGGGGCGTCGTCCTCGCTGTCGTCCGAGACGCGGCCCACGCCGTCCTGCTTCCTCGTGGTCTGGGCGCCATCTTTGGACCTCGCTGGACGGTCCGGTCTGGTCGAACGGTCTTGTGACTGCCTCCGGCCCTCCTTCCGTTTTCTGCATGCCCTGGCGATGTGCCCCCGACGGCCACAGGTGTAACACTCGGCTTTTCTGAATGGGCACCTCGCGCGCTCATGGGCCGCTCCGCAACCATCGCAGCGGCGCCCGCCTTTTCGGACCTTCTGGACCTCCTCGCCGTCGCTGCCTTCCGTAGACGACTTCGAGGCCCGTCGAGTTGCGTGCACCGATTGTCCGGACTTCCCGTGCACCGAATTTTCCGCCTTGCCGGCTCTAGGACGCCACTCACGCCACTGGTGCATTTCGTCCACTCCAGCATTCGTGGACTCCGCGGCTTTCGCGGCCTCTACGACCTCCGCCAGCGTGGGTGGCGGCTCCTTGTTCATCAAGCTGCGCTGCACCTCCTTGTCCTTCAGGCCACACAGCACGCCGTCCCTGAGGGCCATCTCTAGGTTGTCCCATCTACAGGGGCCGGCGGCTATCCTCATGGCGGTCACGAATGCCTCAACCGACTCGTCCGGCGCTTGGACTCGCCTCCAAAACGCGCTCCGAGCGGGAAACATTGCCCTCGAGGGTCGGAAGCGCTCTCGCAGCAGCTTCATGATGTCGTCTGCCTTAAATTCGCTCACCTTCTTCGGAGCGATGATGCCCACCAGCGTCCGCTTGGTTTCTAACCCAAGCATTCTGGTGAGGATGGCCCTCTTCCTCTCCTCGTCGTCTTCTTTGACTTTGAGTTCCACCAGTGCCGCCTGGAAGTCCATCTCAAACAGCTCCCAGTCTTGCGGTTTGGTGATGTTGAACCCGCTCTGTGCCCTGGCTGTTCCTTGGGGATCCATTTATCCCACCTTCGTCGCCAATTTGGTGTATGAAAACCAAGACACAGGACACAGCCTCGGGCTGGGTTAACTCAGGTTTATTGCATCGTGGACAGAGGGAACATGAGGTAATGGCGGATCGATAGCTCTTTATATACAGTAGTAATACATTTGAATGTGGTTGCATGGTAGCCCATTGGCTACTGTCCGCGTGATGTCAGTGCTGGTCACGCCCTTCTTGTCCAGGTGTAGGTGGTGGCGGGAAAACTTCCCGCGCTGTTGCCTTTGATGAGTTTGGACCAAGAGAGCTTGGACGCTCGCTGCTGCCAGCTGGTGGTCATTAGCTCGCGTCCTATTACAGGGTTCATATGATACCGGTGAAGGTTACATTGTTGCTATAGGCAAGGTTACATTGGTTCAGATACATTGTAGCCCATGTGGAAGATACAGCCATTAGAACACAACAGGTATCTTGGGGATTTTCATTTATTTATTTATTTATTTATTTACCTGTATTTATTGTTCACATTTGTATCACTGCCCCATCGCTGAAGCGACTCTGGGCGGTTCACAGATAAAAACATAAAAAACATATACAAGAAGCCACAATAAAATCATTTGAAACCATCCCCATTAAAATCCCACCCACCCCATCCGTAAAAAACAGGAAGGATCTTGATTATGTTTTATACAAGCCAGCAAGCAGGAGTCACACTTCCATCAGTGTGATTATCCATAAAATAATCTTAACGTAACTAGTTAGAAGTAATCTATTAACTTGTAATTAGCTGACTTTTTGAAGCAATGAGTCACATAAGATAGATACAAAATTACATCAAAAGCAATGTAACAAATAGTTACAGATTTATTTTGGGTATAATCACCAATGCTGTCTAATTACTTTCAAACATAATTTTAAGGTTTATGTTAGAGCTTTTTAAATGCATTCTGTCACTCATTTTTCACGTTTTAGTGCATTCCCTGGCCTATTATTTCCTAAATATCATGGATAATATTCATTCAGCATCTTTGTGTTTTACAAATATTTGCAAGATGCAATATAACAATTGGCCACTAGAGAGAACTAGAGAATACATCTCCATCTTTTTCTGACCTTCAGACTAACAAACACACAACCAAAATATCGTGCAACAAATTACCTGCAGGATGAAAGCAAAATCAATAATTGCTTGGCTGCTCAGAAGCAATGAGTAACATAACAAGTTCCTTTTAAACAGTAGCATTCTAAGCTATGATCTTAGCTGATTATCCTTGGAGACTGAATGTGAGAACAGATTATATATTTACCCTGCAAATTTTTCTTAAAGGGTTTCTGTTATTGTTGCTAATACAGCAAACTAGAAGGCTAGTTGGAAAACAATTTTGTGCACAAAGCATGCATCTTTGCCTTCTTTTTCAGGAGACTTCTCTTAAAACTTCCAGTTTGGCAGTAAAGCAATGAAGCAAGAAAAATTCTTATTGCAGCTGCGTCTTTGCATTTTAAGCAGGAAGGAATTTCGTCAAATAAGATTTGATAATGTTATTCTGCCTGCTGATCTCTTTTGAAAATCATACCAAAGGCCACATAATACTGTGCAAACAGGATCCTCAGAGGTTTCAATTTAATTTATTTAATTAATTAATGGTACTTTTCCAGGAAGTCTGTCTACTTTTGAATTCTAATCACTTACATGTTCTGGCTGTGAGCCCTTGGGAAAGATTAAGCCTAAGGAGTCTTTGTCTCAACTCTCTATTTCTTCTTCTTTGCCTTGCTAAGCATTGCAAGGACAAATATACTCGGGATATCTGAGGCTTGGTAACTTCTCTACAAGCAAGATGGCTAGATAGCTCAATTAGTTAGATCTCTAGCTGCAAAGCAGAACATGGGAGTTCAATTCCCAGTGGTCTGTATAGCCCTGGGCAAGCTGAGTAGTCTCAGGGCACTACTAGAAGAAGGGAATGAGAAACCACTTGTGAATACTCTCTTCCTAGAAAATCCGGAAAAGAGTTGCCATAAGTAAAAATAAATGACTTGACAGCACATAGTTATTATTAATTAACTATATTGCGGTGGCTCAGTGGTTAAGACGCTGAACTTGACAACTGGAAGGTTGGCAGGTCAGCAATTCAAGACCCAAGTACTGCATGATGGAGTGAGCTCCTGTCTCTGGCCCAGCTCCTGCCAACCTAGCAGTTCAAAGGCAAGAAATTGCAAGTAGATAAATAGGTACCACTTCAGTGGGAAGGAAAACAGCATTCTCTGCACACCGGTGTTTAGTCATGCCTGCCAGGTGTCCACAGAAATATCTGCAGATATTGTTGTAATACAGACAAAAAAAGAGAAGGAAAGAAAGAAAAAGCAGCCCTTCCAAATCAGTTGTGCAGTAGGGCGGATTTTACAAGGACAGGATTCCTCATCTCTGCAAGATAACCTGTACACTTGCTGAAATCCTCTTTTCTATACAAGCAAAATGACAGGAGCGTCATCCTTCTTTTCAACTGATTATTTCTAAGGTACTTATTCACAAGTATTATATCAAGCTTAGAGGAAAGATCAGCCTGCATGGATGAAACCACAGCTGGCAAAGTTAGCTGTGGTCCGGCAGTGGCATTATAGCACTGATGGCAAACCTATGGCATGCATGCCAGAGGTGGCACTTGGAGCCCTCTCTATGGGCACCCATGCAGTCACCCAAGCACAGAGTTCACCCTCCCCTCTGCCCAGAGCCCAACGGGAGCACTTCCACCCTCCCCCAGCACAGAGTTCACCCTGCGCCTCTGCCCAGCAACCCAATGGGAGTGCTTCTTCCCTCCCCCAGCACAGAGTTCACCCACCCCTCTGCCCAGCAGCCCAATGGGAGCGTTTCCTTTCTGCCTGTTGCTACGTTGGCACTTAGCGATAAATAAGTGAGTTTGGGGTTGCAGCTTGGGTACTCAGTCTCTAAAAGGTTCACCATCACTGCATTATATATCAGTAATGCAGTGCTTTGGCCTTATGTTGGAAGCTGCTCCTTGCATTATATTGGTAATAAACTGTAGGGGAGCAAAGAGGTGCTGTGTGAACAGTATTAGCAATGACAGGAGGCAGCCCATGTTTCTTTCACATGGCTAGCCAGAAGAACCTGTAAAAATACCCAAGGTGTTGTCAGGTAGATTAAAGGGTGACAGCTTTCTCTGTAATAATCCTTGCTTATGCTCTGCATCATTTTACAGTGTGCTGGATAATCCACGTTATACATTTTATTAAAACAAAAGAAAATAAGTAGATAAAACATGGGGAAAGGTTGCAAAATTTCCACAAAAAGAAACTCAAACTGAAAAATACAGCACACACACACAAATAACAAAATCTATCCTCTTCTTCTACTCTTTCATTTTATCAACATTACCTTTCTTCAAAGCTTGCATATTTTTGTAAATGTCCCTAAATACTTCAAACTCGAATTTATTTTAATGTTATTATTTTTACCATTTCTTTCTCCACCCCATCCCAATTACATAAAATCATTTTTGATTTATTCCATTTTATTTGTATTCCCATTACATGTTTAAAATTTTTCAAATGTTTTCTTAATATTTCCATAGCCTTTAGTGGATCTTCAATAGCTAACAAGATATCATCTACAAACAAATTAATCTTGTTTTACACACACACACACACACACACACACACACACACACACTTTATTTAATGGCCTCTTCTTCTCTTATTACATTTGCCAACAGTTCTAGCATCAATGTAAATAGTATTGGAAATAATTGGCATCCTTGCCTAGTACCATGGCCTAGATAAATTTGATCTATTCTATTGTTCACTATCACTGAAGCTACATTTTAAAATATAAATTTTTGTATAACATTTGAATCAATTTTCCATCGAATCAAAGCCCTACTATCCCCACTTTCACTTTGTTCTCATTTATATAGTTAATCACATTTAATACTCTCCTAGTTAGATCTTCCATCTGTCTCCCACCTATGAAGTTTCACTGACCACGCTTAATATAATTATCAATAAATCCATTCATTCTCTTTACCATTCATGCAGTAAATATCTTGACATCTTGATTTATTAATGTAGTAGGTCTTCATGCCTCCATTTCAGAGGTTTCTTTACCCTGTTTTAATATTAATATGATCAGAGAATAGTTCGACAAAATTTGTTTTCTACAGTTATGCTCAGTAAAGCCCCTTAAATTCTTTAGAAAGAAAGCAAAACTCCACTGTCCCATGGTTTCTATAGGACACCTATCTGGACTTCCATCCTTTTCCTCAGGAGACATGAAAGACATCTTCCTTCCCTCAGAATCACACTTTTCTAGAACAAGTGGTCATTCCTCTCAATGATTCTAGCTATCAACCTTCAGTGGCTCCATGTGGTTCCTAATGGCCATTCAATTTCACTCTACTGTTCCTCTTCCAGTAAGATATAATCTCTGGCTAGCTCTCCCTTGATTTTGAGTACCTTTCTGGTCTTTCCAGTTTACAGGGTACAGACAAATTTCTCTTCTCTGTCAGATGCTACTTGGGTGAGACATTCTATATTGTCTTTCATATTTCCTCTGAGCACTTACAGAGTGCATTTCATTTTTTGAGAAATGCAAAACCGAAATAAATTTCTTCCTCTCTGCTCTTCCTCCATTGTACTCAACTATTACAATTTTAAATAGTTTTAAAAAGATTGGCCATATTTTCAATGTATTCTGAGAACTCAGTATCCTTTCTTTATTCGTGTCAGATTTACCACCAGCATATAATAACATACAAAGCTAAAATTAAGACATCTAAAAACAAAATAGAATTAAAAAGAGCTAGATGGCATCTGCCCAGTATCAGGCTACTTCAACAGCATTTCTTTTGCCAACATAAGGGCCCTCCTCAATGCATGTTGAGGGCCATTGTGTGCATATGGGAGATAGTTTGTATTTCTCCGCATTCACACAGGCTGTCATCTACAGGGAAAGCCCACTTTCTCAGATTAGCCCTTGATCTTCCTATCCCTGCACACAGTCTGTTTAAAGCTTTCCACACAGTCCATGGTGGTTCTTGGCCAGGCGGTAGAGAGTCCTGTGGTTCTGCCCAGTTACCTGGTAGCTCCTTGCTCACCTTCCATAGTTCTAAGGCGGTCTGTGAGGGCTGGTTGTTCAGAGGGATTGTGAGGAAGCTGTGCCTTGATTTCAGTCGCTGCTTTGGTGGTTTGTGATCAAATAGCAGGTGTGTTTCCAAGGAACTTGCTTTGAACCACTCTTTCTGAGACATAGATGTGAAATTAATCTTTGTTCTGCCCCATGCTTTCTCAGTGTGGTCCAGGACTATCCCTTATTATAAAGAGAGAGTTCCAGATCCATTTTGTTTGGATAATACACATTTTGGAACCTTCATGCAGGGAAGTACCAAAAATGGAAAAGGATAAAAAAAAAACCCCAACCCACTTGTTTCTCCGAGGAGAACCATCCCATCCAAATACAGTAGCTGCTTTATCCTGAAAGAATTTGCTGTTAAGTAGTTCTTCTTCTTGTTCTTCTTCTTCGTCTGTGTCTAGTCCAAACGTGAAACTGCCAAAATGAAGCCACCTTTTGGTGAGTTCATTCTGCAGTTCCTTTTGCCTGACCTAGTGTGAGAAAGATTAGCCAGCAACACAAGGTTGCTATTACCAGTGTACGCCCGATTGTGGTTCAAAAATACCATAATCTTTGAGGAGGCTCTTTCTGTGTACCCCTGCTGCTAAGTGATTTAATGTATGCATTTGTCTAACATTGAGCTTGGCCTGGATTCTTCCACAATTCAGTCAACATTAGCAATTTTCTGCATGAGAAACAGTGTCGGCAAGTAGGCAGTAGGCTTCATTTTTTTTTCCTTCCTTCCCTCCCAAGCAGGGACTCTATTTGTAAAAGGGCTGCCTCACAAGGAGAACAAAGTGGAAGTTTCCACATTCTGTACTTAGAATGCATGGGATGTTGTTCTATGACCTGAAATAAGCTGGAAGCATTAGAAACAGGAGATCTGGGAGCCTAGGTTGAATAATTCGACCTACAGTGTGTGATATTGCTGTATGTCTGTTGATCAGTGTCAGGTTCAGAAGATGGTACTGTAAATGCAATGAGGAGTAATTCAGTGAATAACTGAAAAGAAGTGTGCAAGAAATCATGGAATGTTTCTGGAGAGGCTTACTCAATAAAAACATTGTACTCTCTGGGTACCATCTACCATAGATAGTTCAACACTGACATCTACTGTTTTATTTCTTGCATTGCAACTGGTCTACATTTCTCTCTTGTTGGCGTAAACTAGAAATTCATAGAATATGAATATCTGAATTTAACTAGGATGGGAATTTGTGTGTGAGGAAGTACAGTGGGCTTCATTTACTTCTGAGAAAGCAGGAGGAACAGAAAGCTTTTACCCCTTTCTGGGGCATGAGGGCAGCCTGATGCCATGAGAGCAACAGGACAGAGAGCCAGAGAGGAACCTTCTTGCCTATCCCTGCGGTCAATCTCCTTCACAAAATTTTAATTGAAACTCAATGTAGAATTTGAGCTTTAGACATTAGGGCAAACTAGAACTTTTCAAAAAGTTTAATAATATTCCTTTAGAGCCGTGGTTCCCAATGTGGAGCACATGCCCCACAGGGGGACAACTTGATTTTTAAGGGGGGGGGGCAATTTGAGAATGAGTTATTAACAGTGAATGGTCTTGTAGGCTTCTTCCATGTGAATAGGAGTTCACTTTTTGAATATTAAGAATTATATATCACCCGGGGAGGGGCATCAGAATTTTAGAGATGCTTAGTTGCAGCATAGCCAAAAAAGTTGGGGACCACTACTTTAGAGAGAGAGAGAGAGAGAGCCCACACATGCACACATTTGTACATCCTTGTGTGTTTATTGCTATAAATCTGTCAATTGATGATAAAACTACCATCTAATGAAGTTAACTCCTAATCCATGAAACTATTCACTTAGCATTGCAACAGAATAGCATTAATACATGCAGTTCTCATATATTGCTCAGTCGCATCAAACAAGACCCAGGCTATATGCTTGAACTTTGTTCATAAGTGAAACATCTGAATCTGTGTCTCTACCCAGAGGCCATAATCATTTTCTCGATTCCAGAATAGCTGACATGAGTAAGACTGCTCCAAAGAATACTGCTTGATGATGCCTGTCTTGATGATATTGGTGATGTGTAAGGTCAGTCTAACATACTGGAGATGGGAAATGAATTCTCACTGCAGTGGCTAGAGGGCAAACTGCATAAGATCTGCAGAAGGCTTCCATTAACTTAACCTTCTTAATGTTAATAGTTTGTAACCTCTGTAATTGATGACTTACTGCAGTGGAATCCTACACTAGATTTCTTTCTATCAGACATTCTCACTGGCCAAAATGGGACACATATTAATATTAAATATTAAAATTTATTTATTCAGAAGAGTCTTTGGAAATTAGACTGGGGGAAAAGTATGTGTGACTACTGATCACCCACCCACCCATGCCAAGGTAAACATAAAGGTCATCCTTGCTCGAAAGCCAGTCATAGCCAACTCTAGGGTTCAGTGTTCATCTCTGTTTATTGCCAATGAGCCAGTGCTGTCTGCATCTACAGACGTTTCTGTGGACATGTAGCAGGCATGACTAGACACCGAAGTGCACGGATCGCTGTTTACCTTCCCACCGAAGTGGTCCCTATTTATCTACTTGCAATTTCTTGCTTTCCAACTGCTAGGTTGGCAGGAGCAGGGACAGAGATGGAAGCTCACTCCATCATACAGTATTCAGGTCTCAAACTGCTGATCTTCCAGTCGTCAAGTTCAGCATGTTAACCACTAAACCACTACACTCCCTTGTACTAGCAGCAGGTTAAACTAAACAATTCCCATACCCCATTTTAAAAGAACACTGATTTTTTTTCCTTTCTTCTAATTTCCCTTCAGTGTTTTAACCTTTTACACATATGGCAGTTTACAAACTAGAACAGTTACTGTTTATGGGCAGAGCCATTTACCATTTATGGGTGTCATATTCTTTCCCAGCTATCTGCTTCTATCTATCACCACACCACATCTGCAGAGCTTTTTCTCCTGTTGACAAGGTTCAGTAGCATTATTATCCTCATCCTCCAAGCGCAGTCTTGAAGCTGCATGTAGCCCTTTATTCCAAGGCTGGTTTTGTGTCCAGTAGCTTCAGTTGACTTTGTTGTTCTGCACAAAAGCAGATTTGCCTTTAAAATACTATCTAAAGTTAATTGCCACTCCTGGTAGCTTCCAGGAGCAGCATTCCATCTTTTAAGTAGATCATGCAGTCTCCCCTCCCCACTCTCTGTTTAACATTCCCTCAAAGTCAGTTGTTTCAAAACAAAAGTGGATTTCTGGGCAATTCAATTTTGTCTCCCCCTTTCAACTCTTCCCAAATTTTGGTGGTCTGTTTGGCCAACTGAGCGACAGGACCCTGGCCCCACTAAAGTTGCCCATTTCCAGTGTGACAAAGATAGTTAGGATTCCCAAGCTATGGCTCAAATCTTGTTGCTCATTATAGTAAGTTACACTAGAGCAGGCCCATTCAATCAGAATTTGGTGAGTCAACTCTTCTATAAGTCCCAGTAATTCTGTAGACTTGATCTAGTGTGACTTGTGCTAAGCAACAACATTTCAGCAGTGTATAATACAGCAGCAGAAGAGAAAAGTTTGGGTAATTACACTCAGCCTTCAAAACATCTGAACTCCTCGCACTTGAAACCAAATGGGCAGAGCTTTCGACGATCAGTTGCTTTTCTTTTGGGAGTTTAAATTCATCATTATCTCTTAGTTTCTGTTCTGACATATACTGTACACACCCATTTATTTGTTGCTCTTGTTTTCCAGGTTCGGGATAAAAAACTCCTCAATGACCTGAACGGTGCTGTTGAAGATGCCAAAACAGCTCGTCTTTTCAATATTACCAGCTCGGCATTAGCCATCTTCTGCATCATCCTTGTCTTCATCTTCCTACGATACCCACTCACCAATTACTAGAACGTGGCCAGGAGGTGCTGCCAAAATTCCTCTCCACCAGAAGCTGACAATGAGTTCCATACAGAAGGGACCCAAACAAGCCAAACACTCATAGATCTCTCTCCTAATTGTGGAAGAGCACCCTTCCCCAAAACAGAAAAGAAACAATAAGGACCAAGACCAACAGCAACAACCCCCTCCCCACTGTCAACCCAATATAGGCTGACTGATAATGTGAACTACTGTAACAGAGAGAGTTTTACTTTCACATTTTGTATGCAAAAGTATTTATTTTCATGATAAAGAAATAGGATTTGATGGTGAGAGGGAGACTCAGCGCAGCATCATCTCAGGAGATGATGAAACACAGTTGGAGAAATGGAGAAAAATGACAATCCTGAGATGGAGGTTAAACAAGACGAAGCAGACTTGACCCACCAAAGCTGACATTAAAATACAGCAGTTAGTCTTTAAAGTGCTACAATGTTTTTATTTTGTTTACTCTGTGATAAAAAAGAGAAAGAAAGTGATGGGGCCAGTGGCTCTGTAGGGCAAATTGATCTGTACACTTCTTCAGCCCTACCAATGGGGTCACAGTTGTATTGCTCAAGAGAAGAAATAAGGGAGGCATGGCCTTTGCAGAACATATCAGTTGCATTCACACTGCTTCCAACTTCTCTCTTTCGCCTTTTCTCTCTCCTCTGTGTCTCCAATTCACCCACCAGACACCTTTGCTGCATACGTTTTACCTGTTTTCAAATTTGTATGACTAAAGCCCGTGATAGCTTGCAAAAATGTTTAAAACCAGGACATTTGGATTCTAGGTGGCTTGGACTAGTCTATCCTGACCAATTTTGGAGGCTTCCAGGGTAAATCCCATGGAAGCAGGGGAAATAATATTAGTCTTCTTTGGAACCTAATGGAAATGCTGAGAATGTAGACGATTTATGGGAAATTTACATAGATCCTGTATCTCTGTCAACCTTCAATAAAAAATACCTCTAACCATCAGCCACTGTTTTATTACAGGTTACATTTTTGTGTCTTAAAACTCAGTCTACAACAGAGGAAGCCTGGATTTTGCCAACCAGTTGTAAATTCTTTAAAACCATGATAAGAAATACACTGATATCTAAGTCACTATCACATTGTAAATGTATTTTTCCTCCTTCTAGTAATGCTACTTAATGAGTCAGTGGCTGGATGGCTCTGTGGTTTAGGTTGGGAGTTCAATTCTCCACTCTATCTTCTGGGAGAAGAGCCAGCCAATGTAGTCATGGACAAGCTGCACAGTCCCAGGGTGACCCCAAAAGAATGGAATAGTAAACCACTTCTGAGTATTCACTACCTAGAAAACCCTTAAAAGGATTGCCATAAATTGGAATTGCAGTTGTTATTATTAAGCTTATAATTAAATACTATTGTTTATTAAATTTCTGCTTTAATTCTTGGGTGTGTGGGTGTGAGTAGTTCTTGGTAGAACAATAATACTTACCTCTTGTGCTCATATTGAAAGTGAATTATTCCACCAAGTTACCTTTGGGAAAGCCTATCTCCTTCCTCTGGTTAGGCTGCTCCATTGGGATCTGGTTCCGTCTCCCATCAGGAGCCCATCCATTCCTTCTGGATCCAGTCCACGGCAAAAAATTTGGATTCTAGCTGGCTTGGACTAGTCTATCCTGACAAATCCTGGAGGCTTCCAGGGTAAATCCCTTGGAAGCAAGGAGGACAATACTGTACTAGTCTTCTATGGAACCTCACAGAAATGCGGTTTTTTCAGCAGACATCACAAACAGAAATTACAAAACTGGTAAGAAAACTCCAAACAGTCATGTTTTCTTGCTTGTCTACTCTTTGAGGTGATGAGAAGAGAGATTTCTGAATTGATTTGAGATTACAGTGCAAACCGTACATTTGCTTTAGAATTCTGTTTCTAAATCTTGCGGATGAAAAATATTTTATGTAAAGCGTTATCAACCCTATTTGGACGTATTCTTGGCACACAAGGCATGGATGGAAAACCTAGATCCTCCAGATATTGTTTGGGCTCTAGGGCTCATCAGTGCCTACCAGATTGTCCATTGATGAGGCATGATGAGAGGGGCAGTTTATCAAGAGATAGAGAGACACATAATCCCAGCACAAGATTTTTAACTAGGTACAACAGTATATTTCTTTGAACATACCAAGCTGGCTTTTCTGCTGAAAAGCATGGAGCTAACCACTGTAGCACAGCACAGAGTACACACAAGTTTCGTTGTACTACATACAACCCATTAAATGTATTACCACATGCTAGGAACCTCAGTACCTTCTTGGGCTTATTATAGGACTGCACTGTTTGTAAAAATTGCAGGATCTTCTCCCTAGGAAGGCCCCATCTAGAATACTGTGTACAGTTCTGGTCGCCATACCTCCAGAAGGATATTATGGAGTTGGAGAAAGTGCAGAGGAGGGCAACCAGAATGATTAGGGGACTGGAACACCTTCCTTACCATCTGAGGCTGCAACGGTTGGGCCTTTTCACTCTCGAGCGATGGCGTCTAAGAGGTGACCTGATTGAAGTTTATAAAATCATGCATGGTGTGGACAAAGTAGATAAGGAAAAACTGTTTTCCCTATCGCACAACACTAGAACTAGGGGACACTCGATGAAACTTTTGGGTACTAGTTCCCAAACAAATAAGAGAAAGTACTTTTTCACCCAGAGGATCACTGATCTATGGAACTCCCTGCCAGAAGAAGTGGTGACAGCTGTCAGTCTTGACAGCTTTAAGAAAGGATTAGACAAGTTCATGGAGGACAAGAGTATCAATGGCTATAATTATGGATACTTAAGGACAACCTCGGGGTTGGAGAGATAGGCAGGATATCTCTCAATGCCATTTCCAGGGAATCCTAAGCAGGTGAAGGCATCTCCTTGGGAATACCCTGAAGGAAATGGTGAGCCACTGTGTGAGACAGAATGCTGGACTGGATGGGCTGCTGTGGCCTGTTCCAGCAAGGCTGTTCTTATGTTCTTATGTTAATATCCTAGCTGGATGGAAAATCTATGAAGGATCTGAGAGATGTGATTTACTGCCACGTAGCTGTTGCTGTTACATTTGCTTTTCTCATTGACTTGCCTATTTCTGTTTCATGTCCTGCTCCAGATGATCCAAGAACATTTCTTGTCTGATTGCTTGCTCCGTTTGTCAGAAGGTTAGCATTTTGGAGCCTGGGGAGCTGCATGTTGAAGGCTTTGATCTGTAATTTCAATCAGCTATCTCATCCCATCCCCACCCCTGCATATGTGAGCCACCGTCCTTGCCTTCTGCTCGCCTATCGGGAGTGTGTTTACAGCAAAGGCTGATGGTTGTTTTCATCTTATTGATCAACAGAGGAATCTGTTCCAGCAGTCTTCTGTAGCTCTTATAGTTATTCATGCTCCCGTGTACCCATTAGAGGGGAAAGCCAAGTTCGCCTTGCTGAAGGCCATTGCAGAAATTTATCAAAAGGAGAAAGCAGAGCAAAGCAACCGATTTCCATTTTCAGTCTGACATATATATGATAATTTACATTGGTAGGCAAAATCCCAATCCAATGTGAGCAAACACAGAGGCATCTTAATATTTCTGGGACATCATTCTATGCAGTGGTGGGTTCCAAAAAAAAAGTTACTACCACACTGTGGGCGTGGTATGGTGGGCATGGCCAGGGGGTAAACCCTGCATTGCACCCAAATTAGGACTACTTTATTTCAAAACTTGGATAGGTGGGGTCAGCCAGAATTTCTGCTACCGGTTCTGGTGAACTGGTGTGAACCTGCTGAAGTCCACCACTGATTCTATGGAGTTTATGTACATGGAGAAGTGTTGACAACTGCTCTCCTTCCTTAAATGGAAGAAATGAAGTAGCCAGGATAGTGCTGGGGAAAAGTATTGCACTGGCAGAAAAAAAAGACCATGGAAGGATTGTGGAAGCATGGGAAAGAAAGCAAATGTGTCATGGGATGAAAGGGTATGTGAGGATATCTGTATATTAAGAAGAGGTGCACATTCTGCCTTTCTGGGCACTGGGTAGAGGAGAGGACAGAATTTGTGCACTTAAGGGTGCATTTCAATTAGCAAAAAGTATTACATTTGTGTCAGTTTCGCCTGGTTCAAAATTGATTCAAAGACTGAGGAATACATGATGCACACCTAAAATCCAGATTATTTTAAATCACCTATCTGGGACATCTATTTTGCACTGAGTCCTGAACTGTTGTATTCTTCTGTGTGCATGTGCGTGTTAGTGCATTTTGTGCCTCTTGGGTTGCTTGATAAAGTTTGAAGTATTCCCTGCAGCCTGAAAATTGTTCACTTCACCCCCAAAGTTGTAACATTACAACACTTCAGCACTTCATTTGCTGTCATGCCAAAGAGCCTTTGCAATATTATAACAGTTAAATATAATAAAACAATAATAATGATTGGTACCATCTTGGGAGGGGACACATGGGTTGCAACCCAGGGTGGTGCAGATATGAACAGTTCTTCAACAGAGTCAGAAGCAATGACTACAGTAGCAGCAGATTCTCCTCTCCATTGGGATGGAGGCTGACGGCTAACAGCTGACTGGTGGCAGTGGCAAAAATAAGTAGAAAAATAAAATCTTATGGAGGACCAGAGGGGAAGATGGAAATTGGTGAAGGTTTCAGGGTTTAAAATACCCATTTGGGCAATGCTTCATAAAGGACGTGCAAACTGACACAAACACCACATGACCTTACCTCCATTTTTTTTAAAAAAAACTGATTGGAAATCCAATTATTTTGATAGTCAAGACATACACTCTCGATGAAAGCCTGCTGTTTAAAAGATGTTTAACAATGAAAAGAGGATCAACACAATTATGTTGAAGCAATAATTTAATTTAATAGTCATATTTATGCTGCCTCCTCCTCGCCGAGGTGACTCTGGGCGGCTTACACCTATAAAACCACAGTATATATATACATAAAACAAAGTATAAAATTATTAAAAATTTACATACCATCTCCCAGCAGCCACATCATAGGATTTCTTTTAAAACTAAAGCTAAAAACCCTCATTTGCTTACCCTCAAATGAGCCATCCTAAAGTGGCAATAAACATGCAAATGAGAAGTGAGGATGGTATACCAAACATGTACCTTCAATAGTGCATCTTTCCATCTACTGTTCCTGCGTGGTTTTTAATCGAGTCTCTGCCCCTGTTCAGCTTACTACCAGACTGGAAAGGCAAAGTGAGCATAGCTGGTGACAGGTGGATTTCCACGGCAAAAACAATTTGGAAGCCTGAGAATGATTCATCCGAGGAGTTAAGTGTCCTTGCTGTTCCTCTCCTCCAGCTAACCCTTCTCTTGCATTGTGGGTCACCAGTCTTGAAACAGAGCACAAACATGTACAACAAGTGATCCCACTGCACCAGTTCTGTATATTTTCCCTTTCTGGTCTTTCTTAGCTATACATGCAGAGCCATAACCTATCACTTCCTTCCTTCTTTCTATGAGGCCACCTCTCAATATTTCTTGCTCCTGCTTCTCAGCTAGACAGAGCAGCAGACTCACATGCAGACCCACAAGCTCTAGGGCTTTCTCCTCCAAAGTTTAGAACACACACTCCTTTTGTATTAATCTTATTGGATTTCCTTAGATAATAAATACTAAGTTTTTCTTTTTGCCTAATAGGTAAAGGTTGCCCTTGCTCGAAAGTCAGTTGTATCTGATTTGTGGGTTCAGTGCTCTTCTCTGTTTATAGTCAAAGAGCCATCACTGTCTGCACCCGCAGACATTTCCGTAATAGCAGACCCCAAAAATGTTCTTCTCCTAAATAATCACAAATGTTCACTTTCATGGACATACAGCAGCTCAGTTGGAGTCTGAGTCTGGCCCTGCACAAATTGTTCCATTTCATCTGCAACTAAACATTCACACAGATCAGCAAGACTGCAACAGCCAAACACAATACAGTGGTGGTAGTGTGGGATACATTCCTGGCAACTTAAACATCATCTTGTTCAAACTTATTGAAGACAATTTTTCTGTTATTCATTGTAGTCCCAAAGTCTTATAAGGAACTCCCTGCATTCAGCCTAAAAAGACTTATTAACAGAGTCTGGCTCAGCAATCATATCAGAAAGGACTTCTTTATTCTTCCATGTTGCCTTCAATAGATATGCTGCAGTGCTTCTAGAATACATGATTCTTTGGTAGGATTATTGAGGCACATATTGTCCCTATTCTACTTCTTATGGGAAATCTGCCATTTTCTCCAGCTACCTTTGTTAGGTTTCTCAGAATCATATGAACCTAGATTCTAAAGGGCCCCTTCTCTTTCAGAACATAAGGTATAGAAACAAAAGATGACAGGAGTTTTACAACACCCTTGAAGTGAAAAGGTTTTATTCGGCACAATATTTTATGAATTGTAGCCCACTGTGCCAGATATAAAATAAAAATAATGATAAGCCGGAAAGGTAGTGTTGGTGGTGGTGGAGTGTGATTTTTATTTATGTACATAAATTTCATAACTCGAAATGCAGTTTCCCATAGGAATGCATTGAAAACCAAATAATCAGTTCCGGAGGTCAGAAAAAAAGTAAAAACCCCAAACAAACGTATTTTTCCTGTTCCAAATTCTTCATAAAGAGCACTTTGGGATTTTTTGCCGAGTTGTTGCCACTTTATAAAGAGATTTTAACAGATAAAAGACTCCCTCCCTTTTTTCTGACTTCTGGAAGGGATTAATTGGTTTTCAATGCATTTTCAGCACTTCCGACAGAGGCCTTTAGTGGCCAGCTCTGGTAATATGCCACTAGGACCCAACAATCAGCTGTAAGCTCCCTCACCACCCAGAAGTGCAGAAAACTCTGCATTTTAGCTGCCAAAATGCACTGAAAACATGATGAAAACTTCCAGAAAATACCCTCCCACCACCGTGGGAAGTGGCGGAGGTGGTTTGAAAGGCAAAAAAAAGTTGAGGTGTAATTTTCAATGGATTTCCTTTTGGATTGCAAGAATTACTTTACTCGAGGCATTCGTAACCTGGATTCCACTGTATTAGTAAGTTGCCCAAAGAAAGCTGTGGTGGCTTAATGGTTAAGATGCTGAGCTTGATGACCAGAAGGCCACAGGTCAGAAGTTTGAGACCTGAGTGTTGTGTAACGGAGTAAGCGCCCATCATCCATCCCAGCTCCTGTCAACCTAGCAGTTTAAAAGCAAGAAATTGCAAGTAGATAAACAGGTACTGCTTTGGCAGAAAGCAAATAGTGTTCTGTGTATTCTGGTGTCTTTTCATACCTGCCACATCATCACAGAAATGTCTGCAGATGCAGACAGCACTAGCTCTTTGGTTGTAGACCAGCAATTCTCAACCTGCAGCCCACAGGCTGGATGCGGTCCGTGGCATCATTTCATGTATCCCCACACTGCCACTACCACATCAGGATGTGCCATGTGGTGGAGAAAGAGCCGGACGGCCATCCAGCCCCCAAAGCTGTCTGAGGGAGTGTGACCCGGCCTCCAGCTTTAAAAGGTTGAGAATGCCTGTTGTAGATAGAGAAGAGCACCATCCCCTCTTTAGTAGTTCGTACTTGGCGCTCAACCTGGCCGTTCGTTGCGGGGTGAAAAGGGGCAGAGGTGATGTGTCAAATTGCGTTCCTCTCCAGGAATGCCTGGAATTCGACAGAGGTAAAGGTATTGCCATTGTCAGAGACAAGCACATCGGGTAATCCGAAACAACTAAATAGCCTCAGCAATTGCTTAATGGTTGTGGCTGAGGAGGTGTTGGGCATTGGGATAGCCTCCAGCCATTTTGAAAAAGAGTTGACCACTAACAGAAAAAGCGAGCCCCTGAATGGACCAGCGAAGTCGATGTGCAATTGAGACCGTGGTTCGCGGGCTGTGTCCCATTCTCTCGAAGGAAGTCGGGACTCTTCGGGTCAAGAACTCTGGTAACTCTCGCAAGTGCCTACCATGTGTTCAATCTCTTCATCTATCTGGGGCCACCAGAAATAGCTCCTGGCCAAAGCCTTTGAGCACACGATTCCCGGGTGGCTAACATGTAGCAGTTTGAGTACCTTTGGCTGCAGTACCTCAGGGATGACCACCCTCTGGCCCCACAGGAGATAACCCCTCTCTATCGAAAGCTCAACCCTCTTTCGGAAATATGCTTTGAACTCCTCGGCGGGAGGACTCGTGGGCCACCCCTTCTTAACCCATGAAATAACCAGGGACAGAACCTTGTCCTTTGCCGTAGCTTTGGCGAGATCTGTGGGCACAATTGGGGGTGAGTCGAGGGACTCAATCAGCAATACCTGGTGATCCTGCTCAACCTCGCACTTGTGTTCCCCTAGCTCGGGAAGGGTGGACCGTGAAAGGGCATCAGCATGGTTGATTTCTTTGCCCTGGTGGTGGACCAGTGTGAAATGGAAAGCATGAAAAAATATGGCCCACTGCTGCATCCTGGGGGACAGGATCTGGGGTGTGGGCTTGCACGTGGTGAAGATACCTAGCAGTGGCTTGTGGTCAGTCACAATCGTAAAAGCCCGACCATAGAGGAAGTCATGGAATTTCTTGGTTCCAGCGACTATGGCAAGGGCCTCTCTGTCTGTTTGCGCGTAACTGCGCTCTGTCTTTGAAAGGGACCTTGAGTAAAATGCAACCGGGACATCCCGCCCATTTTCTAACACATGGCACAGCACCGCCCCCACCACCACTGGTAAAGCATCACAAACTAACACCATGGGCTTCTTTGGGTTGAAGTGGGTTAAGATTGCCTCTGAGGAGAGGAGCTGTTTTAACTCTTTGAAAGCCTTTTCCTGACTGTCTCCCCACCACCAAACTGCGTCTTTCTTTAAAAGACAATGCAGAGGCTCTGCCATGGAAGCTTTCCTTGGCAAGAGGGAATGATAGAAATTTAGGAGTCCTAAGAAGGACTGCAGTTCTGGTTTCACAGTGGGGCAAGGGGCGTTTCGAACAGCCGCAACCTTTGAGTCGGAGGGCTTAACTCCTTCGGGGGTTATCTTGAACCCTAGGAACTCTACCTCCCTCGCCAGGAACACACATTTATCCCATCTCAATCTTAACCCCGCTTTCTCAAATACTGTTAGAACCTTGTCCAACCTCTTTGCTAGTTCTGACTCACTCCCCGCAGTGATCAAAACGTTGTCAAAATAAGGGAGTACCCCAGGGAGACCCTTTAGAAGGCGTTCCACTAGAGATTGGAATATCCCGGGGGCTAAATTTATGCCGAACTGAAGGTGCATCACCTTGAATGCCCCTTTGTGGGTTACTATCGTCTGTGCAGCTGCTGTAGCAGGAGTTACCATGAGCTGCTGACAGGCCTGAGCTAAGTCTAACTTTGCAAAACACTTACCCCCATGTAAAGTGGCTAGTAAATGACTAACTACCGGCACCAGGTATGCATTAGGGCGAATAGCCTTGTTAATCGTGCATTTGTAATCTGCGCAAATTCTAATCTCCCCGTTAGACTTTAAAGCAGTAACAATCAGTGTTTCCCATTCCGCGGAGTCCACCGGAACCAAAATCCCCTGACCCACCAGTTGTCCAGTTCCGCCTCAATCTTGTCTTTGAGGGCGAAGGGCACTCATCGTGGCTTGAGCTGGATGGGTCGAATTGTGGGATCCAGGTTGAAAGAAACTGGGGGCCCTCTGTATTTCCCAAGTCCCTTCTCAAAAACCACTGGGTGTGCATCGCACATGTCTCACATTGGATCAGTCTCTACGGCATTGATGCCGGACAGTTAAATACCCAAGGGAGAAAACCACTGGCTCCCCAAGAGGCAGCTGGACCCCCGTTTAAGGACCACTAGGGGCAGCTTCTCTGTGAAATGCTTGAATTTGACTTTGAAGTCCCCCACCCCCAAAACAGGAATCAGGTTGCCCTGCACGTCTTGCAAGGACGTCTTGAGGGCCTTGAGCTTTGGGCGAGAATTGGGGGAAATACTAAGGAAAACCTTCTGGGACACAATGGAGTAGGATGAACCTGAATCCACCTCCATCCTAACTGGGACCCCTGTAACAGTACTTCAACAAAGAAACGCTGGTGTGCCACAGACACGCAGCTCACGGTTGGCTTCTCCATAGAAATCTTCCCGATGGCGCCTCCTTTTCATCAAGGGCATTCAGCTGGCTCCTGGTCCTACCTCCGCCATTGTCTGCAGACCTTGGTGATGTGGCCTCAGGTCCGCAGTGGTGGCACTCGGCCTTCCGGAAAGGGCACTATTTCCGGTCATGGGACGCTCCACAGCCTTCTTGCTGGTGTGCTTCTTTGGGGACTTTCGCCGGACCTTCTGGACATCATCGTCGTCATCGCTGGACCCAGACCCCGAGGACACAGCGACCTCTGGAGAGGAGGATGAACTGGAGGAGTGTTGGGGCGAACGTTGGGCGGCCTGCACAGCAGACCTGGACCCTCCCAGGTGCAGCAAGCTTTGCCCTGAAAGCCTTCACCCCAGACCTCACTACCTCGGCTGCCCGAACCTCCCGCAGGATGGAGTCAAATGTGAGGTAGTCCCGGCCATCAATTTCCACTGTACCTCTTCATCTAGCAACCCGGACAGCAGGCGGTCCCCTCAGGGCTTATTCGAGGTTGTCCCACTGGTAAGGAGCAGCGGCTAGCAGGAGGGTGGTGGCATACTCTGCCACAGACTCACCCGGGTGCTGGTCTCATCTGTGGAAAGCGACTCTGGCCGGGTAAATGGACACTTTCGGTTGAAAGTGGTTCTGCAGGGCCACCAGGATCTCTTTGAGGGGGACAGTATCAACGTCCCGGGGCATCATCAATTAGGTTGCCAACTCTAGCGTGGGGAGGACAATCTGGGTGAGAAGGCAAGAGCGCATTTGCTCCTCTTCTTCGATGTGCTCGGCAGACATCGCATGTTTGCATTGGCGCTCGTATAGAGCCCACACTTCTGGCTTCTTGATGTCGAACGGAGGTAGCTTGATGCTGTGGGAAGCCATTATCCCACCTTCATCGCCAATTTGATGTTTGCAGATTGATACGCAGTAGGCAGCAGTCAGGGGGCCAAACACATCTTTATTGCAAGGTATGCAATCTGAACATGAGGTAATGGTGGAGATGCAGCTCCTTATATATGCTTACAGTACATTTGAATTTCGCCCTGTGGGCACCCATTGGTTGCGGTATCAGTGATGTCATTGGGACGTACTGAATACCTTACAAGGTTTACCTGTGGCGGGAATGTTTCCTGTGCTACTCAGTGATTGGGTGATTTGAAACATGTAGGCTGAGCTCTGAGGCTGCCTCTAGTGGCAGCTGAATTGCTAGCAAGAACAGCTGAGTTACATTGTAACCACTGGGACTCATTCACAGTTCATTCGGATACAAGGTTACTTTGAATGCAAGGTTACATTTCTTAAAGGCACAAGTTACATACATAACAAGTCAGCAGCCCTTTAGAAGGTAAGTTCTACGGAGAATAAAAAACAAGAATTTCATGTTCTTAAAATAACGAGCAGCGGCCAGCATAATGGCCCAAACACATAACTTTATTTGGCAATAAATTCGCACCTCCATGTGAATTGGTACGCCTTGCAACAGCAACTCAGCAAAGAACTGGCCAGACACATTAGACACGTTGCTGTGTGGATTCTCCAATGTGGAGATTTTGGAGATGAACGCTCCCAGTTTCCTCGGGTGCTCATCTGACGCTGGGGAATACTTTCTCTTCTGGTGGCATACTTTTGCATACTTCTGGTGGCATACTTCTGGTGGCTAGAACCGCTATTAGGGCCTACCTGGTGGCGATAAGGGTGGTGAAGCAGCAATATTTCACCACCCTTATTGCATCCGCAGATAATCACCCAGCCACCCTGTTTCAGGTGACCAGGTCTCTCCTCGGTAGAGGGGGGCCGGTACCTGGTTGGCAGGGTTCGGCTGAGGTTTTTGCTGATTACCTGACGGATAAAATCACTCAGATTCGCTTGAGACTGAACCCCGGCATGGATGGGGAGAGTCAGGAGGGGACCGGATCACAGTCTTGCTGTGTCATCTGGGATAGGTTTGACCCAGTTGTTCCTGATGAAGTAGGCAGGCTCCTTGCAGCTGTTCGCGCTACTACCTGCCCTTTAGATCCCTGTCCTACCGGTCTGGTGAAAGCATCTAAGGCTGGGTCAGGGTGATAATTAATTCATCCTTATAGGAGGGGGTATTTCCTGCACCTTTAAAACATGCTTTGGTGTGCCCCCTCCTAAAAAAACCTGCTCTCAACCCAACAATTCCAGCCAATTATAGGCCGGTCTCCAATATTCCCTTTTTGGGGAAGGTATTGGAGAAGGAGGTGGTGCAGCAGTTGCGGGGGGTCCTGGATGAAGCAGATTATCTGGACCCCTTTCAGTCAGGATTCAGGCCCGGACATGGTACGGAGACGGCATTGGTCGCACTGATGGATGATCTCTGGCGAGAAAGGGATGGAGGCCATCCAACCATCCTTGCTCTCCTTGACCTCTCAGCGGCTTTTGATACCATCGACCATGGTATCCTTCTGGAACGGCTCCAAGCATTGGGGATCCAGGGCACTGTGTTGTCCTGGTTTTCCTCATTCCTGAGGGGCCGTACCCAGTCGTTGTGGTTGGAGAGTGAGACGTCCAGCCCTAGGCCACTCCAATATGGGGTGCCTCAGGGCTCGGTGCTGTCTCCTCTCCTATTTAATATCTACATGAAACCACTGGGGGAGATCATCCATTCCCATGGGGCGCAGTACCATCAGTACGCGGATGACACCCAAGTGTACATCTCATCTCGTGGTGATCCCAGTGATGCTGTCAAAGTCCTGTCCGAGTGCCTGGTGGCTGTTGGGGTCTGGATGGGGGACAACGGATTACAACTGAACCCAGGCAAGACTGAGTGGCTATGGATTAGGGGCCCGGTGTTATCTCGGGAGCTACCATCGTTGGTTTTGGATGGGGCTAGTCTGCCCCAGACAGACCCGGTGCGCAACTTGGGGGTCCTCCTGGACTCACAACTGCTGCTTGAAGATCAGGTAGCAGCTGTGGCCAGGAGGGCTTTCGCCCAATTTTGGATGATTTGCCAGTTGCGGCTGCTCCTAGGACGAGACTCCTTACTCATGATCACTCATGCTCTGGCCACCTCTAGACTAGATTATTGCAATGCGCTCTACATGAGGCTGCCCTTGATGACCATCCGGAGGCTGCAGTTGGTCCAGAATGCGGCTGATCAGGTGGTGATGGGGTGTGGGCGTTATGCTGGCACCTCACCACTGATTCGGGAGCTTCCAGTTTGCCTCTGGGTGCAATTCAAGGTGCTGGTTGTTACCTTTAAAGCCCTACATAGTAGTGGGCCAGGATATCTAAGAGACTGCATCGCTCCAAGAATATCTGTCCATCCAACCAGAGTGGACCGGAGGGGCTCTCTGCTTGTACCATCTGCTAGAGGGGCCCGTCTCTCTAGCACAAGAAGGAGGGCCTTCTCTGTGTCTGCTCCGGCCCTATGGAACTTCCTGCCAGTGGAACTAAGGCTGCAGACGGAATTGCTGCCCTTCAGGAAAGATCTGAAAACATGGCTGGTGGGGCAGGTGTGGGGTCCTGTAGATGTCGTGACCCCCACATGCTGGTTGGTTTAATATCAAGTAATTTTCCTCTTTTTAATAATGTGTGGGGGTTTTACTGGGTAATTTATTTTAATGGGGTGGTTCTTTTAAAGCTTTTAAAGATTGTAAGCCGCCCAGAGTCTTCATGAGTTGGGCGGCTATATAAATTTGAATATAAATAAATAAATAAATAAATAAATGTTCCCTAGCTTGCCACAATGGTGGCAATTCGCTTTCCGAAAGGAGCACTTTCTACGGCCGTGCTTGCTCCCACAGCCATAGCAATTTTGCAGGACTTTCAGAGTGTGTTTCTCCTTCTTCCTCCTGACCTTTCTGACCCCTCCATTCTCATCGCTGGACCCAGATGTCGACAATGATGCCGGCGACGCTGACGAAGATGAACACAATGATGATGAACAGCGGTGGACCTGTACAGCAGACTCTGGAGCCCCAGGGGTGACAGACCATTGCTTGAAGGACTTTACCCCCAACCTGGCCACCTCGAATGCCAAGGCCTCTTTTAACATGGTCTTGAAGGTGAGCGTATTGTGGATCATTAGCCTGCGTTGGGCCTCTTCATCCCAAAGTCCGGCTAGCAGGCAGTCACAGAGAGTGTCCTCGATGTTCGGCCACTGACATGGGGCAGCTGCAAGTCAAAGGGCAACAGCATAGTCGGCCACAGACTCCCAGGGGCATTGGTCATGGCGGTGAAATGTGACCCGGGCAGGAAATATGGAAACCTTTGGCTGGAAATGATTCTGCAGTGCACTCAGGATATTGGTGAGGGGAACATCATCGATATCCCTCAGCAACACCAAATGGATGGCCAACTTGAGAGTAGCCAGGCCACATCTCGCCAGGAAACATGAATGCTTCTGGTCATCATCTACAATGTTCTCAGCCACCATGGAGTGTTTGAACTGCTTCTCGTAGAGGACCCATTTTTCTGACACTGAAATGTTGAAGGGACTGGCAGAATTCTTTTGGGACGCCATCCCACCTTCGTCACCAATTTAGTGTTCTTGAAATAACGAGCAGCAGCCAGCATAATGGGCCAAACACATAAATTTATTTGGTAATACAAACACACTTTCAGCTGTGCCACAGCAACTTATATACAGGTAAGGGTAGTTACATTTAAGCAGGAATTAACTGGATTAGTTAATAGTACTTAGGAGAGAATGGGGTGATCCTGGACTAGATACAATTCGTGCTTCTCGAAGCATAATGGCGTGAACCCCCAATCTCGTGTTACTTGTAACTGAGGAAGAAACCGAAATGTTGAATACATTTTTATTAAATACTGTACACAACAAAGAAGCTATGTGGCAAATAAATATTATTTGGCAAAAGCTTTCACAGACAGCAGTCCACACCGTCAAAGGCATGGAGTGTTGCTTCTGCTGGCAGATTGTTACACATATGCTTGGGTAACAGGATGAGACATTGTTACCCATGAAGACAGAAGGAGAAGGAAGTGCTAAAAGTGTAAACAACTATTACCTACAGTAACTATTAGCAAATAAAAGCTGAATGACAGCACTAATATTTTTAATAGATTAGTGAGTGAATGCCTAGGTAAAGGTAAAGGTTTCCCTTGCTCGAAAGCCAGTCGTATCTGACTCTAGGGTGCAGTGCTCATCTCTGTTTCAAAGCCGAAGAGCCAGCATTGTCTGTTTCTGCAGATGTTTCCGTGGTCATGTGGCAGCCATGACTAGACACCGGAGCGCACAGAACTCTGTTACCTTCCCACCGAAGTGGTCCCTATTTATCGACTTGCAATTTCTTGCTTTTGAACTGCTAGGCTGGCAGGAGCTGGGACAAAGGCGGGAGCTCATTCCGTCCTGCAGTATTTGGGAATCGAACTGCCTATAATTAATGCTTATAATTATTAAAATATTTGCCCCACCTAAGATTGGTGAAAATATGGCCTACAAACTGTAAACATACCCCCTAAATAACAAGATTCCAAAGAGTGCAGTAATTACAACATCATTTATTTAATTTCCCAGAGAAGAAAAATGGTGCTCAAGATTTTTCATGAAAAACTAGAGTTTTTGTGGAGTGAGAACTGCCAAGCATTCAAACTGGATATAGAAAATGAAGACATTAGAGATCATATTGTAAATAAACATTGTTTTTTCCTACTTTCAGAATAGGATCAGTTTGTGTTTGTAGATTGCAGCAAAGCCTTTGACTGTCTGGATTGCAAAACACTAGGGCATTTTCTAAAAGAAATAGGTATGACTCATTATTGACTGCCCTGATGCTGAATTTCTACCTTGGATTAGATGCTATTATTAGGACAGAATATAGAAAAACAGAATGGTCTCCACTAGGCAAATGTGTCAGGCTAGGATGCATTTATCTCCCTATCTGCTCAACCTTTCATACAGGAAAGCAAATTATAATCAGTTGAAGGAGTGAACATTTGTGGAAGAAACATTGGTAATTTGAAGTATGCAGGTGACACCAAGTTACTGACCCCAATGGTGTCAATAGGTTGAAATGACCACTGAAGAAAGTTAACCAAGAAAGTGTGAAAGATGGATTACAGCTGAATATCAGGAAGACAAAAATAAAGACTACAGAAGAATTATATAACTTTAGCATTAACAATGAAAAAAAATGAATGGAGACTGAAGCTAAGAAATCAAAAGAAGACTCAAAAGGGAGCTATGAGGGTAAAGAAAAATCCCCAGATGACTTAGAATGCCCCAGATGTAATTGTCACTGGTGGCCAAGGACAAGATCATCTATATTATGGTATTTTGATTACATTGTGTGTAGGGATCAGGGCTGCTCGCAGGGATGAAATAACACGCGCACACACGGATCAGGGTGCAAGTGAGACGACACCTAGGGACACTAAAGTGGCCTCTTTTATCGGCTGGATCGCGTGATTCTAAGAACCACCATGCATCCATTTACAAGCTAAAGGAAGGAGGGAAGAATGGGCAGTTTGGTCAGAGATAAACAGACCTGCATGTCAGAGGGCTACCAGGAAACAAGATTAAGCTAGAGGTCGTGGGATGGGGTGGCGAAGATGGTCTGGTGGGAAAGATAGAGAGTTTGTGACTAGGGAAGCAGCACTGCAGAAGGGGCTTGCTTATCAGCCTGATCCAGGAGGTTGTGTGGTCATGCCTTTGGACACGACTCCTAGGTCGCGTGGCCCACACGGCCTGGCCTTCTCCTGTTAGAGGCTAATGGGGATTTAGGTTAAGTGCAATTCTTGGGGTGAGTTAAGGGTGCTTTGGGGGGCTAAGGCTGAGCAATCCCTTCACATTGTGTGGATGTCAAAGCTTGGTGATGAATTAAAATGGCAAGGGGGGGAAATCAACTCATTTAAATGTACTGTTGGAAGAGATCTTTATATATACAGTAGATCACTAGAAAGACAAATAAATGTGGCTTGGATAAAATCAAGAACCACAATATATGGCAGGACAATGGAATAACACAGAATAATTCAGAATAAGTCCAAAAATCATCCATGACAAGAAGTCTGTTCAATCAACAAAAACTCTTTTCAACCAATAAGTTCTTTTTATTCCACAAGGTATATGAATATTCTCCACACTATTTCTTACTCTTCGTTATTTCTTGGTAAGTACATTTTGCAAAAACATTAGTAGTCAGTCGATTTTCATCAGTTAAAATTCATGGTCTTGGAGGTGGTCAGAACGCGCGCACATGAGAAAACTAATATTGATATGATTCTTTCACGTAGAGAGGTGTTCTACATTTATAAATTTCAGACTCTCGTGCCAAAAGGGCTGAATCAAGATATAAACTTAGCATGTTATTTATAGCCATTCATGGTTAAATTTGTGATGGTATAAATGTGGCTTGCTCTTTTATGGTATTTTTCAAACTTCTGCCTTTAAATCTGCAAAGTACTCAACAGAGTTAGATTGATTGAGTTTACAAGTTTCACATGGTGTCTAAAACTCAATATATAAGCATAACTTGATGTAAAGTTTTTTTAACGTTAAAAGCCCGCAAAGAGTTTTCCAGTTATGAGGCTGTATGATGCGGATGAGTTTGTGATAGATTTTGGTAAGTGCTGTATGTTATGTCCCCACCATCTCTCTTTGACAGTATATGTAATAAAATGATGTTTTTAATGATTTTTTTTGCAGTGTACTTATTCATTCTCCCGAGGAAGATTTTTGTATATTGAAAAATCCAGTAACCTGGTGGATTTTGGGAGAAATAAAATCGTGTTGGTTGAACAGAAGGGATAGAAGAGAATTATTGAGGGACACAGTGTTATGTAGGAAAAGAGGAAAATCAAACATGAAATGGATTGACTTAACAAAAGAAACTACGGTCTTCAGTTTTCAAAAACATAGAAGGGGTGTTAATGGGAGGACCTTTTGGAGATCATTGTGTGGGACTGCAGTGGCTTAGTGCTTAAGATGCTGAACTTGATAACTAGAAAGTCAGCAGGTCAACAGTTCTTGCCTCCTTCCTTGGAATGGAAAGCAACCTCCATGGCTGTCTCACCCCATGCCTGAACCCCCAAGATTAAAATGCCAGATGAAGCTGCCTTCCACTTGGTCACAATATTAGCTGCCTAGCTTTCCCTTGTTTTTATCTTTCACTGGAGATGCTGAGAGTTGAGCACAGGACCTTCTGCATGCAAAATGTGTGCAGTTCTGTGACTATGCTGTGACGTGCCTGTCTGGCAGCCTCTCTCCCAAATCTCCCACCACCACCACATCTGTTCATTGTCAAGCAGCCCCATCCATGGCTGCGCTCTTAATGAGTGGCTATTTTAGGACAGAAGCTGGGAAATGCAGAAGCACCCTTACAATAGCTGCAAAGGGAGTCATTCCATTTTCTGAATCCCTGTGGTTTTCAAAGAGTGCCATGTAGAAAGAGGGGTGGTGCAGCACTTTCCATGTGGGTGGCACACAATACCTCCCTGTGTCTGGCACCTGAGGAGGAAAGCTCAAAGGGTACCCCTTGTATATTAATTAATATGAGCCCTGATTCCCCTTGAAGTCTACTGGGAGCCTCACCAGAGGACAACTACATTAAAACCAATTAGCACAGAAACATAAACCGTTGCCTTTCACCCACGGCAATGTGATCACTCCTGACCCATTGGGGATGTTACTGATTTGTGAGATCCATTGTGACTTGAGAAATCCAGTTTTAAATCCTCACTAGGTCCTGGAACTCATAGAGCAGCCATGGGCTAATTACTGGTTCTCACCATGACATAGCCTGCAGGAAAGTTGCTGTAAAAATGAAGTGGGGAAGAAACAGAGCCATGAATGCTATTTCAAGTTCATTGGAGGAAAACGTGGTATATAGTGCTAATTGATAAAGGCAAGTAAGTGAAGATGTACTAAAGATCTATAAAGTTATACATGGGCATGGAGAAACCAGAATATGAAATTGTCTGCTGAAGATGAAGGATGGGCAGTTCAAGATAGATAAAAGGAAGTGCTTAGTCATCAAGCCTGCAATTAAACAATGGGGATTCGTGTCCACTAATTGTTGGGATGGCTGCCAACTTGGATAGCTTCCAAAGGGAACTAGACACATTCATGGAGGTTCCAGTCATCAATGGCTGCTACTTAGGGTCGCCATGCATACATCACCTTCAGCATCAGAGGCCAAATGCTTTTGTGCATCAGATGCTGCAGAGGATGAGGTGGGAGATGCAACAGCATTCATGATTTGCCCTTGGGCTTTCCTGACAATAATCACCAAGTCAACAGAACCCTGCCTTAGAAAATCCTTTGGACTGATTCCACATTGCTCTTCCCACGTTGTTAAAAATTAGGGCCGAGTACCGTCCCTCCCTGAGCCAGATTCACATCCATGATTGGGAACCAAATTGATCAACACACTCTGGGAGACCCTCCAGTCCATGTCTGTGTGCCCTCTCCCGTTTGCCCAAATGAGGAAACAAAAATAGTATAACTTGGAGGGAAGTTACCCAGGGCCATCTGTTTTGGGGACATTGTGGAACTTCAATAGAGGGTTTAGCATCCCAAATAACAGACAATTAGCAAGAGCAAGAGCAATTACACTTCTATACTCTCCCAGAGCACTTTGAGCACTTTTGGGGTAGTTCACAATGTAATTAGCATTTTGTCTCCAACACTTTGTGTATTCATTTTACTGACTTCAGAAGAATGGAAAGCTGAGTCAACCCTGAACCTGCTGGGATCAAACTCAAATTATGAGCAGATGTAAATATGACTGCAGTACTGCTGTTTAACCACTGTGCCATGGAGGTTCTTACCAAATCCTTTCCAGATGTGGGAAGCCAGCCATCTCCAAAGTTTCCTCATCTTCTCTCTCTTTCTTTTTTTTTTTCTTAAGCTGCTGCTGCTGACAACTCAATCTGACCCATTCAGAATCAGAGGTCATTTGCACCATCAGTTTGGTCAGTAAGAGAGGTTGTGAGGTGACATAATGCCAAGCTGTTGCTGTTGTCTCATTCCGTTTATTCTAATATGAAGCAGTCATGTTGCATAGTATATGAGATAGTTGTCTTGCATTTCAGGTGCCATACTAACAAAGAAAAAAGAAAGAAATACCCTAAAGCAAGGTTAGAAGCTAACCTTGGGGTCTGCAGGGCCCTCAACCTCTTACAAGAATGCAAACAATCAACATACATACACAGACTCCTAATTAAGCTTTTAAAGGAGAGAATATTTGATAACACCATAGCTTAGTCTGGGGTCTGTGTGTTCTGGTGTTCTACTACCAGTACAACTCCTCACTTCATTGCTAAGCCAAATGTCACAAAAAGCATTTGCAAAGGACTATATAGCAGCATGAATGGGAATCTTGGGGAAAGGCAACATTTATCAAAATGTGGTCTACAGGCCAGTTATAAACATTACATGTAGCACCTGCCATTTCTACCACATAGTGAGAAATATCTGTTGCTGACATTGGGTAACATACTTCTTTTTAAACTATAGTTCAGTAGTTTTTGCCCTAACCCTTTAGGAGCATAGCAATTGATTTGGTTTTATTTAATTTCATTCCCTTTCCTGTCTGACTGTACTTGTCAGTTATGCTCTGGCTGGAACCAAAAGATGTCTTGCTCTGACTGATAACCCCTGCTTGTGGATTCAGGACGATTTTCTTCAAAGCTGCACCAATAGTTGCATTTGCATCAGACAGACTACAGACTGCACAGGCCCTGCAGACCCCGGGGATTCTATAGGAGCTGATTCTGAGGTAGAAAACATTATTATTCATGCGGAAGACAGAGGGCCCCCTCAGACTGTGCAATGGGATGCATTGGTTTCAGGGGGGTTGTGTGTGTGTTTTCTGCCTGCATTCAGGCATTTGCAGCAGTTCACAAGAAACGGATGGTCCCAAAAGGCACCTCCTTTTCATGTTCCTGGCAGGTTTCAATTGCCCAAATGGAAATCGCTTGCATCCTTGTTTATTGCCCACTGGAAAAAAACTAAGGCTTGATAAACTCTACAGATAAGTATTGTTATTATGTATTAATTTTGTGCTACGTGGCATCAAGTCAGAATCAATTTATAGTAAAGGTCAAGGCCTTCTTTGCTTAAAAGTCATTCTGACTCTAGGGGGTGGTGTTCATCTCTGTTTATAGTCAAAGAGCTGACAAATGCAGACAGACAAGTAATACCTCGGATAACGATTGCATCAGATAATGCTAAAATCAGATAATGATGCAAAATTTTGAAAAAATTTGCATCAGTTAATGTTATTTTAGCGTTATCCAATGCATCGTGTTTGGCCCTCTGAAAAGGGAAGCGGCCAAGCGCCTGACTGCTTCCCTTTCCGGAGGGCTGGAGGGTGCATGAAGACACCTTTGCCGGCTCTCTGTGAAGGGAAACAGCCAAGCACCTGGCCGGTTCCCATCGCAGAGGGCCAGTGGGTGTATGCAGACACCCCCATCGGCTTTCCTCAAAGGGAAACAGCCAAGCGCATGGCCATTTCCCATTGCTGAGTGCTGGCGGGTGCATGCAGACACCCTGGCCAGCCCTCCGTGAAGGGAAACGGCCAAGCGCCTGGCTGGTTCCCATCATGGAGGGCCAGCGAGTATGTATAGACACCCCCACCGGCCCTCCGTGAAGGGAAGCAGCCAAGCGTCTGGCTGTTCGCCTTCACGGAGGGCTGGCAGGTGAGTCCAGAGACACCTGCCGGCCCTCCATGAAGGGTAGCGGCAAAGTGCCCGCTTTCCCCCAAACCAAGCCGGGGATCAGAGCGTCTGATCTCTGGCTTGGTTTGGGGAATCTATTCTTCCCATGTTCTCTTCTTGAGGCCATTAATGGAAAAATAATGGTTTGTGTTAGAACCATATTAAGTATCTCTCCTTTAAAAACATAGTGGTATCTACAGCCCATTTCTACACAGGTGTCACTTGTGGCTTGGTCATAGTGGTATACAGTAATACAGAGTAGACTAGCAGCCTCTAAAAGCTATATCCTTCTAGAATTTGTGTGCTCTGTCTTTAAAGCCTAGAAAAAGGGCAAAACAAGGGTATTTGTAGTCTTCAGTGTCAGATCACAGGTTGGAAGTGGTGAGTGAATGACAAGCCATGACAAAATTCCATTGATTTTAACAGAGAAGAGGGGGAGTGGAAGGAATAATTCAACCAGGCCTTATGAAAAAATGTATTATTGTTAACAGTGATAATGAAGATCAGTTTCTTGCAAACCATCTCAAACTTTAATTTATGGGGCTTCTCCACCCCACATCTCCACCCCCCCCCCACCTTGATAATGGCTTCATTTTACAACCAGACCATCTTCAGCTCTTAGACTAGGAAAGTAACTTTTGATGTGCATCTCATTCTTCCTCCTTGTGGCTTATCTTTACAATTAAGAGGAGAGAAAACATGACCATAAAGCTTACCATAAAAGATACCATTTGCTGAGTCTGATATCTTTTTGTAATTATGTGAATATATCAGAATGAGGTTATAAGGTACCTTGCATCTTCTTTTGAGGGAAGGACAATGAACAAGGAATATTGCAGACACCCTGCCTCTTCAGGTTAAGCTACCCCTCCCCATGCCTGTGCGCACATGAACACACACACACACACACAGAGAGAGAGAGAGAGGCAGCCAGGGCTTACAATTTGGTACCACTAATATACATGTAGGCTTATATTTTGCATGTATATTTTGCATATATTACTGAACAAATGCTAATCATATTTTCTTTAAAAACTCCCCACATTGTTAACAGATAATTTTTGTGAAACTCATGATCTTAACTCTTCAGAACTTAGAATATTTGAATAAGTGAATATTTGTTTTCTTAGCATTTTCTCATCCACTCATATTTTGCTTTCTGATTTTGACACTCAGTTAAGGTGTCAAGAAAGCTTTGATGTAGGCAGAATGATTGCACATGAGCTGGCAGGTGGGCCAAACACTTCTTTATTGCAGCATGGTCAATCTGTACATGAGGTAATGGTGGAGGCTTGCCTCCTTATATATGGTACAATACATTTGAATTTCGCCCGAAGGTGCCCATTGGTTGCAGTACCAGTGACGTCTTTCTGACGTACTGCATACCTGACATAGTTCACCTGTGGCGGGAAGGTTTCCCGCGCTAGTTACTCTTTGGGTGAATTGGAGCCACGTGAGCTCCATCAGTTGCGCTATGGCAAGCAGCTGAACTGCATGCATACACAACATCCCTGCCCCTAGGATGGGATTAAGTCCCTCAACCATTGTGGGGGCCATCGGGCATGCTGCGGTCATCCGGTCAATTCAGCGGTGCTGCCAGAGTCAGCTGCTGCGCTTGAACTCCCCCCCCCCCCCCGAGAGAACTGCAGGGTACCATCGAATCCTGGCAAGGGCAGGGATGAGGTATCTCTGAGTAGGAGAGGATGGGGGGACCTTTGGGACAACTCAAAACCCCGCTGCTCACTGGGACGAGTGGGGGAACACTCGCAAAAACTCCCCCCATCCTGCAACAAAAAAATCAAACTTAGGTTGTTCATCTCCGGGTTGGGAGACGGTCTCCTGTGGGTCTAGGCAGCCTGTCATGCTGAGTCCTGTATTCCCCCCTTGGGTTAAGTGGGTGGGGGGCAACCCTAACGCTGACTCGTCTAGATCACTTTCCCCTGTGGCTTCCGTGACTCTTCTCCTAAGCTGATCAGCGTGTCTCTGCCACAGCAACCCCGACCCTGTTTTGACTCTGTACGATACTGGCCCGGTTTGTTCCACCACTTCCCCGGGTACCCACACTGGCCCTGAGCTCACATAATTTCTGCAGTATACTGGGTCGCCTGCCCCGAACACTTTCCTCTGATCTACTGCCACATTCGTGCCTCTATCCTCCACCCTGGAAGGATCCAAGCAGTCAAACAATGTTGTGAGTCTTCTTCGCATCAGGATTTCCGCAGGGGGTTGCCCCGACACTAGCGGAGTAACCCTATAGCACAGGAGGAATTGGCAGAGCTGTAGCTCCAGGTCCCCTGGACCCATACTCCTTAGTGCCTCCTTTGTAGTGCGGACCAGGCGCTCTACTTGACCGTTTGTGGCAGGGTGAAATGGAGCGGAGGTAACATGCCTGATTGCATTCCGTTCGAGGAATGCCTGAAATTCGGCGGACATGAAGGTGGTCGCGTTATCCGAAATTAACACATCAGGCAGGCCAAAACATGTGAACACCTTCCTCAGGTGCTTGACTGTGGCTGCGGAGGACGTGCTTTGCATTGGAATGACCTCCAGTCATTTCGAGAACGCATCAACCACCAATAAGAACATTGTACCCCGGAAAGGCCCTGCGAAATCCACATGTATCCTTGACCACGGTCCACGGGCCGTGTCCCACTCCCTGGGGGGTAACCTGTGCTCCTCAGGCCGTGAGTGTTGGCAACTCTCACATGCGCCCACCAACTGCTCTATGTCCTTATCTATGTTGGGCCACCAGAAATAGCTCCTTGCCAG
Source organism: Bradypodion ventrale (assembly GCA_035047345.1). NCBI lineage: Eukaryota > Metazoa > Chordata > Lepidosauria > Squamata > Chamaeleonidae > Bradypodion > Bradypodion ventrale. The sequence continues at coordinate 368,961,223 of JAWDJE010000001.1, read as the reverse complement.
AGCTTTTTACTTCACGATTCCTGGGTGACTCGTGTGGAGCAAACGAAGCACCTTGGCTCAAAAAATCTCGGGAATTACTACTCTCTGGCCCTAGAGGAGGCATCCTATCTCAAATGAAAGCTCAAAATGTTTCCTGAAGAACAATGCAAGTTCCTCGGATGGGGACGTTATGGGCCAGTCCTTCCTTACCCATGCCAACACCTGGGGCAGAACCTTGTCTTTGGCAGTTGCCTTGGCGCTATCCAAAGCACGATGGGGGGGGGGCAATTCGAGGGACTCAATGAGCAGCACCTGGTGATCATGCTCAACCTCGCACTCGGGTTCCCCCAGCTCCGGCAGGGGAGACCTGAAAAGTGCATCCGCATGAGCGATGTCTTTCCCTGGACGATGTACCAGCGTGAACTGGTATGCATTTAAGAAAATTGCCCACCATAATATTTGTGGGGACAAGATCTGGGGAATAGGCTTGGCCGTGACAAAGATTCCCAGGAGGGGCTTGTGGTCCGTGACAATGGTGAACTCCCTCCCATACAAGAAATCATGAAATTTCTTCGTCTCTGCGATGATTGCGAGGGCTTCCCTGTCTGTCTGGGCATAGTTGCGCTCCGCTTTCGAGAGGGATCTCGAGTAGAATGCAATCGGTGCCTCCCTCCCATTCTTGAGCACATGGCAGAGGACAGCCCTGACCCCCACCAGTGAGGCATCACACACAAGTATTATGGGCTTCCTGGGGTTAAAATGAGTTAATATCGCCTCGGAAGAGAGGAGCCGCTTTAACTAATTGAACACTCGCTCTTGACCCTCCCCCCACGGCCAGACTGCATCCTTTTTCAGTAGGCAGTGTAACGGCTCTGCCACGGATGCCTTCCATGGGAGGAAGGAGTGGTAGAAGTTTAGGAGACCCAAGAACGACTGCAGCTCTGGTTTAGTGGCTGGTCTGGGGGCATCCTGAACGGCTGCAATTTTGGATTTCGAAGGTTTTACCCCATTGGAGGTTATTTGAAACCCCAGAAACTCAACCTCATTTGCGTAGAATACGCATTTGTCCCTTCTCAGGCATAACCCAGCCCTCCCGAACACAGACAGTACCCGGCCTAACCTATGGGCTAATTCTGACTCATCCCCAGCTGTTATCAATACATCGTCAAAATATGGCAATATCCTGGGGAGACCCTTAAGGAGGCGTTCTACAAGTGCCTGAAATGCCCCAGGAGCTGAGTTCATGCCGAACTGGAGGCGCGTCACCTTAAACGCACCCTTGTGCATAACTATCGTCTGGGCAGCTGCGGCTGCAGGTGTAACCATTAACTGTTGGTAAGCCTGTGCTAGGTCCAACTTCACAAAGCATTTACCCGTGTGTAACTTGGCCAGCAAGTGGCTAACTACCAGCACCGGGTAGGCATTGGGGAAAATTGCCTTATTGATAGTACACTTTTAATCAGCACAAATCCTAACCTCCCCATTAGATTTCATGGCAGTTACAATCAGTGTCTCCCAATCTGCAGAGTCTACCGGAACCAAAATCCCCTGACCCACCAGTTTGTCCAGCTCCGCTTTGATTTTGTCCTTTAGTGTGAAGGGCACTCTTCGCGGCTTGAGGTGCACGGGATGAACGGAAGGGTCAATATCAAAGTCCACAGGAGACCCCCTGTACTCCCCAAGTCCTTTCTCAAAGACCGCGGGATGTGCGTTGCACACATCCTGAATGGGGTCGCCTAGGACGGCGTTGATACCAGTCAGTGCAATGCCCAGCAGTTCGAACCACTGGGTCCCTAAGAGACAACTGGACCCCCCTTAAGAACCACTAAAGGCAACTTCCTTGTGAAGTTTTTGAAATGGACAGTGAAATCTCCCACCCCCAGGATTGGAATGTAATTACCCTGAACGTCCTGCAAGTTTGTCCTGAGGGCTCTCAGCTTGGGGCAGTCCCTAGGGGGTATTTGCAGAAACTCCGTCTGCGAGACTATGGAGTAGGCAGTTTTTGAATCCACCTCTATCTTCACCTGGACCCCCTGCAACAGTACCTTCACAAAAAAACGGGTGTGCCGGTCCGACACACGTCTCACCACGGTGTCCCCCACATGCACCTTCTGGACGGTGGCGTCCTTTCAGCCATAGCGGCTGGTCCTGTCAGGGTCTCGGCTTCTGTGTTGTCTGCACACCTTCACTATGTGCCCCAGCTGTCTGCAGTTGTGGCACTCTGCCTTCTTGAAGGGGCATTTCTTCCGGTCATGTGAGCCCCCGCACCTCTCGCAGCGTCGGCTTGCTTCGGTGGTGTCTCTCTTTTCGGCTGGCCTTTTCCTCACCTTCTGGACCTCTGGTTCACTCTCGCTCTTGCTGGAATCCGAAGAGGACGTGGCGGCGGCCGCTGCAGCTCTTGACACTCATTCCCGGTGTGACGAACAGCTGTGGGCTTGCACCGCAGATGTTGAGCTTCCCGAGGCTACGGATCTTGTCCTGCATGCCCATACTCCGTCCTTTACCACCTCAGCAGCTTGTGCAGCCCACAAGACCTGCTCGAACGTGATGTCCTCATCTCGGGCCAACAGTTTCCGCTGAGCCTCTTCATCCCGCAGGCCGAGTAGGAGACGGTCTCGCATTGCCTCGGCCAGGAAGGCTCCCTACCGGAATGGAACAGCTGCCAGTCTCAGCGCGGCAACGTAATCCACCACGGTTTCTCCAAACCGTTGGTCGCGCCGGCTAAACGCCAATCTTGCCGGGAACACGGACACCTTTGGGTGGAAATGTGCCCACAGGGCAGCGACGATTTCGGCCAGGGGTACTGTCTTGAGTACCCTCGGCATCAGAAGTTTCCTTGCCAGTTCCAGGGTTGGCAATCCGCATTGAGCCAGTAGGCAGGCTCATCTTCGTGCTTCGCCCTCGATTTTCTCTGCGTCCATCGCGTACAGAAACCGTTCCTCGTAGAGGTCCCATGACTCGGGCAGGGAGGTATCGAATGGAACGAGGGTGACCCTATGGGACACCATGATCCCACCTTCATTGCCAATTTGATGTCGGCAGATTGATTGCACACGAGCCAGCAGGTGGGCCAAACAATTCTTTATTGCAGCATGGTCAATCTGTACATGAGGTAATGGCAGAGGCTTGCCTCCTTATATATAGTACAATACGTTTGAATTTTGCCCAAAGGTGCCCATTGGTTGCAGTACCAGTGACTTCTTTCTGACTTACTGCATACCTGACATAGATCACCTGTGGCGGGAAGGTTTCCCGCGCTAGTTACTAATTGGGTGATTGGAGCCACGTGAGCTCCATCAGCTGCGCTATGGCGAGCAGCTGAACTGCTTGCATACACAACAAAAGCCTTTTCTCTGCAGCTCTATGTATGATAAACAAAACATCCCCAGGGCCTAAGCCAAACCCATCCAGTCTCTCAGATCCCCTACCTGCTGGAAAGTGAGAAAATGCATCTGAGATACTCCTGTGCATGTTCCAAGTTAGTTAAATATCCTGGTTTGCTTGCTTGTATGTTTCTTTTCCTTAAGTTTCTGAAGTGTTGCCCATCCCAAAGCTGTTTTGTGGCATTTGTCTAGCTGCTATCAGACACAGAATGCTACTAGGTTAAGCACAGCTTTAGTCTGGTCCTGCAGAGAGATTCATGTTTTTATCACACAAGCTATGTGAGGGTGGGAATCATATAGAGGAAAGTTGAGGTTTTCCTGCTATGTCATTTATCATAGTGTCAATTTGGCCAGGTTATCCTGCTATGATAATAGAATAGACCATACTGACAGCAACTCAGCACCAACTGTTAGGCAGTGGTTAACTATCCTGACAATCCTGAGGAGTAACGGCCTTGGGTGGCAAAGGAAGGGTGATGGTCCCTAAATGGATTAAATCCCACTTGAATCCATCTTGATGAAGGGCAGCAGCTTCATCAATGCTGGCCTGGGGCTGAGGTGGATTTTGTGTGCCAAAAGTGAATTGTGGAACTTGATCAGTGGTACGGGTGTCATGCTGCAATGCAGAAGGCAGATGAAGGGCCACTGCATTATATTCTCAGGACAGTCTTTGTGGTACAGGTACACAAAAAGAGCCTCCTTGAAGACTGTTATTTTTGAATCACACTCGGGCATACACTGGTAACAGTAATCTTGTGTTGCCAGCTAATCTTTCTCACACTAGGTCAGGCCAAAGGAACTGCAGAATGGACTCACCAAAATGTGGCTTCATTTTGGCCGTTTCATGTCTGGCCTAGACACAGAAGAAGCATTTATTATAGTAAAGTACTTTAAATTTGGAGTAGCCTTCTTTTGCGTTTCACAGTAAGCAATTAGGCAAACTGCTCTGAATGGTATTCCTGTGGTATCAATAGTTAATGACTGTTTTTGCAGCTACTCTGCAAGGATATCCTGTGTTCAACTCATAATTTTACAGTTCAGAAGAGAAACAGTTTTAATTTAATTTAATTTAATTTTTGAATTTATACGCTGCCCACACAGGCGAGCCCAACTCAGATATATTCACATCTAAGTCATGAGAAAACTATGGGTGTTTCCACACTGGCCCTTATGGTGCAGGTCAGGCCCAGATGGCTGAAGTCATTTAAAGTCAGGTGATGGAACTAAATGATGTTTTGCCTGCTCCTCCCATCCAAACAGCACAAGCAACCTAATTTCTCTAATTGATGAGCTACTTTACAATATGGGCAAATTAAATACTTTTCTGGCCACTTAGGTGACTGGGATCCTCCCCTGTAGAGCCAAACTAGAAACTGCCCAAAACTGTAGTTTCCATTGGTGCTACACAGAAAAAGAAGGGAAAAATAGTTATTGTTACTTAAAGTGATCAGTACTATCACCTAAACTGTGCAACAGCAATCAAATATAGGAGAGAAATGTATATACTTTCCTTTTCCCTGCCCTTCCCCTTACAATTGCCTCAGGTTACTGGAAGTTAACTATGACAGTAGCAAGCTCACATTTATCCCATTCCCTGTGTCGAAAGACACCGAGAACAGCATATGTGGGAGTGTGCTGAAATTGGGGCTAAAAAATGTCTGCATTGAGGGGAAGGAGTGAGCCCACTCCAGCATCCAACATGTGTGGGCACCATTAAAAAGGGGGGAGGGGGGGGAAATCAATCAATCCCTAGATAACCCCAGAGAGCAGACTTTGTTTCTGTCTGGATGACTTCTGTATTTTTCATCATCATCATCATGTTTAATTTCTATACCGCTTTACTTGACCCAGCAGGTGACTCAAAGCGGTGTACACAGTACTTTTTATCTATTGTGATTGTCTTGTTTAATATCTCATCATACCTTCTAGCCATGTCATCGGGCATGTTTAACTGTCTAGTGACTTTGCCATGTGTTATTAGAATGTGTTTGGATCAATAGTCAATTAGTGTGTTGCCCAGAGCTATCACTGCTTCGGGAAACAGTTGTACTCTCTGCAACCATACTCTGAAACAGAAAGGGAGGGGTAAGATCCCTGCAGTCTCTGCCTTGCCCACATAGATCCCTGTTTGGAATCCTGACCCCATGGTTTCATCCTCACCCTCTGGGATCAAGCAAGCCTCACTTAATAGAAAAGCACACAAACTGATTAGCACAGCAAAATGGATGAGCTTAGAAAGGACTTTCGTCTCAGGCCAGATGGAAAGAGAACAACAGAGGCCATGCTGGGTTTTGAGGGCGTTGTGATGTTAGAAGGGAGGAGTGATTCCTGCGTGAATCTGTGAAGGTGGAAAGGGCACTTTCAGCCTGAGGGTTAGAAAACCAGCTTCTGATGAATCAATGAGCCAGGATCTCTGGCCTACAGTTCAACAGGATCTAGCCAGCTTCATTCAGTGGAGGGGAAAATGGCCAAGCAAGTGAAGAACAAAGCAGTCCCACATTCACAGGGGTACCAGTTCAGTAGTACCCATTCTCTGAAATTTGAAGGCTGCAACCTGAGACACAAGGCAGGTCCTTGTGAAGTCATGACATCAACCTACTGGCAACATTTTTAAAGTGGTGGTGTGTACTATAAGGAATACAAAATATTGAGATTTAGTGATGAATTTTAAGGCCAACACATGGATTCCTGCAACCGCGGCAACTCTGAAGCATGAAAAGTAACAAACTAGTCATAAGGTTGCTTCTGGCCATGACTAAATGGCATGCCCCAAAGCTATAGGAATGAACCCCAAATTTAGGACTGTAAGCTTGGCAGCACTACATTTCCTGAAATTTTGGTCTAAAACCTAAGCCCTAGAACTTTATAGCCTGACTAGCATATTTGCCTGGACTTCGTCCGGGACAGACCCAACCCGGGGCAGGGAGGTGTGGGCCTGGCGCCTTGGGATCTCCCCCTTGCTGTTTTGAGGTGAGTTTTGGAACAGCGAGGGAGAGTGGCAAGGGCGACAGGCAGTGCTTCGCAAGGGAAGGCGGCGCCTCCCCCACCCTTGTGGAGAACTGCCTGCCGCCTTGGGGAGATGCCTGCCAGAGAAGGAGCTCAACTTCCCCGGCAAGCAAGGGCCATTTGGAGCACCACGTTCGGCCCTTGCCTCCCGGAGAAGGGGCTTGCTTTCTCCTGCAGGCAAGTATTGAATGGAGTGCCGCGTTCGGCCCTTGCCTCCTGGAGTATGTGCCCGATTTCTCCAGCAGGCAAGGGCTAAATGGAGCATTGCAGGCAGCCACTGCCTGATGGAGAAGGAGCCTGCTTTCTCTGGCAGGCAAGGGCACAGCCTTACCCACCACCGTTGTCGGCACGAACGGCAAATGGCTGCGGCGCGGCTGTAGCGTGCAGCCCTGGCCCCGCCTCTCCTGCGTTCGTGCTGGCCAAGTTGATTGGCTTGTGCGTGGTGCAGAGGATTGTGGGGCCTGTAGTTTTTTTGTGGGGCCCATGACCCACCTGTGGTCCCCAGAATTTGGCTATGCAATCTGGGATGCCAAAAGTAGGCGTGTGCCAGGGGGCTGTGTCCTGGGGCTTGGAAACGCATTCGGGACCCATGGGCGTACACTCCTGCTTTATTTATACAGATTCTTAGAGCTAAATCTGGAGATCTGGCAACCTTAAACAACTACAGTGGGATGGTTTCTGCAAGCCATTTTTAAATCTGGAGGTATATAAATGAAAATGAATACAGTCCATCATGCCCATTACATTATGACCTGCTTGAGAGCAAGGAGACAAAGGAATGAATGGATATTGCTTGAACTGAGGAGATGCACATAGTGAGTAAAATACCTTTCAACTGTGACTTTGCTTATAATGGTTGCAAACAGGAACTCAGCTGTGGGCATTATTTGCCCATCCATCAAACTGGATTATTAATCAAGCTAGGTGTAACCCAGGAGTAAGGAGACCTGTGTTTAAATCCCCACTCATCTTTGAACATTCATTGAGAGGTGCAGCAGTGACATAACCCCTTCTTACATATCTCACATATTAGGGTCACCGTAAGTCAGAAGCAACTTGACAGCACATTTTTGTTGTTTGTTATGTGCTGTCAAGTCATCTCTGACCTATAGAGAACTGATGAATGAGAGATGTCCAGAATGTCCTGTCCTCAACAGCCCTGCTTAATTCCTGCAAGTTATAGTCTGTGGTCTTAAGGAATCCATCTATCTCATGCTTGGTCTTCTTCTTTCCTGCTGCTTTCTAGCATTACTGTCGCCCGCCCCCCCCCCCCCCCCCCACCAATAGAGTCTTGTCTTCTCATAGTGTGCCCAAAGTTTCATCATTTTTGCCTCCAGAAACAGTTTAGGCTTGATGTGCTCTACTACCCACTTGTTTGTTTTTCTGGCAGTCCAGAGTATCCACAGAGCTCTCCTCCAGCACCATATTTCAAATGAACCCAATTTTAAAATCAGCTTTCTTTACTGCCCAGTTTTTCCACCCATACAGTGTGATGGGGAATATAATAGCATGAATGATCTTGCTCTTGGTCTCCAGTAACACAACCTTACACTTGATCTAATTCCTTCATTGCGTCCCTTCCAAATCTCAGTCTTCTTCCAATTCCTTGGCTGCAGTCCCCATTTAAGTTGATGACTGAGCCAAGGTACATAAAATCTATCACTATCTCGATTTCTTCATTGTCAATGCTAACGTTGTGCAGTTCTTTTGTGGTGAGAATTATTGTTTTCTTAATATTCATCCTGAAATCCTGCTTTGGCAGTTTTCTTGCACAGCAAATTAACAAGCAACCTCACATACAGATTCTTGTATTATGATGTTCCTATAACATTATGCTGTTTTATCACTTAACCCAGGGATTCTCAACCTGCGGGCCGGATGCAGCCGATAGCACCATTTCATGTGTCCCCCACTGCCTCCACCACATCAGGAAGTGCCATGTGGTGGAGGATGGGCTAAATGGCCATCCGGCCCCCAAAGCTGTCTGAGGGAGCACGACCCAACCCCCGGCTTAAAAAGGTTGAGAACTCTTGACTTAACCTATTCTCCTTTAAACAGGACACCAGGAACTCTGCCCTCAGGTCAAAAGCAGGTTTTGGTCCATATTGTATTACAGATTAGTTTGTAACTCTGATCTGATATGGAAGACTTGCATGTACATTCCACTGAGCAACCAGATGGCTACCCCCTTGCCTTTGGCACTTGGATGGGTTTGCAGCACCAATGCACACCTCACGTCGGCAGGCTTCATCAGTGCTCACGCCAAGCGCCACAGCGCCGTTCCTTCCTGCGACATCCAGCGCCACATTGAGGTCAGCACGTGAGAGACTCGCTTTCTCTTGCTCATTGCTGCATTCTCTGCCCCCGCTTCCACCAACAACCAAGGCTGGGGCATTTCCCTTTTAAGAGCAGGTCACCAGGCAGAGATGAGGGGGGGGGGGAGAGAGAGAGAGAGAGAGAGAATCTAGGCCATCGCCCCTTTTAAACTGTGCAGACCTGCCTGCCTATCTCCCTTTAATCTGCACCCAACGCCCCAGGATCAGAAGCTGACGTCATCCTGCCCCTGAGCCTCCCTCTCTGATTGGCTGAGGGTGACGTCAGGAGCTTTTTTTCTCAAAGCAATGACCTCATCCTCAGTTCATTTTGTAGTTCTAAAAGTGCACCCTTCTGTCTTCCTGGATCCGTTCAGCCCGGTTAATGCTTATCTGTACTAAACTTGCACCCCACCCCCACACCGCTTCGGGCGGGCCGCCCCCCCCTCCCCTGCTGCAGGGCGATGCCCGCGCCCTAAGACCTCGGCTGGACTGATGGGTGCCTTCCATGGGCGCGTGTTTGCAGAGGGCTAGGACTGGCATCATCCGCGCTTGCCCCGCTCTATTTCCCACCTGAGCCTCGCCAAGGTGGATCCGCCGCCGCCGCCGCCGCCTGACGCATGCACCGAAACCTGCAGGCTTGGATCCCGGGCTGCAGGCGGAAGAGTTTAGGAGGGTAAGTGCTTCAACGTTGATTGCAGTGTGTGTGTGTTGATGATGATGATGGGGATGGGGTAGGGAGCTCTGCTTTCCATTTTGCCTGCAGGCTGTTTGCTGCAGCAGCAGCCGAGGCGTTGTGCATTATTACCTCTGGGCATTGTTGGGGGTGACGGGACACTGCAGTGCGCTCGGGGCTTTTGCCTGCTCGTTCCAGGGCAGGATGCCCTAACTTTTTAGGCTGTGGGCCGGTATCATGGTTCAGGGGGCTGGTCATTATGGCCCAGAGGCCGGATCCGGCCCCCATGCCAATTCATCCGGCCGTGAAGCCCTCGTCACTCGCGGAAGTAAAACGTGCCCATACTGGTGCATTTTACTTCCGCTTCTGGGAGCGACGAGGGCTTCATGGACCAGATGAATTGGCATCGGGGGCCGGATCTGGCCCCCCGGCCGTAGTTTGGGCACCCCTGCTCCAGGGTGTCAGGACCGAAACGCCGCAGCTGCCGATCAGTGCGGACTGGGGGGGGGGGGTTCAGATCGCTGCGGTTTTTTCGTGACGATGCATAAATGTCATGCAGCAAAATTGCACTGGGAAGGGGATTGTTTCTCTCTGGGCAGAGAGTGTGTGTGTGTGTGTGTGTGTGTGTGTGTGTGTGTGTGTGTGTGTGTGTGTGTGTGTGTGTGTGTGTGTTGTAGGTCGCGTGTGAGGTGCGTGGCGGAAGCATGATCTCTACGGGATGGAAGTCGGAGAGAACCACAATCATACACTGCAGCGGCGATCGCCGCATTGCATTGAGCATAGAGGGGTCAGGCCGCGGTTTCTGATGTGTATTTATTTAAATAACAAGAGGAGGATTAACATAAAGTGGGGCGGGGGCATGAGGGGAGAGAAGCGGGATTAGGCAGGGGGGTCCATGAAATAGCGGGATCCGACCCAGGGGAGGGAAAGTGATGGGGCGGGGGGGTCCTGCTCTGCCTGTGTGTCCGGCCGGCGCACTGGGGGGAGGACGATTTGAGGTTGTCGTTATGCCTGCAGCCTTTTAAAGGCAGATGAGAAGAAGCGACTATCCAGGAGTCTAATTTGGATACAGAGCCCTAGTGGCGCAGAGGTTAGAATGCTCTACTGCAGCTAAAACGTTGCGAGTTCGGTCCTGACGGGGAACAGGTTGACTCAGCTGTTGCTAATTGCTAGCTCTTGGAGGGGTCCGATTCTCACTTAATGTGGGGGGAGGGGTGGTCCCCACTTGATGTGCAAGGCTAGGGTTGTCAGAGTCCTTGTGGATTTCACCACCATGCACCACCATCAGAGTTTGGGTTTCCACCCGACCCCTTTGTCGTCTTGGAAAAGCCCGGATCTGTTGCACCCGCCCTCTTTTTAATAGGATTTCCCAAAGAACAGCTAATTAAATAAATCATGGATGAGGACTTGGCTTTAAAAAAAAAAGAAAAGAACCCACCCACCCCCACCCCCACCAAACCGCTTTCAATGTCAGCTGCAAAGCCAAGGATGCCGAGCGCCTCCCAAGGACCACCTGTCAGCGGCTTCCAAGCCGCCCCCACCCGCAGAGGCAAAGGGGAAGTTCCTTTTCCAGGCACCCCAAGAGGCTCCCAAAAGTCACCTCTCACTGGCAAATCAAGGTGCTGAAGGCGAGTTTGATCCACTTTAGGTCAGCCACGCGACACCCCCTGCAAAAGCGGGCTTCATCGTATCCCCCTTTCGTGGCTTCCCATCCAGAAAGGGGCGCAGAGTCTGTGGAGGAAATAACAGGGCATTCTGGAGGCCTAGGCCGGAAAGCCTCTGCCGTCAAGGGGTTGGGGCTTTCCGTGGGTAGGGGCCTCCTCATGGCTGAACTGAAGGGAGGAGGGAGAACCCAGCGTTTGGGTGTCCAGGTGTGGATCCTGGCTACATTGATCTAGGCCAGGGGTGACCGAACTTGTTACGTGGTTCAGGGAGCTGGTCATTACGGCCCTGGGGGCTGAATCTAGCCCCCAATGCCAATTCATCCAGCCCACAAAGCCCTCATTGCTCCTGGAAGTGGAAGTAAAACGTGTCTGTACAGGCGTGTTTTACTTCCGCTTCCAGGAGCAACTAGGGCTTCGCGAGCAGGATGAATTGGTGTCAGGAGCCAGATCCAGATCCCAGGCTGTAGTTTGGGCACCCCTGTTCTAGGTAGCGCCACACACCCAACAGTGACCACCTGCTACCTTCCCAGCCTGGGTTTGGTCTTCTCCATCTCTGGTGTGAGAATGTGGCCTCATTCTGAGCCTCCGGCAGTATTTGCAGCTGCAGGAAGACCTGAGCATCTGGCTGACCCAAATCCCACCCAACCTTTAAGCCCTGCCACAAATGGCTGTCCAGATGTTGCAGTCATTGAATTTAATTTTAAATTTGCAAAACCCCAGGCAAACTACGCCAGTGTATAGAGTGTATTAAGATACAGAAGCCCAGACCTTGGCTGTGCTTTCCTTTAACAAGGGCAGTATCTGGGTATATGGGTTTAGTTTCATGTTGCCCAGGATATGCTAGCAAAAGACCAAAGAGATCAGGAGGAGACCCAATGGAGATGGCTATGGCTTTGAACCTGGATTTCCCATATTTGAACGTAGCATGCTAACTGGTGTTATCAATCGCAGTTGCCTTCTGGGTAACTCCTTGGTGAAAGTCAGGAGATCCTTGGTATTTAAATGTGCAGCTGCATTTTTCCTGCTTTGTGTACATCTGTGAGTAGCACAAAAGGAAGCCGGTTCTTAAAGGGATGTGTATTCTTCTGTGTGTAGGCTTTGCAACCATATTTAATATGCAGGAAACATAAAATGTACTTAAAGTATCAGAGATGAAAATGTCCTTTGTCTGCAATGAAGGCCAAGGAGCCTGAGTATGAAGGGGCATTGCATCTAAGCTAGGGGAGTGTACCTTGCAATGTGAATTTTTATTTGCCAGTTGATGTGTTTTGCATGTGATAGCAGAATTCAAGCCTCAATTGTGTAGTGGGAAGAGAATAGGTGGTGTAGTGGTGGTGGGTGTGAGGCTGCAGTCTTTTACTGGATCAGATGCTAGTTGAGATGTCCTACCCCAAAGTGCATGTGAACACAATAAGCATATATATGTGCTTTTCTGAAGATGCTGCCTTGTTCAAATAGTGTGCCTACCAACTGAGTTGTGAGGAGCTAGTTTGTCAGACCAGATCATACCTGTTTTCCAACATTCTGCCCATAGACACCAAATGCAAGATTGTATTCTACTGATCAAACCCCAGTTTTGTAGCTGGAAAAGGATGGTGCCTTGGGCTTTCCCCACCCCTTTGCTCCTTCTTTGTCTCTGCTGGCCCGCTGGCCCTTCATCTTTGCTAAAAGGAAGTTAACCAAGTGACTAAAGGAGGCATGTGGGGGATAGTGGCTGGTTGGTCAGGGGACCCTATGGATTTAAAAACAACAATAGCTGCCTCTTTTCTCTGTGCGTTGTGGGGTTGTTAGGGAATCATCTGGTTTTAACTAAACAGCCCTACTGGAGACCATTCTGCAGACAACCTGGGCTTCAACAAGCCACAAGGATGAAGCAAACAGGAATAGCACAGGGAAGAAGACGAAAAATCACAAGCCCTTATGAAAAGCTCAAGTCATGGGGCTTTATGTGAGAAAGTGCCCTCCTGGCCTCAGACAGAGTGTCTGGACACACCAGGAGTATGACTTGTTGTGTAGGGCGCACCAAAGCTTTTCCTGCAAGTTCACCTGGAGGCCATGGCAGCCTCTGCATGGAGTCATGCTTGATTTAAAATCAAAAAGCAATCAGTGCTGTGTGAGAGTTAGTGCAATGTGGTGGTTAGAGTGTTATAATAGGACTCAGGAGGCCTAGGTTTGAAACTCTGCTCAGTCAAGGAAACTCTGGAGGGGGGGGGGAGGTGCTGGCATTTGAAAACTGCCGAAAGTTGAAAGTTGCTTGGAGGTGCTTAACAATGGCAAATCAGTGCTGTGGGTAGTGTTTTGTACATGTTGGGAAGAGAGGTTTGCAAGAACTGCTGCACCCACTTTATTTGCTGGTTGATAGTCTTTGCTGGAGGCACCAGAGTTCCATCCCTCAGTGCTGTCTCAAAGCTTTGGTTCCTGAGAGAAGCGCTGCCCAGCAACATTGCAATTCACATACATATCAACATAGATCCATATACAGGTATGTTGCAGAAACCTCCTCTATTGCAGCACTCTCTGGAAGTATTGGACTACAGATCCCATGGTCCCCAGTAAGAATGGGGGCTTAGTATACTGGGAATTGTAGTCCAACACAGCTGGAGGGTGCCGGGTTTGGGAAAGCTGCTGTTGTGGAAAAGGGTTCATCTGAGCAAGGTGACACTGAAGGAGAAAAAGATTACTTTATCTTGAATAGTGAGATTGTATGATGCCTTATGCATTCACAATGAAAAAGCTGATGCATAGAATGCTTCTTTTGGTACAGGTTCCAGTGAACAAGTATTTATAATTGGTAGTTTTTGAAATTCATAGAGAATTGAAACCCTGACTCTAATGCACAAGAGCTGTCCAGCTATTTAACCAAGGGACTGTGGTGGCTTAGTGGTTAAGACACTGAATGTGATGACTGGAAGGTTGGCAGTTCAAGTCCTGAGTGCTGCATGATGCAGTGAGCTTCTGTCTCTGTCTTAGCTCCTGCTAACCTAGCAGTTCAAAAGCAAGACATTGCAAGTAGATATATAGGGACCACTTTGGTGGGAAGGTAAATAGCATTCTGTGCTAGTCATGCCTGCCACATGGCCATGGAAACATCTGTAGATGCAAACAGGGCTGGCTCTTCGGCTATAAACAGTGATCAGCACTGAACATTAGATTTGGATCCAACTGGCTTTTGGGCAAGGGCGACCTTTACCTAACCCAAATATCCAAAACATGATAGCAAACAGTGGTCAGAAATGGACAGGCCTCACTGCCTTCTGTCTGTGTTTCATACTTTGTCTTCACCTGCCACATGGTGATGAAATCAGTAGCTTTTAGTGCTGGATAAACTACCATAAGTGGAGTGTAGGTTTATAAGTGTGAATGGACTATTGTTATTGGGCAGCATAGGAAATCTTCAGAAACATGGGTTTCGGATGGCTGTTGCAAAACCCCAACTCAGGGACCAAGAAAGCTTTCCCTTCTCTGTCCCTTTCTGTAAAACAAGTGGCACTTACATTGGTATTAGGAGGTGAGTGTTGATTGGCTACTATACTGTATTTGTATTTCATCCTGTCTTATAAGAGTTTGGGACAGGCTCATTTCAGCTTCACCATATGAGGTAATCAGGCTGAGAGACTGATTTATTTTGTTTGCTTGGAGTCACTTAATTGGCTGAATTGTGAAGTTGTGCATTATCTGAATCCAGGTCCCCCTTCAGCAAGCCCAACAATCTAGTTATGCATCTCCACATTGGCTCTCTGAAGCTGCAACCGTTATGCATGCTTTCTAGGAATAAGAACTTTCAAACTCAGTGGGTCTTACTTCTAAGTAAACATGCATCATGGGATTAGACCAGGGATCAACAGACTTGGCTCTCCAGGTGTTCTCAGGCTGCAATTACTAGAAGCCCAAGTCAGTATACCTGCTGATCAGCGGTTTTGGAAATTGAGGCCCAAGAACATCTGGAGAGCCAGGTTTGCTGACCCCTGGACTAGACTGTTGGATTGATTAAGTTGGCACTGCAATCTGAAGATGGTGAGTTCTATGGAAAATGAGCCTCAAAATTTGTCTATAAGTGTGCAAATTTTTGCACACAGATGGGTATGTCCTATATAGGAAGGATCTCCAGTGAAACATGAAAAGGGAGAGAAATGCAGATTTGCGTCTCAGATTCACTCCTAATGAGTCATTCATAATTGCAGAGGAATATGTACAGATGACTCCTCCCCCCAACCCTGAGATGATGATTGAGGAGGTGTACTATAAAGTATACAAGAAATAGTTTACAGTGGGAGAGCACAGTGAAACAAATGGAATATCTGTATGTTCGTCTCCACAGAACTTTTGTAGCATTCTCTGTCCTGGGTTTTAATTTCACATTGTTGAAACTTATATGGGTTTAGTGAATTCCAGAACAGCAGCAGCAGCTTTGTGTTGTTGTTGTTGATGTTGATGATGATGATGTTGCAAAGAAGTCAGATGAGAATCTGTGGCAATTGAAATATTAATTCAGACTCCCCCAACATAGATTTTGCATGTTGACTTTGCATTATAGGAGTTGTAGTTTAACTTTTGGAAAGGGCACACTGAGGGCAGCTATTATTGCAGCATGAAATCTCTTAGTTCTGTTTAATCAAAGAAAGTATGTGGTGTATAAACAAGAAAATCACAACACTTAACATGTAGCCTGCCTTCTCTGGTTTAGGCTGGCAGATATTCATTTGCAAGGACCCCACATTCTTTTTTATTTGTTCTATGAGATAGTACGTAAAAACGTAGGATTTTTACAGCAATCGTAGTTTTTAATAAAAGATGAGTGAACCATCATGGAGCTTTGCATGCAATTGACTGTGAAGCATTAAAATAATTTCTTAAATCACTATTTCCCCTGCCTTATTGCATGAGTCATACTTTGGAGAAGAGGCAATCTCATCAAAAGTCAATTTCCAATTATGTAGACAGGACAAGATAACAAAACAGATAGAAGGACATCCTATCATTTAGGGTGTGTGAAGCTTCTGCTTATAACAATGTAAGCATCTAGTTCTAGATACTGTAACTTCATCAACTCATAGCCGGGTTGCTGGACTAAGACAACATGATACTTTTTTTTCTGAATGTCATTTCATTGGGTCAAATTTCAGTGTAGCAGATTTTGTTTTTGCATTGACTGTCTGGAGCAGAGGTTCCCAACCTAAGGTCCGTGGGTCGGATTCAGCCCACTGCACCTTTTCATGTGGCCCCCCACCCCTCCAAGGGCATTTGAGAAACAAAAATGGCTGCCCCTTTGAAGCTGTTGGGACAAAATGGCCACCCCCATTGTGCAGGCAGGGCAAAATGGATATCCGACCCTCGAAGCTGACTGAGAGAGTGTGATCGGGGGCCCCGGCTCGAAAAGGTTGGGAATCCCTGGTCTGGAGAGTGGGTTAAAAGTATTTGTGTGATTGCCAGAGTGGATAAAATAATTTTTTAAAAAACGCACCAAGAAATCACATTTTTAAAATATAAATTGATTTTTAAAATGTCTATCCATTTTTTAATTTGTTAAAATACTTTGTCTTTCTTAGAGAATTCCTTCACAGTGACAATTTTAATTTAAAATATGTTGTCTCAAATATCTTATTATAAAATATGGATTATTCATTTTGGGTCATGCACTATAAGGAAATGTAGACATATGAGCCATATTTAACATTTTGTAAAAAGAATCGCAACAGATCTTGGATTGGGGCTTCAATTTCATGAAGTTAGATTTCTGTATAGATTACTTAGATTAATCTTTCTATGTCTCCTAGTATTTCGTCTGATAGATGCTTGTCAGTAAAATACTGTATGTGGTTCTCAAAATGAGTTTGCTTCTCCAGAGGTAGCAGTTTGTTATTTGTCATTTGGCAACAACAATATTTGGAGATGAGAAATTGCAGACAACATCAGTCACATTTTCCAATTCTAACTGAAATGACTTTTTTGAGTCTCTCCCCCTCCCCCAGTGTGATATAATATTAGAAAAAATCAAAGTTCTCTTAAAACCTCAAATATTTCTTTCAATAGCTTGCTTCAGTGATGTTGATGCCTATAGAGCAGTGATGGTGAACTGTGGCACTCCAGATGTTCTTGAACTTAAATTCCCAGAAGCCCTGATCAGCAGGAATGCCAGGGTTCACCATCACTGCTATAGAGTAGCAATGCCAACTACTGTCCCCTCCCACCTTTTGTAGACAAAGTTAAGCCCTTCTTCTCATTCTGAAAGAAAAACTATGCCAGATAAAGAGAGGATTACTGTATTGGAAATGGAATCAGTCAAGCTGGATAAGAAGATTGTGAAAAATAGGTATTACATTTATGGTAAATAAGACTGCACATTTGGGAGGGACCACATGATTAAATCAAAATTATTTGAGTGGTTGCTCAAATCATTGTTTATATCCATTTGTATATGCATGCACATACAGGACTGGAGCCTTCTCCGTGTCTGCCCCAGCCCTGTGGAACCTCCTTCCATCCGAGGTGCGTCTCAAGATGGAACTACTCCCCTTTAGGAAGATGCTGAAGACATGGTTGTGTCAGCAGGTATGGGGCATGAGTGCCCCCACCTCTCAGGCCCGCTGGCTTGTCTAGCCTGGGAGACGGACTTGCCCTGTCTACGGTCTCTGTTTTAATGTGGGTGGTGGATGAAGAAGGCTATCTTTAATGACTATTCGGGGTTTACGTGTTTTAATGTGCATTTTAGCTGGGTTTTTTTTTGGGGGGGGGTAATGTTTTTAACTGTTGATGTTTTAATTGTTTTATATTGTATTTTTATTTCTGGTTTTCCCCTTTCCCTCCTTTGTTGTTAGCCGCCCTGAGTGGTGTTCCCACCAGGAGGGCGGGATATAAATAAATAAATAAATAAATAAATAAATAAATAAATTCAAGTTTTAATTGCTGTTCAGTATTGAAAGCTCAGCCTTCATATAACTGTATAGTGCCTAGTGTAGCTACATTTGTATCAGCATTGTTTATTATTATTATTATTATTTATTGCAAATCTGACAAAAATAAGATGTGCTGTAATTGAATCTTCATGGCTCCTTTATGTTGCTTTAGCTCTAGTTAGTCAGTCTTTGGCAAATTAGTAAAAATGAATGCAAGTGCACTTGAAAAAGGCAAATGTTTCTGAAAAGTATGCAGGCTTCTTGCAGTTTTCCTATAGACATAAAGTGTTTTTTTCATGGTAATCTAATTGACTGTTGATATAATAAAGTACAGTACCAGTGTTTTGTTTCCTTCTTTATCAAGCTGAAATGAGAAGCTGAAGAGAAAACACTGAGCTAAACTCTGTACAAAACAAAACACACACAAATATATTGATCTGGTGGTAGCTTTGTAATGTAGATTCATGTTCTAGATGGATTAATCAAAAGTGCTGCTTCCATTATTATGTTATTCCAACATGCAGCAAAGAGTTTTCTTTTCTTACTTCATTTCTTATCTGGCTGGATAGCTCAGTGATGTTAAGTATCTTACTACAGAGTCAGAGGTTGGGAATTCCTTACTGTTTGTCCCAGGAGAACAGCTAGCTTGCAAAGCCTTGGGCAAGCTGCACATTTCCAGAGTGCGCACACACCAAAAGAAAATGGTAAAACACTTTAAATCAATATTGTATGGCAGTGATGGCGAACCTTTTAGAGACTGAGTGCCCAAACAGAGAGGTGGGGCAAACTTTGTGCTGGGGGAAGAGAGGAAGCGCTCCCAATGGGCTGCTAGGCAGAGGGGTGGGGTGAACTCTGTGCTGGGGGGAGGGATGAAGTGCTCCCAGTGGGCTGCTGGGTAGAGGGGCAGATCGAACTCTGTGCTGGGGTGATGGCACGCATGCCCACAGAGAGGGCTCTGAGTGCCTCCTCTGGCATGTGTGCCATGGATTCACCACCACTGTAGGGGATGCTCAGTACCTTTTTGTCTAGATACAGAAGGGGAAAAAAGGAAAACTAGAGATCAAATGGATTGATTATATCAAGAAAAATACAGCCTTAATTCTGTAGGAGCTGAACAAGATATTTTGGAAATCTCTCATTCATATGGTCATCATAAATCAGAGGCAACTTCATGGCTTGTATCACAGCTTACTGGTTAAGACGCTGAGCTTGGAGACCAGAAGGTTGGGTTTCGATAATGGAGGGCTGCATGAGGATATGAAAGGAGCCTCATTCGGGCATTCCCTGAGTGGAGTTTCTCCAGCAAACATCCTTTCAACCCAGAGTAATCTCTGACACAAAATTATTATTATTACTGCTTGTATCAACATGAAAATAATAGAGATAAGAAGCAATGAAAACATTTTGTTTTATCAGTGAATAAAATGTTCATTATCATCAGCAAAGGCACAATTAGGCCAAGAATCAGAATATTGCAGCCCCTGAGCTGTTCATGTTGACTAAAATTTTATTTCCAAAATGAATTGGTGAGCAAACAATGTCTACGACAGTGATGGTGAACCTTTTAGAGACTGAGTGCCCAAATTCAACTGGCTGCTGGCTGTGCCATACCCTCATGCCACATGTGAGCAACCCACTTACCCCAGACAGGGGAGGGAGGAGCATTCCTATTGGGCTGCTGGGCTGCTGGGCGGGGTGAACTCTGTGCTGGGGGAGGAAGCAAGCACTCTCATTGGGCTGCTGGACAGAGGGGCGGGGCGAACTCTGTGCTGGGGCAGCAGCGCACGTGCACACAGAGAGGACTCTACGAGATTTTTATTTACCTTATCAAATCCTAGTAAGATGCTATAATTAAACTGAGATCAGCAGCAAAGACAGGAGAGGGATTGAAGTTGTGTATCACTGATTTAAAATCACATTTTTAAAAATTGTACAAAAACATGTAGCTAGCTGACTGTATAACTCATCGGGTTTGAGTACTAGGAATGGGGAGTTCAATTCCTCTCTGTGCCTCACAGGTGAGGAACCAACCTGTGTAGCCTTGGCTTAGGCAAACTGCAAGGTCTGAGGGTGCCCCCAGAGGAAGCAAATGGTAAACCACCTTTGTGTACTCTATACCTAGAAAATCCTGGAAAGGTTGCTGTAAGATAGAATCGACTCAACAAAATGCTGTTGTCATTATTAATAATATATATTATAATAGTATTATATAGTACTATAATACTAATACTAATAATAAGCTTGCCTTATGTGTGGAAGGCTGGCAAGTCGGCAGTTTGAGACCTGGGTACTGCATGACGGATTGAGCACCCGTCTCTGTCCCAGCTCTTGGGGACATGAAAGGAGCCTCATTTGGGTGTTCCCTAAGTGGAGTTTCTTCTGCAAAAATCCTTTCAACCCAGAATAATTTCTGACACAAAATTATTAATAATAAAACTAATTCTTAATTTGTTAAAGACAAAGACTAAAATGTTTTATTAGTACCTGTTTTTCAATATATGTAATTGTTTTTAATATATTTATAATATATTGTATGTTTAAAATTGCTTTATAGCTGTGAACCATCTTGGGTCCTCTATAAGGAGAAAAATGGCATATAAAAATATTAAGGTAATCAACCTTCGTATGAACACACAGTTACAGTATTTCCAAGAGTGTAGTCATAAAATGATCAGGTATTCTGTTTGTGTAATAGAAAGTTTCACACATGATAAACAGCTTTTCTTTGTATAGAGCAGGAATTCTCAACCTGCAGCCCATGGGCCGGATGTGGCCCATGGCACCATTCCATGTGCCCCCCCCCCACTGCCTCCACCACACCAGGAAGTGTCATGTGGTAGAGGAAGGGCAAAATGGCCATCTGGCCCCCAAAGCTATCTGAGGGAGCATGGCCCGGTCCGGTCCCCGGCATAAAAAGGTTGAGAACTCCTGGTATAGAGCAAGTAATATTTTAATAGAGTTGTACCACGCTGATAGCAAATATTGATTGTGTTTTATCTTATACCTCCTGTTCGTGGCTGAGGGCTACTAACATTGTTCCTGCCTCCCCATAGGGTTCTAAGGCAAGCATATGGTTGACCTCAAGGTCACTCTCAGATTTTCTTAACCGTTATTCTTGTTGTTTAGTCGCACAGTCGATTCCGACACTTTGCGACCCCATGGACCACCACCACCCTCCAGGCACCTCTGTCCTCCACCATCCTCCTCAACCCAGCCAGCTCTGTGCCCACTGCGTCTTCAATATCATCCAGCCATCTCATTTTTGGCTGCCCCCTTCTTCTTTTGCCCTCCATCTTTCCCAGCATCAAGGCTTTCTCAAGTGAGTCCTCTCTACTCATTTGATGTCCAAAGTACTTCAGCTTCATCTTTACTATTTGACCTTCTAAGGAGCAGCCAGGATTGATTTCTTCTAAGATTGACCTATTTGTTCTCCTCACTGTGGGATTTAAACATAGTTGTCTGTGTGCTCAGTGTAATGTCTGATCTACTGCATTCTACTGCTTTTTAATCCATGGTGCTAACCAGATAGTCAGGGAATCTAAAATACTTGGATTTGTTGGAAGTTTTGTTTCCCGTGCTAATCCTATCTTTCCTATTCATCTGCTGACACTACTATCAGTCTGAATGCCAGATCTATGGCAATTGCTACACTTCAGTCAGTCAGTCAAACACTAGAAACTGAGTTTGAAACAGTCATATACAGGTAGGTATAATTACCTGCCAATGAAGCTTAGTGAGTTGGGATTTAGGAGAACAGCCAGCTTGGTGTGGCCTTGGGCAAGCAACATGGTCCCAAACCACGAAGGAGGAACTGATAAACCACTTTGTGAACTTAATACCTAGAAACCCCTGAATTGTAACATTTCAGTGTGAAACAAGAGTGTCATTGCATAGTGGAAGATAACAGCAGAGGCATGGAAGGAAAGCGTGCCCTTGATTATACAGTTCTGTTTCTTCATTTCCATTTTACTTCAGGATAGTTGACAGTTCATAGCCCTGCTGTGGTATAAGTGCATTTGTTTGAGGGTACACTTTAGCATGTAAGCAGAATACAGACCTGAGTGACATGAAACAGAATAGAAGTATCACCTCTAGGAGTCTTCATTATGTAAAGGAATGTGCATGGCTGGAGTTGTTGGCATCAAGGATTGGAGTGTGAAACAGTTTTCATGCATTGTAAATCTGAGGTAACTTCCATTGAGTGTGGTGGATCTTGACCCTGGGTAATAACTCATAGGATTTTAGACTTAGATGTTGTAAAGTCAGTCCTCCTTTGGTACATCTCAGCATAAAAAAGTTGCTTTTAGATTCTCACATAAGAGAAGGATAGCTGTAAGTCTCTGGTGACTTGTAGTCTGTCAATACAAACTGCATCAGTTATATAAGCGTGAGATTTGGAGACTTGCATTCTGTCCTAAATCACACATCACTTGTATTTCTTTAGTCTGTGTTGTAGTTCTAGCAAACCTGCTGTTCCTCTCTTCTCCCCCAGCCCTATATGGTTTGGGCTACAGATTTATTTCATCTTCTCTGGCAATGGGAGCTGGGCAATTCTAGGGCAAAACATAGAGAGGACCCCCAGTTTGGGGAAAGATAAATTAGGTTGCAATACAGAGCATTTCGAGACAGGGAATACAGTTTGGAGTTGGTGCTCTTTGGGTTTACTCAAAGGTACATCATCCACATTTGCTTTTCTGTCGAGTGTTCTACCCTTTCTCCATCCAGTTTTAAGCTGTTGTGGAGTTTGTTTATTGGCTAGGGATTCAAATTTTGGACTGGGGAAGAGCTCCCAAGAATCCCACCATGTAGCTCCACACAGATGGTTTGTTTGCACCCAAGTGAAGCTATGGACGATTCTATCTCAGTTTACTCACAAGAAAGGAAGCAGTAGCAACAGTCATGAAGAACCATAGAGGCACAGAGAGCTAGCTGTGGTACTGGCAGCAGAAGAGGCTTTAGGAGCAACTAGGTGTGCTCTGGAACGTGGAATAAGTTGGTGATGCAGTAGCAAAAGTGGTTGTGGTGGCAGTGTCCTTATTACCTGGGGGTGCTTAGGAGCATTGGGATGATGTGGCAAGAGGACTCGAGCCTGGCAGAAGGGCTGCTCATGGGCCATAATAATTCTAGGTAGAAAGATATATGCTAGGTGGATACATTCCTCTTTTGCTTAATTTAACCCTCCTCCTTTAAGAAGAAGAAAATGAAAGGGTGCAGGCTCATGAATGATGTCCACAAAACAAGATGGGGAAGAAGGTGGGGAAAGCAAACAAGGTGGAGCAATCCAAATACATGTCTGGTCCTTTGGCACAGGAAAATAAACATCTGCAATGTGAGGGGTTGGATTGTTCCGATGATTCTCAGGGAGATATAAAATTGATTGCAGTAAAGATAAGAAACTTTGCAGTGCAAACCAAATTCCCCCGTCTGGACATGCTCACAGTTGGTCTCACAGAGTATTCAACTGATATTCAGCATGGCAAGTAAAATGGTCCACGCTACCTGAAAAGATCACATGTTAAGAATTTTACTATCTCTGTGGAACAGTCATGTTGGAAGACCGAAGAATGTAATTGGTCTGTTAGAATTCTGCTTCTCTAATCCATCATTGGAGTTCACGGGAAAGGAGAAGTGCGAAGAAAATAGAACTACTGTATATGAGGAAATAGCCACTTTGGGTCCTGTTGAGAAGAAAGGCGGGATATAAAAACTTTAGATAGATATGTATTCTTGGCTTTTTTGCAGTCATAGAAGTTCTGTAAATCACTCCTTTGATTCAAATTGTAATATTAAGTGGTGGTAGATTGTACAGGTACTTATTGTAAGAAAACCATGGTTATGGTGAGGCTTTTAATAAGTTATATATCAAGTATGTCTATTTGATAGTTTGGGATGCCACTAATGTAGCAGTTCTTCAAAAAAAAGGGCCAAAATGTATCATCTAATACAGGGGTGGCCAACCGTGGTGTTCCAGCTGTTCTTGGACTTCAATTCCCAGAAGCCCTGATCAGCAGGTGAACTGACATGGGCTTCTGGAAATCAAAGTCCAAGGACAGCTAGAGCACCAAGGTTGGTTACCCCTGATCTAATACCTAATGACAGTCATTTTCAATCACAAGGGTGTTGATTTCTCAAATGTTTGTGCATGTGTTCAACCAGCTAAATTCTCTCTGTGATTTAGGTGACTGTTTATTAACAAAGCCTATAAATCAACATGAGTAGCATGGTATTTACAGTACTTCCAAAATCAATATGAATGAGTATTCTTCTGTATTGTATGTTGTGCCAAAGTACTTAATTTGATGAAGTTGGAATCAGTTTGTTCTTTACCATATGATTTTATCAAAATGCCTTCAACAAAATAGGAGGAAAGATATTATATGTTATTCTATTGGTAGTGTTTCTGGCTACTTAGGTCATGTTGGAGGCATCTGGTAACTTCAAATTGTGGCATGTGTGCTTTATTATTCTCCAGAATTAAAGCTTCATAGATGAATGCCTCGATTGTAGGAATAATAGGAGTTGGGCTGTGGGGAGGTGCAAGTTTGAGAAATATTGGTAATGTGAACCCTCAACTGCGGTATGAAACAGATTTGCATTCATAAAAATGGTTTACATCCTCATCTGCTGCTTGGCAGCATTAAGCTTTAAAGCCTGGATTCTACAAAATGGCAAACTATGAAGAGATTGCATTATAACAAAGCGACTTTGATAAGGAATGAATCTTCCTGATTTCATCTATGGTCAATGGGATGTGTAAAGTCTATTGCAGATGAAAGCTCTCTCTCAGACATTATTAACTCTGTTTCACAGATGTCATGACGTAGTAGTGGTATTAAAGTTCAAGCTGCCTTTAGTCAAGATGGTCTACATCCATGGTTCCCAATGTGAGGCACACACCCCACAGGGGGGGGGGGAGTTTGATTTTTAAGGGGACAGTTGGAAGCTTGTTTAGCCCAAGTTAATGGCCTTTTAGGCTTCCACATGAATAGGAGTTCACTTTTTGAATAATAAGAATTATATGTCACGGGGGTGGGGGTGGGAATCAGAATTTTAGAGATGCTTAGGTGGGGCATGGCCAAAAAAGATTGGGAACCATTGGTCTAAATCGGGAGTTGACAATGTTTTTGCGCCTTGGGCCAGACATGCCCCTCACACAGGTGAGGGGGTGGAGGCGTGGAGGCTCCCTGGAAGTACATTTTTTGTCATCATCATTGCACGGTGCTGGTGCCAATTGTGCCATTTTCACAGCTTTGCCCACAGTCTCCACCATTTCTCAGGGTGATGGAAGGCTGTTTGGAGCAATTTTGCTCCATCCGGGCAACTTTCTGGTTCTGCGCTGGGAACCATGCCAATGACGCAAGCTCTGCCAGGCACCAGAAGTTACCCGGCGGCACGTTTGAGCGGCCGTAGTAAATTGGGGGAACATCAGAAAATCATCCTTACAGAGCAAAATTGCTCTAAACAGCCTCCTGCCTCCCTGGGAAGTGGTGGAGGCTGTGGACAAAGCCGTGAAAATGGTGTGATCTGCACCGCTGCCACAGTAAGTGATGCAACGTGACTTCTGGGGGTGGTTGGGAGGGGATTGCATGTCTAGAGGTACTCAGGTTCTCACCCTGGGCCAGATTAATGATATGCACAGTCCGGATTAGGGCCGGGGGCTGTGAACGGCTGGTCTACATGATACCTTATTGTTGTCACTACCATGCACATTACTGTAGTTGAAAAACAGCCCTACCAATTGCTTTGGGTTTGGATGAGAAGTGATTAATTGATGAAAAAAGGCGTCAGTTTCTGAGACCCTCCCTTGCTTAGTGTCTCTGTGTGAATAGTAGTGAGTACCAAAGCATATCCTATTGACCAGTGGGGCACGCAGAGCCCTTTCTGTGGGCATGCGCCATTGCCCCAGTGAGGTGAGGCAACCAGACACCCCTACACCCCTCCTATACCTTCAATCATGTGTGTGCTGCCCTATGGAGAGAATGTGTGCATGTACCTATGTGACATCGCTGATGTGCCTCGAGCAGCGCATGCACGGTGCCTTCCTCTGTGCCTCCTCCTCCTTGGGTTTTGGGTTGCAGTTTGGGCACTCAGTCTCTAAAAGGTTCGCCATCACTGTTATAGACCATCTTGACTGCTACCATTGGTGTTGTCAACTTTCAAGCTGCCTTTTCTGTGTAAAGCCTGGCATCCTTTTTCCTGTTGAAAAAGCAGGCACAACATTCTGCAGCAATTTTGGGTCATTTCCTGGTAACTTGAATCATGGATACAGAAGTATAATGTCTGGGATTTATAAATTGGAGGTAAATAGAGATCTTGTGCCTGGGAGTGAGATTATAGACACTGAGAAAGGGTGAATTCAATACTGTACTTTTAATTTTTTTTATAATCTGTTTTATAGTTTCCCCTCTTATTTATCTATTTAAAATCCTATTTATGTAAGATGTACTGCATGTATACAGTACCTGGAATTTTGGATAATGCTCTGTGGATAAAGCAAAGTAGGGTCCATGAAAACCCTGTAGTATACCCATGGCTAACAATCTTGGCTAATGTCAGCAATAACTCTGTGGTGACGTTGTTGCTTGACATCTGTGCTGTTGCTGTGGAAACGGAAGGTGCTAACTTGTTAATAAAGCTCATGTCCTTGACTGCTGCTGCTGCAAAAATACAAATAATTTAGTAATCATCTTGTGATTTTGGGATTCCTCATGCGGCTCAGAGTGGGTGGTATGAGTGTAACTCACTAATCACTTAAACACTTGGTGGAAAAAAGGGGAGGTTTGGTAGGATTTCAGCCACAGTGCCAGAATTTACATGTTAATAAGACTCTAGGTATAGCTGCATAACTTAAGACATCCTGCCTGCATTTCGGGCTCTAAGCTGACAGTTGCTTGCCTTGGTAATCCTTCCGGTAGATAATAAACTGCCATTTCTGAAGAGCTGAACCAAGAATTACTTTCTGTCAGTCCCTGCCCTGAACGATTTCATTTTGGAGGCTTGCACACATTATTACATTTTACCCTTTCATTGCTGCACCAGGATGCAATTGCTCCATGTAACTCAAAAGATAATAGCAGGCTTCCCTCCAGTCAGTGGTAAAATGAAGAACATTCACTGGATATTAGATTAGATTAGATTAGATAAATCTTTATTGTCATTGTCCTGTGCAGAACAACGAGATTGGGGGGGGAAACACTTATCAACCCAACAAAACCTAAACAAAATACAACTATACAAAATTATCAACATACTCCCATCCCACATGTACACATTTAACTCCTAAAAAGCTCTAAAATTCTAAAACTATATACAGAAATTATATGGACAGCTGGATGGCCTTAACCAAATCTGGCTCCACAATTGCCTGCCTAGAAGCAAAATAGGTATAGAGAAATACAAGAAGGTTCTCATGAGTTAAAAGAGCATGAGAGGATTGTGGGAATTATAGTATGTTGCTCCACCCCCATCTATTTACACATGAGTCTCAGAAGCCACTGGCCACATGTTCAGTGGTCATAGGAAATGGCCTTATGTGCATAGAAACATATATGCACAGGGCTCTTCAATGGGATTCCATTTAGCCTAATACCCCTTTCTCAGGGTGGATGTCTATATGTGTACATTAGTACACATCCAGGACGTTGCTAAACATATGACTAGTGAGAGGCATAACCAAAAAGTGCAGCCTAGCTCTCTGTGTTGCACCTCCTTATGAACTTAGTAAGTGTACAGAATTGTAGATTTATGCATTCTTCTCCACCTCACATGTTGGCAGGCCACTTGCAAGGTGTGGAGTTGAAGTTCTTGGCATTTGCAACTCCTTCACATTTAGTAAAGTAGTTCTGAAAGGCAATTGGTTACTAGCTAGAGATAAGCAGCAGTCTACCCAGGAGGTAACAGCTACTAGTCTTAATGCAAATGAAGGTCAGCAACAGTTGTATCCTGTAACTAAATTTGGGATTAAGGATGGAGAAGAGTCTAATTTGGTTTGATAGGGTTGAGGAAAGCAGCCTTTTTGCATCTTGCCAGGCTCCTTGGGAGAAGAAACACATCTTTCTTCAAAAATTTGCATATAGGGGAAATGAAAATTAT